>OU342745.1:58829004-60029004 GCA_910589775.1 Avena eriantha | reverse complement strand
GAGACGCAATAAAGAGAAAGGAAAGGAGAAAGGGGGCCAGGAACCGTCGCTACTAGCGGTATTCGTCGGCGGAGCGGCGGAAGATTCAAGCGCCGGCAAGCAAGTCCGGTGGCCTGGAGGCATTGTTCAGATGGGGGAAGAGGGGCGGAAGAAGATAGGGGAGTGATTTTAAGGGGGAAAAGCACAGGCAGGGCGCGAGCAAGTGGGGGAGTGGGGGACGAGGCGGTGCTGGGGCGTCGGGGTAGTGGGCGAGGTGGAGGTTGGGGACGACGGGTGGGGTCCACCTATCGGTCCTCCTTTTTTTCCCCTGGAGCGAGAGGGGTCCTGAGTGGGCCTGGTAACGGGCCATAAGGGGAGAGGGAGAAGTGGAGCTCCGTCTGGCGGGTCGGGCTGGCTTGGGCGAGCCGAGTTGTCTATTTGTTTAGTCTTTTTCTTATCTATTTTCTGATTTCTATTTCTTTTCTAGATTAAGTTTCATAATCCCAAATTAAGTAAAAATAATCTATAATTTTTTGTAAAATCACAACACACAATAAAAACTTTATATAAACCATATTTGATTAAAAAAATAACCCTTATGCCATTTGCACTAAAGGCCATGTAAGGCTAGTTTTGAAAATTAGGGTTTAGGCTTAAAAAATAAGACGAAAATCATCAAAAATTGTATTTGGGCATTCAAAGATTCAAACCAAAGCTATTAAATTCAACATTCCAAAATTTAGAAAATTTTGGGATGTTACAATGACCTTGAGTTCTTGAGTAGATGAAATAATCATCAGTTAGTGTATCTGGCTGACTGCCATGTATCTTTGAAGGGCTTAGCGTGTTTCCCGGAACTTTAGGAGAAGGAAGATAATTAATGTACCCCATTGATGTGATATACTAATATAGTAATTTCTTATAGTCGCACTTTGGTGATATCTTGATTCGCTGGGGCATCATCCCCTGTTTCTCCTCTGCTGCACAGCCAGTGTTACAAAATGTTACTAGAGTACAAGATTAGGTTGCATTTTTTATTGGGTTGGTTTCTGGAGGAGCAATGCAGGTAGTAGATAGCTGATTGCGCAACGATTCTGGTGAGTGGTAGCTAACTATGACCAGGGTCATCCCATCACGAAGTAAACATGCATGGGTGAATTTATATCAAATCAGAAGCATATATACCTGAATTGTTAAGTTAGCTGACTTAAGCAAACAAATTGATAAGTTAACTACCAGCACTTACATCAGTAGTTGACTAAGACAAAGAAATTATATAAAGAAAGAGAACATCAGTATAGTTGACTAAAGCAAACAAATTAATCGAAAAAGAGGGGGAAAAAGCAATCCGATCGAGAAGAAGAAGGAAAAAAAATCTGGCGCTGCGTTGAGAGAACAAAAAAAAAACAATCTAGAGGCACGACGCGAGCTCCTTGACGACGTTGAGTGATTTTCCGATGGCGTTGTGGCAGACGGCCATTGTCTTGTTGTGGTGTGTCCCGATGTACTTGAGGTTGACGTTGACGAGCTGCACGCCCTGGCATGGCATGTTGTTAACGCAGTTGAGGGTGACTGCCTCGGGCGTGGCGGATGTCCCGACGATGTTCTTGAAGACGATGTCGTTGATGGCAATCTTGGAGGTGCCTGTCTTGGAGCAGATGTTGTTGGGGCAGTATTTCTGGTCTATGACGATGGGGTAGGAGACGTTGTCCATGACGACCTCGTCGTAGACGAACTTGCTGGCCTTGAGCTCCGACTTGGAGTCCTCGTACGACTTGATGCGGAGGCCGTTGGTGGCGCCCTTGATGGTGCAGTTGGTGACCTGGATGTCCTCCACGTCCTTCTCGTCCTTGTACCGGCCGAGGCTCCCCACGCTGATGCCGTGGCCGGGGCCGCAGTGGCAGCCGTGGATCTTGACGTGCTTGGTGCCGGGGCCGATGGAGATGCAGTCGTCGCCGACGCCGATGTTGGTGGACTTGATGGTGACGTTGTCGGAGTCGCCCATGTGGATGCCGTCCGTGTTGGGGCTGTCGCCGGGCGCGGTGATCTCCACCTTCTCCACCAGCACGTTCTTGCAGTTGAAGAGGTTGAGGTGGAAGAACTTGGAGTTCTTGAGCGTTATGCCGCGGATCTGCGCGTTCGTCACGTAGTCCAGCACCAGGCTCTGCATATAAATACATTGAAGAATCCAGATGAGGCCGGCCGGCCGGCCGGGAGAATCGATCGGGGAGAAGAGGAGGAATAATATATATATATATATGGCGTACGTACGTTGGGGAGGATCTTGCAGTTGTAGTTCTTGTTGCACTCGTTCTTCCCCCAGACCAGGGGCCCCTGGCCGTCGATGGTGCCGTGGCCGTTGATGCTGACGTTGTCGACGCGCATGATCTCGATCCAGTTCTTCTTGTAGGCGTTGAGGTCGCCGGTGCCGAGGAGGTTGCCGTCGAGGCGGATGATGATGGAGGCGGTGCAGGGGCCCTGGAGCTCCAGCGCGCCCGTCAGGAAATTGCCCTCCGGGATGGTGATCCTATGCGTGCCCGTGGCCCCGCACGCGTTCTTCCACGCCTTCATGATCGCCTGCGTGCTGTCGGTCTTGCCGTCGCCCTTCGCCCCCAGCTGAACGATGTCCAGCGGTCCCGCCGGAAGGGACGGCGAACCGCCCGCATAAAGCTCCGTCGACGCAACGGCAGGCTTCACCGTTGCGCAAGCCGTGCCCAGCAGCGCCGCGCACAGCGCCACCATCAGGGGCAGGGCGGCGCCATTGCTTCTTCTCCTTCTTCTTCTTATTCCTGCGTCCACCATCTTCATGGATTGATTATTGATCTGCTTGGGTGAACGAGGCGGGGTAGACGGCGACGACGGGCCGGCGTGGCGGTGTCTCCTTATATTCGGCGGAGGCGAGCTATGTTTAGCTAGTGTGGTACGTTTCATTGCTACTTTTTGGCGCGAACGGTCGGAACGGATGCATGGCGGGAACGCGCCCGACGATCGAGCGCGGCTGTCCGCTTCGTCCCCACATTGTCGCCTCATCTCTGTCGTCTGACCGGTTCCGGATTCCCAGCACGCGCTCCAAACCATCGGCACCGGCCGTGTGTAGTGAACATGCATGTGAAATCTGCTGGTGTCGTACTACGTACAATAGGTGAGTATTTTTGGTTAGCAAGTTTTAGGAGTGCGTTTATAGAAAACGAGTTTTCAGCAGATTTTTAGCGAAACTGGTTTTGATAAATTTTCCGTTACTAATCAGTTTAACGAAAACTATGTTTGGATTAGAAATGGGTAAAACCGGTTTGCCCAGCTAGTCCTATTCTTATCTTCTCTTTCCGCGAGATCATGGCGACGTGACTCGTGAGTTCCACTTCCGATTCTTCATGGCCTGCTTCTGGCGCTGCTCTATCTTCTCGGGAGAGTGCTGGACGCCGCCTTCCATGATGATGCTCTTGTGCTCGACGACTTACTCGCAGCCAGAGCTTCAGGCTGGCCTGCCGCTGCTCTGCAGCTCGTTCGACGCGGCGAGTCCTGGGCTCCCGGCGACCGGTCGCCCTGCACCGCAAGCAGTGGAAACAAGTCCGAACTGCGTAGTATCATCCAGCAAAACGACGGGGACAACGACGGACACCCCTGGGCCAACGCCGCCGCCTCACAGGACGGGCACCTCTGCTGCGTGCAGGCGGCACCTAAACGAGGCAGCGGTGCGGAGGTGGCCGACGAGCGCGGTATCATGAGTCCGGCCGGAGGAGCAGTCGGGCTGTCTCCGGCCGCGACGAGCCATCGACCTTACCACCGCCGTGCATACCATGGCCACGAGCCAAGCCGGACATGCGTCAGCGCGCAGGCGCGGGGTCGTCCAGGAATTGACCGAGAGGTCGGAAACCAGGAGCTGAGGAGGCGGTGTGGTCTCCGCCGCGCGTTCGCCGCCCAGGCCCATGCTCGAAGTCCGTTGCATCCTGGTTTGTCTAATAGCGTTTTCCTAAAAACAGCTATTAGTCGTTTTTGCCAATACCCGCTTTCCAGATTTTGTGGAAACCCAGTTTTCCTTATTCACGTTTTAGTTAGTCCACCCAAACATAGTTTGTTACACCGTTATTTTGGCTTTAAACAGACTCTGCTAAACTCCGGTCGTATCCAAACGAAGGCACGCGCCAGGCGTTCCCTGGACCGAACTCCCATCGTCCTGGTCCTCTGTCCGCCGTGTCCCCACCGAGTAATGCTACGTACTACGGATCTTTTCTAAATAAAAATGCTTACGGATAACCACCCCATGACACGCCAGATCAACACGTACTCAGCAATTCAAGAAAAAGAAGTTAAACCCAAATACCAGCCACCACGTCAGCGCGCAAGGTTATTCTGTAGGGATATTTCCGTAGATGTAGGATTACTGGTCCCCAAGACAGCCCCACGGCTCCGCTTTTGCTACAAACTTCCGGTTTTACTACAAACCGCTCTGCTTTTGTTACGTGTAGCAAAATAGGTCCGCTAAAAAAAATAGAGCCAGAGCTATTTTGTAGCAAAAAAATTTAAGCTAATGTAGTAAACACGACTTCGCCGCAGACTTGCTAGAGACTTTCGTCGGGAGATCTCGCTGGGGAACAATAGCAAAAACTTGTGCTATTGTAGCAAAATCAGAATATAGATGTAGCAAGAAAATTTAACAGCCGTAGCAGCAAAAACGATCTCGCCGAAGACTCATCATCGCCGGAGACTCTCGTCACAGACGTCGTAGCAAACACTTTATACTATTTTAGGAAACCTACAGAACGGTTGTAGCAAATTACGACATTGTAGAGTTGATTGACGTATTTTTCCCCGTCAGAGTTTGAAAGTAAAAAACGTTGTCACTACTAAAAAAAGCTATAGGAGATCGCGCTATAGGAGACACATATCAAATATATGCATCTCGACTAAATATACACGGCGCAACAATATGGCATGCGTCTCGAAAATTTGGAACTTTGAGACGCATTCCCATAGCGATGTGTCTCGTATAGTCTCTATACGGCAGATCGGGCCGACCCCCTTATTCGAGACGCATATGGATTGGATGCGTCTCACATAGTTTAAATATTCGAGACGCATCCTGCCCACATGCGTCTCGAATAAGGGGGTGGGCCCGGGGCGCGCAGGTAGGCCCGAGGTGGTAGGTGCCAGATATTCGAGACGCACTCTTCACATATGCGTCTCGCATACTTTAATTATACAAGACGCATCCTTATAAGGTGCGTCTCGAACAGCTTCGCACCACCTTTTTAGCACATGTAGCCACCTCACTTCACTCCCCACACTTGCTCCACCTCCACAAGGTAGATCTGGTCGCCCCCTCCTCCCCACCTCATTTCCTCCATTGTTACACCATTGAAGTTTGTTAAATCTCCATTGGTTGACACATATATGTAAGTGAAAGCTCTTACACCTATAGATCTACAAGATCTCACTTCACTTCTCCTTCGGCTTAGCATCCCAATTGTCTAACAATTGCAATGCTACTAGCCTAGTCTATATATATGTTACTTCCTATATATAATTGTTGCATCATAATTATATCATGCTCATGTCATCATGCCACCTTGCATTTGAGCATCATATAAAACCCTTTCCATTTGGTTCTTCTCTCATATGCATTATTAATTGTATTTGGCTCTTGATATATTGTATTTGGTTCTTGATAAATGATTGATGCCCAAGTTGAGTTGGGGACATATCTTTTACTCCACTCCACCACCTTTCTTTGCCACCACCTTATAATTCCACCACCCTAATTACCATGGGCTTTTATTTTCTTTTGGTATTTAATCTAGCTCATGGGAGATGGGATGAATCCAATTATCTTTTCCTATAGCTTGGCATTACACCATATTTTGGGATGCATATGTATAAATGCCATGGATATTTATTTTGTTTTCACAAGATAAAACCTAGCATTAATGTCTATGCATGGGCCATGCACATCACTCATTTTTCTCCTTTGGATTTCTTTGGAATTTTGGAATAAACCCTTTTTCTTTGTGAGCTTACCTTTCTCTCTTACTCCATTCTCCTCATCTTGAGCCTAGTTTCTTTGCTTTGTGCATCAAAAATCCCACCTCTCCTATTTCCACCCTTATCAACCTCACATCTGTAGATGCCATGCATGGTCATATGAGATTTTCCCATAAACCCACCTCTCTCTCCTTACCTCCATCTCACCTTGCATGATCTTGTTTAGATCACACTTCCACCAAAACCCTAAGGCCCTACCCTACCCTTTTTCTTTAAATTTTCTCTCAAACCCTAACAACCTAAACTCCATATCTACCATCTCATCTCTCTTTGACCTCCCACCATGATCATGTAGATGTATGTGGACATATACACCCACACCTACATCTACTCCAACTCTAACTAATCTCGCTTTCTCTCTCTCTAAACCTAGCTTCTCCTTACTTCCCTCCTCAAGAACCCTAAACCTACCGAGCCCCTTGCTCAACCACTCCCTTTCCCTCCCTCTCTCTCTCTCTCTCTCTCTCTCTCGGTTTCTCTCCTCTCACCCTACCAGGCAGGCCCCACCACGTCTACCCCCTCTCTTTTCCTCTCTCTAGCGATAGGGCCACAAGGAGAGAAGAGAAAGCCCTCCCCCGAGTCCATCCTCTTTCTCGTTTGGGTAAAGTATGCCATGTGCTCCCTCCCTCCTCCTCACCTAACCAGCCACCCAGCAAGGTCCCAGATAAAGATCTGAACGCCAAAACCATCTCCACCCCCTCTCCTTCCTTCTCCATCGAGCGGCCAGCCATGGCAAGCCCTTGCCAAAAACCCTATCACTAGATCCGTCTACCCCTTCCCCTCGTCGGCCTGGGAGGTTACAGCACACCAAGGTCTACCGGCGCCTCCCTCTGCCTCCTATGCTTCAACCCGTTCCAGCCACGCGTCGCCAGAGCCCCTGCAGCTCGCCGAAGTTGCCGCCTTGCCGCCGTAGATGCCATGGACCCGAAGCTCCAGCCAGCAAGCCCCGCGCCAGATCGCGACCGCCCCGAGCGCCTTCGCCTACACCGCCGAACTCCTGGTGAGCAACCGAACCATCCAGACATGGTCCCTATCCTCCCATCGCCGTAGAACGCCGCCACCTTCTGTCGAGCAATCCGCGTGCGCGCTCGCCGCCGCGCGCCGCGCTCTGGCAGACAGCATCAGCGGCAGCAGACACAACCGTGGAGCCCTGTTCCTCGACGATTTGTGGCCGCTGCAGTCCTCCTTAGACCAAGCCACCTGAGAGAGTTTTGTAGCCGAGAGTCCCCTCTTCGCCTTTTGTTTTTGCGCCGACGCCGTCCGAGCAACAACGGCGTCGCCACCGTCCTCACGTTGTCGCCCGACCGCCTGCACCGCGGCGTCCGCCGCGCTCGTCGATAGCAGCAGCAGTAGCGTCCGTCCCGCCTCTGTTCTTCGTCGTGCCCCGCGTGCTATAGACCTCCTCCGGCGATGACACCTGAACGAAATTTGTAGGCCGTGGATTCCTCTCCAACTTCCCTTTTTACGGCACGGCGAAACTCGCCGCCGTTTAGCCGCCACCGCAGCCGCAAACCAGGCCGAGCCCCTGTTCTCTGCTGACGACGCGCAGCCGACAGTCCGGCGTCGCCGTCGTTTTCGCCGATAAGCCCCTGCAGTTTTTCCCGCCTCAACCCGCGGTCCCAAGTGGCCCACCTGTCATTCTCCTGTGCCTTTTTACAAATAGGACCCCGTGCTTTCCTGTTTTGGCCGCGCCTGCCTGGGATCACCCACGTGTCACGTCCCGGCTGGGCGCCGCGCGCGCGTGGTCCCATGGGTCTTGGTCCCGCTTGTCGGTGGCTATGGCTAGCTGCGGTCGGGGTAAGAAAAACCCCTGTCGTCCGCTGTGCCCACCTGAGGCTGAGTCAGCACCGACCCTACTCGTCGGTGACTGGGGCTAGCTCGACTTGGGTATAAAACGTCTGGCTGTTCATCTGTTTATATAAAACAATTTCAGAAATGTTTTAATATAAATTTAAATCTGTTTTTAATAACTTTTGATTTGTAAACCCAAATAAAACAAATGATATATGTTTTTGAATCAGAAAATGTGAGGAATTCAAATATGCCATTCAAAATATTGTTTGAACATTTTAAATTTTCGAGATGATTAAAATTACAATAAAATGCCCTTTTCTTAATAAATTAATAATTTTAAATCTATAACTCCAAATTTGACAAATAATATGTCTAAATCGATCAGCGCGACGAGCCCGTTCTATCTATGCAGTCCTTGTCCTGAATTGAAGCATGCATCATGTCATTATTAAAAATCTGAACTATTTATGGCAATAAAATTTGACTAAATAAATAATAAAATGCTTTATTCTTCTACCTCACACCTCACCATGCCATGCTACTTAAATGCCATGTAAATTGTGCATCATTCATCATGGCATGCTTGTTTGCTTGTCGCATTTTAATTCATATGCTTGTGCACTTTATTTATGTTGGCCCTTGTTTGTTTGGTTCTTCTTCGAATAGATGCCCAGAAGGAGAATTACCAGGAATCATAGGAGTACTACCCAGATCCATCTCTCGCTTCAACTGAGCTACTAGGCAAGCACTACCACATGCTTGCATACATATAGTACCTATTGCTTCTATCTTATTCTTGCATCATTGAGTCGTGATTGCATTAAATTGAATCCCAAGCACTGCATAGCCTTTACTTTTAAACCCCACTGAAGTTTGTTCCTCCATCCCATGAGCCATTACTACAGGAGTTGTTTGAGCCATGCGAGTCGTAGAAAAGCATGTGTAGGGTATGTGAGTGTCTGATGAATAACGAGGTACCTAAACAACATTACCTGAGTAGTAATGGGATGACTAATGAAAGAGGCACCGGTGAGCAATATCTGCTATTTGGTTTTTCATGCTCACTTGTGTCCCGTAGGACCCCGAGTACTTGATTCCTGTTCCTTGACTATTCACACTATCCACATCCGGGAGGCCTTATGGACCCCCCTGAGCCAGAGCTTGATTCATTCTTATTTCTTGGGGGCCACAATTAGTTTGGGGCTTTATTACTATCTTGTACTTATGCCATGTTACTGTTTTATTCAGATTGTGCGTGGAGCACCTGTACTGTTTTGGATCGTGACACGTTTTCGCTGTATGGACAAGCCCAGTCACATTTTCGGGTTCCCAGTCGTTTACCGCCGTCCACACAAACCTTGGGTCCGGCTCGGAGCCGGCCAACTTCGTTGCGGGTAGCTTAATGGGGTGGCCCCCTGAAATATTTCTGAATCCTGTGATCGCTTTGTCGTGAATGCCTCGTTGGGTTTTGATTTGGTTTTTCCGAGGTTGATCGAGTGTGTGTTGCTATTCGTGCACCCCTGCAGGATAAATCTTTCTGAAAGCCGTGTCTGCGGTTATGGACGACTTGGAGCACAGTTTCTCGATCATAGACAAGTATAACTAAAGTACCGCTTTTAATTTGACTAAGAACTTGACTAGTAAATAGTGCAATACTCATGGAATGGTTAATGAAACTGCCAACGGATGATGAGGGTTGTTCGTCTGCTTCCTCGTTGGTAAGTGAGGAGGAGGATGGATCTGTTAATTATACTGTTATAACTGTTGTCCTTAATTCACGGACATCCGTCTATCATTGGTTAGGCGGATGGTTAGCGAGTATCTATAGAATTGTTAGATATTATCTTTTGCTGCAATTGCGTCACCCCAGGTTGTGTCCCCTTTAGTGGCATAAAGACTTGCTGAGTACCCCTAGGGTCTCACACGATAAATTTTTTGATTCAGATGAACAAGTGTATTCGCAAGATGGATACTGGGTGGAGGAGACAGATGATGTTGGCAATGATCACTCGGTGTAGAGATTCCAGGAACGGGGATCCGTGAGATCTGTGGGCGGGATGTGTTTATTTATGTGGCATCTTATGCCGATTTGCTTCTTATCCGTACTCGGATCTTGTTTCCGCTTCCGCCTGATACTCTGATGTTTGTTGTATGATGAGCTATCCTAAAATATTATCTCTATTCAGGATATTTGAATCTTGCCGTATGGCGTTGCAATATGTCTATTTCGTTTAGATGGAATGGCTCTGAGGACTGTTGTATGTGGCTTGCATACATACTCACTTGTATATGTAGTTGATCCCTTCGCCTGCCGATTACGCCGCTCGTTCTTGTCCCGATGTTCTGAAAGTGGTTAGGACGGCCGAAAGGTCTACCGTGAGTGGCCCTGGGCCCCACCGTACTATTTTAACCACTTTCGTTCATCCAGGCATGTAACTAAGAGTGTAATTCACCGAGGTAGTTACAATTGGTATCAGATCCATCCCGCCCTTCAGGGTCTCAGCCAAAATGGTCGTTGTCAGTCTAGCAAATATTTTTGGTAGTTATGTATACTAGGGAAAAACAAACGTAAGAGTAGGACTGCTTTCATTTTTCTTCTTACCCACCCACCCACCCTTTTCTTGTAAGGAAGTGTAATGTTTTCAATCCTCTTCTAAAATTCAAACTAGGATTCACGTGTTCTGGGTTCCGTAGTACCATAGGTTGTGTGTGTGTGTGAATTATTTGTCTATCTGTTGCATCCAACTTGTTATCGCTATCTGCCTTTTGGTTATCAACTGTTGGTACATTCCATACCGACAGGCCTTTGTAAACCGACGCGATCTATCTGATTCGTTGTATACCGGCGCGATCTGTCTTACTCCTTGTTAACCGGTGCAACCTTGTTAAGGGTGTTCTTCCTTCCAGCATGCTTTCACAGAATGTGGAGTTGCTAATTTGTATCTGATAAGTGGTTTTGCGCATCTATTGGTATTTTAATGCCGAAAAATGCGGAATTTTTTCTTTGATACATCTGTGTTTCCACACTCCTCTTCAGTCGTGTGTGAAACATTATCTATCTTCCTTTTTATTGGCATGTTCATGCTAACTCATTCTTTGTCACCGATGCTTAATCTTGGAGTTCTACTTCATCATCAATTCTCTTGGGCTAATTACATAACAAGGGTCGATCCGATGCTTGTGATTGTAAAGTGGCTCTCGGCATATCTATATGACACTTATCAGGAGTGAATTATGGTTAATGCTACCAGTTGCATCCTCCAAATGATGGCGGTTATCTCCTGTGATTTTGAGTTATACCATGATCATATCTTCATCATATTCAAGTATCTCTGGCAATGCAGAGTTTTCGCAAGGCACTACGATGGTCTATCATCTGTCTATCATGCTTCACATCTTTTTGAACTCCCTATCCGCAAAATTCTCTTTGATACGAGGGAATTGCATCTTTTCGCCTCTGATAGCTTTTCTTAAGGTATGAGCTATCATCGTTCCGTTATCCAAGATCTCTTTATCTTTGTAACCGGCGATCCGATCGACAATGTGAACCAGGTGGCATTTCTTGTTCTCTTCTGAAGGACCAGATAATCTATTCTGCCAGTGCATCTTCTTGAACACGAACCCGTGCTATTAATACTGATCTTTCAAAGAGTGTTGAGCTCAGGAAGTGTTTCGAGCATTTGTTCGTCTCTCTCGCCTCTTGAACTTGGTATTCTGGGTATATCTTGTTAATCCGTGGTGGTATATCTTCATGATATGCTTGCCTATTCTATATCAATGGAAGGACATGGAAGGTCATCTGTGTCTCTTTCTCTCAAGCTTTGAGAACACTGCCTGTGTGTAAAGTTCTCAAAGTGTAAATTCTGGCTTCTTGAAGTCACCTATCTCGACCATGTTTTTCTGCTAAATACATCGCTTCAATTCTGGAATCAGCAAGCCCGTTGTTAATTCCATCCTCCATCTTCAATCAAACCCGGAGTTTTTCCTTGTTGGCGAGTTATCATCGTTGTTCCGCTGAAGATTTCCTCAAGACTGCTAAATCTCTCTCAATCATTTCAAGAAGAACATGGAGTTCTTTTCACCTCTGTCTCGTTAAGTAATCTTTTGAAACCCTCTTGTTCTATCGTCTATGCTCAATCCACCGGAGGCCATGAAGATTTTTCAGATCTTTTGTAATCCTTCTGTTCAAGTGGTGCTATCTTTTTCTTTATCTGTGGAACCTTACAGTTGTCTCCGTGATCTTCCTTCATATCTTTCCGGTGGCTTGTTACTTCTGATATGACGACAACATCATCATCCTTATCTATCTTGGATCCGGCGAATCGTTTGCATCAATCTTTGTTTTCTTACGGAGTTCCATGAGCTCTTCTTGTCAATACCTTCAGTCTGTTTAGTAGTTAGGTTGCATGATTTTCTTATTCATGTACGGAGTAATGCTTTGAGTGCAGGATGGAGTAGCTACCATACCACTACTCTTATCATTCTCTCTTGTACATTGAATTGGTGAATTAATGTGATTCCACTCATTCCACGGAAGATAGAAGTGGCCTTTATCCCTTGATACTTTTGCTTCCGTCTTTGTTGTTCCGGAGTGCTCCCTCGAAGAAAGTAATCAATAATCTCTTATTGGTGATCTCGTCCTTTCTACACGGAGCGAAATCTTTAATTATCTGGTGGGAACAAATGCAAAACCCTTTTCTGTCCTCGTCTTTCTACCGGTGCTCGACATTCCCAAACAAGATGGAAGGAAAACTATCTCTCCCTTTGTTTCATCAATTATTTTTCGGTGGTAAAATCAATTATGGTTGATGCCATCAGTCGCAAATCTATTGCATTAGCCTCAAGTGTATAGAAAGTAACAAAGTATCCCTGCAATAAACTCCAGATCCTCTATATTCTTTCTTCTCGGGATCCCACCATAATCTAGCATCACCTCCTTGTCTTGAAGATATATCCGTGCACCTCAATTACGTGATCCTTTGGTTCTTACCGGCGCAACAAGAATCTAATCCCACAATTTCTAACTCAAATCTTTCTGTTGTTAGCAAGGAACTTTGTCGTTTGAAGGCAATAATGTTTCCCAACCTCCATTCCTTTAATCCGAGAGAAGATACAATGTTATTGTCATAGGGTTCAAACCTCTCCAATCTAGCTCTTTCTTCCGGCGAGACAAAGATTCATCCTCTCTAGTATCGGTAAATCTTTAATCCTAACGGTGTATCTTTTCTTATCCACGATACATCGTCCTTTCAAATTCTTTCAACAAGTGGTTCTTTTCTTTTATCATGTTTCTCGAAAAACCGGAGCTATGTTCATCCTATCCTTCTTGTCTCATGACAATCCTTCAATTCTTCTAACCCTTTGTGTCTCAAGCAAAACGCAAGACTCGCAACAAGTCTAGCAAGTTTTGCAAGGTGTAAGGGGCACACCATTCCGTGTTTCATCAACTTGGGAACATGAGGGCCACCTTCGTTCCGAACACCCGCCTCTCCTTGTGTTGTTTTGTTATTCCTAGGAATCTCGGGGCGAGATTCTTGTTTAGTGGGGGAGAGTTGTAGCATCCCAATTGTCTAACAATTGCAATGCTACTAGCCTAGTCTATATATATGCTACTTCCTACATATAATTGTTGCATCATAATTATATCATGCTCATGTCATCATGCCACCTTGCATTTGAGCATCATATAAAACCCTTTCCATTTGGTTCTTCTCTCATATGCATTATTAATTGTATTTGGCTCTTGATATATTGTATTTGGTTCTTGATAAATGATTGATGCCCAAGTTGAGTTGGGGGCATATCTTTTACTCCACTCCACCACCTTTCTTTTCCACCACCTTATAATTCCACCACCCTAATTACCATGGGCTTTTATTTTCTTTTGGTATTTAATCTAGCTCATGGGAGATGGGATGAATCCAATTATCTTTTCCTATAGCTTGGCATTACACCATATTTTGGGATGCATATGTATAAATGCCATGGATATTTATTTTGTTTTCACAAGATAAAACCTAGCATTAATGTCTATGCATGGGCCATGCACAACACTCATTTTTCTCCTTTGGATTTCTTTGGAATTTTGGAATAAACCCTTTTTCTTTGTGAGCTTGCCTTTCTCTCTTACTCCATTCTCCTCATCTTGAGCCTAGTTTCTTTGCTTTGTGCATCAAAAATCCCACCTCTCCTATTTCCACCCTTATCAACCTCACATCTGTAGATGCCATGCATGGTCATATGAGATTTTCCCATAAACCCACCTCTCTCTCCTTACCTCCATCTCACCTTGCATGATCTTGTTTAGATCACACTTCCACCAAAACCCTAAGGCCCTACCCTACCCTTTTTCTTTAAATTTTCTCTCAAACCCTAACAACCTAAACTCCATATCTACCATCTCATCTCTCTTTGACCTCCCACCATGATCATGTAGATGTATGTGGACATATACACCCACACCTACATCTACTCCAACTCTACCTAATCTCTCTTTCTCTCTCTCTAAACCTAGCTTCTCCTTACTTCCCTCCTCAAGAACCCTAAACCTACCGAGCCCCTTGCTCAACCACTCCCTTTCCCTCCCTCTCTCTCTCTCTCGGTTTCTCTCCTCTCACCCTACCAGGCAGGCCCCACCACGTCTACCCCCTCTCTTTTCCTCTCTCTAGCGATAGGGCCACAAGGAGAGAAGAGAAAGCCCTCCCCCGAGTCCATCCTCTTTCTCGTTTGGGTAAAGTATGCCATGTGCTCCCTCCCTCCTCCTCACCTAACCAGCCACCCAGCAAGGTCCCAGATAAAGATCTGAATGCCAAAACCATCTCCACCCCCTCTCCTTCCTTCTCCATCGAGCGGCCAGCCATGGCAAGCCCTTGCCAAAAACCCTATCACTAGATCCGTCTACCCCTTCCCCTCGTCGGCCTAGGAGGTTATAGCACACCAAGGTCTACCAGCATCTCCCTCTGCCTCCTCTGCTTCAACCCGTTCCAGCCACGCGTCGCTAGAGCCCCTGCAGCTCGCCGAAGTTGCCGCCTTGCCGCCGTAGATGCCATGGAGCCGAAGCTCTGGCCAGCAAGCCCCGCGCCAGATCGCGACCGCCCCGAGCGCCTTCGCCTACACCGCCGAACTCCTGGTGAGCAACCGAACCATCCAGACATGGTCCCTATCCTCCCATCTCCGTAGAACGCCGCCACCTTCTGTCGAGCAATCCGCGTGCGCGCTCGCCGCCGCGCGCCGCGCTCTGGCAGACAGCATCAGCGACAGCAGACACAGCCGTGGAGCCCTGTTCCTCGACGATTTGCAGCCGCTGCAGTCCTCCTTAGACAAAGCCACCTGAGAGAGTTTTGTAGCCGAGAGTCCCCTCTTCACCTTTTGTTTTTGCGCCGACGCTGTCCGAGCAACAACGGCGTCGCCACCGTCCTCGCGTTGTCGCCCGACCGCCTGCACCGCGGCGTCCGCCGCGCTCGTCGACAGCAGCAGCAGCGTCCGTCCCGCCTCTGTTCTTCGTCGTGCCCCGCGTGCTGTAGACCTCCTCCGGCGATGACACCTGAACGAAATTTGTAGGCCATGGATTCCTCTCCAACTTCCCTTTTTACGGCACGGCGAAACTCGCCGCCGTTTAGCCGCCACCGCAGCCGCAAACCAGGCCGAGCCCCTGTTCTCTACTGACGACGCGCAGCCGATAGTCCGGCGTCGCCGTCGTTTTCGCCGATAAGCCCCTGCAGTTTTTCCCGTCTCAACCCGCGGTCCCAAGTGGCCCACCTGTCATTCTCCCGTGCCTTTTTACAAATAGGACCCCGTGCTTTCCTGTTTTGGCCGCGCCTGCCTAGGATCGCCCACGTGTCACGTCCCGGCTGGGCGCCGTGCGCGCGTGGTCCCACGGGTCTTGGTCCCGCTTGTCGGTGGCTATGGCTAGCTGCGGTCGGGGTAAGAAAAACCCGTGTCGTCCGCTGTGCCCACCTGAGGCTGAGTCAGCACCGACCCTACTCGTCGGTACTGGGGCTAGCTCGACTTGGGTATAAAACGTCTGGCTGTTCATCTGTGTATATAAAACAATTTCAGAAATGTTTAAATATAAATTTAAATCTGTTTTTAATAACTTTTGATTTGTAAACCCAAATAAAACAAATGATATATGTTTTTGAATCAGAAAAATGTTAGGAATTCAAATATGCCATTCAAAATATTGTTTGAACATTTTAAATTTTCGAGATGATTAAAATTACAATAAAATGCCCTTTTCTTAATAAATTAATAATTTTAAATCTATAACTCCAAATTTGACAAATAATATGTCTAAATCGATCAGCGCGGCGAGCCCGTTCTATCTATGCAGTCCTTGTCCTGAATTGAAGCATGCATCATGTCATTATTAAAAATCTGAACTGTTTATGGCAATAAAATTTGACTAAATAAATAATAAAATGCTTTATTCTTCTACCTCACACCTCACCATGCCATGCTACTTAAATGCCATGTAAATTGTGCATCATTCATCATGGGATGCTTGTTTGCTTGTCGCATTTTAATTCATATGCTTGTGCACTTTATTTATGTTGGCCCTTGTTTTTTTGGTTCTTCTTCGATCAGACGCCCAGCAGGAGTATTACCAGGAATCACAGGACTGCTACCCAGATCCATCTCTCGCTTCAACTGAGCTACCAGGAAAGCACTACCACATGTTTGCATACATATAGTACCTATTGCTTCTATCTTATTCTTGCATCATTGAGTCGCGATTGCATTAAATTGAATCCCAAGCACTGCATAGCCTTTACTTTTAAACCCCACTAAAGCTTGTTCCTCCATCCCATGAGCCATTACTACAGGAGTTGTTTGAGCCATGCGAGTCGTAGAAAATCATGTGTAGGGTATGTGAGTGTCTGATGAATAACGAGGTACCTAAACAACATTACCTGAGTAGTAATGGGATGACTAATGAAAGAGGCACCGGTGAGCAATATCTGCTATTTGGTTTTTCATGCTCACTTGTGTCCCGTAGGACCCCGAGTACTTGATTCCTGTTCCTTGACTATTCACACTATCCACATCCGGGAGGCCTTATGGACCCCCCTGAGCCAGAACTTGATTCATTCTTATTTCTTGGAGCCACAATTAGTTTGGGGCTTTATTACTATCTTGTACTTATGCCATGTTACTGTTTTATTAAGATTGTGCGTGGAGCACCTGTACTGTTTTGGATCATGATACGTTTTCGCTGTATCGACAAGCCTTGGGCCCGTCTCGGAGCCGGCCAACTTCGTTGCGGGTAGCTTAATATGGTGGCCCCCTGAAATATTTCTGAATCCTATGATCTCTTTGTCGTGAATGCCTCGTTGGGTTTTGATTTGGTTTTTCCGAGGTTGATCGAGTGTGTGTTGCTATTCATGCACCCCTGCAGGGTAAATCTTTCTGAAAGCCGTGTCCGCGGTTATGGACGACTTGGAGCATAGTTTCTCGATCATAGACAAGTATAACTAAAGTACCACTTTTAATTTGACTAAGAACTTGACTAGTAAATAGTTCAATACTCATGGAATGGTTAATAAAACTGCCAACGGATGATGGGGGTTGTTCGTCCGCTTCCTCGTTGGTAAGCGAGGAGGAGGATGGATCTGTTAATTATACTGTTATAACTGTTGTCCTTAATTCACGGACATTCGTCTATCATTGGTTAGGTGGATGGTTAGCGAGTATCTATAGAATTGTTAGATATTATCTTTTGCTGCAATTGCGTCACCCTAGGTTGTGTCCCCTTTAGTGGCATAAAGACTTGCTGAGTACCCCTAGGGTCTCACATGATAAATTGTTTGATTCAGATGAACAAGTGTATTCGCAAGATGGATACTGGGTGGAGGAGACAGATGATGTTGGCAACGATCACTCAGTGTAGAGATTCCGGGAACGGGGATCCGTGAGATCTGTGGGCGGGATGTGTTTATTTATGTGGCATCTTATGCCGATTTGCTTCTTATCCGTACTCGGATCTTGTTTCCGCTTCCGCCTGATACTCTGATGTTTGTTGTATGAGGAGCTATCCTGAAATATTATCTCTATTCAGGATATTTGAATCTTGCCGTATGGCGTTGCAATATTTCTATTTCGTTTAGATGGAATGGCTCTGAGGACTGTTGTATGTGGCTTGCATACATACTCACTTGTGTATGTAGTTGATCCCTTCGCCTGCCGATTACGCCGCTCGTTCTTGTCCCGATGTTCTGAAAGTGGTTAGGACGGCCGAAAGGTCTACCGTGAGTGGCCCTGGGCCCCACCGTACTATTTTAACCACTTTCGTTCATCCAGGCATGTAACTAAGAGCGTAATTTACCGAGGTAGTTACACTCTCCTACTCCTAGTCGTCGTTGGAGGGCACATGAAGGTGTTGTTGCATGTATGTGCATTGTTGGCCACACCAACTACGTTTGTGTTGTGCTTCCTTTCTTTTGTGCAGGGATTTCATTTGTGTTGCCAATATTTTGCCAGAATGTTGATTCATTTTTGTTCCGGTGAATTTTTGGCACTCAGTGGATGTCTTTTTTTTAGTAGAGGTCATGCTGAATTTTTCCGGCGATCTACGTCAATGCTCTAATTCTCTTGATCTTTTATACCGCGTAGGCGACCATGGTACGCACACCAATAAGAAAAGCCCAATTAGATAGGTGGATGAAATGTGCGAGAGCGGCCATGGCACGGAATAACATGATGGACATAAGATGTCCATGTCACGACTGTAAACTGAGGTATTTGATAAAGCTTGATTGCGGAATGTTAGAGTCACACCTGATCCGGCGTGGTTTCATGGATGGCTACACTCGGTGGATACATGATGACGACGAAGATGATGAGGACGTCAATGGGAAGGCACCAGGGAATGAGGACGTCAGTAATGGTGAAGATGAAGAGCCTCTCGGACATGATCATGAAGATCAAGATGCTGGAGCAGATCATGAAGATCTAGATGCAGAAGTAGATCATGAAAATAAAGAACAAGATGTTGTGTATGATTCAGGCTAGTTGTGGGACCCTCATGACCAAGAGCTGCTTCTCAAGGAGACAAGTAACCCTAGAGCCGCCGCTAGAGAGAAAGCCAAGCTGGAGCAAATGGAGAAAGACGCGGTTCTTCCATTGTATGAAGGATGCAATGACGGGGATACCCACCTGGATGTAATGCTCAGGGCTATGGAGATGAAGCCGAAACACAAAATGACTAACAAATGCTTCAACGACAACATAGCATTCTGGCACGATCGTCTTCGCAAGAGGGGAAACACATGTCTGACTAGTATCAATGAGGCCAAAAAAGTCACGTGCCCTCTAAACCTACCACACATAAAATACCACATCTACATAAATGATTGCATCATCTATCAGGGCGAGCACGCGGAGAAAACCACGTGTCCGTTGTGCAACACCTCTCGATACAAGAAAGGGAAGAAAGCTCATCGAAAAGTGGTATGGTACTTTCCTATCACTCCTCGTCTGCAACGGTATTTCGCGGACCCTAAGGAGGCAAAGCTCATCTGCTGGCACACAGAAAGAAAGAGGCCAGATGACGAGGGGTTAACTCATCAATGTCCATCGTTGATGGACTTAGCTTCGAGGAAGTAGGGAGCGCTGGAGGCATCAATCAGCTAGCAAACAAGCACATAGGTGACATAAGGTTTTACTCAGGTTCAGGCCTCGTAGAGGACCCTACTCCTGCTTGTCTGCTCTTGATTACGAGGGAGTAGAAAGTTATAAGGGTGCGCATATGCAATCTGGCGAGGTGTATGCGGGATGTGTGTATTGGTCCTCCTCGCCGCCCCTCCTGACCTTTATATAGAGATGCTAGGTCTCAGGGTAGCAGGTCGAGTCGGTTATAGATTAGGGTTTGCCCTTTAATTTTCTATCTACACTTTGTCGTGTCCTTCAAGCAGTCGAACTCCAATGGGCCACCCGAATCCTTGCCGGGCTTCGATTGCACCATGGAATCTTTCTTGGGCTGAACCGTATAGGCTAATCACAAGTAACTTTAAGGTATACCCATGTCAGTAGCCCCTGAGTATCCAGCTGAATCGTAGATTTGGGTGGAGACTATAAGTTTTTTGAGTCCATGAGACTTAGACTCATCTGAAGTTCTTTTGGGTGCCATAGTTCGTGTCATAGGGATTGTCGATATGCATGCCTGATTCATCCGGGGGATCAAGTTCAGTTAACTGACTCGAATTCGGAATAATGTTGGCGTAATTTGACTCTTGCCGCGGAGGCCTTACAGAGTCAAATTCCAGTGTTTTAGGTGTGGGCACTCAACACGTATGTCAAGGCTTATTTCATCATGCCTATAGGCATGGCTTATATTTGGTAGAGCGCAGCAGGTGCGTTGCCAGGCCTTTTTCAAGTCTCACCTTCATGTTGTAAACGCGACATCCGAATTTTTAGTCACCACGGAGGTGATTCAGGTGGCCCAGGAGACGTAGTCTCTTTGTAGGAAAAATATGAGACAAAGTCACCGTTTCTAATGTCGATGTAGTCGACACACTTTTAATGACTAAGGTTTTTATAGGGTACGCGGCCAGTGCTCCCTATGGGAGTAGCCCCTGAGTGCCTATTCGAGTCGTAGACTCGAATTGGGACTTTAAACTTTTTCAACTGCTGTCATTTTTTAGTTTTGAGCCGAATATGCTTTCAGCGCTCCCTATGGGAGTAGCCCCGAGTCCATAATCGAATTGTTGATTTGAAGAGGGGCTTCAACTGGTGAAGGCAATTATGTGCCTATGAAGTCTTCGGGTGCGCGGATAGGGCTCATATTAGGAGTAGCCCTCGAGTGCTTGGTCGACTCGCAGAGTCAAGCAAGGACTAAAATAGTCGAATGGATCTCCTACTGGATTGAATGACGTCAGTGTTGATTATAAGATGATCCCATTTGCCCGCTTAAGCGGCATTGATGGGACATGACGAACGTGGGGCCCCATTTCTGATTGGGATTTGATCAGGCATATGTAATCTTCGTTTTAACTATGCCTCCTCGATTCTCGCGCATAGCAAAGTGCGGCAACGATTCACTATTTCCATCGCCATGTGGAAGCATAAGGGACATTGTGCACAAAAAGTCGAATGATGCAAGAACAAAGATAATTTATACATCAATAATTGCATCCAAGTTCTCAGAGGGGAACCCCCACAAAAGTGGTCACAAGACAAGGCTAAAACACTTCACGCAGCTACAAAAAGAAGCGATGAAGACGCTACGCTTACACTTCAGCACCCGCGGGCTTCTTTGACTCCGCGGCAGCCTCCGACACCATGGCCATTGCTGCAATGGCGTCTGACGCTAACGCCTTCGCGGCAGTGGCTCCTGATGCCATGGCCTTCACCACCTTCAGACGCTTCCTCCCCTCCAGTACCTTGCCAATGTCTCTACGAGCCGAGGCCCATATTTTTGACAGCGAGTGGCAAAGGGAGCGAAAACTACCTGCTTGCCATCCATAGTCACCGGCAGCTTCAAGGAGACCTTGCTGGCGTTCAGGTCGACACCGTGTGCCTGTGCCATCGCCAGCCCTAGAGAAGCACCAAGCCCTTTCTGTGCATTCTTGAAATCTGCAGGGACGCCTTCCACGAAGGACTCGATAAGGCCATCTAGGTCTTCAATAAGTTCGGCCTTGGGGACCATCTCCTCTCGAAGATGCCCAAGAACACCCTTGGACTTTTTGAGCGAGTCCTGGACAGAGACGCTGCGGTCTTCGGCTGCAGCCACGGCGCCGGCCAACGCATCCTCGTGAGCAAGAGTCTGGGGGTCAAAACTCACCCTAGAAGCATCTGCAGTAGATCCACGTAAAACCATCAAAAGCCAAACAAGTGAAGAAAGAAAAGTTTCAGTGGCACAAAACTGCAACAATAGCATACCTAAAAGCACTTTCGCGACAGAAAGAAGTTGTTCTACAAACTGTTTTTCTCTATTAGCGGCAACAGCCATCCGCTCGTCTTCGCGCTGCTTCGACTCCTGCTTGAGGCAGTCGTAGGCCGCGAGTGCCTCATCTTGCTTGGTCTTCGCCGCGCTGAGTCCCTTTTCAAGGGAGTCCACCTGGCGGAGCAAGTCATTATTATCCTCTGCAAAACAAGGATAATATATCAAAACCAATCAAAACAAATGTGCAGCAGCACAACACAAATCGACAAACTTACTTTGCAACTGGCGGTTGTCGATATCAAGCCGAGCGTCCTGCCCGCCCAGGTCGACGATCTGTCTGCCAAGGCGGATAGAGTCCTGAAGAATGGGATGCGGAAGGATGATAGATATCATGACTCAACTAGACCCCGAGCAATAACTCTTCGAGTAAAAAAGGTTTGAAAATACTTACGTGTCCATCCAAATACTCCGAAGTTTCCTTCTGAGTTGACGTCCAAGCAAGAACCATGTGCTCCCCGATGTTGGGAGAACTCAAGGAATTTGCGCCGGAGTTGGCCGCTATCTTTGGGGAAGGCGCGGGCTCTGCCACACCATTGATCTTGGAGTCCACGACTCCCGCCTCCTCCATGAGATGGCAATCGTCGGACGACGATGAGGCAGTCACACTTTAGTACAACATAAGCCGTGTCACCATCAACGCAAGCCGTAGGACACAAATTTTCAGACATCAGCAATGTAGAAAACTCACCCGTCGAAGTTGTTGAGGTCAAAGGAATCATCCGAATCCTCCTTCTGCTTCCTTAGTTTTTTCTGTGATGGACGAGCAACCGCGTGCATAGGAACCACTGGAATTGGATCCACGGTATCCACCCTAATCGACGGATCCTCCGGCGTATCCGGAGAGGAAGCATCTGAGTCCTTGCTTCGGGAGCACTTGCGAGTGGCTCTCTCGCTGCACTCAGGGGCTCCCTGCTCCTCAACGACGGGCACAATAGAACCAGATTCATCTTCCTCCATAGCCTGGGGGGGATTACCCCTTCAGGCTGTGGCGGCAAAATAGTGTTCACCTTCCATTCCTGCCAAAGCACAAGGTTACAATTGCAAAATGCCTTGTGGGCAAATGAAGCATAATAGAAGAAGAAATGATGAAGTTACCCCAGGAGGGGGTGACTGGCGTGAAAGGGCAGCACGACTGAATCCCAAAGGAGTTTCTCCTTGACAGTGAACTTGGTTAGTGCCATGAACCTTTTGTCCACTTCGCCTAAGGATAAGTTCTCCTGAGGGATGCGAGTGATATCGTCGGCACCAGTCTAGAGATACATCGGGTGCGCCCTAGCCTGTAGTGGCTGCACCCGATGACACATCCAGGTGCGGAGGAGGTCCGCGCTGTAAATCTCTTTCCCTCGAATGAGTTGGAGATCACATACGCGCTTATACAAAACCTCGACTTCTTTGGCCTCGCCGTACATCACTACATTTTTCCAAGACCTTCTCCTCTTCAACTCCTCCTTCAGACCAGAAGGAGCAAGTTCGAAGAGTTCATCATCGGCCTTTTGATCACGGATGTAAAACCACTTCTCCCTCCACCCCTGGACAGACTCGGAGCTCTTGAGAGAGAAGTATTGGACATTCGGGTCCACATGGATACCGCAACGTCCAATGTCGTGGACCATAGATCCAGAGCCCGATTGTCGCTTCAGCTTGAAGAGTTTTTTTAAAAGGCCGAAGTGCAGCTCGATTCCGAGATAGCACTCGTAGAGGGTGATATAGCACGCGATGTGCAAAATAGAGTTTGGGGTCAGCTGATGTAGATGGAGACCATAAAAGCAGAGCAACCCTCACACAAACTTGTGGAGGGGAAGAGAAAGGCCCCGAAGGACAAAAGCAAGGAACATCACCCGAAATCCAATAGGGGATCAGGGATTACCTCCAGGCCAGGCAGTTGATACCTTCGATCCGAATTATGGATGTAGTATAGCTTCCTTTTCCCTAGTAGACCTAGGTTATCGAATCCTTGGGAAGCGAATGCATAGTGAAGTTACTTTAATGGACCTTCGGGAGTTTTAGAATTCCTTTTGTGTTTTTACCGGACCAATAGCTTGCGTCTTTTTGTTGTTGTCGATGATGGAGAGAGAGGACCTAGGGCATTTGGTTTCACCTGTAGCTGTGCAAAATATCAGATGGGAATAAAAGATAGAAATAAGTATGCATGTACTTGTTAGAGTAAGGTAAATTATATGTGGACAACGCATCCATAATTGCTATTGCCTCCTCAACCGCTTATAGCAATAACCTACTAGTCTCATCCATAAAAGAAAGAGAACTATTGATATGCATAGTGATGTCATCGTTAATCCCAAGAAAATCCCTCACATATAGCCGTACTACCCCTTCTGTCACCGGGGTTCCCAACTTGCAGATCAGTCATCACTCATACTCCCTATACTTGGCTCAACCCTCGGGGTCTTGGGTACCTGACAAGTCCTTGGATTGAGGCAAGAGAGGATACAATAATCATCATGTCATACAAACTAATACACGATCCCATCTATGATAAATAACATGCACAATTGCTACATGGCTAGGCCGAAGCCCTTATCCCAATGAGAATTACTCACACATAGAGATGAGATCAACAATCACAAACATTGTAATGAAAATCATAAGATTGATAGCAATGGTCTTACAATGTCGCCAATCGGAGAAGAGATCTACTATTACAAGTGGTGGAATATGGCTATGGAGATGGAGAAGGGTTTGGAGATCTGGTGGCGGCTGGTGATCTATGGCAGTGACTTTTTGGCAAGGTCTGGCTTGTTTTCTCGTCGCCTGAGGATTCTTTATATAGGGGTCCCTTCACGAAAGTTGTTCTATTTGACCTAAAAGTGGCGGCGCCAACTATACGACCGGAGCTATACGGCCGAAATTTCTGCCCCGGCCGTATAGTTGGTCGTTGAAGCGCCTGCCTCCGTTATACGGCTCTTGGTTTCTTCTGGTTGTTGGAAATCTCGTATATTTGACTTTAATGTAGTGATTCCCTCCTTTAAACGACATTATCTGTGCAGGAAAAATATAAAAGAAAGGATTGCATACCCCTCTGAATATTAGCATTAGTGGCAGGCTTTAGAGAGATATTTCATCTAGAATATGAGTAATATCCAGTTTGAATGTGGACATAGATGGCTATATTTCAGAGCCATCAACCTCCCCAAGCTTAAACTTGATCGTCCCCGAGCAAGAAACCAAAATCAAAAAGTAACTCAGCATTTAAACTAAAATAACGAGATGGTGATCTTACTCATGATTAGTAGTATCATGTTTCCTCCACTTCATAAATCTAAAAAACTTTGGCATAGATAGAGTAATGGCAAGCATATCATACGGGTTTCATGCATCATTATAGTGCAGCAAAATTATTATAAACATGGATGATTCAAATGAGTAAACTTTATTCCATGTCAAGTAATCAACTCATAGGCTTGCCTTTGAACGATAAAGTATAATCATGTAAATTAAGGGTGTGAGAGTTGTCATGAAAAGCATATACACTAGAGTATCTCAATTCTCCCACATCAATGAATCAAGACTTTGCAAGCACTACTTTTCTATTCATTGTCCTTCAAGAATTTCAGTTTTGAAGTAATTGAAAGCATGCCAAAAAAATTATTAGTTTATCGGGCTGTGATGGACACTCGTGGCATCACTAAGGTTTTGTTCCTTTTGATTTCTCATAATAGCCAGAGGAGTGATCCCATCATGATTACAGCTACCCGGGAGTGCCAAGAATCTTACCCACTATAGCATTGCTGCTACAAGTGTTTAATCAACTCATAGCCGAAATCTAGGAGTTTCCTCCATGAAGATCCTTCGTAGGCCAGCAGAGTTGTTGGCATCCCAATAAGTTTGACACGCATAAAGCTATATCATTCTTATGATTAACAAGTCAAACTTTGGCATGCTCACAAAAACCGCTAAACATTAATTCAATCGAACAAATCCTTTCAAAGAGAGCTATTAAGTCAATCAACATTTTCAGTGGTGTTGAGTGTCTCCTAGAAATAAACCTTCAAGACTAAGCACTAAAACACCCAAGCCTTCAATTGTGAGACTAGTTCTTATTACAATTGTTTAGCAATTTTTAATCAAGACTCGGTTAATTACGAGAGCTGGAACAAAATGTATCCAATTAAATACCCATGCAAACAAAAATCTTACTACAATACAAAGACTCACTCCACCAATATAATATCTCAACATTTACTACTAACTAGCATGGGTTTCTCAAAGTTCAAGAGTGGGAGTCATAAGGTATACCTCTCATGTTTGGTTCCACTTCTCTCTTCCTTTTTTATTTGTTTCTTGGAAACTCGAAGTCGATCACTCTCCTGCAAATATATGAAGACCCCGAGGCGAAAAGAAAAGAAAGAGGGAAAATAAGGAAAAATGGAGAAATATTTTTGTGGTTTTTAAGGGAGGGACTTTAAAGAAGAGAAAATTGGCGGCAAAGCTCGGCTAGAAAATTTCGAAAGCAAATAAGAAGAACTAAAAATAATGTGTTGGGGAAACCAACATGAGTGCTTATAAACTCAAATAAAAACACAACCTCTAAATAAAAGCAAATGAACGCCAAATAAAGATACATGAGGAAACTTCCCCAAGCTTAGGCTTTTGCAAGCCCTTCAATTTATTTTGGTGGCGGGAAAAAGTTGTTAGTCCAGTTTGCAAATTGAGTTGAGAAGTTACTTGTTGATTCATGGAGGTTCAAAGAGAGGCTATGCATCCTCTCCACAGTCCCTCCAAGTCCTTGGAAATCTTGGTATGTGGCGAACCGGGTTTGTGGCTGCTCCTCTCGATAAGGAACTTCTTGCTCCTCCCCTTGGTCCTCATCCTCCTCCAAAATCTCTTCCTCGGGTTGGTGTTGTTCAACCTGCGAATCATATAGCAAACGTCCTTCCTCGATAGAGAAAAGACCATTTAGGCATAGGAGCAGGGTAGAGACGCCTAGCTCCAGCAATATGCAGGTAATAAACACCACTTCTCCTAGTAAGCATTCCATAGGCTCTCAAAGTGGAGAAACCAACATGTGTCTCACCTAGTATGGGTTGAAACTCACCTAAGTTGAGGCCTAGGGCAGTGGCAAGCACGGTGATGACGCCTCCCCCTGTGATTTGCCTTAGCTTTGGGAGGCTTGGTGCTCCATGTAGCGCACAAGGATGGCACCCAATTTGAGTGACATGTCGCTGTTGATGTAAGAAGCCTTTGCGAGGACTAGGATGTTCTCCTTGTTGAGTCTCGTGAACCCATTACATGCCTGCAAGGTGTTAGCAATAACATGGAACAAATAGCGAATTGCAGGATGTTGAATATTCTTCCCCTTGTTCACTGTACTGGTGAAACTCATTCCATTATAGTATTGTTCATGAAGGAGATATGCCCTATATGAAAATAATAAATAGGTTTTATTGTCATGTCTCAATTAGTTCGTAATAGTTTCATACTGTGCAATAACTTTATTAATATGAAATGTTAATACACGTGTGGTATGTAAACAAACAGTGTCTCTAGTTGCCTCTAGCAAACTAGTTCATTGGTCATGAGGATGATCTAGGGTTTCGAGATCATGGGCATTTATGCCAACTAACAATGAGGTCACGTCATTAGTTGAATGATGTGATAGACAAACAACCCAACCAGTTGTATCTTAATTAGATCTAGTTAAAAAGTTCACCATTAATGATTAACTAAGGAAACCTCGCGACCTGATCCTTAGACTATGAGGTAATGAAAATCACCGTTCTGGAGGGATCTTAGATGGTTATCAAGTATCATACCGTGACTGGGTGATTGAAAAGGTGCCACTCAGGTTTCCCAAAGAGGCGTGTAGAGGAGTACATATGAAGACCAATATTTGCCCATCCATGTAACGGACAGATACATTTATGGCCATCTCGGTGACATTGCATTAACGAAGCTTGCAAGCGTGTGATTGGGTCACGGAATGCAACGACACGGAAACGAGAAAACAAGTTCATCGGTAACGAGATCGAACAAAGGTATGGAGATACCATAGATCAAATCTCAGGTGAATTAGGTATCAAGTGACAAAGGGAATGGGAAAGGACTATTTACGGTTCAAACAACATTATCATCGTGGAATGCACAAGGGTCATTATGGGCATCCCGGTCCCTCTATTGATCATTGATGGATATCATGTTTGTGCCATTCCCGAGCCATGGGGAAATACACTTAAGGGTACGATGAGCTAGAGATCCTCTATAAGTTGGAATCACCATATGAAAGAGAAAAGGAAACCAGAAAAGTTTCGTGAGAGAACCAGAATCATTCCGGGAAAGATCCAAAGTCGTTCGGAGGAAATCGAAAGCGAATCGAAAGGTGTTTCGGGTCAAATCGGATTTTGTAATATGTATTTACATATTAATTAATGTAATTAATATTAAATATAATATTAAAATCTAATTTGAAGGGGTATTCCACTAATGGGCCAAAGTTCCTAGGGAAAAAGGGCCCATGAGGAAAAACCGAAGGAGGGAAGGGCCAAAGGGCCAAGGCCTAGGCACCTCAAGGGGCCCCACCCGGCTAGCCTAGGGTTGTGCGCGGGGTGGATCCCACCCCTGGCCGGCTGGCCCATGAGGCCCATGCGCCTCCCCCCTCTCTCCCTTGTTTAGTCCCACATGGGAAACCCAAAGGGGAGGGCACACCCCCTTCCCCTATATAAAGGGGTGCCCATTGGTGGGATTTGACACACCAATATTTGGAGAAGTCCGTTGGTTCACTTTCTCCTTCCTTCACTCTCTTGTCTCGATGCGTTGGCATAGTCCCAAGTAAGGACTGTCCATGCAAGAGACACCGCACCTGCAGCATGTCGTTGCGCTGCAGGGATTCCAAGCCGGAGATCTACTTCTGCACTCCCAGGAGGGATCAAGGAGTCGGAGGTCGTCATCATACACCGTATGTGTACGAAACCATGAGGGGCCTGACTTGAGGCACCTTGTATTTCGTGAGCCGGAGTTGCTGCATGATGAAGAAGGAGCAAGGGGTGACCTGCGAGGAGCTTCGCGACCTTGAGGTCAGCTACGGGTTCGACTACTTCAACCATGTTCCCCTCAGAACCATAACCGCGTACGGTCTACAAGGGTATGTATTCTATACGCTCGGTCGTTAATGCATTACAACATAGATCAATCTTGGCAGTATTAGGCGGTTCCAACGTAGGATTTTTTTTGTTTTCTACTTCGGAACCCTTCAGTGGTATCAGAGCCAATCTATGCGTAGGAGTGATGTATGGCTAGTACGCACAAGTTTTGTGCGGTCATTGATCCCTTAGTTGTTACCCTCTAACGTGTACTTGTTTATATCGCAGTATTGATTGATGAAGCGGCCCGGACTGACCTTACACGTATTCGTACGCGAGACTGGGTCCACAATCGACATATGGCTTGTTTTGTATAAGTGGCTAACAGGTGTCTATCTCTCGTTCAATAGTTGATATAGCATTTACAACGGAGGACCCCAAAAGGGGTGTAGTAGAGACAACTATTGGATCCATGTTGTGGTTGGAAAGTTCATAGTCTAGAAACGGTTCTATTGCGAAAGCCCTAACAACCACGTAAAACTTGCAATAGATAAAGTAGAGGCGTGTAACTTTATTTTGCAGGAGGGCATGTGATTTGATATGGTAATGGTCGTTACAAAGGTAAAGTAGTTTACTTTTATGTTACTAAGTTATGTAGTAATAGCTATCGTTCCGATGGACGACCGGGTGGTGGCGTCGTGGACTTAGCGTCAAACCAGTGACAAGATGGAGATCATGTCGGAGCGCTCGATGGAGATCAAGGCGCAAGAAGAAGGACCATATCATATCACAAATTTACATGTGTGTTGATACCTGTTTTAAATCTTATTGTGTGCTAGTATTAGATACTCAATGGTAGCAAATAAGATAATCCCTATTTAATTCCAATGATCATGTTCCCCTTGTGTGTGCACCACCAAGAAAGTTTGTTGTTATGAAGCCGGCCGTGACGATCATGGGCTAGACATATCTACATTTGCATACAGTGGGTGTAAGCCATGTTGCACAACAAATACACACAAGTTAGATTTGGCGAGCCTAACATGTGTAGACATGGCCTCGGAACACAAGAGACCAAAAGGTCGAGCATGAGTCACATGGTTGATGTGATTGACATTGGGGAATGTCTACCTTTGATGTCGCGTTGATGGTTGTGATGATCAAGGGAGGTGTAGAGGATTGGGATCATATGATCACTAAAATCGTCCAGGGGATGACAATTTTAATGGGAGCTCAATTAGGATTGAACTCATATTATGAACTTAGTCTAGATGTCTGTTTGCAAATATCTTAGTAGATCATGGCCTATCCCATTGAGGCCCTTTGCGACCATGGGAAATTTATTGCTTGATATGGAACTTAGCAAAAGGGTCCAACTTCATAGATTAATACCCACGCCCGAGGGATATCCTCGTAAAAGGTGATCTTCTCTTCTTGATACAATGACCATTAGGAGATAATCCGATGACTTCGCAATGTTTGTGTATTCTCCGTAATCATCCAATAATCTATTCTCCATCCGACGGAGAGTTGGATTACAATCTTTTATTACGCAAGATCAGGCACATAAAGTATGACCTGTTGGATGAGTTTTCTTCCATGATGGATGAAAAAGGGAATATGTGGAGAAACACTTAGCAATCTTGCATTAGAGTTATGAACTCTCAGAAGGGCTTGATTCCAATGGAGGTCATGAATGAAAAAGGGTATATGTCAGATATACAAAGTTATAAATGTAATTCTTGCAAAACTCATTATAGTTTATATAAGTATTGGATACTTGTCCTGTTTTGTGAAAACAGGATGGCCTGCTTGAGAATTGCTGGAATTGAGGCAATGTGGCTTGATGACGGCAAGCAAAACAGTTGATGGATGACATCACCCCTTTCCTCAAAGGTTTATCATTTGGATTAGTGGACTTGAATATAATTTTGTAATCCTTGTTTGTGTGTCTTGCTTTTGGCAAGACAATTGGTCATATGAATAAGTTACAAGCCAGTTGTACTGTTCTTATGAATAATACCTTTATGGTCACATTACGATTATGAATGAGTTATTCTCATCACTATGTTAATGATAATAGTTTAAGCATTTATAAAGGATTAGAATGCTAAAAGATATCCAAATTCTTAGTAATGACATGACACTATAGTTTAAGTCATTTTGGTTACTGCATGTTCTTCAATCTAAATGAAGATCGGGGTCCTAGATGCTTAACCTAGAGACTTTGCAAAACCATGCCTCTTGGGCAGAATGACTAAAACTCTGCATTCTGGTAAAACAGTGATATGCGAAGAAACGTTGAACTTCATACATAATGATGTATCGTATTTTCAGCAAGATAGTGGAAATGATTATTTATACTTAATGTTGAATCTTATATATAGTGATGTATTATATTTTCAACAAATAGTGGAAATCATTATTTCATACTACATGGTAGATTTAAGTGAATATAAATATTTACTTAATGAAACATAAGTTTGAAACGGTTTTGAATTGTTCAAAAGATTTCAATGTGAAGGAGGATATTGAATTAACAAGAATACAAAAGTCTCTTCGATTTGATCGACATGACTAAAGTATATAAGTTAATTTTGGCATAAAAGGACATGTGAAAAAGATTTCACAAATTATGATTATAGGGCAATTTCAAAGTGTATTGAAATGTCTAAATATCATAATCATTATGTATTAGATAAATATGGTATAACATTATCTCTTATCGGGGTTATAGTTATCGTTTAGAGTTTGTGGCGCCCCGCTAAAACCACTACTAGAAAATCGCGTGTTTTATTTATTTATTATTATTTTTGTGCATTATCATGACCGCATGCTCATGTCATCATGCCACATTGCATTTGAGCATCGTCATGTCATCATGCATATTTTTCTTGCATTTTTCTAAACGCGAAAGTATTTTTATTAAACACCGTATGTTGTTTTTCTAAAATATCCGTACGGTCTAATATATATCAAGCCGTCATCTTTCTTTGTTATTTTAAATTAAAACAATATTTTTCCGGTCCGTTACGTGACCATAAAGATTTTCTTATTTTTTTTCTTTCTAAAAATAAAAGTTAGGTAAAAAGCCTGTCTAAAGTTTTAGCCTAAAACTAGTTCCATCTAGTCTACTTTAGACTAGATAAATATCCTAATCCCCTTCTTTCTCCTTTGCCAACCCTATCCTCCCAAAACCTGAAGTCTGAGATCTGAATTCACTCTTTTCCTTTTCCTCCGCAGCTGCCAGTTTTTCTGATTCCTCTCGTCAGCCAACTAGCTAAGAAGACCCCAATCGATTCACACCATCAAATCCTTGACCTTTGATTCAACCTTAGCAAGCAGAGAATATCCTAGCTGAATCGATCGCCGCCGCCTGCTCCCATCGATCTAATTCCATGCCACCGCTCCACCTTGTTGTGTTGTTGCCCAGCATCACACATCTTCCTGGCGTTCGCAGCCCGGCAGCGCAGCGCCCACCTGTTAGTCGCTGAATTCTAACTCTCATCGAGGGAGAGGATGACACAAGGAGTTCGGGCAATTTTCTGGTTTCTATTTCTCACACAAACTCACACAAATGCCATACCAACCTGAGGGGTTGGGGATACATACTTATAGGCTGCTAACCAGCCAAGAATATGCTAGATGCTAGTCTAAGATGCTAGTCTAAAGGCAGCAGTCAAGGATGCTCTATCTAACAACCAGTCCTTGATGCTCTATCTCTAACTGCTAGTCCTTGACACAAGGACCATGTGTGCTGTCCCACAAAGACCATAGGACAGAGACTTATCCATCATTCTCCCCCTAAGTCTTGTGCGTCGTCTTGTGGGAAGGCTGGACCATCCCAATCCTGGAGCAGAGTCCGACGAACGCGATCCGCCCAAGAGGCTTGGTGAGCAGATCTGCAAGCTGATCCTTGGTGTTGATGTAGCTCACCGTGATGCTCCCGCCATCCAAACAGCTTCGGATGAAGTGGTACCTCACCCGGATGTGTTTGCTCCGCTCGTGGAACATGGGGTTCCTCGCCAGGGCCAGAGCGGACTTGCTGTCCACCCTGAGCTCCACCGCTCTAGTGTCTCGACCGAGGAGATCACCAAGCAGTCGAGCGAGCCAGAGCGCCTGAGTGGAAGCGGTGGAGGCCGCTATGTACTCGGCCTCGCAGCTAGACATGGCCACCACCTGCTGCTTGACTGACTGCCAGCTCACAAGGCACTTGCCGAGGAAGAAGAGGATCCCGCTTGTGCTCTTGCTGGTGTCGATGTCGCCGGCGTGGTCGCTGTCGCTGTACCCGACGAAGTGTGCCGCCCCAGGGCACCTAGGGTAGTAGAGACCGTGGTCGAGAGTCCCCGCAATGTAGCGGACGATCCTCTTCACGGCCTGCTGGTGCTCCGTCGTCGGTCGCTGCATGAACCGACTAACGTAGCCGACGGAGAATGCCAAGTCCGGCCATGTGTGGGCGAGGTAGCGAAGGCTCCCCACAAGACGCCGGTACTGCGTAGCGTCCACCTCCTCCGCCGTGCTGTCGCGGCTGAGCTTCAGCCTCTCCTCCATCGGAGTGAGGGCTGGGTTGCAGTCAGTGAGCCCAGCTAGCTCAACGATGCGCTTGGCGTAGGCGGTCTGTCGAAGCGTGATCCCGGAGTCGTCCTGGTGCACCTCGATTCCCAGGTAGAAGGAGAGGGGCCCCAAGTCACTCATCTGGAAGGTGGCCTTCATCTCTTTCTTGAACGCCGCCATCTCCGCATCCTTGGTGCCGGTGATCACCAAGTCATCGACGTAGACGCCCACTAGCAGGGCATTTCCTCCATTGCCCCGCCGGTAGACGGCTGCCTCGTGCGGGCTTTGCTCGAAGCCCATCCCCTTTAGCGTGGAATCCAACTTGGCATTCCACGCCCTCGGTGCCTGCCGTAAGCCGTAAAGAGCCTTGCGCAGGCGGAGCACCTTGCCCTCCTTGCCGGGGATCGCAAATCCCGGCGGCTGGTGCACGTAGACCTCCTCCTTCAAGTCACCGTTAAGGAACGCCGACTTGACATCCATGTGATGGACACGCCAGCCCTCCTGGGCAGCCAGCGCAAGGAGGAGTCGCACGGACTCCATCCATGCCACGGGAGCGAAGGCGTCGTCGAAGTCGACCCCCTCCTGCTGCACGAAACCTCGTGCCACCAAACGAGCCTTGTGCTTGACGATGGCGCCAGCTTCATCCCTCTTCAGCTTGAACACCCACTTAAGGGTGATCGCGCGGTGACCATGAGGGAGGTCAGCAAGCTCCCAGGTGCGGTTCTGCTCAACCGCATCCATCTCCAGCTGCATCGCGGCGCGCCATGCCGCGTCTCTCTCGGCCTCTGCAAAAGACCGAGGCTCGCCTTCATCACACGCAAGGTGCAACTGCGCCTCCAGGTCGTGTGGCACCAGTCCCGGCACCGGCTGGTCGCCGAGAAGGTTCTCCATCGTGCGGTACCGCAGCGGCTCGCCGTCGTAGTACGCGTCGATGCGCTCCTCGTCGTGAGGGAGCGGGGAAGCGAACTCCACCGGGCTGTGCTCGGCGTGAGCTGGTGGAGTAGACGTCCCCGGAGGGGTGGCTGTCGGTGCTGGAGCACGAGGCGTCGCCGGCTGTGCTGGAGTCGACGAAGGACTCGTCGCAGCTGAAGTCGTGGTCGGAGAGCGTGGTGCTGCCAGGGTCGATGAAGACTCGGGGGCTGAGGTAGGCATGCTGGGCGAAGAAGAGCTACCTACTCCCCCAGCTCCCTCGAAGTGGACGTGCTCGACAATGAAGTCGTCATACGTCGGAGTCGAGTCGTCATCCACCACCTTGTCCCACGCCCATCCTCGCCCTTCGTTGAACACAATGTCTCGCGCCGTGCGCACACGCTGTGTCTTCGGGTCGAGGATGCGGTAGGCCTTCGAGCCCTCCGCGTAGCCGATGAACACTCCCGGAATGCTCCTGTCGTCGAGCTTGCCGATGTGGCCAAGCTCCTTGGCAAACGCGAGGCAGCCGAAGACCCGCAAGTGGGAGACCGCCGGCTTGCGCCCATGCCAAGCCTCGTACGGCGTCCTGCCGTCGAGCGCCTTGGTGGGCGAGCGGTTGAGGATGTAGACGGCCGTCACCACTGCCTCTCCCCAGAAGACAGCCGGCATCCCTCTCTGCTTGAGGAGGGACCGGGCCATCCCCACAACCATCTGGTTGCGCCGCTCGACGACGCCGTTCTGCTGTGGACTGTACGGCGCGGAGTGGTGACGCAGAATGCCCTCATCAGCGCAGTACGACGCGAATTCAGCCGCTGTGAATTCGCCGCCGTTGTCGGTGCGCAGCACGCGCAGCTTGCGACCGCACTCCGCCTCTGCAACAGCCTGCACGCGCCTGATGGCGTCCGCAGCCTCTCCCTTGCTGCCGAGGACCATCACCCACATGTAGCGGGAGAGGTCGTCGACGAGCAGCAAGAAGTAGCGTCGTCCTCCCGGTGTGGCCGGTGTCACCGGGCCACACAAGTCCCCGTGCACGAGCTCGAGCCTCTCCTTGGCTCGGAAGCTCGCCCTCTGGGGAAAAGGGGTCCGCCTATGCTTCGTCATCACACAGACGTCGCAGAACTGCTCCACATGGTCAAGGCATGGTAGGCCTCGCACCATCTCCATGGTACTGAGCCGCTTCAGAGCCTCGAAGTGAAGGTGCCCGAAGCGCTCGTGCCACTGCCACACCTCGTCGTCCCGACGGGCGGCTAGACAGAGGGGTTGTGCCACCTGCACGTTGAGGACGTAGAGTCGATTCGCACCTCTAGTTACCTTGGCAAGAAGGCGACCATGGCGATCCCAGATGCGTAGGATCCCATGCTTGATCAGCACGCTCGAGCCGTTCTCATCCAGCTGTCCCAAGCTGATGATGGAGTTCCTCAACGCGGGAATGTAGTAGACACTGGTGAGCAGCCGGTGCTCTCCAGTCTTGGCGGTGAAGATGATGGAGCCGACGCCCTTAATCTCCACGGCGGAGGCATCCCCAAACTTGACGGAGCCTCGCACGCTGGGGTCGAGCTCGGCGAAGAACTCCCGTCGACCAGTCATGTGATGGGTAGCGCCAGTGTCTAGGCACCACCCGTCAGTCCTGTCGCCGCCGGAGCCATCGCCGAGGAGGGCGTGTGCCTTTGGCTCGTCAAGGTGGAGGAGAGCCGCCGCGGCTGGTGCCGCTGGAGTTAGCTCGATGCTTGCATGTGCCATGAACAGAGCCGGCTCCTCCTCCGCCCGTGCGAAGTTGGCCTGGCCGCGTCGTGGCTGTCGACAGTCCTTGGCCCAATGGCCAAGCTGGCCGCAGTTGCGGCAGCTGTCGTCTCGTGCCGGCTTCTGCTTGCCGGCGGCGCCGCCCTGGGCGTCTTTGCGCGCCTTGCGAGGCTTGCCGCGCTTGCGGCCGCCTGTCGTGGAAGAAGGCTCCCCCTTCTTCCTATCACCTTGGCAGGCATCCCACTGCTCCCGAGTGAGAAGTAGCTTCCCGCCAGTGGTGATGGACCCTGACTGAGGCTGTGGCTCGTCAGAGTCGACGACCTTGAGGCGACCTATCGCCTCCTCGATCGACATCGTGGAGAGGTCCAGCAGAGACTCGATCGAGCGAGCCATCTGCCTGTACTTCTCGGAAACGCAGCGAAAAAGCTTCTCGACAGCTTTCTCCTCGTTGTAGGTGTCCTCGCCGAACTGCACCATCTTCTGCAACAGAGTGTTGAGACGGAGAGCAAAGTCATCAACGTCCTCACCTGGCTTGAAGGCCAGGTTCTCCCACTCCTTGCGAAGTACTTGCAGTGTGGACTTGCGGGCGCGGTCACTGCCTATGCGTGCCGCAGCGATGGCGTCCCAAGCCTCCTTGGCAGTCCGCTTGTTGGAAAGCGAGAACTGCATCTCGGGCGGGACTGCAGCGAGGAGGGCGTCCAGCGCCCGTCGATCTTCATGGTGATCGACGTTGGCATCCTGGACTGCCTCCCACATGTGCCGCACTTGGAGCCGGACCTTCATGACCGCGGCCCACTCGACGTAGTTGGTTTTGGTGAGGGTAGGCCACCCAACACCGGGACCAACGTCCCTGACCACAGTCCGGACCTCATGGAGGCCGCGGTCTTGGTCGTTTCGGCCGCCGTCGCCGCACGCGCCTCCTCCGGGAGCGCCACCGTCGTGCATGCCTCCTCCGGGAGCGCCACCGCCGTGCGTGCCTCCTCCGGGAGCGCCACCGCCGTGCGCTTGGGCATGCTCGGTGGCCCACCGCGCTGTCCGCTCGCCGGCTGCGTCGTGGTTTCCGTCGACGCTGCCGTCGCCTGAAATGGAGCCGCTGATGCTGCCGCGCAGAGCCTGGACCTCCGCCGCTGCCTCACGTGCTGCATCCTCCGCTGCTGCTGCTTCCACTTCCGCTCTGGCTGCTGCCAGCCTCGACGCCCTTTCTGCCGCCGCGGCGGTTGCTGCCGCCACTCGCTCGCGCTCCTCTGCCGCGGCGAGCTCGGCCTCCTGCCGACGCCGCGTGCTCGAGGTTACCGAGTGCTGAGAGTGGCTTGCGGACATGGCTCGCCGCTGGGGAGCTGCTGGGTGGAGAGGGGGCTGCAACCGACGAGCTGCTGCTCGTCTGCACAGAGAGAGAGGAGTGAGCAGAGGCAGCCGGAGCTGCTGCTACTGCCGGGGAAGGAGATGAGCAGGAGATGCTCAGGCTACAAACTAACTTGGCTCTGATACCACTTGTTAGTCGCTGAATTCTAACTCTCATCGAGGGAGAGGATGACACAAGGAGTTGGGGCAATTTTCTGGTTTCTATTTCTCACACAAACTCACACAAATGCCATACCAACCTGAGGGGTTGGGGATACATACTTATAGGCTGCTAACCAGCCAAGAATATGCTAGATGCTAGTCTAAGATGCTAGTCTAAAGGCAGCAGTCAAGGATGCTCTATCTAACAACCAGTCCTTGATGCTCTATCTCTAACTGCTAGTCCTTGACACAAGGACCATGTGTGCTGTCCCACAAAGACCATAGGACAGAGACTTATCCATCACCACCTGCCACCTTGATCCGTGCGCAGTACAGCCCCAACGCTCGGTGGCCGCTCCTTTGCCCGTTCGCCCGCAGCTACAGGAAGATTGCACGCGCCGGCAGCTAGGACCTCAGTTGATCTCGTTTTGTACAGCTGCGGTAGCGGACAACAACATTCAGATCGGGCTGCCCTTCTCACTCTGCAGGTAGCAATCCTGTGCCGTCTCTTCTCTGTTTTTTTTATCCGCGACCGTTTCGCTCGCGAGGTGTTTGATAAAATGCCTACTTATTTTTTTGACCGTGGTTTGCGTCTACCGGTGCCATCGATCTGTTCAGATCTTGGGGACTAGTACTTCAACTCATGGTGTCCATCTCTTCGATCCGAGCCGTGAGACCTCAACCATAACCCTATTTTGCATAAAACGCCATCTAATGTGTATTCATTCATGCTTCATATCCTCAGGTGGTTTGTGGGTTAAATATGAATTTACCTAAATTAAAAATGGAGGACATATGCGGGTTTTTCTAGTCTTGTATTGGCCTCATTTAATTTTTGTACCAAATCTATGCCATGTTTTGTCTTGTTAAGTCAACATTTAAATTCCGGGGTATCTAAACAATTTGAACCATATAATTAATTGTCGGGACGCCGGTTCCGCTTAATATTGCCTAGTTGCACCGCATCTTTGTCATGCCATGCATCATATCATAATCATGCCGGATCTTCTGCCGTAGTATTAAATAGTGCATTCATGTTTCTTTTAGTGCTTTGGTTCTTTGCGGATTAGGCCGTTGAGTTGATGCGAGTATCGACAAGTTCTTCGGATAATGAACCTTCGGCTATGTTTTCTCAGGCGAGTATTCTCCCCCTTTCTACCTATTTTGCATTTATAGTCTTTACTTCCTTCTGTTGATCTATTGCTATCCGTATTGCGATGCTTTAGTTTCCGTGCACCAATTATATTCCTTGCAGCCCCTATATTGCCTTGGACACATCCTATTGCCTGTTGTTTGATAGATAGTCGGCCTTGCGAGTCGTAGTTGCTTGCTCAGGTGCTGCTTCGTGTCGTTGTTGTTCCACCGTTATTGGAAGGTTGGCACATGTTTAATGGTGGAGATGGTCATGACTTTAAATACAACTATTAAATTGCTGAGAATAGATATAACTAATGCAGAGACATCGGTGGGCAATAGATGTTATTTGGTTCTTCCACGCCCACTTGTGTCCCGTAGGACCCCGAGTACTTGATACCTGTTCTTTGACTATCGCACTATCCGCATATGGGACCATGAATCCCCTTAGCCAGAGCTTGATTCATTTCTTATTTTTGGGGCCACAAACTAGTTTGGGGCTTTATTACTATCCTGTACTTATGCCATGCTTTACTGCTTTATTTATGATTGTGCGTGGAGCACCTGTACTGTTTAGGATCGTGACACGTTTTCGCTGTATCGACAAGCCCAGTCACACTTTCGGGTTCCCAGTCGTTTACAACCGTCCACACAAACCTTGAGTCCGTCTCGGAGTCGGCTAACTTCGTTGTGGGTAGCTTAATGGGGTGGCCCCCTGAAATGATTTATGAATCATTTGATTGCTTTGTCGTGAAAGCCTCGTTGGGTTTTGATTTGGTTTTTCCGAGGTTGATCGTGTGTGTGTTGCTATTTGTGCACCCCTGCAGGGTAAATCTTTCTGAAAGCCGTGTCCGCGGTTATGGACGACTTGGAGCACAGTATCTCGATCATAGACAAGCATAACTAAAGTAGTGCTATAAATTTGACTTAATATGTGACTAGTAATCAGCTTCACTACAATGGAATGGATAATAAAAGTGCCAACAACTGGTGGAACTGGGGTGTATCGTGTCATGTTATACCTGCCTAGTAAGTATCGCAACTCCAATGTAATGAAATAAAAGTGCCAACAACTGCTGGGTTTGGGATGTCACATGCTAATTGTATCTGACTAGTAAGTACTGCAACTACCACTGAATGGTTCACTAAAACTGCCCACTACTTATGCTATCAGGATGACTCATGCTATCTATATCTGACTAGTAAGTGCTTCAACTATAATGGAATGAATAAAATTGCCAACTGTGTGAGTTTCTCAGTTTGACTTCCTCGTTTGGTCTCGAGGGGAAATACCAGGATGGGTATGATTGGTGTTAGTATAAGGTTAGTTTCGAATAGGTCTTTCTTACCTATCTCTAATAGCCGACAGTTTATCGAGTCTCTATAGGTTGTTTAGTGCATGCTTCGCTGCCGCTTCAGTCCACCATACCTATGTAGGCGAGAGCCGCCAAATTCTAGCCTTGCCGTGTACTGGCCTTAGTACTGACGCTCCTCTTTTTCCTTTGCCCTTTGTCGGCACCCCTTTTGTTTTAGCAGGTTTGAGATCGACGTCGTTAGCAGGGTTATCCTTCCGGCTTGGCCTGGGCAGGGTTATGGACGCCATTGGTTATTCTTCAGGGCTCTTAGCCCCATTTGCATCTTGTCCGTACTCGGACGCTGTAGCGATTTCAAGCTGATTTCGATCTTTGTATTGTATATCGGTATCCTTGACTCATGGAGTCGTGTTGTATATATATCTGTTCTGTGGGTCCCATCGAGGACTGTTGTGTAATGGTATTACTTCGTTTTCCACCCGCACGAAAGTGCCTGGTGGGCGTCCTTGAATCGTTTCTATGCGGGTTTGGCGGAAAAGGGCTAAAACTTGCATAGGGCCGATTCGAGGGTGTTACAGAGTTAGAGATCGAAATGAGCAAACACTCGGTTGAAATAAAAAGGAACATCTAAAGGTTCATGGAAACAACAACATAAGAGTTATGGCATGTTCGAGTTTCTAGAGGTTTTGATAATTCAAAATCATGGCGAATGAATAAGTCTTTGTAGCATATTCTTAGGCAACTATGAATACATATTCCACAAGGGGAAAACCGGTTGTTGTCCAAATTTGATGTGTCTTGATGAAGATACGGGTGGAAGAAAGTAAAAGATGAAAACAAGGTATTTGACCTTACCTCATGATTGTGGAGTGGCGCAGCAAAATTTGTTTCGTGAAACCGAACTCTTCAAATAGAGGAGAAACTATTGATAATGATCATAAAGTTTCAGCGAATACTTTTACTAAGAAAATAGGATTCAATGATATATTCTGTAAAGTTTGCGGGATTGTATTATTGATTCACTTGTCGTGTTATTTGAACAAGACATACCTACGAACTACAAAGAAGCGTGATGGACCTAAGTACTAGGAGTCTTAAAATCCTATATTAAGTTATATTTAAGATTGCAAAGTAATATGTTCCTTGATCTTATTAAGTAAAGAAGTTTACTTGATATTTCTTAATGACTTCAAAGTCATAAGATGGAAATGAAACTTAATGGAGACGTAAAGCTCGATATGTCACAAAGTATGGACAAATTCAAGGAGTTGACTACAAATGTAGCGATGCTTGAGTCTATTGGATTTACACCAGCAATATATGGATATTGGAATCTCGTAGCTAGAATTCTCAATTTGATGATGATCAAAGAATTTTGGAATGTCCAAGATTATCGAGAGGACCTGCATTTGAGTGGGAGCTAATTAGCTTGGCCAAATCTTAATATGTAAGAGACATATTTTGAGTGGGAGCTAAGTAGCTTGGCTAAATCATAATATGTATCAGACATATTTTCAGTGGGAGCTAAGTGAAATCCCTGGATCTCAAATATGGATGCCATATTTGAGTGGGAGTGTGAAATCATTCTAGGATATGTGGATGACATATGTGAATGATGTGATTGGTGTTAATAATATTTAAGTAGATAAATAAGGATGAAGTTGAAGTTATTAAACAATGCGATCTATCGAGATAGATTGGTAAGTTTAATAAAAATCAAATGTCGAATGCTTCTTGGACTTGATTCTGAAGATGTTCAGAATTTCCTAAGCAAGATTCTGAAGAAGTTCAGAATGGAACAAGGTAAGAAAGAAGTTCTTACTATATGAAGCATTGTCTTAGTATTACAATGATGGTTAAAAAGGAAGAAAGAGATGTGTTGCCTCTCCTTTGTCTCAGTCATAGGTTCTTCCATACAACCATATTGTATACTCGACGTAATGTGACCCGAAGTTCTGATTGGAATGACAAGCTCTTAACTGTAAGAACATGTCTTGAAGTGATTCTTGAGTTAATCACTGAACCAGAATTAAGTTTGTACTTAAATGGTGAGAAGCAAAGTAAGTGGCATAGTTGCATTTCATGCACTAGGATCTACATAGATATAGAAGTATAAAGGCTCCATCTGATGTGATGTATATTGTTATGGCGGGGCTAGTTTGCTTTTAATGTAGCATGATGTGTCCCAGGGCACAGTGCCCATGAAAAAGCCCTCGAGATTGATATAAAGTCACTATAGGATCCTGGAAACCATCATCGTTCTGCTGCCATAACTGCCGTATATACACAAATGATTGCAAAGTGTGTTTTGAAGTTTAGATGACAACAGTGAAAACGACCGTCATTATAAACACTAGAAACAAAGTCTCACTTTGTCACCGAACGAATACTTTAACCCATTATGAGATAATGGTATGAATGTCAAAGTTAGGAAGACATTAACGATTTGCAGAGACATAATGATCTGGTAAAACAGAACATGGACATGACGTTTTCCATAAGCATGCATGATCAATAAACGCATATGTGATATGGTTTATGATGAGTAAAATACGAGCTAGATTATTTGTACTCTAGTGCAAGTGGGAGACTGAAGGAGATATGCCCTAGAGGCAAATAATAAATAGGTTTTTATTGTCCTATCTCAATTAGTTCGAAATAGTTTCATACTGTGCTATAACTGTATTAATACAAAACGTTAATACACGTGTGGCATGTAGACAAACAGTGTCTCTAGTTGCCTCTAGCGAACTAGTTCATTGGTCATGAGGATGATCTAGGGTTTCGAGATCATGGGCATTTATGCCAACTAACAATGAGGTCACGTCATTAGTTGAATGATGTGATAGACAAACAACCCAACCAGTTGTATCTTAATGAGATATAGTTACAAAGTTCACCATTAATGATAAACTAAGGAAACCTCGTGACCTAATCCTTAGACTGTGAGGTAATGCAAATCATCGTTCTGGAGGGAGCTTAGATGGTTATCAAGTATCATACCATGACTGGGTGATCGAAAAGGTGCGACTCAGGTTTCCCAAAGGGGCGTGTAGAGGAGTACATATCAAGATCAGGATTTTCCCATCCATGTAACAGACAGATACATTTATGGCCATCTCGGTGACGTTGCATTAACGAAGCTTGCAAGCGTGTGACTGGGTCACAGAATGCAACGACATGGAAATGAGAAAACAAGTTCATCGGTAACGAGATCGAATGAAGGTATGGAGATACCGTAGATCAAATCTTGGGTGAACTAGGTATCAAGTGGCAAAGAGAATGGGAAACGACTATTTATGGTTCAAACGACATTATCATCGTGGGATGCACAGGGGTCATTATGGGCATCCCGGTCCCTCTATTGATCGTTGATGGAGATCATGTCTATGCCATTCCCGAGCCGTGGGGAAATACACTTAAGGGTACGATGAGCTAGAGGATCCTCTGTAAGTTGGAATCACCATTGGAAAGAAAAAAGGAAACCAGAAAAGTTCAGTGAGAGAACCCGAATCGTTCCGGGAAAGATCTGAAGTCGTTCGGAGGAAATTGAAAGGGTACCGGATGGTGTTTCAGGTCAAATCAGGTTTTGTAATATGTATTTACATATTAATTAATGCAATTAATATTAAATATAATATTAAAATCTAATTTAAAGGGGTATTCCACTAATGGGCCAAACTTCCTAGGGAAAAAGGGCCCATGAGGGAAAACCGAAGGAGGGAAGGGCCAAGGGCCAAAGGGACAAGGCCTAGGCACCTCAAGGGGGACCAGCCGGCCAGCCTAGGGCTGTGTGCGGGCTGGGGCCCACCCCTGGTTGGCTGGCCCATGAGGCCCATGCGCCTCCCCCCTCTCTCCCTTGTTTAGTCCCACACGGGAAACCCAAAGGGGAGGGCACACCCCCTCCCCCTATATAAAGGTGTGCCCATGGGTGGGATTTTACACAACAATATTTGGATAAGTCCGTTGGTTGACTTTCTCCTTCCCTCTCTCTCTCTCGTCTCCATGCGTTGGCATAGTCCCAAGTAAGGACTGTCCATGCAAGAGACACCGCACCTGCAGCACGCCGTTGCGCTGCAGGGATTAAAAGCCGGAGATCTACTTCCGCACTCCCGGCAGGGATCAAGGAGTCGGAGGTCGTCATCGTACACCGTATGTGTACGAAACCATGAGGGTCCTCACTTGAGGCACCTTGGATGCCGTGAGCCGGAGTTGCTGCACGATGAAGAAGGGGCAAGGGCTGACCTGGAAGGAGCTTCGCGACCTTGAGGTCGGCTACGACGACTACTTCAACCATGTTCCCCTCAGAATGTTAACCATGTACAGTCTACAAGGGTATGTATTCTATACGCTCAGCCGTTACCGCATTACTACATAGATAGATCTTGGTAGTATTAGGCGGTTCCAACGTAGGAATTTTTTGTTTTCTGTTGCGGAACCCTTCAGTTCAGGGGTAGGTTCTAAGCTAGTAAAGGATGCACGTAAGGCATGAATATCATTGTTTGGCAAATTAAAACATGCGCACCATTCATCTAATGTTAAGGTGTAGTTGTTGTTCATCAGACGGAAATAAATAGTGTCCTCTCCTTGCCATTGTTTAACGGTGCTTTGCAATGAACTTAGAAATTCAATGGTTAAGCGGCGATAAGTAGGTACATCATTGTACACAAAGTTTTGCATGCCAGCTCTATTGCAAAGTAAATTAAAGTCATCAGAAATACCGAGTTGGTTCGATATAATGGGGAAAGCCCACTTGGTGGCCTTCACTTCGCGGTTCTTGATCGTGTTGAAGCGATCACGATGGGCCTCATCCCTGAACCGTATCCCCATGCGTTCCTGAGTGGCATCCCGAGAAGCGCTAGCTGTGGCATGAGCACAAGTTTGGCTCCTTGTGTTCATCATCTAAAACATTGAAGAAAGGCAAAAATAAAGCTTTTTTGATCCAACAACAGTAAGTGCATCATATTCCTCATCATAGCACACTAAAGAATTCTCCTCAAAATAGTAATCTAGACAAGAAAATCATGGCAATTGGTTCATAGTAGGTCTCACCCTAGATTGATAATGACAATAGATTGAAGATGAATTTGCAAAAAGTAATTGGAGGATCGGAGGAGAAACATACTGTAGATCACTCGTGTGTGAGGAAATCGAACAAACATGAGTAGAGATGAAGATCTCTTGAGGTTTTGAGAGAGTTTGGAGGTAGAAGAAAGAAAAAGGATTGAAGTTTTGGAGTTGGAAGTACCTTCCCGTGTGATTTCATGGTCAGGCGCAACTATACGGGCGAAACTATATGGTCGGAACAAGGTGTTTCGGCCATATAGTTGACCTTTTTCCGAAACTATATGGTCGGAACAAATCATTTCTCAAACTAACAGGTTGGTTAGATAATTTACCAAGCATGGCATCATGGTTCTCTATTATTTTAACAAGAATATTGTTTTGTTCATTTTGTGAGTCTATGAAAGAGTTAAGTGTTTCTTGGAGACTACCATTACTAGTTCCCATATTATTATTAGAGTTACCTGCTGGACTAGCATAATGTTTTTGAAAGTTGGGATTGTAACTCTTCTTCCAAGCAAGGTTATAATCATTACGAGCTACGAAGTCTATTTCTTCAATATTTGTTTCAGGGGTGGCTCTTACCTGGGTTTCCTTACCTTTTACGGCTAGTATGAGCTCATCCAACTTAGCATTGAGTTCTTCGTTTTCTTATGGTGAAATAGAGTTCACCTTCTTCGTGTTTGATCTTTCCACATGCCATTGGGCATGGTTGTCTTGCATATTGTCTAGGAGCTGCTTTATTTTGGTAATATGTTTACCCATAAATGTTCCTCCAGCTGCAGTATCAAGCATAGACTTAGACACATGATTAAGAGCACTATAAAATAAATAGAGGATTAACCAATCTTCCATCCCATGACTAGGATAGTTTGTTAAGCATTCTTTCATCCTCTCCCATGCAAGCGCTAGTGGCTCACGCTCTTCCTATCTAAAGCCAGTAATATTAGATCTGAGTTGCATAGTCTTTGCATGTGGGAAAAATTTAGTCATAAATAAAGAAGTACATCCCGCCCATGATATAATAGTATTTCTAGGCAAATATAGCAGCCATTCTTTTACTCTCCCTCTTAGAGAGAAAGGAAATAAATGCAATTTGACCGCATCAGAGTCAAAGTCTTTTACGCATCATATCACATATTTCAGTGAAAGTATTTAAGTGCATACATGCGTCTTCCACATCAGAGCCTCCAAATTGATTATGTTGAACCAATCTTAAGTAATGGGGCTTAATTTCATAGTCATCACCAGCGATTGCTGGCTGAGTAATAGGAGTATACAAATAATCATTGTTGGGAGTAGGAAACTCCCCAAGCTTCTTTTCAGCCATATTTCCTATGTTTTTGGTTTTATTAAACAAAGAATTATAATAGTAAAAACAAGAATTTAAAGGCTAACTAATTTTTTGGGTTTATCAAATAAAGACTAAAAGCAAACTAACAAAATTTAAAACAAGAATTAAAACTAGCAAGGTTCCTAATCACCTCACCATAGTAGCTATTGCTTCCCCAGCAACAAGGCCAGAAAAAGGGTTGATACCTTCGATCCGGATTACGGATGTAGTATAGCTTCTTTTTCCCTAGTAGACCTAGGTTATCGAATCCTCAGGAAGCGAATGTGTAGTGAAGTTACTTTAATGGACCTTCGGGAGTTTTAGAATTCCTTTTGTGTTTTTACCAGACCAATAGCTTGCGTCTTTTTTTGTTGTCGATGATGGAGATAGAGGGCCTAGGGCGTTCGGTTTCACCTGTAGCTGCGCAAAACATCTGATGGGAATAAAAGATAGAAATAAAGTATGCATGTACTTGTTAGAGCAACATAAATTATATGTGGGCAGTGTATCTATAATTGATATTGCCTCCGCAACCGCTTATAGCAATAACCTACTAGTCTCATCCATAGGAGAAAGAGAACTAATAATATGCATAGTGATGTCACTATTAATCTCAAGCAAATCCCTCACGTACAACCATATTACCCCTTCTGTCATTGGGGTTCCCAACCTGCAGATCGGTCATCACTCATACTCCCTATACCTCTCTCAACCCTCGGGGTCTTGGGTACCTGACAAGTCATTAGATTGAGGCAAGAGAGGATACAATAATCATCATGTCATACAAACTAATACACGATCCCATCAATGATAAATAACATGCACAATTGCTACATGGCTAGGCCGAATCCCTTAGCCCAAGGAGAATTACTCACACATAGAGATGAGATCAACAATCACAAACATTGTAATGAAAATCATAAGATTAATAGAAATAGTCTTACAATGTCGCTAGTCGGAGAAGAGACCTACAATTACAAGTGGTGGAATATGGCTATGGAGATAGAGAAGGGTTCGGAGATCTGGAGGCGACTAGTGATCTATGGCAGAGACTATTTGGTGAGGTCTGGCTTGTTTTCTTGTCGCCCCAGGCTTCTTTATATAGGGGTCCCTTCAAGAAAGTTGTTCTGTTTGACCTAACAATGGTGGCGCCAACTATACGCCCGGAGCTATATAGCCGGAATTTCTGCTCCAGTCATATAGTTGGTCAATGATTCGATTAAGGAATCGAGGGATACTCCCATAGGGAGCGCTGAAAGCATATTTGCCTAAAAACTCAAAAAGTGATAGTAGTCGAAAAAGTTCAGAGTACCCATTCGAGTCTACGACTCGAATAGGCACTCGAGGGCTACTCCCATACGGAGCGCTGGTCGCACACCCTATGAAAAACCTTAGTCATTAAAAGTGTGTCGACTACGTCCACATTCGAAATAGCGACTCTGCCTCATATTTTCCCTGCAAAGAGACTACATCTCCTGGGCCACATGAAACACCTCCGCGGTGACTAAAAATTCGGATGTCGCGTTTAAAATGTGAAGGTAAGACCTGAAAAAGACCTGGCAACGCACCTGTTGCGCTCTACCAGATATAAGCCATGCCTACATGCATGATGAAATAAGCCTTGATGGACGTGTCGAGTGCCCACACCTAAACACTAGAATTCGACTCTGTAAGGCCTTTGCGGCAAGAGTCGAATTATGCCAGCATTATTCCGAATATGAGTCCGGGGACTCGAATTTGAGTAGATAGTGTTGTTTTGCCCTAAGGCAGTTAACTTATCCCGCTCAGTTGGATGAATCAGGCACGCATATCGACAATCCCTATGACACGAACTATGGCACCCGAAAGAACTTCGGATGAGTCTAATTCGCATGCACTCGAAAGACTTATAGTCTCCACCTGAATATACGATTCGGCTAGACACTCAGGGGATACTGACATGGGTATACCTTACAGGTACTTGAGATTAGCCTATAAGGTTCATCCCAAGAAGGAGTCCACAATTGAAGCCCAGCAAGGATTTGGCTGGCCCATTGGATTTTGACTTTTGAAGGACACGACAACATGTAGATAGAAAATTAAAGGGAAACCCTCATTTGTAACCGACTCGACCTGCTACCTCGAGACCTAGCCTCTCTATATAAAGGCCAGGAGGGGGCAGCGAGGAGGATCAATACACACACCCCCGCATACACCTTGCCAGATTGCATCTGCGAACCCTTATAACTTTCGACTCCCTCGTTATCAAGAGCAGACAAGCAGTAGTAAGGTCCTCTACGAGGCCTGAACCTGGGTAAAATCTCGTGTCACTTGTATGCTTGATTGCTAGTCGATTAATGCCTCCAACGCTCCCCACTTCCAAGAACCTAAGTGCATCAACGATGGGCATTGATGAGTTAACCCCTCGTTACCAGAAGACAAAGATCCGGAAAAGGAGGACATGCCGATGTGCCCTTCATATGCTAGCCAGTGGAAGGCGTTGGACCTCGAATATTACCAACGATTTAGGAAGGACTCGAGGAACCTCAGGTAGGGTGTGAGCACCGATGGACTCAATCCATTCGGCAGCTAGAGAAGCACACATAGCACCTGGCCCGTGTTTGTATGGATCTACAATCTCCCCCTGGTTATGCATGAAGAAGAAGTATGTAACAATGAGTATGCTTGTTCAAGGGCCAAAACAACCCGGTACAGACATCAATCTGTATCTCACGTTGTTGAAAGAGGAGCTGGCCACGTTATGGGAAGACGGATCCCATACGTGGGACACCGTCACACAAGACTATTTAGATATGAGAGTTGTTGTGATCACGACGGTGCAAGACTATGCCGGTTACGGATATTTTTCGGGTTAGGTTATCCAAGGATTTTGTGGGTGCGTTAGGTGCAAGGATAATACAACGCACCACCAGCTAGAGAAAGATCCCATGTCTGGGAAAACCGTGTTCCAGGGGTCTCGAAGGTGGCTTCCCAGGAATCACGTCTAGAGAAAGCAAGGACATGTATTCGATGGGATAGTCGAGCTCCGATGAATCCCAGAGCATAGGAGCGGTGCAGAAATCGATGAGCTTTTGAAAAACTAGGAAGAGTGCCCTGCGCTGAGAAAGAACTAAAAGAAGACAAAGCCATTGTTGAAGGTATAGAAGGCGTGGTCTATTTTCTGGGATTTTCCATACTGGAAGATCCTCCGCGTGCCTCATAGCCTCTACTTGCCGCCATCCTTAACATGCCTAACAAGACCAAAGATGGGCCAAAAGCAAGGAATGACTTGAAACATATGGGCATCAGGAAGGACCTTCAACCACCACCTAGTGATGATGAAGCCGAGTCGGAGGAGGAGGAGACAGAAACCCAAGATAGTCGTTGCAATGGGAAAAACCTCAAGAAGGCCAAAGTCAAGCTCGTCACTACGTGCTGCACTCTAAGCTAAGAGGAGATCATGCAGTTTATGAAGTGCCTCCTAGGAGTGAAATTTATGAATGGCTACATAGGGAAGATAAGCAGATGGCTAGATGTGGCGAAGCAGCGCTTTAGCAGGATGAAGTCTCACGACTCTGTCGTGCTGATGACACATATACTTCTGATTGTGATCCGAGGGGTAATGGACAAGCATGTCCGTGAACCGTTGTTTAGCCTCTGCAATTTTTTCGACAACATATCTCAGAAGTCGGTAGGTATTAAGTAGCTCATGAGGCTACAATAGGAGATCGTGGTGATAATATGTGAGCTCCAAATCTACTTCCCTCCCGCATTCTTCGATATTATGGTTCATCTGCTGATCCATGTTGTGGAGGATATCATCCAACTCGGGCCTCCATTTCTACGAAGCATGATGCTATTTGAAAGGTTGAATGGACATATCAAAGGATACGTTCGTAATAGGTCCCATCTAGATGGAAGCATAGCAAGTGACTTTCTGGCCAAAGAGTGCATCTCTTTCCGCTCGAATTTTTACAAACCGAGATCCCTGTTGGTCTAGCATTCAACAAGGACCTTGCGGGGCTCGCTAGATTGGATCACCACGAGGGTCAGCGCGTAAAGCATGTCGATTTCGAGGGCATAACCAAGGACTTTGAAAGAGAAAACCTGGTCACACTACAACACTTGTTGGTTGTTGATCCTTGGATAGAAGAGCACAAAGATTTTATCAAGAAGAAGTATGCTGACTAGGGCCAGGTGAGGACAGAGGCATATGTAATCAACTAGCACAACTTCGACTTCATGCAGTGGTTCAGAGAGAAGGTTCTTGCTAATCCCCTGCAAGGTGATGCTTCGGAGGATGATAAACTCATATTCGCCTGGTCATAGGGCGCCGCGCACAACCTGGTGACCTATCAGGCAGACGATATGAACGGCTACACGTTCTACACAGAGGAAAAGGACAATAACTTCGAATACCAGAACTCAGGGGTAACGGGGATATTCTACAGCGATGACGTCAAGGAAAGATATTACAGAAGGATCGAGAAGATATGTGAGCTTGACTACATTACAGAGAAGGTGTCGATGTTCCTTGTCAGATGGGCCAAGAGCGTCGATAAAGAAGTCCGGTATTTCACCACCATGGTTATACCACCAAAATCCAAGACCACCGGCACAAATGTAGCCGCAAAAAATGAGCCATGGGTTTTGGATAGCAAAGTGGACCAATGCTTCTTCATTACCGATCCGTCAAAGCCTAGTCGGGTTGTCGTCAGGAGAGGTAAAGGGAACATCATCGAAATGGATGGAGTCGCCAACGAGCAAGACTCTGACCAGTATGGCGACCCGAAGATGGAATATGAATACGGCGACTAAGCACCGTACACCACAACCCTACCTAAAAAGGACTCTCATTCAAGAGAAAAAGTGAAGTTGTCCCGTTTCTAACCTATTCAACCGTGACAAAGAAGGGCAAGACGATAGTTGTCAAGAAACGCTAACTAGCTCTAAAGCACGACCTGCTGCGTGTGTGTGTGGCATTATTACGTATCATCACATTATTAATTATCACTTTTATATGCTAATTGGTTGGAATATTATGTATTGACATAATTATATATAGTTTATATGGTAATTTAATATTTAAAATACTTAAATATGTTTTGTAGTTTATATTAATGTTGGACAATGATTTAACAATTAAAATATCTTTTAAAAAAATACCAAAAAAGTGTGGCCACTAGGAACCGAACATGTGTGGCCAGAGAATAGAGGGTATGGGACTGCGTGGCTAGCCACTGGGCTAATGAGTGTTTTGTGTTAGCATCAGTGTTGCGCTCCTTTTGAGTATTGGAAAAAGATTATACAAGATGCATCTTGCAGATATGCGTCTCGCATAAGATATATTGGTCCTAAACTAGATCGGGGCCACCCCGACCCTGCTAGATCAGTTCTTCCTCGCCAGCAACTGTGCGTGCGCTCCTCTCCTTCTATCACTGCTCGCCTCCGTCCATGCCAAGGTATTCGTCCTCGCTGTCCGCTCCAGCAAAAGATTGTCTAGGTGAGCGCACCTCCCCTCTCCCTTCCCCCTTGCCCTCTCCTGTCCGTCGATCAGTGCATTGGCCCATTCACCATAGCTGCTACCTCCCCTCGCATCCTCCGCCAGTGCCGCCCGTTGTTGTCGTGGTCTGCACCGCCTCTCCCCCTTCTCCCTTACGCCACCGACATTGACATCAGCACTGTGTAGGGGGTCAATTTGGATCATAGCAGTGCTGACGTTTTGCTCGGAGTGGGTGCTAATCTTTCCACGGTATTGCTGCTAGGTTCAAGGATTCCATGATTTGTGCGTCGATTTTGCATTTCATAGGTTGCAAAGTTGCTAGTCGTGGTTCCCCTCTCCCCTGTTTAGCCGATCCCCCTTGTAAATGTTGTTTCATCCATGATTTTCGCAATTGATAGGATTTAGCTCTGTTTAGATCTTTTAGCTCTATGTAGTGTTTAGCTGTGTTGAATCATTACCTAATCATGACGTAATGTTTAGCTACAAATGTTTCATACCAAAATATGTGCGTTTGTTCTGTGTTTCAATATATTCAGATGACACAATAGGTCCTGAAGTTTATCTTGAATTTAGCTTGTGTTAGTACATCTCTAGCTGTTATTTTTCTCGTTTTCTGCTCACTTTTGCAAGTTGGTAGGTTGACCGTTGCGTTAGCAGGGATTAAATTTCTCCTACACAAATAGGATGTAAATTTATTAGTCTACTTACATGCTAGTATGCAAGTATGTTGTATCTCCTCTAACTTAGAATGCAATTTTTATAGTCTATTTACATGCTTGTACGACATTGTATTAGCATGTTAATTTTCTCTTCTTATTTTTCTGGTAGTAGATTTTTCCATAAGGAAATACACATAAAATGTAATAAACCTTTAAATTTTGAGAAAATGCATTAATCTAATAGTAAGATTTATGGCACAATATGTTCATGATCAACATTGATGGTATAGCTATTTCCAATCTGAAATTTGTTTGACACAGAAAATTGTCTATCCAGCTCTAGCCATCTTGATCTGTTCTAGTTACACAACCATTGCTTGACCTAGCTGTACAACTATAACTAGAAGTAGAATTTGTTCCCTGGATCAGTACTCTGTACTCTAATCCTCTTTGCCATTTGGAGTCTAAATGGAGGTGAAATGCAGAAAAAGGATCATTCTAACCGAAAGACATGACTGCCTATTTATATGATCCACACCAAGTTTTGCATCGCCCAACACAAAAGTTTCTTCCATTTTACACAGCAAAAGGCACAAAGTTTTATTGGTTTGTGTGTCTTCCACTATGGTGCATTCTATTCCAAGAGCCATGGCATCACTAATTCATAGAATAGAACAATGGCATTACAGTCAGAGAAAAGCATGAAACATCGGGTTTGAAAAGAGGTGTTAACATTCCGTTTTAGAGATCCCTAGACTTTGTCTGCTATCAGATGAGCTGACATTCTGCTAACATCTTATCTACACTCTGTGCCTCAATTGCTGGCAGCAATATTGCTGGTTGTGTGTATATGTTGTCCAACTAGCTTTTGCTGGTTGTGTTTGTGCCTATTTAGGCCATTTGTGCAGGTTTGTTCTTTTGAGATGCCAATGTTTTGCCAGAATGTTGATTCATTTCCGTTCCGGCGAATTTCTGGCACAACTATAGGTCTAGAAAATTAGCAAAGTTCATGCCCAAATTTTTTGTGAACTTTTGTGCTTATTAGTTCGATTTTTTGCACTTAGATAGTGCGAGCATGACGGGTGGACAGCACGACGTCGAGCAAGGCACTTCTACAAAGAAGGTTTTTCCTCTTGATACAGTTATAACACGGTATGAAACTATTATGAACTAATTCGAGATATGATAATAAACCTATTTATTATTTGCCTCTAGGGCATATCTCCTTCAGTCTCTCACTTGCACTAGAGTACATATAATGTAGTTGCATTTATTACTGGTCATAAACACAACTGTTTTTATCATGCCCACTCATGGGAAACATCATATCTTTGATCTACTTTATCAGATCCATATGTCTTTTGCAAATCGTTTAGTGTCTCCTAATATTACACTTATAGCATTATCTCATAATGTACCGAAGCATTCATTCGGTGGCAAAATGAGACTTCTGTTTTTGAGTATTCCCAATGATGGTCGATCAATCATGAAGACTTTCACTGTTGTCATTATACTAGAAATTCGTTTAGCTGAAGTCAAACTTCATTAGCCAAACTAGTCATACTTTTAGTAACCTACTTCAATGTCTATGTAGATCCTTCCCTAGTATTTTATGATTCACTAATTACTAGTTCAGTGATTCATAAATCACCTCAGAACCTATTCTATTAAGAACCATGGGTCACACTCTAGCCAAGTATACAACTTGTTGATTTTGAGGAAGAGACATAAGATAGATTCATATGAGATGAATATCATCTCCTTTTCTCCCATCAACATTTGTTGTTCATACAAAATGTTTCTCCTAGTTTACCAAGAAATAACATCTTCGCTTGTTCCATTCTGAAATCTCTTCAGGGTCCAAGCTAGGCCACTCTGAACTACCTTCAAAATCTAAATGGAAACATTCTGATTTTGATGCCTATTAAATATACCAATCTATCTCAATAGATTTCAATATCTAATATTTTGTTCAACTTAATTTACAGAATATTTAAATATCACTAATATCATTTACACCATCCATTATATGTCACACATATATTAGGATGTTTGCCACGCACCCACTCAATCATATATGAGTCCTTTTTCGATATTCCTGTAGCTCTCACTCAAATATGTCATCCACATATTTGACCAAGAAGCTATTTATCTCCCAGTTAAATACTTCACAAGTATGGGCTTTCTCAACATTTTGGTAATCCCCAAAATCCATTTGATCTGTTTATCAAATCAAGAACTTCCCACCACGAGATGTTTTAGCATCCACATGATTTAACAAACTTCTGCATGTTGTACTGATTACAATCTTTCTCAATTTGAATTGGAGAACATGCAAATTTGTTTAAACAACTAGCAATTCATAATTGCATTTAACTGCTAATTAAATCCATTAGACTTCAAGCATCGCTACATTTCAGTAGTTAACTATTGTCAAGACACTCTTCATGACAAATCAAGCTTTTAGGTCTTCCTTTAAAGTTGCATTTCTTCCTTATAACTCCAAGTTATTTGGGAAGTATCAAGTAACCACTTACTTTGACAAGATCAAGTAATCACATTGCTTTTGTACGGATTTTTATGATTCTTAATCATTTCTCGCATTTAGGTCCATCATCGCTTCTTTGTAATTTGTAGGTATGTCATGTTCAATTAACATGTCAAGTGAATCAATGTATTTTCCATCATTGAATCCTACTTTCCTTAAGAAAAGTGCTTGATCTAAAGTTATGATCATAATCATTAGTTTTGCCCTTTTTCTGATAAAGCTTTATCTCACGAAACACATTTCACTGCGGCTACTTAGATTTGGGTAAGATCAAATATCTTGATTTTGGACTTTCACTTTCTTCCAGTCAAGTCTGATCAAGAAACCTTTTTCTCATTTCTTTGAACAACAGTTGGCTTGTCTTATGAACGGTTTGTATTCATATGAATTCTTGTACAAAGACTTATTTGCAACGATTTTATCAAAGTCTCTAGAAAGTCGAACATGTAATAACTCCTATGGTGTTGTTTCAACGAATCTGGATGATTTCTCCTATTTCGAAAGTTTTTGTTAATTCTATGACTCGTAGCTCTAACTTTATATGATAACCTATTCAGAGATTCTCTTCAGACCATATGTGTCCAATACACTATGATTATGATGTTTGAGGTATGTCAATACGCTTTGATACATCTAATTAACATAATTTGTGAAACAATTTTCACAAGTCTTCATTTGTTAACATTTCAATTCAAATGCCAGTTACTATGATCGAATCATAGAAATTTGCACTTTCTTGTTAATATCATATATAGCTTTAATATTGAAAATATTTGAACATTTCAAACTTTTTCAAACTTATGTTCCATCGGGTGAATACCCTTTATTCACTTGATTCCAGAATCGTTTCTACAAAATAATGATTTCCATACTATTGATGAATTCATACATTATGTTTTACCTATGTACAGTGTTCAACATTTTATACACTATGTTTTACCATTACATATCAGTTTTAGTCATCTCTGCCTGGATGGCCTAGTATTGTAAATGTCAAAGTATTTTGAACATCCCATGACTTCATGTTTTCATGAACACGAATGCATACAACACTAATATGACGTAAACTATAGTGTCATTCCTTATTAAGTTCTTTTAGATTTGGATTTTATAAATGCATAAGACATTGTCAACAAGACTATAATGAGAATAACATATTCATAATCAAATAATGTGATCATGATATAAATCATTCATAATAATTGAACAACTGACTTGTTAAAAATTCATTATGAATAACCATTTCGCAAGACACACTAATAAGTTCACACTCTCAAATCGATTACAAATCCATTGTAATCTCAAGTAATCCAGATGATAAATGTAGACGGAGAGATGTCATCGGCTATCAATGTATTATATGCCATCAACACGCCTGGTCTCCTTGTCCTCTCCATGCAACATCCTTGCAGCATGTCCTGTTTTCATAAAACAAGAACAAGTATCATCATACTTGATGAAACCACAATAGTGTTTTGTGAGAAACATATTTATAAATTGTATATCTCATATACCTGCTCAGTCAATGATTTCCCCATTGATGGGCTCTACTATCACAGTTCTCAACTGCTGCAGGAATTCATGGAGGGTGGACTCTTCATCTCTCATGACGTATCCTTTGACGACATTCTCGTAGCCAAGGTAAGCGAACACAACACCCCATCTATCACGAGTTTGTCATCCATCCAGTAGTGTGTATCATATATGAGCGACTCATGCATAATCTCCAAGTGATTTTCCAGACATGTGTTGTCTTCCATATTTTGTGAAACAAACTTGTCAAGGATCCCAAACTTCATAAGCCTGACTTTTCCTTCGAACAACACCTTCAAATCGACCATTATATCATATGATTGAGTGTCCATATAGAGATCATGCAGTCCAGGAGCAATGCTGAACTGTATGGCACCTCTAGCACAGATGTACTTCACACGATAGTCGTGGAAGTCGTCACGTTGGTCCTGACTTGAACCAACATTGGGAGGATCTTTGAGTGGGTCTTGTATGGTGAATAGCACGTCATTCCTTATAAGGACATCTTTTAAGCGTTGATACCAGTCTATGAAGTTGATGTTGGAGATATGCCCAAGAGGCAATAATAAAAGTGATTATTATTATATCTTTGTGTTTATGATGAATGTTTACATCCCATGCTATAATTGTATTATTAGGAAACACTGATACATGTGTGTTTTGTAAAAATATAAGAGTCCCTAGTAAGCCTCTTGTTGAACTAGCTTGTTGATTAATTGATGATTATGGTTTCCTGATCATGGACATTAGGATGTGATTAATAACAAGGTCATATCATTAGGAGAATGATGTGATGGACACACACCCATAGTAAGCGTAGCATAAGATCAAGTCATTAAGTTCGTATTGCTGTAAGCTTTCAAATCACATAGTAACCTATTCCTTCGACCATGAGGTTATGTTAATCACCATCACCGGATGAATACTTTGATAACATCAAACGCCGCTTCGTAACTGGGTGGTTATAAAAGTGTCATTGGGTATTCTGAAAGTATGAGTTGAAGCTCATGAACCAAGATTGGGATTTGTCCATCCATATGACGGATAGATATGCTCTGGGCCCTCTCGGTGGAATGTCATCTAGTTAGCTTGCAAGCATGTGACTAGGTCACAAGGGATGACATATCATGGAACGAGTAAAGAGTACTTATCAGTAACGAGGTAGAACTAGGTATGGAGATACCGACGATCAAACCTCGGATAAGTATAATATCGTGAGACAAAGGGAATTAGTTTCGTATGTAAATGGTTCAATCGATCGCGAAGTCATCGTTGAGTATGTGGGAGCCATTATGGATCTCTAGGTCCCGCTGATGGTTATTGATATGAGATGTGTCTCTATCATGTCTACATATTCACGAACCGTAGGGTGACACACTTAAGGTTCGAAGTTATTTTAAGTAGATATGGAATGTGCGTTGGAGACCGAATGTTGTTCGGAGTCTCGGAATGGATCCAGGACATCACGAGGAGATCCGGAATGGTCTGGAGAATAAGATTCATATATAGGAGATCATTTTATGAGATAGGAAATGTTCCGAAGTGTTTGTATGAGGATTCTAGAAGGTTTCGGAATGTTCCGGAAGGTTCTAGAAGATATCTTGGAGTTTGCTTGAAAATCAAGATAGGGATCAAGGAGTCCTGTTGGGTCAAGATAAGGAGTCGTGGGGGAGGAGGATTCCTCCCCACCTCCCCAACCCGCCGGCCCCATAGGAGGGGAGTCCTACAAGGACTCCCCTTCCCTGGCGCGCCCTCCCCTCTTTAAATAGAGGGGCAGGGGCGCCCCCTCCTCTCACGCTCTCATAACGTCCAATCTCTGCCGCCTCTCTCCTCCACCATATTCCGCACAGGCATAGGCGAAGCTCTGCAGAATTCTCTACTCCACCACCACCACCACCACACCGTCGTGCTGCTGGGATTCCGTGGAGAAGATCTACTACCTCCGCTGCTCGCTGGAACGGGGAGAGGAAGGTCTGCTTCGACTCCGCACGTGTGACCGACTGCGGAAGCGCTGCCGAATCGTGGCGCCGGAAGGATCGTCAACTTGACCAAGGGCAGAAGCGCTGCTAGAATGCGACGCCGGAAGGATCGTCTACTTGACCGAAGGCGGAAGTGCTGCTGGAACGCGATGCCGGAAGGATCGTCCACACGATCTTGAGATCGGCAAGTGATCGACTACATCAACCACGAGATCTAATCTTGTTAACGCTTTCGGATCTACGAGGGTTAGTTCCCATCTATCTCGTTGCTCATGTCTAATAGATTAGATCTTGGCTTTTATCTAGATTAGATCTAGGTTTTGTTCGTTCTTGCGGTAGAATTTTTTTTATTTTCCATGCTACGAACCCATCAGTGGTATCAGAGCCGTATCTATGCGTAGATCTGTTGCATGAGTAGAACACAATGTTTTGTGGGCGTTGATGCTTTTGTTGTCGGTGTCTTAGCGTGTACTTTGCATCTTGCGGCATGGTGGGATGAAGCGGCTCGGGCTAACATTACATGTCATCGCACATGAGACTTGCTCCACGCTTGACGTGCAACTTGCTTTGCACAAGTGGCTTTGCGGGTGTCTGTCTCTCCCACCATAGTTAAGATTCAATTTACAATGAGCATCTTGACAACACTTGTATCAACGTTGTGGTCCTTGTTCGTAGGTAAGATCGGTCTTATGCGAAAGCCCCAAACCACGTAAAACATGCAAAGAAAATTAGAGGCGTCTAACTTGTTTTTGCAGGGGTTTTGTGATGTGATATGGCCAACATGTGATTGTGATTGTATTTGATGTATGCAATGATCCTTGTTGTAATATGGCAACCGGCAGGAGCCTAATGGTTGTCTTTAATTCTGTTAAGACCTGCGTGTCTATTCATCTTGTAATAGCTTTATTCCAAGTAGTTGTAATAGTTGCTGGTGATGATGGACAACCATGAGGCGGCGCCACTGACCTTGACGCAATGCTGGTGATGATGGAGATCATGTTCGTGCTTTGGAGATGGAGATCAAAGGCGCAAGAATAAAAGGCCATATCATATCACACTAATTATGAATTGCCTGTGATGTTAATCCTTTATGCATCTTGTATTGCTTAGATCGCGACGGTAGCATTATAAGATGATCCCTCTCACTAAATATTAAGTAATAAAGTGTTCACCCTTAGTTGGCACCGTTGCTAAGACTCGTCGTTTCGAAGCATCTCGTGATGATCGGATGTGATAGATTCTACGTGTGCATACAACGGGTGCAAGCCAGATTTGCACATGCGGAAACTAAGGTTATCTTGACGAGCCTAGCATGTACAGACATGGTCTCGGAACACGGAATACCGAAAGGTAGAGCATGAGTCATATAATTGATATGATGAACATGAAGATTGTTCGCCGATGAAACTACATCTTCTCTCGTGAAGATCGGACTTGGTGTAGTGGACTTGGTTCGTGTAATCACTAAGACAATGTGAGGGATGTTGTTTTGAGTGGGAGTTCACCTAGTTAGTTTAATAATTAAATTTGAACTCAATTTGTCATAAACTTAGTCTAAACTACTTGCAAATTGTTGTAGATTATGGCGACCCCCTCCATCAATTTCAATGTGTTCCTAGAGAAAGAAAAGCTTAAAAATAATGGAAGCAATTTCACGGACTAGTTCCGTGGACTGAAGATCGTCCTCAGGGCTGGTCAGTTGACCTATGTGCTCGATGCACCGCTAGGTGACCCACCTGCAGATAATGCCACCGATGACGAAAAGAATGTTTTCGCCACTCGGAAGAATCATTACTCCACAGTTCAGTGTGCCATCATGTACGGTTTAGAAGCGGAGCTCCAATAGCGTTTTGAGCACCACGACCCGTTCGAGATCATTAAGGAGCTCAGGCTAATTTTTGAGACTCGCGCGGCAATGGAGAGCTATGAGGCCTCCGAGAAATTCTTTAACTATAAGATGGAAGAAGGAAGCTCCGTTAGCGAGCACGTGCTCACCATGTCTGGGTACGCTAAGAAGCTCCAAGAGTTGGGAATATCGATTCCTAATGAATTGGGGATTCACCGTCTCCTTCAATCACTGCCACCAAGTTATAAGAACTTTGTGATGAACTACAACATGCACTGCATGAACAAGACGTTGCCTGAACTGTCGTCCATGCTGAAAACTGCTGAAGTGGAGATCAAGAAGGAGCAACAAGTGTTGATGGTCAATAAGACCACCAATTTCAAGAAACGGGGTAAGCCTAAGAACAAGGGCAACTTCAAGAAGGACGGCAAGAAAGCTGCCGCACATGCTAAGAAGCCTAAGGCTGGTCCTAAACCTGAAACTAAGTGCTTCTACTGCAAGGGAGCTGGTCACTGGAAGCGTAACTGCCCCAAGTACCTGGCGGATCTGAAGAACGGCAACATCAAGAAGAAAGGTATATTTGATATATGTGTTATAGATGTGTATCTTACTAGTAATCGTAGTAGTGCCTGGGTATTTGATACTGGTTCGGTTGCTCATATTTGTAACTCGAAATAGGAGCTGCGGAATAAACGAAGACTGGCAAGAGACGAGGTGACGATGCACGTTGGAAATGGCTCCAAGGTTGATGTGATCGCCATCGGCACGCTCCCTCTACATCTACCTTCGGGATTAGTTTTAAATTTAAATAATTGTTATTTGGTGCCTGCGTTAAGCATGAACATTATATCTGGATCCTGTTTATTGCGAGACGGTTACTCTTTTAAGTCTGAGAATAAAGGTTGTTCGATTTATATGAGTAATATATTTTATGGTAATGCACCTGAGATGAATGGTTTATTCTTACTGAATCTCGATAGTAGTGATACACATGTTCACAACATAGATGCTAAACGAATTAAATTGAATGATAATTCTACATACATGTGGCACTGTCGTCTTGGTCACATTAGAGTGAAGCGTATGAAGAAACTCCATTCAGATGGACTTCTTGAATCACTTGATTTTGAATCACTTGAAAGATGCGAAGCGTGTCTAATGGGAAAAATGACTAAGACTCCATTCTCTGGTACAATGGAGCGAGCTACAGACTTATTGGAAATAATACATACCGATGTGTGCGGTCCAATGAGTGTAGCATCGTGTGGTGGATATCGTTATGTTCTCACTTTCACGGATGACTTGAGTAGATATGGGTATGTCTACTTCATGAAACATAAGTCCGAAACTTTCGAGAAGTTTAAGGAATTTCAAAGTGAAGTGGAGAATCATCGTAACAAGAAGATTAAGTTTCTGCGTTCTGATCGCGGGGGTGAATATCTAAGTTACGAGTTTGGCGTGCATTTAAAGAAATGTGGAATACTTTCACAGTTGACACCGCCGGGAACACCACGGCGTAATGGTGTGTCCGAACGTCGTAATCGAACTCTCTTAGATATGGTTCGGTCTATGATGTCTCTTACAGATTTACCGTTATCATTTTGGGGCTATGCATTAGAGACAACCGCATTCACTTTAAATAGGGCACCATCTAAATCCATTGAAACAACACCATACGAATTGTGGTTTGGTAAGAAACCTAAGTTGTCGTTCCTTAAAGTTTGGGGTTGCGAAGCATACGTAAAGAAGTTACAACCTGATAAGCTAGAACCCAAAGCGGAGAAATGCGTCTTCATAGGATACCCTAAAGAAACAATTGGGTATACCTTCTATCATAGATCCGAAGGCAAAGTTTTTGTTGCAAAGAATGGATCCTTTCTTGAGAAGGAGTTTCTCTCGAAAGAAGTGACTGGAAGGAAAGTAGAACTCGATGAGGTTATTGAACCTTCTCTCGGATTTGAGAGTAGCGCAGCACCGGAAGATGTTTTGGTGCCGCCTGCACCAATTGAAGAGGAAGCTAATGATAATGATCATGAAACTTCGAACGAAGTTACTACTGAACCTCGCAGGTCAACGAGGGTTCGTACCACTCCTGATTGGTATGACTCTGCCTTGAACGTCATGTTGGTGGACAACGCTGATGACCCTGCGACGTATGAAGAAGCTATGGTGAGCCCAGATTCCGACAAATGGCTAGAAGCCATGAAATCCGAAATGGGATCCATGTACGAAAACCAAGTGTGGACTTTGGTGGACTTACCGGATGGCCGTAAGGCTGTCGAGAACAAATGGATTTTCAAGAGAAAAACAGATGCTGATGGTAATATTACCGTCTATAAAGCTCGACTTGTCGCGAAAGGGTTCCGACAAATTCAAGGAGTTGATTATGATGAGACATTCTCACCAGTAGCGAAGCTAAAATCTGTGAGGATTTTGTTAGCAATTGCTGCACATTTCGATTATGAGATTTGGCAGATGGATGTCAAAACGGCGTTCCTTAATGGTGACATTGAGGAAGAGTTGTATATGGTACAACCCAAAGGTTTTGTCGATCCTAAAGATGCTGACAAGGTATGCAAACTTCAGCGCTCCATTTATGGACTGAAGCAAGCATCCCGTAGTTGGAATCAACGTTTTGATAAGGTAATCAAAAACTTTGGATTTATACAAACTTATGGAGAAGCTTGTATTTACAAGAAAGTGAGTGGGAGCTCTGTAGCATTCCTAGTACTGTATGTAGATGACATATTGTTGATTGGGAATGATATAGAACTTCTTAATAGCGTCAAAACCTATTTGAATAATAGTTTTTCAATGAAGGATCTTGGCGAAGCGGCATACATTCTAGGCATCAAGATTTATAGAGATAGATCAAGACGCCTAATAGGGCTTTCACAAAGTACATACTTGGACAAAGTTCTAAATAAGTTTAGAATGGAAGATAGCAAGAAAGGGTTCGTGCCCATGTTGTCAGGTAAGACCTTGAGTAAAACTCAAAGTCCAGCTACGACAGAAGATAGAGAGAAAATGAATAAAATTCCCTATGCCTCGGCCATAGGTTTTGTCATGTATGCCATGCTGTGTACAAGACCGGATATAGCACACTGTTAGTTTGACTAGCAGATATCAAAGTGATCCTGGAGAGGAACACTGGACAGCGGTCAAGAATATCCTAAAGTACCTGAATAGGACTAAGGATATGGTTCTTTCTTATGGAGGTGATGAACAGCTTGTTGTAAACGGTTACACCGATGCTAGTTGGAACACCGATCCGGATGACTCAAAGTCACAGTCGGGTTACGTATTTATTTTGTATGGTGCTGCAGTGAGCTGGAGGAGTGCGAAGCAAAGCGTTGTGGCGAAATCTTCAACTGAATCAGAATACATAGCTGCTTCGGAGGCTGCACAAGAAGCCGTTTGGATGAAGGAATTCATTACTGAACTCGGCGTGGTTCCCAGTGCGTTGGACCCGATGGCCATCTACTGTGACAACACAGGTGCCATAGCTAATGCGCAGGAGCCAAGGTCACATAGCAAGCTGAAGCACATCAAGCTACGTTTCCACGCTATTCGTGAGTATGTCCGAGATGGTGACATAAAGATTTGCAAAGTACACACTGATCTGAATGTGGCAGATCCGTTGACTAAACCTCTCTCTAGGGCAAAGCATGACCAACACCAAAACGCCATGGGTGTTTGGTATATTACCATGTAATCTAGATTATTGACTCTAGTGCAAGTGGGAGACTGTTGGAGATATGCCCAAGAGGCAATAATAAAAGTGATTATTATTATATCTTTGTGTTTATGATGAATGTTTACATCCCATGCTATAATTGTATTATTAGGAAACACTGATACATGTGTGTTTTGTAAACATATAAGAGTCCCTAGTAAGCCTCTTGTTGAACTAGCTTGTTGATTAATTGATAATTATGGTTTCCTGATCATGGACATTAGGATGTGATTAATAACAAGGTCATATCATTAGGAGAATGATGTGATGGACACACACCCATAGTAAGCGTAGCATAAGATCAAGTCATTAAGTTCGTATTGCTGTAAGCTTTCAAATCACATAGTAACCTATTCCTTCGACCATGAGGTTATGTTAATCACCATCACCGGATGAATACTTTGATAACATCAAACGCCGCTTCGTAACTGGGTGGTTATAAAAGTGTCATTGGGTATTTTGAAAGTATGAGTTGAAGCTCATGAACCAAGATTGGGATTTGTCCATCCATATGACGGATAGATATGCTCTGGGCCCTCTCGGTGGAATGTCATCTAGTTAGCTTGCAAGCATGTGACTAGGTCACAAGGGATGACATATCACGGAACGAGTAAAGAGTACTTATCAGTAACGAGGTAGAACTAGGTATGGAGATACCGACGATCAAACCTCGGATAACTATAATATCGTGAGACAAAGGGAATTAGTTTCGTATGTAAATGGTTCAATCGATCGCGAAGTCATCGTTGAGTATGTGGGAGCCATTATGGATCTCCAGGTCCCGCTGATGGTTATTGATATGAGATGTGTCTCTATCATGTCTACATATTCACGAACCGTAGGGTGACACACTTAAGGTTCGAAGTTATTTTAAGTAGATATGGAATGTGCGTTGGAGACCGAATGTTGTTCGGAGTCTCGGAATGGATCCAGGACATCACGAGGAGATCCGGAATGGTCCGGAGAATAAGATTCATATATAGGAGATCATTTTATGAGATAGGAAATGTTCCGGAGTGTTTGTATGAGGATTCTAGAAGGTTTCGGAATGTTCCGGAAGGTTCTAGAAGATATCTTGGAGTTTGCTTGAAAATCAAGATAGGGATCAAGGAGTCCTGTTGGGTCAAGATAAGGAGTCGTGGGGGAGGAGGATTCCTCCCCACCTCCCCAACCCGCCGGCCCCATAGGAGGGGAGTCCTACAAGGACTCCCCTTCCCTGGCGCGCCCTCCCCTCTTTAAATAGAGGGGCAGGGGCGCCCCCTCCTCTCACGCTCTCATAACGTCCAATCTCTGCCGCCTCTCTCCTCCACCATATTCTGCATAGGCATAGGCGAAGCCCTGCAGAATTCTCTACTCCACCACCACCACCACGCCGTCGTGCTGCTGGGATTCCGTGGAGAAGATCTACTACCTCCGCTGCTTGCTGGAACGGGGAGAGGAAGGTCTGCTTCGACTCCGCACGTGTGACCGACTGCGGAAGCGCTGCCGAATCGTGGCGCCGGAAGGATCGTCAACTTGACCAAGGGCGGAAGCGCTGCTGGAACGCGACGCTGGAAGGATCGTCTACTTGACCGAAGGCGGAAGCGCTGCTGGAACGCGACGCCGGAAGGATCGTCCACACGATCTTGAGATCGGCAAGTGATCGACTACATCAACCACGAGATCTAATCTCGTTAACGCTTTCGGATCTACGAGGGTTAGTTCCCATCTATCTCGTTGCTCATGTCTAATAGATTAGATCTTGGCTTTTATCTAGATTAGATCTAGGTTTTGTTCGTTCTTGCGGTAGAATTTTTTTTGTTTTCCATGCTACGAACCCATCAGTTGAACCCGTCTACTCTAAGAAACTCATCACGAAAAAGGGAACCGTAATTGAAACACAAAGGTTTCAGTGCCAATATCTACAATGACATTTGCAAAGACATAAGACTAAGTTCATAATTTTGGGTTCTAGTTTTATAATCAAATTTCACAAGAACTCCCACTAAAATCATCATCCCTAAGATGGTTTCATTGATCACACGATCCCTTTACACCATATCATCCCCGATCACCATGTCCTTTGATATAGCTGCTAGGGTGGACTATATCCGTCGATCACATCGTCCATGTGACTCGTGCTCAATCTTTCAATCTTCTCGTGTTCTGAGGCCATGTTTGTACATGCTAGGCTCACCAATTCAACCTAGGTGTATTAGTTGTGCATACGTGGCCTGAATCCACCATATGTGATTGCTGGGATGTCTAGCACCCAATCGTCATGGCCTGCTTCATGACAACAAAATTTCTTGAGGGTGCACACTTTAGGAGAACATTGAAGTTGGTATTATTTAGGGATCATCCTAATACAACCAAGCAAAACAAGATGCACACAAAATAACATCACATACAGTTTTATAACTGTGACATGATGTGGTCCTTCATGTCCAGTGATATGATCACCATCACACGCCACTAGTATGATGCCATTGTGTGGCGGTACCAGCTAGTCGTTCTTCATGAAGTCCATAAGGACATGACCACATCACATTACTATCCCTTCCCCGCAACATAAAGCTTCTACTTTATTAGTTGAAGTTTTTACGTGGCAGCTAGGGATTTCAAGATAGAACCGTTCATACCTACAAATATAAACCACAACATTGATCTAGTAGTTATCTTATTACTCCCCTCATGAGGACTTCCTTTGTAAATGAAATATTAACTATTGTGAGAGATAGACATTTGTTGGCCACTTATAAGGACAAGCCGTACATCAAGCGTGGAACCAATCTCATGTAGGATTATGCATAAGGTCATTTCAGGCTGCTTCATCTCACAATGCCACAATATGAACAAGTACATGTGGGGAGGTTTCAACTGTGCGATCAGTGCGCACATTCAACATCTGGTCTACCCGTACTAGCATAACTATGCATAGATCGTCTCTGATACCACTGAAGGGAATCCGTGACAGAAAATGAAAATTTTCTATGGTAGAACTACCCAAACACCCAGATGTATCTATGAGTTAATGTAGTAACGATATGGAGATTCGGTTATATACCCTTGTATACCAAACATGGTTAATTTCCCGCGGGGAGAGTGGATGAAGTAGTCATACTCGTAGCCGACCTCAAGGTCGTGATGCTCCTCGCATGTCACCTCCTAGTCCTTGCAGGATAGCCCAGTGCCACAAGTGGTAGCGGCCCCGAGGTATCTTACACATACCGTGTCCGACGATGACTCTTGTTCTCCCTGATCTAGTCAGGATGTAGAAATAGACCCTATGGAACCGGGTGAAGGAGATATGCCCTAGAGGAAAATAATAAAGAGGTTTATTATCATATCTCAAACTAGTTTGTAATAGTTTCATACTATGCTATAACTGTATCAAGAGGAAACACTGATACAGTTGTGGTACGTAAATAGACCAGGTCCCTAGTAGCCTCTATTAAACTAGTTCGTTGGGAAATCGATGATCAAGGTTTCCTGATCATGGTGCCTTTATTCCAGTTGACAATGGAGTCATGTCATTAGAGAATGATATGATGGACATTACCCACTTAAGTATTGCAACATGATCTATTCACATCGTTCATTGTTGTAGTAATTAGAAATGAAGTGACTTTTTCCTTAGACCGTGAGATCATATTAATCACTGTCTCCGAAGGAATGCTTTCATCTCACTAACCGTCATGACCATAACTGGGTGACCATAAAAGTGTGCATTGTGTATTACAAAGGAACAGTTGAGGCCTATGTATCAAGATCAGGATTTTTCCACCTGCGTGATGGGAAGATACACTAGGCCCACTCGGTGAAAATTGCATCAAATAAGCTGCAGCATATTACTAGGTCATGGGGATACAATATCACGATAATGAGTTAAGTAGACTGGTTGGTAATGAGATTAGTATAGTGATACTAATGATCAAATCTTGGACAAGTCATGTATCGAAGAGACAAAGGGAATAGGACACAGAGTTTATGGTTCAAGCACAATAGAGTCTCGTGGAGTGCATAGAGGTCAATATGGACATCCAGGTCCCGCTATTGATCATTGGTCGAGAGTGATCTGAATCATGTCTGTGACATTCCTGAACCACGGGGTAACACACTTAAGGGTCTAACGACGTTTAAGATTACTATGGAAGCGAAGGGATCACCGATGAGAAAGAAGAGATCAGAAATGTTTCCAGCAGAAAGATTATTGGAATAGTTCCAAGAAGGATTCGAAGATGTTCGGAAGAAGGAGAAAAGCCGAAATGTGTTTCGGAATAAAAAGATAATTATAAATATGTGTTTATATATTAATTGTGAATTAATATGATAAATAAATATTTTTAAATTATTTATTATGGGGCAACTTCCTGCATTGGGCCGAATCCCCGGAGCGAAATAACCCAAAGAGGAAGCCAGCCCGGAGGGCAGAGAATAGCCACATCAGGTGGGCCCACGTGGGTGGAAAATAGCTAGCAGCCGCGTGGGTGGATTCTAGCCACCGACACAACTGCTAGTGGCCCCTGGCCGTGGTCCAGGAGACCTCGCGCGCACGGGCGCTGGCTGCGAGCGGCCCACCCCGGGTCGTCGCCATTGCCATGCCTTTCTGGGCCAGGGGCTGGCCCACCTGGGTTGCCACCTCACCAGGCCATGGGAGCGTGCGCTAGGGCAGGCCGGCCCACCCAGTCACCGCCTCTCGCACCACCTCCCGCCACTGCGAGTCGGGCCAGGCCGCGGGGCCCACCCGACTGGCTGCCTCCCCTCCACCTCCTTTTTCCCTTTTTCTTTAGTCCCACATGGGGACTTGAGGTAAGGTAGTACCCATGTTTTCCTTTATATAAAGGCCTATATTGGAGGGGAAAAGACACACAGAACAAAAAGGGGAATTTCCTAAGGCTATTTTCTTGGGGAATTTCTCTCCTCTTTCTCAGTTGTTCTCACGAGTGTGGTTCCATGAAGAACTGCGCATGAGGGAGTCAACACCACCGACAGGTCGTCGCATTGCTGGGTCTCGGTTCTAGAGGATCCACTTCCTGATCCTGGTTGTATCAAGGAGAACGGGCATCGTCGCTAGACACCGTACGTGTGCGAGTACTCGGACAGAACCATATAGTGGGGACGTGACTGTTGTACAAGGACCAGCAGGAGAAGGCAAGGAGCTTCACGACCTTGAGGTTGGCTACGGATTGTCTACTTCATCCATGTTCCCCGTGGGACGTTAACCATGTTGCGATCTACAAGGGTATGTAATCGTAACTCCTTTCCTGTTATTGCATTAACTAGTAGATAGATCTTGGGATTTCGGGACATTCTAGTTAGGAAAATTTTGTGTTTTCCACTATGTACCCCTTCAGTGGTATCAGAGCCAGTTCTATATGTAGTTATGCTAGTACGGGTAGACCAGATGGTGAATGTGAGAATTGATCGCTTAGTTGTTACCCTCCCATGTGTTCTTGTTTATATCTTGGCACTATGAGATGAAGCGGCCTAGACCGACTTTACGCGTAATCTTACGCAAGACTGGTTCCACGCTCGACATATGGCTTCTACCGTATAAGTGGCTAGTGGGTGTCTGTCTCTCTCATAGTAGTTGATATGGCATTAACAACGGAGGGCCCCGAAAGGGGTGTAGTAGAGAAAACTGCTTGATCAATGTTGTGGTTGATGTTCGTAGATCTGAAGCATTCTATCTCGTGAACCCTAGCAACTACATAAAACTTGCAAGTAATAAACTAGAAGCGTCTAACTTTATGTTGTAGGAGGGGGTTCGTGATGTGATATGGTCAATTGCATGAATACACTCCATGGATGGTGCCATGAGCTTGGCATCATACTAAACGGTGCATGATGGAGTTCAAGGCGCAAGAGACCATATCATATCACACATTACAAATTGCATGTGATGTTATTTGTGTGTATCTTGTTTGTTCTTAGTTGTATTAGATACGCGACGGTATCATTAATAAGATAATACCTAATAAAATACCAACTTCAAGTGTTCTCCCATTAGTGCGTAACCACCAAGAAATTTCGATGTTATGAAGTAGGCCGTGACGATCGGGTACTAGACATCTTAGCATTCGCATACAGTGGGGGCAAGCCATGTATGCATAATGAATACACTACGGTTGAATTGGTGAGCCTAGCATGTATACACATGGCCTCGGAACACGGAGATTGAAAGATCAAGCACGAGTCATGTGTATGATGTGATCAATGGATATAGTCCACCCTTGCAGCTATGTCAAAAGTCGTGATGATCGGGGATGACATGGTGTAAAGGGATCATGTAATACATAAAACTATCTTAAGGATGATAGTTTTAGTGGGAGTTCTTACTATAATATGATTATACGTTAGAATTCATGTTGTGAACTTAGTCTTATGTCTTGCAAAAATGTTTGTAGATCATGTCGCTCCAGTTAGCATATAGAATGTGTGGAGTGACATCACTAGTGGACAAGCTTGAGTTAGATGGGTCCAACTTCATAGACTGCTATCTACGCCTAAGGGAGGTTCTCATAACTTATTTCCTACTCTTCACCATTTCAGAACCACTGGGAGAGATTCTAAATGATGATGCAAGTGAGGATGATGAACAAGAGTTTTGTGATCATCGTGACCTATTCATCTATGTCTCAAAAACCATACGATGGAAACCAGTGCTTGAGTTGCAAGAGCAATTCCCACAGATTGAGCCATTTGATATGCTCAATGGAATAAATTATATGTTCATAGAACAAGTCAGGCTCTGGAGATTTGATCTGCTGGATAAGTTTCTTTCCCAGAGAATGGAAGAAAACACGTGCTTGGTTAGCCACTTAGGAATCATGCATAAACTCTATACACGGCGTGTGTATGAGGTTGACTACTAGATGGAACACCAATTTTGGATAGATGGGGTGTTGTGTTCGCTACCATCTAGCTACAAAGAGGTCATCCATGGATATGTGATGAGAGGTGACTCACTCAGCTTTCATTAATTCATGCAACAGTTGAGAATTGTGAAGGTAGAGCCCACTGCTGGTGAGATCTTGACGGAGTAGGTATATATGATATAAAGTTTATAAATGTGTTTCTCATAAAACACTTATGGTGGTTTCATCAAGTATACTGATACTTGTTCTTGTTTTATGAAAACAGGACCGTCTGCATGAGGGTTGAGTGAAGGAGACAAGGGAATACGGCGTGTTGGAGGCATATAGGATGCTGATGGATGGTGATACTTCTCCTTTTACATTTATCTACTAGACTTATTAGAATTAGAACTATTTGTCATTGATTTGAGTTTAAGGACCTTTTAGTATGTCTTGCATTTCGCGAGACGGTTATTCATATATATATATATGTGTGTGTAAAAAATGAGTTGTTCTATTAATATGAATGATTTCTATTATGGTCAAATTTTCGGTTATAAATGTGTTGTTCTTATGGGGTCTTTATGATAATTTGTATGCATTCATAAATACGTGGAAAGCCAAAATGATATCCAACTTATATGATAATGCAATTAGTGTATATGACACTAATGGTTTAAGTCATGAAACAATGTAAGCATACGATGTATTCATACCGATGAATAACTGGAAACCATTAAGATAATTGATTTACCGGTATATGCTAAAACATGCCTGATTGGCACATATGACTTAAATAGAATATGTTCTAGTAAAATAGGATATACAGTGTAAAATACCATACATACGATGTATCGTAGTTCAACAAATACACTTGAAATCATTATCGTATAAGTATATTTGTGGACTTAAAAGTAAATAAAGAGTATTTACTAAAAGAACACATAATTCGGAGAACATTTGAAATGTTCAAATGATCTTCAGAACAAAAGGATATGAAATTAACAAAGTAACAAAGTTCTTGATTTGATCAAGACCATTTGTATCTAAGTTACTAGTTTAGCTCTCACAAAATAATGGTTATCGAATAAGGAGGATAGAGTTATGGGGTCAAAATAACTAACACTCACAAAATAGGGAGATCATCATGATTCATGGAAACATCACCATAATAGTTATGGCATGTTCTAGTTTCCAAAGACTTTGATGAAGTCGTTATGAATACAAAATCTTTGTAGAATATTCGTAGGCAACTATGGACGTATTCTTTCATAACCAAAGGACAAACTAGCTGTTGTCAAGGGGCATACTTGTTAAGAAAAGTTCCTTAACAATATGTTGATGGAATAAAGTGAAAGTCCAAAGTTAAGATATTTGATCTTAATCCAATTGTTGAGTAGCATAGCGGAATAAGTTTCGTGAAACAAAACTCTGCAAAGGACATGAAACTATCGATCATGGTCATAACGTTTCAAGTAGGGACTTAACTAATAAGGAGGTACGGATTGAATAATGAATCTTCACTTAGTGGAAATACATTATTTTCTTATCATATAAGATATGATATACCTACAAATTACAAATAGATGATGATAAACCTAAGTATGAGATATGATTAAGAGTCATGGAATCTGTAGAAATTTACATTCAAGATTAAAGAGTAATAATGTTACTCAAATCTTATCAAAGTAAGGGGTTACTTGATCATTCCTAAATAACTGTGAGTTATATGGAAATGATGCAACTTTAAACAAAAGCTTGATTTGTCGTGAAGTGTCTTGACAAATTCAATGGTTGACTACTATAATGTAGCAATTCTTGAATTCTATGGATTTACATTTAGTAGTAAAATGCTAAAATCTCGTAGTGAGAAATTCTCAATTTGATACATGATCAAAAGATTTTGGAGATTACCAAAATGTTGAGAAATCTAATACTTGTGAAGTATTTGAGTGGGGGTTAAATAGTTTTCTGAATCAAAATGTGTGAATGACATATTTGAGTGGGATCTATGAGAATAGTACATAAAGGACCCATGTGTGTATAACATTTGAGTGGGTGCATTCATGTACTTATGTTCGACATATAATGAATGCGGTAGTGCTATTAGAAATATTATGAAATATTGGATGAAGTTGATCAAATCATTAGATTTTGAAATCTATGAAGATAGATTATTTTGACTTTTAGAGTCAAAATGTTTCTATTCAGATTCTGAAAGCAAGTTCAGAATAGACTAGTAAGGATTCTCAAATAGTTCATAATGAAACAAGAAAGAAATGGTCTTACTTGTAAAACTGGATGAGACATTGAGTGTGAACAACGATGGTTGAGAAGAAGTATTGAGAGTGTACTCAATTCATATGATTTTGTCATAAGGTTCTTCCACAAAACCATGGTGTGTGTGCTTGACAAAATGTGACCCATGTTCTTAGTCTGAAGAACAGGTTCTTAGGTGATTTAGATCACTAAACCAGGATTAAGTAAATTGTCGAAAGCATAGTGATAGTCTATATTACCATTGATATAGGGAACTATTTCAATAATAGAGAATTAGTATGACAAGTTTGGGTGATGAAGTCTGACTTCAGACTGAGTGTGTTTCTAGTATATATGACAACATAGAATTGACCTCATGATTAATTGACCGTCGAATAATACTAAGAAACAAAGTCTCACTTAGTCACCAAACCAAAATACTAAAACACCTTGTGAGATAATGATGTAAGTGTCAAGATAAAGCGACACTAGTAATTTTCAAAAGACGTGTGAATCTAGAAAAACAGATTAAAATATAGGACATCTTTTCATGAGAAAGCATGATCTGGAACACTTGTGTTTATGGTTGGTAAACAAATGCAGCTAGATTATTTGTACTCTAGTGCAAGTGGGAGACTAAAGGAGATATACCCTAGAGGAAAATAATAAAGAGGTTTATTATCGTATCTCAAATTAGTTCATAACAATTTCATACTGTGATATAACTATATCAATAGTAAACATTGTTACAAGTGTGTTAGGTAAACAAACTAGGTCCCTAGTAGCCTCTATTAAACTAGTTCGTTGGGTAACCAATGATCAAGGTTTCCTGATCATGGTGCATTTATGCCAGCTGACAATGGAGTCATGTCATTAGAGAATGATATGATGCACATTACCCAAATAAGTATCGCAACATGATCTAGTCACATGGTTCATCGTTCTAGTAATTAGAAACGAAGTGAATTTTTCCTTACACCGTGAGATCATATTAATCACTATCTCCGGAGGAATGCTTTGATCTCACTACCCATCATGTTCGTAACTGGATGACCATAAAAGTGTGCATTGGGTATTCCAAAGGAATAGTTGAGGCCTATGTATCAAGATCGGGATTTGTCCACCTGTGCGATGGGAAGATACAATGAGCCCACTTGGTGAACATTGCATCCAATAAGATGTAGCATATAACTAGGTCATGGGGATACAATATCATGATAACGATTTAAGTAGACTGGCCGATAACAAGATTAGTATAGTGATACTAATGATCAAATCTAGTACAAGTCATGTATCGAAGAGACAAAGGGAATAAGACACAGAGTTTATGGTTCAAGCACCACAGAGTCTCGTGGAGTGCATAGAGGTCAATATGGACATCCCGGTCCCGCTATTGATCATTGGTCAAGAGTGATCTAAATCATGTATGTGACATTCCCGAACCGTAGGGTAACACGCTTAAGGGTATAACGACGTTTAAGATCACTATGGAAGCGAAGGGATCACCGATGAGAAAGAAAAGATGGGAAATGTTCCGAGAGAAAAGATTATCGAAATAGTTCTGAGAAGGATCCGAAGATGTTCGGAAGAAGGAGAAAACTGAAAAGGTGTTTCGGAATAAAAGGGTAATTATAAATATGTGTTTATATATTAATTGTGAATTAACATGATAAAAAATATTTTAAATTATTTATTATGGGGCAACTTCCTGCATTGGGCTGAATCCCTGGAGGGAAATAACCCAAAGAGGAAGCCACCTCGGAGGGCGGCGAATAGTCACAGCAACTGGGCCCACCGCGGGCCCACATGGGCGGGTAGTAGCTAGCAGCCGCGTGGGCAGGGACTAGCCACCTTCGCCACTGCTGGAGGGCCCCGGCCGCGGCCCAGGTGACCTCGCGAGCGCGGGCGCTGGCTGGCCCACCCCTGCTCCTTGCCACCGCCACACATTTCTAGGCTGGGGGCTGGCCCACCCGGGCTGCCGCCTCACTAGGCCGTGCAGGCGTGCGCTAGGGAAGGCTGGCCCACCCGGCCACCGCCTCCCGCCGCTGCAAGCTAAGCCAGGCATGAGGGAGTCAACACCACCAGCACGTTATCGCTCTGTTGGATCCTGGTTCCAAAGGATCCACTTCCGCATCCTAGATGGATCAAGGAGAACGGGAGTCGCTGCTAGACACCGTAGTGTGCGAGTACTCGGACGGAACCACCAATAGTGGGGCCGTGGTTATTGTACAAGGACCAGGAGGAGAAGGCAAGGATCTTCAGGACCTTGGGGTTGGCTACGGATTGTCTACTTCATCCACGTTCCCTGCAACACGTTAACCGCGTTGAAATCTACAAGGGTATGTAATCATAACTCCTTTCATGTTATTGCATTAACTAGTAGATAGATATTGGGCTTTCAGGACATTCTAGTTAGGAAAATTTGTGTTTTCCGCTACGAACCCCTTCACTAGGATCCAGCTGTGTGGCGGCGTGGCGGGGTTGTCGACTCTCTCATGCATAGTTCTTCATGGAACCGCACTCGTGAGAATCAACTGAGAAAGAGGAGGGGAAATTCCCTTTGAAAATAGTCCTTAGGAAATCCCCTTTTATTTTTGTGTGTCTTTTTCCCATCAATATAGACCCCTTTATATAGGCGAAAAATTAGGACTCCCACCCCTAAAGTCCCGGGTGGGACTAAAGGAAAAAAGGAGAGGAGGGGAGCAGTAGCCATCGGCTAGCGATACGTTGTAAACGTATCTATAATTTTTGATGTTCCATGCTTCTTTTATATCTACTTTCTTATGGTTTGTCCATACTTTAGAGTATTTTACACATTTTCTAGAACTAACCTATTAACAAGATGCCACAGTGCCAGTTGCCTGTTTTCTGCTGTTTTTGGTTTCAGAAAAGCTAGTAAGGAAATATTCATGAAATTGGACCGGACAAAAGACAAAGTCAATATTTTACCCGAAGCAACACAGAGTCCGGAGGGGAGACGAAGTGGCACACCAAGGCAGCCACACCTGGTGGCGGCGCGGCTTGGGGGCACCACTAGGGGGTGTGGGCCCCCTGGTGCTCCCCGACCTTGCCCCTTCGCCTATAAAATCCTCCCGGGACAAAAACCTTAAGGACCCGATCAAGATTCCACAAAAGAGTTTGTAGCCTTCGCCATCTCCATACCTAGATCGGGAGGGATCTGAAGCTCTTCCCGGTACCTTGCCAGAGGGGAGAGATCACCCTAGAGGCCTTCTTCATCACCATGACTGCCTCCGGTGTGATGCGTGAGTAGTTCATCCCTGGACTACGGGTCCATGTAGTAGCTAGATGGTTGCTTCTCCTCCTTTGTTCTACCATGTTTAGATCTTGTGAGCTCCGTTCATGATCAAGGTCATCTATTTGTAATCTTACATGTCATGTTTGCAGGGATCTGATGGATATTGAGATGCTATTTCAGATTGATTATTGATTTTATCATGTCTAAGTTATTTGTGATCTTGCATGCTTTTTGTTGTTAGTAGCTATCTTGGCCAAGTAGATGCTAGCAACTCCAAGAGGGAGTATTTATGCTTGATAGTGGGTTCATGCCTCTAGTAATCCGGGGAAGTGATAGGAATATCTAAGGTACTAGATGTGTTGTTGCTACTAGGGAGAAAACATCAATCATTTGTCCATGGGATAATCGTATTGTTTACTTTACACACTTTTCTTAATGCAATTATCTGTTGCTTGCAACTTAATACTGGAGGGGGGTCGGATGATAACCTGAAGGTGGATTATTAGTCATAGATGTAGTTGGATTACGGTCTATGTATAATGTTGTAATTCCCAATCAAATCTCATAGGAGTCAGGATGATTAGTATATGTATGCATGCTTTGTTGGTGTCTGTCAATTGCCCCGCTGTAATTTGTTCACCCAACATGTCATCTATCTTAAGGAGAATCACCTCTAGTGAACTATGGACCCCGGTCCCTTCTTTTACCATCAATCTACCATCTATTTACTGTTTACTATTTACTTTCTGCAAGCAATTACTATCTTCCACACAATAGGTTTAATCCTTTGTTTTCAGCAAAACCGATGAGATTGACAACCTTACTGTAAGTTGGAGGCAAAGTTATGTGGTTGTGTTGTGCAGGATTCCAAGTTGAGAACAACACCTTGGAGGTGTTTCCTTGCTCCTACTGGTTCGATAACCTTGGTTTCATAACTGAGGGAAAACTTGCTGCTGTGCTCATCATACCTTCCTCTTGGGGTTCCCCAACGAGCTCGATATATTTTGAGCCATCAAGCCTTTATTCTGGCATCGTTGCCGGGGAGTCAAGGACATCTTCATAAGGGAGTCCCTCATAACCAATCTCTCTTTTTTTCTTCGTTTATTTCTGCTTTGTTTGCTTGTTCCTTTATCAAAAACACACAAAAAATAGTTATACTAGTTTGCTTCTTTATGTTGAAAACACAAAAAAAATTAGTTTCTATCTAAAGTTACTATTATGTCTAGCATTTCTCCAATCACTATGTCGCCTGAGGAAATGATTTTTACTTTCAAACTAGAATTGAAGATAGTTTCAAAGAAGCTTGGTCTAGAATCTCTGATTTACATACAAGAACTGAATCTAAAATTACTCTAAGCTTGTTTCTTAGCAGTTTTTACTTTGGAACTGCCCTTTGCTATAGATATGCTTTGGATGCTGTAGTAGGAGGAGATTTCCTCCAATGCAATGAGGGTGAAGATTTTAATGCCATAAAAAAGTTGGTTGCAACATATGACTTGCCTAGCAAATCTGATTCCTCCATTATAAACATTATTGCTAGATTGAACACTCTTGAGACCAACTCAGCTAGTTTAAAAGAATGCTATAACATGCTTAGATAGCATCATGAATATGTTCCAATAAATTCTGAATCTTCAAAATGGCTTCCTACAGTAAAAAAATTATAAATAATGAAACTTTTTATGCTCGTTGTGATATCATGTCGGAATTCTATCTTATGCCTAAAGATGTCTATGAATCTTTGAATCTTTGGGGACTTTTTGAAGGGAAGAAGAAATATCTCTTCCTAATAATGCCACAATATTACCCATTGGAATAGCAAAAGGAGTGTTTACAAAGATTCTAGAGAAAATGGTGTCTACTGATTATCTTGTTATTGAATGTGTAGGAAAAGGACAAATTACACTTGGAAGATCCCTACTAAAACTCCTTGGAGCAATAATAGATGTGGAAAAGGGCATCATGCATTTTGCTTCTCCACCAAACAATCATACCTTCTCCAAGGATAAGAATAAAGGTAAGAGAGGTAGGGGCAAGAAATTTGGTTTTAATGCTTCTTCATTTGAGAATACTTGATTCTTGCTTCTTATGCCTAGCTCAAAGGCGTTAAAGAAAAGCACTTATTGGGAGATAACCCAAATTTCTTTAGGAGTCTTTTGTTGAGTCTTGGAAGTTATTGCTTCAGTAACAACCTCTCCTTATCCTTTTTGTGTGGTTTTTGTGTCAAGAGTAACCTCTAATGAGAAAGAAATAAAACTTGGGAAAGTTGCTGTCCCGAAACAGATTTTTGTGCTTTGCTGTAAAAATTCGTGAAAAATCTCTGTACGTCGGATTGATCTGTAATTTTTTTTGCATCTGCCCCAGGTTGTTATCTAACTTTTGATAGATTTCTGCCATTATTTGCATTTTCCTCTTAATCTCTTTCTCTTTGAGTTCTCTTTGATCACTTGAACTTTTAAAAGGAAGTGCTGCAGTAGCTTGTGTTTTAATGGAAGTTTTACTTATGTTGAAACTGAACCAAAAGACTTATTATCTCGAGTACACTAATGTTGCTAATGAAGATTGTGTGAAGTTTTGTATGAAGGAAATTTTAAAGTGTAGGGAAGAACAATGTGATAAGATGAAGTATAGACAAAAGCTCAAGATTGGGGATGCCACCCGTGTCACCCCAAGAAATATTCAAGAAGTACAAGCGTCAAAGCTTGGGGATGCCCAAGGCATCCCCTTATTCATCAATAAAAATCTCAGGTTTTTTCCAAACACTTCATTTTTATTGTTTCATGCACAATTGTGTTGTTCTTGAAGCGTCTTCGTTTTTGGTTTTTAGTTTTTAGTTTTCATTTGCTTAGTTTGCTTGAATAAATTGGTTGGACCCTTGCATTCATACATAGTTTCAAATAAGTTGATTTGGATTGGAAAAGAGTATGAAAGTTCATGCTTATAAGTGGTATAAAAGGAGTCTTGTTTTTGACTGTGGCTTAGACTTTGTCATGTCATGCTTGATATTGTTTTGACTTTATGCTTAGAGATTATAGTTGTAACATGACTTGTTACAAACAATTGAGATTGCTTAATGTGCCTTGAAAGAATCATGCGTTGTTTTAGCATATAAAAGCATAATATTGTGGTATTCTCCTTTGATGTTTTATTTGGGTTGACTTGGCGCATGCTCACACCATGTTAAGACTATACCAAGTCACCATAGCATCTAAGATCATTTATTTTTCGACTTGTAATATCACTTTATGCTTTAATTAATAATGTTTTGTCGCTTTGCATGATTATGGCCATTATTGCTCTCTTAGTTGGTCGCTCCCAGTCTTTTGCTAGCCTCCACATGTACCAAGTATGAGTTCCACTCATGCATCCAACTCCAAATGAAACCAAGTTATTCCAAAGAGTCCACCATACCTACCTATTAGCATTATTGCTATTCCAAGTATATTCATGTTTTTATCTACCTTCCGAATTAAACTTGTTATGTGAAAATTAGTGATTAAAGCTCTCACGAACTTGATGGCACACTTTACTTTCTTGCACTTAATAAACTTGAACCGTTGTGCCCATCTATGTTGCGTATATGCTTGCGTTTTGTAAATTGTGAATTAGCAGAACGATGTTATCATGGGGAACGCTTTCAACATTGCACTTTATTTAGTTTATATCATGTTCTTTTGCTTATGGATCCCGACAGTGTGAAATGAAAGGGGAGCTTGTAAGGCTCATGGATTTCGTATATGTGTTAGAGAAATGCCTAGGCGGCTGGTCTAAGCCTTGCCTAATCATGGTGGAAACCTGCAGCATAACCATAGTGAGCAATATGTGAAGCATCCCCAATAAAAAAGAATAAAAAACCCTATGCAAATAGGGGAAAAGGAGAGCCTATGCAAATAGGAAATAAAAGGATCACCGAGATGCTCATTGTCTATTTGCCTTGTCATTTTGATATGGGGAATCTTCTGTATCATCGGCCAAGGGGTACCCCATTGGCGGTTCTCTATGATACACATGTACTTACAATGACAAGAACTTACCTGTGACTAAAGTTGAGTGGCATGAGGAACGGTACTCTTAAGTAAGGGGCATGAGATTTTCAGCTTATAACTTGTCAAGCATATCCTCATATTTGTTCACTTTAACCTTAATCACCTAAAGATGCTTATGATAGGGGCAATGAGAGCTGAAAGCTAATAAGTACCGTAATTTTTGGAAGCTCTTTATGAGACTTGAATCCCTGCTTCCTTCTATGAAGGGCCTTTCTTTTACTTTTATGTTGAGTCTCCATCTTCTATCTTTATGCACCTATTGAGAGAGCATAGTGGCCATTCTTAGTTTAATGTGCATTGTCCCAAAACTTGTTGATTGATTCATAACTTTGATATTGCTTGTTCTTAAATTATTTGTATCTAGTCACCCTTATGAACTTTGAAGGTGTCCTATGCATTTATGTTTTGCTACAATATGAGGGACAAGCTGAATACCATTCTCATTATGTTTTCTATTTGTGAAACAAACAAACGTCTTTCAAAGCATTGTTATTCATGAATCTTTTGTTTGTACTTTTTCATGTTACAACATAGTTGCTATGTCTTATTGTTAGAACTATATCTTTCATGCTATGTTAAAGTACTATGATCCGAGCTATCAATGTTTTACAAATACCTTGATCAATATTATGATGGTGCATGTCACCTCAAAAATTATTCTTTTTTATCACTTACCTACTCAAGGACAAGCATGAGTTAAGCTTGGGGATGTTGATATGTTGTAAACGTATCTATAATTTTTGATGTTCCATGCTTGTTTTATATCTACTTTCTTATGTTTTATCCACACTTTAGAGTATTTTTACACATTTTCTAGAACTAACCTATTAACAAGATGCCACAATGCCAGTTGCTTGTTTTCTGCTGTTTTTGGTTTCAGAAAATCTAGTAAGGAAATATTCTCGGAATTGGACCAGACAAAAGCCAAAGTCAATATTTTTCCCAAAGCAACACGGAGTCTGGAGGGGAGACGAAGTGGCGCACTAGGGCAGCCACACCTGGTGGCGGCACGGACTGGAGGGCATGCCACCAGGGGGTGTGGGCCCACTGGTGCTCCGCTGACATTGCCGCTTCGCCTATAAAAGCCTCCCGGGACGAAAACCCTACGGACTCGATCAAAATTCCATGAAAGAGTCTATAGCTGCCGCCATATCCATCCCTAGATCGGGAGGGATCTGAATCTCTTCCCGTCACCCTGCTGGAGGGGAGAGATCACCCTGGAGGCCTTCTTCATCACCATGACTGCCTCTAGTGTGATGCGTGAGTAGTTCATCCCTGGACTACGGGTCCATGTAGTAGCTAGATGGTTGGTTCTCCTCCTTTGTGCTACCATGTTTAGATCTTGTGAGCGCCGTTCATGATCAAGATCATCTATTTGTAATCTTACATGTTGTGTTTGCGGGGATCCGATGGATTTTGAGATGCTATTTTAGATTGATTATTGATTTTATCATGTCTATGTTATTTGTGATCTTGCATGCTTTCCGTTGTTAGTAGCTATCTTGGCCAAGTAAATGCTAGCAACTCCAAGAGGGAGTATTTATGCTCGATAGTGGGTTCATGCCTCTAGTAATCTGGGGAAGTGACACGAATATCTAAGGTACTAGATGTGTTGTTGCTACTAGGGAGAAAACAACAATCCTTTGTCCATGGGACAATCATATTGTTTACTTTACACACTTTGCTTAATGCACTTATCTGTTGCTTGCAACTTAATACTAGAGGGGGTTCAGATGATAACTTGAAGGTGGATTATTAGTCATAGATGCAGTTGGATTACGGTCTATGTATAATGTTGTAATGCCCAATCAAATCTCATAGGAGTCAAGATGATTAGTATATGCATGTATGCTTTCTCGGTGTCTGTCAATTGCCCCGCTGTAATTTGTTCATCCAACATGTCATCTATCTTAAGGAGAATCACCTCTAGTGAACTATGGACCCCGGTCCATTCTTTTACCATCAATCTACCATCTATTTACTATTTACTATTTACTATTTACTTTCTACAAGCAATTACTATATTCCACACAATACGTTTAATCCTTTGTTTTCAGCAAAACCAGTGAGATTGACAACCTCACTGTAAGTTGGGGGCAAAGTTCTATGGTTGTGTTGTGTAGGATTCCAAGTTGAAAACAACACCTTGGAGGTGTTTCCTTGCTCCTACTAGTTCGATAACCTTGGTTTCACAACTGAGGGAAAACTTATTGTTGTGCTCATCATACCTTCCTCTTGGGGTTCCCCAACGAGCTCGATATATTTTGAGCCATCAGCTAGTAGGGACACCCACGCACCAGCCTGCCCACGGCCTGGTGGCCTGCGAGGCAAAGGCCAGGTGGGACTGGTCGCGGAGGCCTTCCAGCTCCCTGCGTTGTGACCTGCCCCTTGCCTACTGACCGCGCAATTGCACGCCCGCATGGGCCGGCTTGCCCATGCTGCAGTGGCCTGCAGCTATGCGCCGCCCACGCACGCGCCAACAGCTACCCGCTTGAGCCTGCCCGGTGGGCGGAGCTGGGGCTCAATGGTGGCGGTGTTGGGGATATACTTTCCGGGTATCCTCACTGTGCCTCGCTGACTAGGGTGGCCCAGTTCAGGTTAGAGCATTGCTTCATGGGCAGCCCAGTCAAGGAGAAGAGACAGAGTCCAGTCCGGCTACGGGAAGGCCCAGAAGACTTACCGACATAGGCCAGTAGTGTTACTTGTAGTTCAAGATGTACTCTGTAACCGACTCTTAGTCGTAGCCGGATAGGTCTCTCCTGTAAACCCTAGGTCGGATATCTATATAAGCCGTCCTAGGGCAAGCCTTTAGGGCACCCTCACAATAGTCTACAATCTCAACTCACATAGGCGAAACCCTTGTAACCCATATTCTGGCTTAGCCGTATTACTGGATTGCTAGCAGGAGTAGGATCCATCCAAACCCGACGGATTCGAACCTGGGTAAACTTGTGTGCTCACCGTCCCGGAATACCGTACGTCTCACACCCCTCTCTTCCACACACCTCGAGGACCCCCTCATGGCATACTTGTCATCAATCCAACGACAGTTGGTGCCCACCGTGGGGGCAAGTGAGCTTGAAATCTGCATTCCGAGTGGAATCTACAAGAATCAGAATCGGCGAGACCATCGCCGTCGGTCGCGTTCTCTACACCAGCGACATACCTCTCATCGTTCTCGAAGAGACTTGGATTCCGGCTAGGGAGGCCGTGGCTGCTTACACGATCATGTATTTTGGCGAGATCGGCGTATACATCGGTTTTGCTGAACCTGCCCCAACCACCCCAGCGGTGATGATAGAGGCAGAAGAAATCTTTGGGTCCACTTTGTCCGCGGAGGCGGCAGAATTCTGGATCTCAGAGAACCCTACTCCCACCTAGCCCGCACCCGTTGCGGAGATAGTGGATAAAGCCGAACCTGAAGCACATCTCGCGGTTCAAGTCGAATCTGGAGTGGATCTCCCTAGCGAGGCCGAATCCTAGATCGATCTACCCACCGAGGTCGAAATCCAGGAGGAGTAGGACAACAACCTTGGTTCTAGCTCTGCTAATGCCGGAATAGACCAACCTTTCCTGAGGCATACGTTGAGGCGCATGATGCTGCAAGGCGCAAACGTGGATGTGGTTCTCGATACCATCAGGATTTTCGAGGAAGCCCACGAGGAAAGCCGCAACTACCTCAGGACCCACACTTCGCACTTTGGAGACAATGAAGACTCGGTGCTAGAGGCGATCGGAACAAACACCGACTTACCCGCATCTTCGGATGACTCGATGATGTCGGATGATTTCCAAAAGTTCTGCATGGAATATGAAGAGGAGTTTAACTCCAAAGCTGCAGAAGAAGGAGAAGCCATGCATGAAGGATCCGGAGAAAACTCTCCCAAAGCGCAGGATGACATGGATCTTGGAGATAACCCCGACATCCAGATGTCCAAAAGTACCACGCAGAGCTTGACTCCGGGAAACAGACCCAAAGCCGTCTTTGCTACCGGCGCTGCCAAGAAGGCAAAGAAGAAGAACAAGAGCCTGGCAAAGGAACAGAGAATGTGATCGCCGAGGAATATGAGGAAGACTCGGATGGAGCACTTATCCCAGAAGAGCCCAAGGAAGCTTCGGTGGATGGACACGTGGTCACTGCAGGTGCCCATAGACTCATCGATACTGCTCTAACTACACCCATCCCTACAGCTGCAGAACTTACTTCTGAAGAGCTGGAGGAAAGGGCTAAGGCCCTAGAAGCGCGTCGCCAAGTACTCCTCGATGAAGCCAACAACATCGAGGAAGAGAAGAAGTGCATAGCTACTGCGGAGAAGTATACCTCCCTACAGCATCAGAAGACCCGGAAACAACACACACGTGACAATCAATTTCCGGAAATCCACAAGGTTCTCTTTGAGGGAGATCCAGGGATGCCTCAACTTGACAGTAAGGGAGATCTGGTGTATCCAACACTAGTACAAAACACTGCCGCAGCTCGAGATATCCTGGCAAATAATACAGGCCCAGAACAAGTCCGGTTGGGCATTAAGCTACTCATCAATGGTCTGGAGCAGCAGAAGGTCGTGAAGTCCGGAAGCGGAAAACTGGTCTCTCAATCTGACTAATGCCGCATGGATCCGGCCTAGAATGACGTAAGGCCCCAACGAGTTCCGGAGCAGAATCACCGTTCCGACCGTCGGGAAGACAACTACTCAAGAACCGGATCTTCAGGGCAGCGCCACAGAACTGCACGTGACTGGCGCAATGTTTCCCCAGTCGCGGAGCAAGAGAAAATTGTTGCACCGTATCCGAGAAATCCTCCCCGGCGAGAGTCGAACGATCACAGGGAAGAAGACAAGGAGAAACGTCGGGAGGAGGACCGTCAAAGAATGCCACCTTCTAGACATACAAGCCGTCCGCCTGAACCCCATCACGGTGGGAGTGACGGACGAAGGAACGACGGACACCGTGCCGAGTCAAGCCGGCAGGGGGCTCGTCGCAATGAAGACCCTCCCAGGAACGGAATAATGATGCTCCGGACGAGGGCCGGCGATCAGCCTGAAACAATCCACCTACTCCACCCTCTCCACCAAGTAGCCATCACAACGGCTCTCAAGGAGGCCAAGGAGGATGTCGTGGCGGAGAAGGTGGCGGCAGAAGCTGAAGTCCGGATCCAAGGCACCGCAGCTATAGCAAACAACCGAGATGGCGTTCCTTGTTACCAAGTGACATGAGACACTAGATTAACTCCAACATAGAGGCACGGCGCTATGAAAACGATGATATATGCGTGGTCCAAAATGCTTTGGACCATGAATTCGACAAACTCACTTCCCGGAAGGATTTGCTATTTCAAGACACATCCAAGCCTACGATGGTGTGGCTCGGCCAGATACTTGGCTCCAGGATTTTTTCTAGGCTTGCTGGATCACCAAAGGCGGAAACAGCTTGGTCGCAACCCGATATCTCCCACTTATGTTGCGGAAGACGGCACAATCATGGCTCAATGAACTTCCGGAGAACACCATCCACAACTGGTATGACATGCAAAGCGCGTTCTTTCGGAATTTTGAAGGCACATACCGGAGGCCCTGTATGGTAGGAGACCTATAGTGTTGCACCCAGAATGCCAGAGAAACTTGCCGAGATTACCTCTGATGATGAATCGATACTAAGAACTCCTGTGAAGGAGTAAATGACCAAACTACGATTGAAGCTTTCATTGTAGGACTCCCAATTGGTTTACTACGTCATCGCTTGAAGTGTGACAAGGTCACTAATCTGGGAGAGATGATTGAAACAGCGAGCAAGTATGCAGATGCTGACGACGATGTAGAGGGATTACTGAACACCCTGGATGTGCCACAGTCGGCAAAACAACCAAAGCAGTGATGGCTCTGTAATGGCGCCAGGGAAATGCTGGAGTGATGATGATGTAGAGCTCGTTGGGAACCCCAAGAGGAAGGTATGATGAGCACAGCAGCAAGTTTCCCTTAGTATGAAACCAAGGTTTAATCGAACCAGTAGGAGCAAGGAAACACCCCAAAGGTGTTACTAGCTGAGCTTTGGCAGGGCGCACTACCGGTGCTAGTAGCAACATGGAGACCTGCACAACACAACCACAGAACTTTGTCCCCAACTTGCGATGAGGTTGTCAATCTCACCATGTTTTGTGGAAAACAAAGGATTAAACATATCGAATGGAAGGAAGTAATAGTTTGCAGAAAGTAAACACAAAGCAGTAAACAATTTATAGATTGTATGTAAAAGATAAGGACCGGGATCCATAGTTCACTAGAGATGGCTCTCCTTACGATAGATAACATGCTGGGTGAACAAATTACAGCGGGGCAATTGACAAACATCGAGAAAGCAATACATGCATATACTAATCATCTTGACTCATTTGAGACTTGATTGGGCATTACAACATTATACATAGACCGCCATCCCACTGCATCTATGACTAATAATCCACCTTCAGGTTATCATCCGAACCCCCTCCAGTATTAAGTTGCAAGCAACAGATTATTGCTTTACGAACTGCGTGTAAAGTAAACAATACGATTGTTCTATGAACAAAGGATTGTTGTTTTCTCCCTAGTAGCAACAACACATCTAGTACCTTAGAGATTTCTGTCACTTCCCTAGATTACCAAAAGCATGAACCCACTATCGAGCATAAATACTAACTCTTGTGGTTGCTAGCATCTACTTGGCCAAGATAGCTACTAACAATGGAAAGCACGCAAGATCACAAATAACAAAGACATGATAGAATCAATAATCAATCTGAAATAGCATCTCAATATCCATCGGATCCCTGCAAACACAACATGCATAATTACAAATAGATGATCTTGATCATGAACGGAGCTCACAAGATCTAAACATGAAAGCACAAAGGAGGAGAACCAGCCATCTAGCTACTACATGGATCCGTAGTCCAAGGATGAACTACTCACGCATCGCACTAGAGGCTTGCATGGTGATGAAGAAGGCCTCCAGGGTGAATTCCCCTCTCCGGCAGGGTGCCGGGAAGAGCTTCAGATCCCTCCCGATCTAGGGATGGAGATGACGGCGGCTACAGACTCTTTCCTGGATTTTTGATTGGGTGCTTAGGGTTTTCGTCCCGAGGGCATCTTATAGGCGGAAGGGGAGACCGAGGGGGTGTTAGGGGCCACCACACCACCCCCTGGCGCGGGCCCAGCCTGGCCGCGTGGCCAGGTGGTGTGGCCGGCCTCTGGCCCTTCTCCGTCTCGTCCAATTCAGAAAAATAGGCACTTTGGCTTTTGTCTTGTCCAGTTCCGAGAATATTCATTTTCTAACTTTACTGGAACCAAAAACAGCAGAAAACAGGCAGCTGGCACTGTGACTCTTGTTAATAGGTTAGTCCAAGAAATCATATGAAAAGTACTCCAAAGTTGGAACAAGACACAAGAAAGTGGATAAAACCAAGCATGGAACATCAAAAATTATAGATACATTTGCAATGTATCAACATCCCCAAGCTTAACTCCTGCTCGTCCTCGAGTAGGTAAGTGATAAAAAGAAAGAATAATTTTTGAGGTGACATGCACCCTCAAAGATTTGATCAAAGTATTTGCAAAACATTCAAAGCTGGGATCATAGTACTTCAATCATAACATGAAAGACAAAGTTCTAGCAATAAGCAAAGAAACTATGATGCAACATGAAAAGGCACAAACAAAAGATTAATGAATAACAATGCTTTGCAAGACGTTTGTTTGTGTCACATAAAGAAAACATAGCATAATAGTATCCAGCTTGTCCCTCATAGAGTAGCAAATATAAATGCATAGGACACCTTCAAAGTTCATAAGAGTGACTAGATACAATAGTTTAAAACAAGCAATAACAAGGTATGCATCAATCAACTAGTCTTGGGACAATGCACATAGAACTAAGAATGGCCACTATGCTCTCAAAGTAGGTGCATAAAGATAGAAGGTGGAGACTCAATGTAATGGTGGAAGAAAGGCCTGTGTAAAAGGAAGTAGGGATTCAAGTCTCATAAAGAGCTTCCAAAAATTATGGTACTTATAGCTTTCAGCTCTCATTGTCCCTATCATAAGCATCTTTAAGGTGATTAAGGTTAAAGTGACACAACTAAGAGGATATGCTTGACAAGTTATAAACCAAAATCTCATGCCCCTTACTTACGAAGACCGATCCTCATGCTTCTCAACTTCAGTCACGAGTAAGCTCTTGTCATTGTAAGTACATGTGTATCATTAAGAACCGCCAACGGGGTACCCCTTGCACATGATACAGGAGCTATCCCATAATCAAAATGACAAGGCAAGCAAACAATGAGCATCTCAGTGATCTTTTTATTTGCTATTTGCATCTGTTTTTATTGAGGATGCTTCATAGAGTGCTCACTATGGTGATGTTGCAAGTTTCCACCATGATTAGGCATGGCTTAGGCTAGCGGCCCAGGCGTTTCTCTAACACACAGACAAACTCCATGATCTTACAAGTTCCACTTTTATTTCACACCGCCGAGATCCGTAAGCAAAAGAACATGATATCAACGGGGTACAAAGTACAAGTGCAATGTTGAAAGCGTTCCCCATGAAACATGGTTCTGCTAATTTCAACTTATACAGCGCAAGCATATACTCAACAAAGAAGGACCCAATGGTTCAAGTTTATTAGATGCAAAAAGTAAAGTGTGCCATCAAGTTTGTGAGAGCTTTAATCACTAGTTTTCTCATAACAAGTTTAATTTGGAAGGTAAACAAAAGCATGAATATACTTGGAATAGCATAAGATAGTAGGTAGGTATGGTGGACTCTTTGGAATAACTTGGTTTAGGGAGTTGGATGCATGAGTGGAACTCATACTTGGTTATGGAGGCTAGCAAAAGACTGGGAGCGACGAACTAAGAGAGCAATAATGGCCATAATCATGCAGAGCGACAAAACATCATTGATCAAAGCATAAAGTGATACTACAAGTTGAAAACTAAAGGATCATAAAGGCTATGGTGACTTGAGATAGTCATAACATGGTGTGAGCATGCACTAAGTCAACCCAAATAAAGCATGAAAGGAGAATACCACTATACTATGCTTTAATATGCTAAAACAACGCATGATTCATCCAAGGCACATTAAGCAATCTCAATTGTTTATAACAAGTCATGCTACAACAAAAAATACTAAGCATAAAGACAAAACAATATCAAGCATGGCATGACAAAGCATAGGCCACAGTCAAAAACGAGCTCTTTTTACCACATAAGCATGAACTTTTGTACTCTTTTCCAAACCAAACCAAACTATTTGCAAACCAACGTATGAAAGAGGGGGTCCAACCAATTTATTCAGAAAACTAAGCAAACCAAGCAAACTAAAAACCAAAACAAAAACAAAAAAGAAGACGCTCCAAGAACAACACAACTATCCATGAAACAATAAAAATGAAGCGTTTGGAAGAAACCTGGGATTTTTATTGATGAAGGAGGGGATGCCTTGGGCATCCCCAAGCTTTGACGCTTGTACTTCTTGGATATTTCTTGGGGTGACACGCGTGGCATCCCCAAGCTTGAGCTTTAGTCCATCCTTCATCTCATTACCCATTCCTTCCATACACCTGAAAATTTTCCTTCATACAAAACTTCACACAATCTTTATTAGCAACATTAGTGCACTCAAGATAAAAGGTCTTAAGGTTCAGTTCTAATACCAAATAAACTTCCATTAGAACACTATATACTGTAGCACTCCCCTCAAAAAGCTCAATTCCCCAAAAGAACTCAAGAAGGAACCAACAAGAAGCAAATGCAGAAAATGGCAGAAATCTGTCAAAACAGACCAGCATGTAAAGACGAATTTTTTCGAAGACCTTCTGTTGCTCAAATAAAAAAGTATTGAACTAACGAAAGTTAGATAACAACCTGGGGCAGAAGCACAAAAATTCACGCCTTGAAAAGACGTTCAGATATTTTACATGAATTTTTACGGTGAAGCACAGAAATCTGTTTCAGGACAGCAACTTTCCCAATCATTACTTCTCTCTCATTAGAGGTTACTCTTGGCACAAAAAGCAAATAAAAAGGATAAGGAGCAGTTATTACAGAGGTGATAACTTCCAAGACTCATCTAAAACTTTTGGGTTATCTCCCAATAAGTACTTTTCTTTAACGCCTTTAAGTTAGGCATAAGAAGCAAGAAAAAGAATCAAGTGTTCTCAAATGAAGAAGCATTAAGACCAAATTTTGTTTTCGTAGGAGAAGCAAAAGAAATCTTCCCTCTCTTCTTAGGAAAGTGTTCTATACCTTTCTTGAGTGGGAGTTTATATTTAATGGTGCCTTCTTTCATATCAATAATGGCACCAACAGTTCTAAGAAAAGGTCTTCCCAAAGTAATAGGGCAAGAAGCATTGTATTCAACATCCAAAACACAGAAATCAACAGGGACATAGGCATTGTTAACCATAATAAGAACATCATTAAACCTCCCCACGATTTTCTTTTTAGCATTATCATCAAGTGGGACATTCAAATAACAATCTTCAAGTGGAGGAAAATAAAGCATATCATAAATCCTTCTAGGAATAATAGACACACTACTATCAAGATCACATAAAGCTTTGAAATCAAAGTCATTCACTTTCATATTAATGATGGGTTCCCAACCATCTTCTTGTTTTATAGGAATAGAAGCTTTATGTTTCATCTTTTCTTCTTTAATCTTTATGAGAGCATTAGTAATGTGTTTTGTAAAGGCCATGTTCATAGCACTAGCATTAGGACTTTTAGCAAGCTTTTGTAGGAACTTAATAACTTCAGAGATATTGCAACCATCAAGATCAAAATCAAATTTATCATCTAAAGTAGTAGAACTATTACTAGCCTCAACACTAGTGGTGGTAATAGTAGAAACACTAATGTTTCTAGCAATTTCATCTTCTCTTTCCCACTTAGCATGTAATTCAGCTAATAGTCTAACATTTTCATCAATTCTTACTTGTATAGCATTAGTAACTGCAAAGGGATTATCATTAGTTTTAGGTTTAGCAGCCATTTTATTCAAAGAAGATTGAGCTTCAGCCAAAGATGATATATTTCTTTCAGCATTAGAGAGTTTTTCCTCAATAGTTTTATTGAAAGCAGTTTGTTTACTAATAAACTCTTTAAGCATAACTTCAAGTTCATAGGGAGCACTCCTATTATTGTTGTAAGAATTTCCATAAGCATTACCATTGTTGGGAGGATATGGCTTATAATTGTTGTTACCAAAATTACTCCTATAAGCATTATTGCCAAAGTTGTTATTTATTATGAAGTTCACATCAACTTGCTCTTCTTGAGCAACCAAAGAAGCCAAAGGAACATTATTTGGATCAATATGGGCTTTCCCATTAACAAGCATAGACATAATAATATCAATCTTATCACTCAAGGAGGAAGTTTCCTCAACAGAATTTAACTTCCTACCTTGTGGAGTTCTCTCAGTATGCCATTCAAAATAATTAACCATCATATTGTCCAGAAGTTTTGTTGCAGCACCCAAAGTGATGGTCATAAAGGTACCTCCAGCAGCAGAATCCAATAGGTTCCTTGAAGAATAGTTCAATCCTGCATAAAAAGTTTGGATGATCATCCAAGCAGTCAGTCCATGAGTGGGACAATTCTTAACCAAAGATTCCATTCTTTACCAAGCTTGAGCAACATGCTCATTATCAAGTTGTTTAAACTTCATTATTTCACTTCTCATAGATATAATCTTAGCAGGAGGATAGTATTTTCCAATGAAAGCATCTTTGCACTTAGTCCAAGAATCAATACTATTCCTAGTTAAGGAATTCAACCATTCTTTAGCTTTTCCTCTCAAAGAGAAAGGAAACAGTTTCAGTTTAATAATATCGCCATTTATATCCCTATGCTTTTGCATCTCACAAAGTTCAACAAAGTTATTTAGATGGGAAGCAGCATCTTCATTACCAATACTAGAAAATTGCTCTCTCATCACAAGATTGAGCAAAGCAGGTTTTATCTCAAAGAAAGTATCTTCGGGCACAGGTGGAGCAATAGGTGTGCTCATAAAATCATTGTTGTTGGTGCTAGTGAAGTCACACAACTTAGTGTTTTCAAGAGAAGTCATTTTTTGGGTTTTCAAATAAGAAAGCAAACTAGTAAAACTAATTTTTTGTGTGTTTTTGATAAAGAAACAAGCAAACAAAGCAAAAAGAAACTAAGCAAAACAAAAATAACAAAGTAAAGAGATTGGTTATGAGGGACTCCCCTTGTGAAGATGTCCTAGGCAATGGCGCCAGAAAAATGCTTGATGGCTCTGTAATGGCGCTAGGAAAATGCTGGAGCAATGATGATGTAGAGCTCGTTGGGAACCCCAAGAGGAAGGTATGATGAGCACAGCGGCAAGTTTCCCTCAGTATGAAACCAAGGTTTAATCGAACCAGTAGGAGCAAGGAAACACCCCAAAGGTGTTACTAGCTGAGCTTTGGCAGGGCGCACTACCGGTGCTAGTAGCAACGCGGAGACCTGCACAACACAACCACAGAACTTTGTCCCCAACTTGCGATGAGGTTGTCAATCTCACCGTGTTTTGTGGAAAACAAAGGATTAAACGTATCGAATGGAAGGAAGTAATAGTTTGCAAAAAGTAAACACAAAGCAGTAAACAGTTTATAGATTGTATGTAAAATACAAGGACCGGGATCCATAGTTCACTAGAGGTGGCTCTCCTTAAGATAGATAACATGCTGGATGAACAAATTACAGCGGGGCAATTGACAAACGTCGAGAAAGCAATACATGCATATACTAATCCACCTTCAGGTTATCATCCGAACCCCCTCCAGTATTAAGTTGCAAGCAACAGATTATTGCTTTACGAACTGCATGTAAAGTAAACAATACGATTGTTCTATGAACAAAGGATTGTTGTTTTCTCCCTAGTAGCAACAGCACATCTAGTACCTTAGAGATTTCTGTCACTTCCCCAGATTACCAGAGGCATGAACCCACTATCGAGCATAAATACTAACTCTTGGAGTTGCTAGCATCTACTTGGCCAAGATAGCTACTAACAACGGAAAGCATGCAAGATCACAAATAACAAAGACATGATAGAATCAATAATCAATCTGAAATAGCATCTCAATATCCATCGGATCCCCGCAAACACAACATGCAGAATTACAAATAGATGATCTTGATCATGAACGGAGCTCACAAGATCTAAACATGAAAGCACAAAGGAGGAGAACCAGCCATCTAGCTACTACATGGATCCATAGTCCAAGGATGAACTACTCACGCATCACACCGGAGGCTTGCATGGTGATGAAGAAGGCCTCCAGGGTGAATTCCCCTCTCCGGCAGGGTGCTGGGAAGAGCTTCAGATCCCTCCCGATCTAGGGATGGAGATGACGGTGGCTACAGACTCTTTCGTGGATTTTTGATTGGGTGCTTAGGGTTTTCGTCCCGAGGGCATCTTATAGGCGGAAGGGGAGACCGAGGGGGTGTTAGGGGCCACCACACCACCCACTGGCGCGGGCCTAGCCTGGCCGCGCGGCCAGGTGGTGTGGCCGGCCTCTAGCCCTTCTCCGTCTCGTATTCTGGCACTTGATGACTTCCAGAAAAATAGGCACTTTGGCTTTTGTCCCGTCCAATTCCGAGAATATTCATTTTCTGACTTTCCTGGAATCAAAAACAGCAGAAAACAGGCAGCTGGCACTGTGGCTCTTGTTAATAGGTTAGTCCAAGAAATCATATGAAAAGTACTCCAAAGTCGGAACAAGACACAAGAAAGTGGATAAAACCAACCATGGAACATCAAAAATTATAGATACATTTGCAATGTATCAAGCAGCAAGCTCAGAAGCACAAGAACACCTCGGAAGAAAAACCCAATGTGGAGACAGCAGTGGTCACTGCTACTTTCGAGTCTGGAGGACGCAGAGGGCGCGGCGGTGGCTGCGGTCACGGTTGTGGGTCATCAAGAGTCCAGGGTAGAGGAGACCAGCAACCTGGAAAAACCTATTCCTGGGCCGACATTGCCAACAACCCATGTGTGCATCACTTAGATGCTAGTGGGGGATCGTCTCACACAAATGCCGAGTGTCGTTTTAATGACGACATCAAGAAAGACGATACCGCTGGCTACAGGGCTAAGAGGAAGAAGGGAAAGAAGAATCCCGAAAAAGAGAAGGAAACCAAGGAAGATTCCGACATGGAGGAAGCTGACCCTTCAAATCCCAAGTCAGATGGAAAGAAGAACTTCCCAAAGAAAAAATACACTTACGTCACCTTCCTTGGATCTCAACCAGCTAAGGTCAAGAAAGCAGTTCTGCATGAGCTCAACACAACCGTTCTAGCTGTCCCACAATTCCTGGACTGGTCGGACGTGGCAATCACCTTTGACCGGGCTGATCATCCGCCTAAGTTGCACAGGTGAGGAAAATAAGCCTTAGTCGTCAACCCACTTATTGATGGCTATGGTTCTCCAAGACTCTCATGGACGGCGGCAGTAGCATCAATATTCTATATGTTGAAATGCTACGCTAGATGCGGATCTCGGAGACACAGCTGAATCACAGCTCTGTGATCTTCCACGGAGTTCTCCTAGGAAGACAAGCAAATTCCTTGGGAGATATCACTTTGGATGTTACCTTTGGAACTCCAAAGAACTATCGGATGGAGGCACTTTCCTTCGAAGTGGTCCCGTTCAAGAGCGCGTATCACGCTATATTCGGACATCTGGCTTATTGAGCTTTCATGGCTCGTCCGTGTTACATTTACAATATGATAAAAATTCCAGGTCCCAAAGGTGTGATCACCATCAGGGGAGACCCAAAGAAGGCACGAGAGTGCGAGGACGGAAATGCCGCCTTTGCTCAAGCCGTGCTGCACGCCTAGGAGTACCAGGAGATCAAGAAGACCATTGACCCATCCGAGATGCTCGCGACGAAGAAGGAGGTAACAAAGCCAAATCCAGAGTTCAAGGCATCGGAAGAGACGAAAAAGACGGCGTTGAAGGATGATGACCCCTCCAAGGTGACCCGGATAGGTGTAGGCCTAGATAACGCATAGGAAAGCATGCTCGTCAAGTTCCTCCAAGCAAATCAAGATATCTTCGCATGGTAGCCATCTAACATGACCGGAGTACCTAGGGAACTTTCCGAGCACTCTCTAAATGTACACCCGAACGCTAGACCCGTCAAACAGTCCCTACGATGTTTCGGCGATGAAAAGATTAAGGCAATAGCTAAGGAACTAGCTCGGCTCGAGTTAGCCGGATTCATAGAAGAGGTCATCCACACTGAGTGGTCGGCCAATCCTATAATGGTCCCTAAAAAGGACACCACTGATTTAAGGATGTGTGTTGATTATACTGCCTTGAACAAGGCTTGTCCCAAAGATCCGTTTGTTCTGCCTAGAATTAATCAAGTTATCGATTCTACGGCGGGTTCGGAACTCCTATGTTTTCTCGACGCATATTCCGATTATCACCAAATCCGGATGAAGGAATCAGACAAAGTCAAAACTTCATTCATAACCCCCTTCGGAACCTTCTGTTTTGTTACGATGCCCTTTGGGCTCAAGAACGCAAGAGCTACGTACCAGCGCACTATCCAGCGTTGCCTCTAGGACCAAATCGGATGCAATGTACATGCATATGTGGACGACATTGCGGTGATGTCCAAAAAGAAGGAAACATTAATTTCCGACTTGGAGGAAACGTTTGCCAATCTACGAAAATACAACATAATGTTTAACCCGAAGAAGTGTTTCTTTGTAATACTAGCCGGAAAATTATTAGGTTTTATGGTGTCTCAAAGAGGCATAGAGGTGAACCGAGACAATATTAAGGCTATACTCAATATTTCCAGGCCAACTCGCCTGAAGGATGTTCAGAGACTAACTAGTTGCATTGCTGCAGTCAGTCGGTTTGTAAGCCGGCTCGGTGAAAGAGCTGCACCACTCTACAAGCTCCTGAAAAAGACCAAAAAGTTCGTTTGGGCTGAGAAAGCTGAAGCTGCACTACAAGACCTGAAAGCAGTACTCTCATCTGCTCCTATCCTTGCAGCACTAGAACCGCGCAAACCGATGTTGCTCTATCTCGCTACGACAAGCAGGGTCGTCAGTGTAGTCATGGTGGTGGAGAGACCAGAGGAAAATCAGGAACACCCGGTGCAGCGTCCGACTTATTACCTCAGTGAAGTCCTAACTAAATCTAAGCAGCGGTATCTGCACTATCAAAAGCTAGCTTACGGTGTGTTCTTCGCATCCTAGAAGTTATGGCATTATTTTCAGGAACATCAAATAACCGTGGTGAGCACAGATCCCATGAGAGATATTATCAACAACAGCGATGCTACAGGACGCGTCGCAAAATGGGGCATAGAGATTTCAGCTTTTGACATTGACTATAAACCTCGTACATCAATCAAATCTCAAATCGTCGTTGACTTTGTTGCTGATTTGACAGAGATAACAGAAATATGACCCTCCCAGAGTCGGAATACTAGACCTTACATTTTGACGGGTCTAAGGCGCTCGGGGGCTCCGGGGTTGGCATGGTGATCAAATCACCCCAAGGAGATAAACTTTTCTATGTGTTCCAGATCCACTTCACGGAGACAAATAACAATTGCCGAGTATGAAGCACTGCTGCATGGAATCCGGATTGCTAAGGATATCGGCATTCGACGTTTGATGTGTTACGGAGATTCGGATCTTGTTGCCCAACAAGTGTCGGATATCTGTAATGCGAATAAGCACATGGCAGCATATAGAGCTGTCGTGGATGAACTATCTAAATCATTCGAAGGGTTTGAGGTTCAACACATCCCTCGAACAGAAAATGAGGAAGCAAATGCACTATCTCTTATAGGCTCTGCACAGAAAAAGACCCGGATGGCGCTTTTTTGGAGCACCTCAAAGTTCCCTCTATAAAAGGAGTAGACGAGGAATATCCGACCAAATCCGACACACCTTTAGTAGCAGTTCTGGCTGTAATTCCTAGTTGGACTCAACCCTACCTTGATTATTTGCTAGATGGCAAATTACCCGAAGACGAAGTTCTGAGCCAGCAGATTGTCCGACGAGCAAAAGCCTATACTATAATTAGGGGTGAGCTCTATAAGCGGAGCGTGTCTGGGTCTTTTAGCGATGTGTATCTCCATAAGAAGCAGTGGAAATCTTACGAGAAATCCACGAAGGTGAGTATGGTCACCATGCTATGGCCAAATCTTTAGTGGCAAAAGCTTTCCAACACGGTTTTTTCTGGCTTACAGCCAAGTCAGATGCCGAAAGGCTTGTCAAGACATCCAAAGGCTGCCAAAAGTACGCCAAACAAGCTCACGTTTCGGCTAATCAGCTGTGAACAATACCTATAACATGGACTTTCGTGGTCTGGGGGCTTGACATGGTAGGACTGTTTAAACGGGCTCCAAGTGGATTTCATCATCTCTTAGTGATGGTGGATAAATTCACAAAGTGGATAGAGGCTAAACCCGTCACCAGTTGTGATGGAGCAACAGCCAGAAGATTTGTCGAGGATGTCATAATCCGATATGGTTATCCGCATAGCATTATCACGGACAACGGGAGTAACTTCTCTATGGGAGAGCTTGTCGAATTCTGCAACAATAATATCTGGCTTGACATTGCGTCAGTCAAACATCTGCAGGCTAATGGACAAGTCGAAAGAGCAAATGGCTTAATCCTACAAGGCCTAAAACCAAGACTCAAAGCACCACTGCGACGTGTTGCGGAGGCTTCGACAGAGGAATTACCTTCTGTGATATGGAGTTTACGAACAACTCTGAATAGGTCAACTGGATATACACCTTTCTTCTTGGTCTATGGTGCATAAGCAGTTCTTCTGAGTGATTTGATTCATACTTCTTCCTGAGTTGCTGCGTATATTGAAGAGGATGCCAAAATTTCTCGACAAAATGATCTCGATTTATCGAAGAAGTTCACGTCGTTGCTGAAATGAGATCAACAGCCTATCAGCAGAAGTTACGCAAGTATCATAGCTAGAGAGTCAGAACCGGTCTTTCAATAAGGGCGATTTGGTTCTCCGGCTTGTGCAGAAAAGAAAGCACAAATTTTCCCCGGTATGGGAAGGACCCTTTTTACTTAGCCGAGTATTACACATTGGTTCTTACTATCTAATTGATATGCGGCCAGTCAAAGAAAGACCTGCTACTAAGAAAAGAAAGAGAGTTGGAGGCAGCACAGACTCGGTAGAATTAGACAGACCATGGAATATTGCTCAGTTACGTCCCTTTTATTCTTAGTTTACCTTTCTTTATAATCATATATGTGTGCATGTTCAATAAGAAATAAAGTATTGGTTGCCTCATTTTTTCTGAGAAGTTTTATATTACCATCTTATTTCCGAATGATCATGTCACAATCAAAAATCGTAGAATACTTGAAATTACTTTATGCTCATGTTTGTTCTGGTTCAGATTTTCGATTCTAAAAATGCTACCTTCGGGTATAAATTTAAATTTTCTAGTTTGTACTTTGGTTATTTATCTGATTGTCGGATGCGGGCATTTTCTAAGTAGTGAATTGTTGGTAGTGGAAGCCGGCTTTGTTTCCGGGTTTAAACTGGTTTAGTAATTGAGCTTTGTTGCTCGGCAAAGTTTCTGTGCTGAAAGTTGGCTGGCTCACGAAAGGGACGAGGCAGAAAACCAGATAAACAATAAGTACAGACAAAAAACATAAGTGCTTATGTAAACATTCTAGGCACATAAAAACCAAAAGTGCTAAATAGAAATAACAAATCTTAGTACTAGCAAAAGTAGTATACTATGTATTTACAACACAATTGTTTCGAGAATAACACAAAGTTTTCTGATGCTCTATGATGCAGGGGAAGAGGAAGGAGGAGCCGGCTCACTTGAGACATGACCCTCGCCTCGATATCTTTCCGAGACGTTCAAATCTGATACGGTTTGTTCATCGTCGGAAACTTCACCAGTTTCTTCGGCGGGCGGAGGCGGCGTCTCTACGCGAGTGAAGAAAGGAGTGTCGTAGCTAGTCAGATCAGCTACGTGACATCTATATCCGGCGCAAGAGTCCATGATAGCCTTGATATCTTGCTCCTGACCGTCTTCATCCATAGTTGAATACCCTCTGGTCATGACGGGGGAATATCAATCGGGGTATGCCCATGAAGTGGAGTCGCCAGCTAGAGCGAGCCGACTGAAGCCCAACCCTAGGCGGATCGACTTGCCAAATACGGCGACTGGCGCATACTGGACCCAGACGACATGTCGACTGGAGGCCCAAAACGGCGACTCCAATACAAAGCCCATTAGCACACTTGTAAACCCTAACTGGCTGCATATATAAAGCCACCAGGGGCACCCCTTTGTGGGCGATCTCTCTCACGTCATATTAGATATCATTAGACATAGTCTCCCACCGCCTCCGGTGACTCCCATATAAACAGATCTATGATCATATATTGGATTGACAGCAGGATGTAGCGATCCTCCACCGAGGGGATGTAAACCTGGGTACATCATGTGCGAATCTCGCTTCCGGATTCTCCTACCTCGCTTTGCCCTTTCCTCTATGTAAGCTACCCTGTAGCATCTGTCGTGGCCAATTCCACGACATTTGGCGCCCACCGTGGTGCAAGCGGCGCTTGGAGGTGATGATCTAGGCAGGATCCATGATCGACATTATCAAATACTTGAGAAATCTATGCAGCCGCCGCGGTCCGCTCGAAGTTGCCTTGGATCCAATCGGCGCAATGTAGCCGATTCGGCAATTCACCAGTCTGCTACACAGCAAGCATGCGCACAGATCATCCAGGACGAATCCACTCGAAGGCGCTTGTGTGTATGCAAATGGTTTCTACATGCAGAGACCAATCATCTACACCAATGACAAAACGTGGTGATCGATATAATCCTTTGCATGTTGTATTTTTTATGGATGCGCCAAAACATTATCGAGTCACGATTCCATGAAGACAAAGAGCCACGCTTTGGTCGTGGCCGTACATGTATTGGCAAGAAGGCACTTTCATCTGGCTCACTCGCCCACACCCTCGACGATCGGATACAGATCCTTCATTAGCATCGACAAGATCTCCATCGGTCAAACGCGATACGTCCATCGACATCAGGCGCGCTAAGCAGCTTCATGTGGAAACTAACTCTAACATAATTCAGTCGGTAAAATGCCAGATCCGATCGGTAAAATACATGCTTTTCCCATTATTTAATCCAATCGCATAGATTGGGCTATTTAATTTAATTAATCAGGGATACTAATACTTAGCTGCAACTTATGCATGGTCGAGTAATCTGTTGTTTTGAGCACTCGAGGGCCGAATCGATCATTTCATGTTGACATGAGGCAATCAGGAATCGACGCTTGGCGACTTAAGCAGCACATGTGAGCACACACCGTTGAAGCAGGCCCAACTGAATTCGCCGCTGCGACTCCGCCCTACGAAGGTCCGATCAGAGCCGAAACCTCGTCCGAAGCCTTGAACAATAGTCCTACCGCGAACTTCTTCGATTTTTCGCTGCAGTGGCTCCTACAATTCCGCCTGCCACGACTCGTCTATAGCCGATAATTTTCTCACACTCGATCTTATTTTAAATATTTTATTTATACTAACAATATTTTTACTGAATGCATGTGGATGCACGTGTGTAGAGAAGAAGCAAATTGCGCTCTCGCGGCCCGGATGCGTGCGGCGCGCCTACCCGACCATGTCAGCCAGGTCCACTCCTTCCGGCTAAACGCCATACTCGGGGACTCTTGGCTTGCCACTCGCGGACTCGCCGCCCTCGTGGACTCTCCCTTCTTGGGAGACTCGCCTCGCCCGTCACGATTCGCCCGTCACGATTCGCCCCTCGCGGACTCATCACGATTGGGGACTCGCTCGCCGCGGACACTCCACGTTAGGCGACTCGTCTGCCATGAGCTCGCAATGGACGCGGATTCACCATGTTGGGCAACTTGCAATGCTACCGGCTACCGAACGCCTTCACCAAGGCAACTCCGCCACATGACTCTGTCTGATCAATGGTTTGATCGAGCTCTAGCTACTACTACTTGTAGGCGCGTCCACTCCTTCCAGCTAAATGCCGTACTCGCGGGCTCGCAATCATCGCGGACTCGCCATACTCGTGGACTCGCAATCATCGCAGACTTGCTCCCCTCGCGAACTCACCATCATCGCGGACTCGCCATATTCACGGACTCGCTCCCCTCGCGAACTCTCCTAATTGCGGACATGCTTAAATGCGGACTTGCTAGGATCGAGGACTCGCCCTCGTGGACTCACCCGCCGCGAACTCGACATGCTACCGGCTAAGCGTCGCTCGACTCCGCCTAAGCGCGACCTCCATCCGCCACGTCGACTTCGCCATAGCGCGACCTCCGTACGCCGCGTTGACTCCGCCATGCGACCATGTTCGCTACGTCAAATGCGTACATCACGCCCTGTAAGGGACACTCATCGTCCGAGTTGCCAGAGAGGGTCGCATGCCACGCTGCATGTACTCACCACTGGGCTTCTCTTCCCTCCAGGAAAAATCAATTTTCCTTTGTCAATCTTTGAAAGAGCAACTCGCGATGGCCAAGTAGTGCGGATGAGGACTCGCAAACCGAGCCTCGGATCGTCCACGAAAAACGCTAACCGAGAGCCATCATTGGAGTCTCCTTGCTCGACTGGCCTTCCGGGCCAAGACAAATGGTAGTGCTACACAAACAGCACCATGTCCTCCTCAACCTTAGATAGTGCGACTCGCACGGCCAAGTACTGCGGACGAGGACTCGCAAACCGAGCCTCGGATCGTCCAGGAAGAACGCTAAGTCGAGAGCCATCTTTGGAGTCGCCATGCGACTGGCCCTCGGGCCAAGATGAGAGACTCTCTAACAAAAACAGCGCAATCAACATCATCGCAGACTCGCAATCATCGTGGACTCGCCACACTCGGGACTCTCCCCTCGCGGACTCGCAATCATCGCGGACTCGCCACACTTGGGGACTCTCCCCTCGCGGACTCGCCACACTCGGGGACTCTCCCCTCGCGGACTCGCAATCATCGTGGAATCACCACACTCGGGGACTCTCCCCTCGTGGACTCGCAATCATCGCGGACTCGCCACACTCAGGGACTCTCCCCTCGCGGACTCGCAATCATCGTGGAATCGCCACACTCGGGGACTCTGCCCTCGCGGACTCACAATCATCGCGGACTCGCCACACTCGGGGACTCTCCCCTCGCGGACTCGCTCACCACGAACTCTCCCCATATGGACTCGCCATGCTTGGCAACAACCACTACTATTTTCAGAATATGCATCTCTAAAGAGCCTCAAGTCGCCTCTACAAGCCAACTTGAGCCTCGGGGACTACTCCTAGGCATACTGCGTGTGCGCGTGGTTCCACGCCCACGGACTCGCCCTCGCATACTCAACCCCTCGGGCACTTGCCACCATGGAATCACCCTCGCGTACTCGCCACGCTCACGGACTCGCCACCACGGACTCTCCCTCGCATACTCAACATGCTCGGGGACTCGCCACCGCGGACTCGCCCTCGCGTACTCGCCACGCTCGGAGACTTGCCACCGCGGACTCGCCCTCGCATATTCCCCTACACCGACTTGGCGACTTCACCATCAATGATTTGGTGGCCTCCACATCCTCTACGACAGCAAGTTGACAAGGCACCGGCCAAACTTCTCCAAGGGGCGACTCTGTCCAATAACGACTTGCCCGACACGTCGACTCGCCTTGGCGATTGGGCTACTTCATGAGCTATTTCTCTGTTTTAGGAGCTCGCCAACGACTCACCACCGAGTCCACCCTGGAATCACCTACGCCGATTCGGTGGCTTGAAATCATCACCGAGTCCCTGACACGCTCGGGGACTACTGACGGGGGAATACCAATCGGGGTATGCCCATGATGTGGAGTCGCCAGCTGGAGCAAGCCGACTGAAGCCCAACCCTAGGCGGATCGACTCGCCAAATACAGCGACTAGCGCATACTGGAACCAGACGACACGCTGACTGGAGGCCCAAAACAGCGACTCCAATACAAATCCCATTAGCACACTTGTAAACCCTAACTGGCTGCATATATAAAGCCACCAGGGGCACCCCTTTGAGGGCGATCTCTCTCACGTCATATTAGATATCATTAGAAATAGTCTCTCCCACCGCCTCCGGCAACTCCCATGTAAACAGATCTATGATGATATACTGGATTGACAGTAGGATGTAGCGATCCTCCACCGAGGGGACGTGAACCTGGGTACATCATGTGCCAATCTTGCTCCGGGATTCTCCTACCTCGCCTTGCCCTTTCCTCTATGTAAGCTACCATGTAGCATCTGCCGTGGCCAATTCCACGATAGGTCACTTGCCAGATCTCCATGTTTCCATGGTGGCTCATGACCATGGTGAGAGCGTTCCGTGCTGCGGTTCGCGCATAGGACATATTCCAGTCCTGGATGAGCTGGGGCATCTCCTTGGCCTTGACTCGCACTTCAAAGCCAGACATTATATGCAAGTCTGGAACCTTGAGAGCCTCGGCAATATCCTCCAACGATTGGCAGAAGTCATGAAGCAAATCGCCGACTTGTGAAAGACGGCTAGTGCGAGACTCGGTGGAGGCAGAATCCAGTAAGTTTAGAGGACCTGCGCATGTAATGCAAAAGGTTAGCAAATATATCCGAACTCCTAGAGTCGGAAAAGGCAGAAAATTCAGAAAGGTGGAAACATACCGAAGATGACATCGTCAACTTTGGTCTTTTCTTCTCGTAGGCTCTGGAGTTCAGTCTGGAGTGCCTCGGTAATGTCCTTCTCTCTGAACAAAGCATCGTTGATATCCGAGATCCTTTGATCCTGGGCCGCGATCCTTCGATCATGTTCTTCGGTGGCCATGGAAGAGGATTCAAGAACTTGAGCAATGCTCCATTCATGATCCACCTCCATCTTGTCCAGCTCCTGACGTAAGTCGGTGTCCTCCAGTGTTGTAGGCGAAAGAACAACAGTGCTTCTTCAATCATAGCACATAATTGTTTTACCAGTGTTGTAGGCGAAAGAACAACAGTTGAATAAAATATTCGACTATGCAATAAGGGGCAAGTATTGAGGACTGGAATGTTTACCTTCAGCCTCATCCCTTGACACTTACAATTGAGCATTTTCAAGCCGGAGAGCTCTGATCTCTCTCCACTTGTTGCAGATATTCTTCAACAATTCCTGGTTATACGAATTAACTTTCTGTAAGTCAGAATACCCAGAGTCAGAAGTCTACTAAAGACACGAGCTAATATTTTTACTAATATCAGCACGAGCCTTGGGGGCTACACTAGTTCATTCTTTGGCATCCTAGGGAAGCATAAATCTGGATTGTCTATCCAACTTCATGCTTGGGGGCTAGAGGATATGATATGAAATAAAGTAAAAAAAGGTGAGTTGGGATTCGACTTACATGATGTTCATGGGTGAGCTTGCTTAAGCTCATAGACACCTCGGTGCTAACCTTCTCAGTGAGGGTCAGTGGGATTACTGGTGGTGGCGGAAGCACACCGGTTCTCAGCCCCTCGTTGCAAAGATAGATCTGCTCAAGGATTTCGGAATACTTGACGTCCTCTGCTTCTTGTGCCTCCTCTTCGACAGGAATGTTCTGGCTTTCCAAGCATTGCTGGGCTAGCCGTTGGATCTCCACGGACTTCCGAGTAATGCCAAGCTTGGTAAGACCCAGATTGTTGAGTAGGTTTTTAGCGAAGACCTCTGCCGAGGGATCATTACCCGAAGAGGGTTCACCCTTATCAAAACCTGAGTCACCCATGGTGACGTCAGTTTGCGATCCGAGGATCGTTGGATCTGCTTGTTGAGCTGGATCTTCCGCAACGGGTGGAGATGGAGTAATCTCCAACATTGCGGAAGGCTGTGGGGCAGGAGTCGGAGGCACTGCAGCAGGAGAAGTCAAATTCAGCTTTGACTGGTGCAGGGGCTTTGACGAGCCTCCCTTCCCCTTGCCCTTGGTGAGTTGTCTAGCTCTGAAGAGGTAATAGAACAAAAATCGTTACACTTCAGAAAGAATAAGAGATAAAATACAAAGACCTTGTGAGGAAAGTTACCTCTTCACAATGGGCACTTCCTTTGTGTCGATAGACACTGTTGGAGCCTTACGCTTTTGAGTAATTGCATCCGGCAGTGGAACCAACTCTCCGTCATCCTGAGATAACTCAGGAGGATATCCCTCGATAAGATCAAGCTCCAACTCGGGGCGGTCAGCAAGCTAAAAAGGAAAACGGAATCTCAGTATTGCAAAACAATGTATAAGATGGATACATAGTTCGAGTTACTGTTGGAAAACTTACTGGTGTCATAGTATCGTCGGCTGTGTGCATGTCCAAGGACAAGTCCAGAATTTTCCACTCGACCTGCTCCTTGATCAACCATTTGATTTGGGACTGATATTCCTTTTCGGGCATGGCGTGGGGCAGATACGGAGAGAGTCCGACCTGCTCTTGGTAATGGAGTGCATGAGCCGATCACCGTTGTGTTGGAGAGGCTGGATCCGGCGCGCCAGCCAGCAGTGCACTAAGTCGGATCCTTTCATATCCTTGTGCTTCATCAGATATTCAATCCGCCTCTTTGCAAGAAGTAGATCATCCGTGACATCCGGAGCATCCGCATCCCAGGACTCTTGGGGCATGGCGGTGCCGTCGGTGAAAGCCGGCAAAGCCGTAGCTTTGTTGGGAGCTGGTCTGTCCTTATGATAAAAGAACGTGGACGGCCACCGTTTCACCGACTCACTGGCCTTAATTCGAGGATAAACGCGCTCTCTCCTAAAAAAAAACTAATGGTTCCGGTAATGTATGGATTACCGGTAGTGATAGAATTTCTCTGGATGTGAAAATAAAACCGAAAAAGAGTGAGACTCGGCCTAATGTCGAGGTACCCCTCGCACAAAGAAGCATACGCGCTCATCTCTAAGAGAGTTCGGGGGAAGATGATGGAGTTGAACTCCGTAGTGATCTATAACCTCAGAAAATAAATCTGAGGGTGGGAACTCAAACCTCTGTCGAGGTGGGTGCCAAAGTGCACCCGCTTGTTGGCGCGAGGAGTGGGGACAATTTGGCCTTAACTGCTCCGCTAGTCGCCAGCGCGTAGGAGCCCTTCGTTCTCCATGAGGTGGAGCTTGGCTTCATCGAGGACGCACGGGATCTAGACCCCACGGTGACTCTCCTTCTCCGCTGCGAAAACCATTGTTGTCGTTGCCGCCACACCGGAAGATGAGGTCGCAGCCATTTTCTTGTAGGCCGGTGACCTAGGATGGGCGGCGCTAGAAGATTTTGGGGATACAGAGGAGCTCTATTTTTGTGGGAAGCATTGGGAGGAAGGAAGTGGCGCAAGTGCTGGTGAAGAAGATGGGAAAGAAAATCCTAACCACTTATATCCTCCAGCTGTGCCAAGATTCATGTAAACGCAACAATGAAATGTGCCACGCGTCGTGGAAGGAGCTGGGTAACCTCCTCGCAAGGATTACGCCGCCTCGATCTCCGTGCACACATTAAAATGACGCCTCAGTTCCACGCGAAGCGGACCCACCAACGGTCATGGTGTCAGGAATGTCTGGGACTGACGTGACTTGACCTTGACTAGTGTCAGGTTACGACAGAGACCAAGTTCCGGCTTAGTTTGAATTTCAAGCTGGAAACCCAAATAATATATTAACGGGTCAGACTTGTTTTGAGACTCGGATCCTATCCTTTCTTTTGAAGTTTCAGGAACCCTTCAAGATTCTGCAAGCAGAAGATAAAGCTAGGCGATGATGAAATCCGACTCTGGATCTTGGAGGCTTCCGGGGGCTATTGTTGGGGATATACTTTCTAGGTATCCTTACTGTGCCTCGCTGACCAGGGTGGCCCACTTCGGGTTAGAGCATTGCTTCACGGGCATCCCGGTCAGGGAGAAGAGACAGACTCCAGTCCGGCTACGGGAAGGCCCAGAAGACTTACCGACATAGTCCCATAGTGTTACTTGTAGTTCAAGATGTACTCTTTAACTGACTCTTAGTTGTAGCCGGATAGGTCTCTCCTGTAAACCCTAGGACGGATATCTATATAAGCCGTCCTAGGGCAAGCCTTTAGGGCACCCTCACAATAGTCTACAATATCAACTCGCACAGGCGAAACCCTTGTAACCCATATTTCGGATTTGCCGTATTACTGGATTGCTAGCAGGAATAGGATCCGTCCAAAGCAGACGGATTCGAACCTGGGTAAACTTGTGTGCTCACCGTCCCAGAATACCGTATGTCTCACACCCCTCTCTTCCACACGCCTCGAGGACCCCCTCATGGCGTACTTGTCATCAATCCGACGACAAGCGGTGGCTTTGGTTGTCCATTGGGATGGCCTTCCTCTTGGGTTGATTCCCTCCGGGGATTCAGCCCATTAGCATAGGTTGTCCCTTAATATTAATTTAAAATATTTATTTAATATATATTAATTCATAATTAACATATATAAATGCATATTATAAATCTCTATTAATCCAACACACCTTTTGGCTTATTCCTTCTTTGGACCCTCTTCAGAAGTTTTCCAGCAATCTCTTATCAGGACGATTCTGACATTCTCTTTCTCATCGGTGATCCCTTCGCTTCCATAGTGGTCTCAAAACATCGTCAGACCCTTAAGTGTGTTACCCTTCAGTTCGGGAATGGCACAGTCATGATCGAGATCACTCTCGATCAATGATCAATAGCAGGACTGGGGTGTCCATAATGACCCCCATGCATTCCATGAAACTTTATTGTTTTCGAACCATAAACTCTGTGTCCCTATCCCTTTGTTTATTTGATACATGACTTGTCCGAGATTTGATCTTGGGTATCACTATACCCATCTCGTTACCGACAATTCCACTTAACCCATTATCATGATATAGTATCGCATGACCTAGTAATTGGTTGCAACCTATTGGATACAATTTCGCCGAGTGGGCCCAGTGTATCTCCCGTCACGCGGGTGAACAAATCCTGATCTTGATGCATAGGCCTCAACTATTCCTCTGGAATACCCAATACACACTTCTATAGTCACCCAGTTATGGACATGACTGTTTATGTGATCAAAGCAGCCACGGGAGACAGTGATTAATATGATCTCACAGTCTAAGGAGAAGGTCACTTAGTTTCTAACTATTGCAATGATAAACCATGTGAGTTGATCATATTGCAATACTCAAGTGGGTAATGTCCATCATGTCATTCTCCAATGATATGAATCCTTCGTCAACTGGCATAAATTCTCCATGATCAGGAAACCTTGATCATTGGTTGCCCAACAAACTAGTTGAATAGAGGCTATTAGGGACTTGGTTTGTTTATATACCACACCTGTATCAATGTTTCCTCTTGATACAGTTATATCATAGTATGAAACTATTATGAACTAATTCAAGATATGATAATAAACCTATTTATTATTTGCCTCTGGGGCATATGTCCTTCAACTTGTAGTGAACAAGAAGGGAAGCAATGAGTTCAAGAGATGAGGGAGCCGACAAGATTCGGCGGCATATGGTGATGCATGACAAGGACGGAGCATGGCGAGCTCCGGCAGCGTTGTAACATCACAACATTTAGGACCAAATGAAGGGTATATTTAGCAATATGTGCACTTGCATGCATTCAATTGAAAATTGGCATAAATTTTTCGCAAACTTAAAACTAGAGGGTCGGGGTTTCTCTCACTTCGATGGGTTAGGGTTCAGCTCATATGAGCGAGTGCTATGAATTTTGACATGATCTCTAGGTATATTGACTATTTTTGGGAATATAGTTTCAAACTGAAATTTGAATTTGAAAGTTGAAATAACTTTGAGACTTAAAATACGTTGGTGTTTAGAATATTTAACATAATAGTATAATTCAAATTGAATTATTATCGACACAAGAAAAATATTATAAAATTGAAGAAATACAAGTAAGATAAATGAATTCAATTAAATAAAGAGAGAAAAGAAATCTTTATTTCATTGATACTTAAGACATTACAGAGTCTTTACAAAGACAAGAATAAATAGAAATTACAAAAGGATAAAGAAAATCCTAAAACTAATTTTCTAACTAATCTCATTATTTTTGCTATGTACCTGCAAGTTCTAGCAAAGTAAAAACAGAAAGCTACAATAGATTAGTGTTAGTAGTTTGCTCAAAGTCAAAAGTGTAATGCACTGTTAATTGCAACATTGAGCTAATTAAGGGGGGTTTCACCAAAGTAGTATTTGTTCTTATATTAGTTTATGCCTCAGTACCACATCATCGGCTAGAAAGGGGCAAGTTTCACCAACATGGAAAAGTAAAAGAAGTAATACCCAGAAATCACTTGATCTAATCCTAAACCGAGATCACGCAGGCAGGCGGTTTAGTCACTGCATGCTTGTGTGTTGTCAACACAAGACAGGCACAAGGAGGGATAAAAAGCACAGCCGCAGCAGCAAAGTACCTCTCTGCTGATCACTTCACAAGAACAATCAAGAACACCAAGAATAACCACGATATAAACAATGGTTTTTCACCAGTTCATCAACAAATCCACCATAGTTTCAATATCCAATAAACGAATCATGGTAACATAAAGGAGGAGGGAGTTCAAGAGTTGAGCAAGGGAAGGCCGACAGCTAGGAGGAGCAGGCCAAGCCAGCAGCAAGGAGGAGCAAACAAAGTTAGCAGTCAGGAGCAATCCAATCCATCAAACCCAACTCACAACCAAGCTTCATCAAAACAACAGGTTAGATAAATCACCTTCCTAGATAAAAAATACTAGGCATCATATTATCATTATTTCTCTGTCAAGGTATCATATGTTCCTTCATCAAACTATCACAGTAACTGAATTCAAAACATAGTGTCTTAATTCAGAGAAGCTGTACACTAACATACCAAGTGAGCACATCAGTATCATGAGCACCAGATACTAAGAAAGTAACATGTATATTAGTTTATTGTCAAAATGATAGTAATAGGTTCGGTAATCTGAACAAAAAAGCATCACTAAAAATCCCTAGGTAGAACACCACAAGCAATAGCTAGTATCTACATAGAAGAACCCTAAATCAGGGTTGACTAATGGGAATAGTTCTTGCTCACCAAGACTAGATAAAGCTAGCTATTGGGTGCTAGAGAGAAGTAGATGGAAGGAAGGAAGAAGGGGAAATAAATCACTTACCTATGGTCCTCGCTAGGGTTTATAAGAGGAAGTATAAAAGCTTGATCGGTGACAACCACAGCACGACGGCACGGTGGGTGCTAGGGCACCTACACCACGCCGAGCCGCACCAACTACAGCACCTGGACCACTAGAGCACCACCACGTGGCCGCTGGAGCACGACAGGTTGAGAGTACTGAAAACCTAATATCCAATAGGGACCAGCGTGACCAGACAAGGATGAGGAAGTCAAATCGTCTTGGACCAGTCGACGGAGCAGAGTGAGAATCTTTGATTGTGACCGCGGCGGTGGCCGGAGCAGCCAGAACATGCCAGAATCGGAGAAGAGCGTGATGGTGCTAGGGGATCGATAGAGAGACGAGAGTAACGAATCGGGTGCATGGGAACAAAGATGAGAGCGGGCCAGTACACCAAGCCAAGAGAGATGGGTGGGTTGGACCCAACCCAGCTGGTGCGGTTGGGCCTTATGGGTTGGGCTTACGGATGGCAATGGGGCCTCGAAAATCGCAAACCCGATGGGTACCCGCCTTAAAATGGGATGGGTCTGGTAAAAAGGTAGATCCGCCAAATTATATGGGGTGGGTATGGGGCGGACCTGTACCTGTAGACCCACAAACCCGCTATAACATGAGAACGTTGGCCCAACCGTTTTTGTCTATAGGAAAATAATAGCCATACCCGCCCACCCACTGGCCCATCGATGAGTCCCCCCACCAGGCCGCCACCGGCCCACCCACCCACCCACCGCCGCCTAGGACATAGGAACGACATAGGTACCCGTCGGGTCCGGGTCCCCGGTGGGTCGGGGGTCTAAAGAAAATCTGGACCCGACTACACAAATAGGGCAGGTATGGGGGTTGGACCTAGCCCCAAACCCGGCTGGTGACATCCGGAGTCGGGCTGGGCTAGCCCACAGGTCTACCCTAGTTAGAAGGAATATTATGTCAATAAAAAATAAAAAATTCCACAAATGCCCTTGTGAATAATTAGGCTCTAGAAAAGTAGGGAAAAATCATAAAAATACATATATCATATCAAAATGTACACAAAAAATAATCTATCTAATAAAAATAGTAAGTTGTCCATTTGAATTAAATAAATTAGGATAAATTATTTAAACCATTAAATCCTTTATCAGAATATAATAAAATGAGCAAAATCCTAAAAATAAATAAAAAGAATGTATTTCTTGGGAAAATATTAATTATAAGATTTCATAAGATTTTAGGATTTAAAAATAAGTAAATGTATATAAGGATTTAAAAAGCCTATTTCTTAATTTAAAATAAAGAGAATGTATTTTCCATTAATTTTAAAGCAAAATAAATTCCCTTTCAATATATTTACAATATTTGAGATTATTTTATAAAGAGAAAATGATCATCTCTCATTAAAATGGTTTTATAAGTTTAAAAGGTTCCTTTATTTATTACTGAGGGTAAACACACAAAGAAGGGTATTATAACAAAAATAAAGTATTGCATGACATTACTATGCATAATACATTATTTTCTTCTTTAAACATTGTCCTTAGCGAGCATTGATGGTGTTTTGTAGAAACAAGAGCTCAGGGTCAAGTCAAAGCATCAGACTTCACTTCCATGAAGTCACAAGGAAAGTTCATCAGCTGATCATGTCCTTTGATGTGTTTACAAAGTATTTGTAACTTGTTGTGGAATCATCTATGTTAGAAAAGGAGGCAGAAAAGATTATTTTCACAATAACAAAAAATATTGATTACCAGCCTAGATGGTGATAATCTATTATAGCTAGCAATGGAACCTAGGGTTCCATGTGCATTGAAGGTTGTCAGATAGGACTTAACAACCAATGTCGTCAGTGATTCTAGCGTCGTATATTCCGCGTTAACCATGAGATCTAGAATAGGCGGAGAAGTTAGCTAGATCTTCTTCCTTTCATATGTCAACAGACGACCTTACGTTGGGATTCCTTGCGCGGATCCAGCACAAGGGTGGGCACCCTTAGGGCCACGCATTTTTTGTATCTAGATTATCTATAAGAGGCTGCCGGAGGTAGGTCAGACATTTTAATGGGTCCCGTCAGGGGCACAACTCGCTCACCGAGTCTTCAAGGGGCCATTAGAGTTATAGCGGCCCATAAGGGGGCTTAACAGAGATGGGGCGGCCTGAAGGATCGTGTTGGCATGTGGGGTCATGGAGAATGGTAGTAATCGGCTTGGGTTCTTATATTGGGCCCCACACCAAAGGAAGTGTGGACGAGAAATAACGCTCGGTTATGCAACATGGATAAGGATCTCTCATGGCTCAAGCAACGCACCTCTATAGAGTGTAAGAATTGTGGCATGTTACTCCCTATTCCGGGAAAGAGCTACGAATGCAACAGGAAAGGAACTCCATGAACTTTTGGTCAACCTGTGAAGACTAACACACATAGTTTTTTCAGAATAAAAGCAACCTTTTGAAGACATTGTTTACAAAAAATGCATGGAGCCTAAGACTTTTAGTCCGAGGTGGTAGCTAGTGCATCAAACTTCCCACCTTGCATATAATGAACTTGTTGGGTAACATTGTTACTCACTCTTTCCTTTAATCCCCTGCTTAAACTCTGAGGACCAAGAAGAAATTCTAATGTATGCTACTGAGTGCTAAGATGACGTCTTCTACGAAGAGCCTCATCTATCCGGTGGAGTTGAAGGAGTGAATTACGAAATCCGCGATGGAGCTGGAGGCAACAAGTCTGAGTAGTTGCTAGAGTAATACTTAGTCTCTAGGTTGAGTCGACCAGCATAGAACTCTATATAATAAGTTGTTGAGCTCTCGCCTTGTTAATTAGTTTGGATCTTTTCATTCTTATGTCGAAACAACTTTAAGTAAGCTAATATCTTGTTGCAAGTCTGGAGAACTTATGGTATCCACTCTTTTGGTATTGTAATAATAAGCTTGTATGTTTTGTGGACCCGTAATGTTTCTGTTGTACCACTCTCAGGGATGTAATATTTGCGGAGTGGGGCTTCCGGAGATATTATGTCAACGACTTGCATACTATAACATGTAGTGGTATGTTTGGTCACCGCAAGCGTGCGGAGATTGATGACCCACAAGTATAGGGGGTGTAACACAGTATTTTCGATAAGTAAGAGTGTCAAACTCAACGACGAGCAGAAGGTGCTGGCTAGTGGTATGGATCAGGAATTCTCTACAAATATTTAGCAAACGGATTTTTAGGGGTTTTTGATATATCAAGTAAACAAACTACGAGTAAATAAAAGATGGTAGGAATAAATGCAGCAAGTGGCCCAATCCTTTATGCAACAAAGGATAAGCTGGTTGTATTACTTAAGATGACCAAACGTTCTCGAGGACACATGGAAAGACTGTCAAGTGCTTTCGCTTCATATAGTTGATCAATCTTCTTTAGCTTGCTAAGTGTTGTGTGGGTGAACATGTGCTAATGTACCGACCTTCTTAGGACTAATCCATACTTGTGATTATACCCCTTATAAACATCTGTAAGTGCAAGAAAGTAATTAAGGTAGAAAACTAACCACAGCTTTAAACTCTAAGACCCTTATGTCCCTTGTGCAATGGTTTCCTAATGGGGGTTCAGGTTTCTGTCACTCTGGCAACCCCTACGATTAGTAGCCAAATACACAATGCATTCCCCTAGGCCCATATAGGTGAAGTGTCATGTAGTCGACGTTCACATGACACCACTAGAAGAAGTACACCACAACTTAAATATCAAACTATTGAATCTTTCTCAACACAACTCCACTACTAACAACATGACTTCTCCCATGTCCTCAAGAACAAAACGAACTACTCACAAGACATCATATGGATCATGATCAGAGATGGAATAATGATGTTTAACAATCTGAACATAAACAATAATTCAATGGTTCACTCAAAAGCATCAACTACAAAGAGTAATCAACACCGGGAAAGTTTCCCCTAAGAACGAATGCAAGATTCAACCCAATTGTTACAGCAATATGGATATGGTGATGAGGGTGCTGATGGTGATGATGGTGGTGATGATGCTGATGATGATCCCGATGAAGTCCAGCTTGACGGTGGTGTTGATGGCGACGATCTCCCCTCTCTGGGAAGGAATTCCCCTGGTAGAAATCTGTCTGCCGGAGAGATCTTTCTCTCTCGGTGTTTTCGGCCCCGCAGAGGCGGCGGAATCTTTTTGTGGTCGCTCTGCGAGTCTTAGGGTTTCAGGAGGATAATATACGCTAGAGGGGAGAGCCAGAGGTGGGCCAAGGCGGCCACACCACCTGGTGGCGCGACCTAGGGTGGCCCGTGCCAGGGGGTGGTGTGGGCCCCTGTGGCCCATCTCCACTCCCTCTTCTGGCTTCCTTCGTCTTCTAGAAAAATAGGATTTTCCGTATATTTTCCCAGATTTTCTGATCTTCGTGAATTTTGCCTCCAAACAGCACCTTTTCCATCAGAATCCTGACTGCAACATGCTCCAAAAGTCATCAACCATGCAAAAATAGATGAAATAACATAAGTATCACCTCTTAATATGAAATATATCAATGAATAACAGTAAATTATGACATAGAATAGTGATGCAAAATGGACGTATCAACTCCCCCCAAGCTTAGACTTCGCTTGTCCCCAAGAGAAACTGAGCTCAATAAACATGGCCTCAGGTTTATGGAGTGAAGAGTCGATAAAAGAATACGGACAAGAAGCATCACATTCATCAATACATAGATCATAATAGAAGACAACTCACTATTATATAACTCAACTTGCAATAAGTAAAGGAAACACAATAAAGATACATAAAGTGAATCATAATTGGTAATGGCAAACTTAGATCTTGGTCGAAGAATAGTTGATAATTTGCTGGAGTTCACAAATAACTGGTTTTCAAATGATAGCTTTCAAAGTAGTAAACACCCAGATAAGAACAACGAGCAAAACAAGGAACATAAGAAACATGATTGCATAAATCATCATATGAATGAATGAAACACCACAACTCACAATACTTGCTGAGAGAGAAGGGAATAGGTTTACTGACTCAACTAAAAAGTAAAAGAAAGGCCCTTCGCAGAGGGAAGCAGGGATTGCAAGTCTCATAAAGAGCTCCCAAAAATTATGATACTTACTAGCTTTCAGCTCTCATTGCCCCTATCATAGGCATCTTTAGGTGATTAAGGTTAAAGTGATCAAATATGAGGATATGCTTTACAAGTTGTAAATTGAGAATCTCATGTCCCTTGAATACGAGGGCCGCTCCTCATGCTACTCAAGTTTAGTCACCGGTAAGTTCTTGTCATCGTAAGCATATGTGCATCATAGAGAACCGCCAACGGGGTACCCCTTGCCCGATGATACGGAAGAATCCCCATATCAAAATGACAAGGCAAGCAGACAACAAGCATCTCAGCAATCTTCTTATTTACCATGGGAATATGGTGCTTTTTTCTATCTTTCCTCTTTTCATAATCTCTCTTTTTTTCTTTTTCTCTTTTTTCTCAATATCAGACACTTTTTTATAAGAAGAATGCTTCATAGATGCTCGTTATGGTTACGCTGCAGGTTTCCACCATGTTAGCATGGATTAGACCAGCGGCCCAGGCGTTTCTCTAACACACATGCATAACTCCATGGACTTACAAGCTCCCCATTCATTTCACACCGACGACATCCATAGACAAAAGAACATGATATCAACTAGGTACAAAGTACTAGTGCAATGTTGAAAGCGTTCCCCATGACAACATGGTTCTGCTAATTCACAACTTACAAAGCACAAGCATATACGCAACATAGGTGAGCACAATGGTTCAAGTTTATTAATTGCAAGAAAGTAAAGTGTGCCATCAAGTTCGTGATAGCTTTAATCACTAATTTTCACATAACAAGTTTAATTTGGGAGGTAGATAAAACAAGAATTTACTTGGAATAGCAATAATGCTAATAGGTAGGTATGGTGGACACAAATGGCAAAGGTTTTGGTTTAAGGGGTGGATGCACGAGAAGAATTCCCTCTCAATACAGGTTTTTGGCTAGCAAGGCTAGGTAGCAAGTACAAGAGTTGAAGGAAACAAACAAACATACAAGTGATAAAAAACAAACATGCAATATTCCTTGGAAGCACAAAAGGTCTTAACTAGAGAATACTAGACTTATGAGCAAATCAAGAAAGAAAGATGATGAAATTATTTTTATTTAGAGTACTTCTATCTTTTTCATTCAACTCTCAAAAATAGTGTTGCTACCGACCGAGCCAGGTTTGCCAAAACCAACTAAATTAACTCAATGATCCCAAAGTGATACCAATACTAACAACAAGATCAATCATATAACCACGAATTGAAAACTAATATAAGATATTAAAAAGAGTAAATGATAGAACTTCTCATTAATATTCCATAACGGCAACTCACACCAAGGGATACATATCTAACGAGAGAGGGGACACTTCCATAATGCAAACCATCCTACATGATAACTTCTCTATTCATGATATGACTCTACTAATAAGGTAAAAAGATAGAAGATAGTGATGTGATACCGCGGCACTCCCCCAAGCTTGGAACAAACCAAGGGGATGCCAAACCTGATGACGAATTACTCCTTTGGTGGTGGTGGTATCCTCTCGATGAGCTCTTTGATCAGTTTCCCCAAGTCCTCAATCTCGAAGGTGAGATTACGAATAAGCTGCGAGTTTTGCTCAATGCGGCTCATGATCATGTCGGGTTGAGAATCCCAGCTCTTGCGATTCTTTCCCCACTCTACCTCCTTGAAGTCTTCTTTTCCTGCATGGCTAGAACGAGGCAAATCCCAATTGGAGGGTAATTTCCCCTTGGGCATATTCTGGTATTGATGCTCATGGATAAGAGTATGGAAAGGATTCTTGGTGCGTGGAGGAAGTGACCAGGTATCTGAACGGTGATGAGGAGGCTTCCCTCCAATTGACATGGTCCTGGCAGGGTTTGCCACCACTCCAATGCTTGCAATGGTAGTGCCGGTGTGCTTTGCCTCCTCTTCACCTTCACTCTTGATGTTCTTCTCCTGCCCGGGGTCTTGGAGATCTTCCTCCATAGGCTCCTTTCCTTTGTCCTTGGCGGACACCATTGTGCTTCTAAGCTTTCAAAGATAGTTCCTGGCAGAAACATATCGAAACAAAAACACGACGAGAACACAATATACGAACCTCGGGGGATCCGGGGGATTATATATTACGAAGTTTCATAACAAAAGGAAGGTACTGGGAGAAAACGAGTCGGAGGCGGAGTCCGGGGTGGACTCACCACCTGGTGGCGCGGCCAGGGGTGGGCCTGTTCCACAGGGTGGTGTGAGCCACCCTGGCTCTGTTTCCGTCCCTCTTTCGCTTCGTAGCTTTCCTTAATGACTAAAAACTGCAAAAACATAGTTGGATTGTATTTTTGTGGAACTTTTCTTACCAGAACTATTACCTATTTGAAAACAAACTCTACGGGTCTCTGAATTTGGTATTTGGTAGATTCTTCTGGAGTCACCACTTGAATAACATCTATATCTTCATCTTCATACACTTATCACTTGAGTCATAAAAACCTTTCACTTCCTTATTACACCATTATCCCCACTACCTAGAAATTTCTTTCACACAAAACTTCACACAGTTCTCATTAGCAACATTAGTATAAGTGAAGTGATAAAACCTTTTGAGTCCAACTTCAACTGAAAACCATCAAAACATAAGCTACTGTAGCAACTCCTTCTGAAAACCCAAAAAGAATTCAAAAAGGAAATCGATTAAAGAAGCAAATGAAAGAGTGGCAAAATCTGTCAAAACAGACCAGCAGGTAAAGATCAATTTTTTCGAAAATCTTCTGTTGCTCAAATCAAAAAGTGCAAAAGTAACAAAAGTTAAATAACAACCTGGGGCAGAAGCACAAAAATTACAGCTCAGTCCAACATACAGAGATCTCTCACGCATTTTTACGGTGAAGCACAAAAATATGTTTCGGGACAGCAACTTCCCCAAATATTACTTCTCTCTCATTAGAGGTTGATCTTGACACAAAAACCAAACAAAACGGATAAGGAGAGGTTATTACCGAAGTAATAACTTCCAACACTCAAAGAAACAAAAAAATGAAAGAAAAAACAAATTGGGTTGTCTCCCAAAGAGCTCTTTCTTTATAGCCATTAAGATGGGCATGATAATTTTGAAAATGCTCACATAGGAATATGAATTGAAGTGAAAAAGAGCATTAAGAAGCAAAAATTCACACATTTAAGCCTAACCCACTTCCTATGCAAGAGAATTTTTTAAACAAACAAGTTGTTGAAACCAGAGGCTACTAGCATAGGAAGGCAAAAGAAGTGCAACATAAAAACTTTCAGCATAAAACGAGGAAACTTGATATTATTGAGATGCATAAGAACACTTTTCCCTCTCTCATAGTAACTTTCAGTATCATGCATAAACTTAGCAATATAGCTATCACAAGGGCCATCGTAACAATGATCACTTATTCTAACGGAAAACACAGGAATACTAGCTCTCATAACACTACTTTGCAAAACAATATTAGAGGTATCCTTACAAAGGATAGTGTGTCCCTCTTCTTCATATTTAGTAACAAAGTCTTTCACATTTACTATTATAGGTTCATCAGCTTTATTTGTACTTTCATTAACCATGCTATCTATCATAGAATGTTCCTTCATCTTACATGGGAAAGGGATTTTCTCAATGTAAGGTTTAGGTAAGACATGATTAGCAGTATAAACTTCAGTATTTCTTGCAGGAACACTCTTAGCAATATCTTTATAAGGTTCATGATACTTATTCCACTTCTTTTTAGGCACTTCAATATAGGAAGCAAAAGCCTTAAAATAAGAAGCAATAGCTTGAGAGTCTAGACCATAAGCATTTTTAATATTTTGAAAGTCATCAGTTCCCATAAAAGATTCAATGCATTCATAATCATAATTTATACCTGACTTTCTTCCTTTGTCATTCTCCCAAGCTTCAGCATTATCTTGAATACGGTCCAGAAGATCCCATTTAGCTTCTTCTTTCATGCGAGTGAATGATCCAGCGCAAGAAGCATCCAATAAATCCTTACCATGTAGAGGGAGCCTTGCATAAAAGTTATTGATAATAATATTGTTGGGGAGCTCATGAATGGGACATTTGAGCATTAGTAACTTCAATCTCCCCCAAGCTTGAGCTGTACTCTCTCCATCAAGAGGCCAAAATTTGTATATTTGATTCCGATCTTTATGAATCTCACTAGGAGGATAAAACTTTGAATAAAAGAGAGGTACTATTTCCTCCCATTCCAGAGCTTGACCATTCTTCAGCTTCTTATACCATTCCTCAGCTCTTCCTTTTAGTGATAATGAGAATAACTTCTTCTTAACTTGATCTGTAGTAATACTTGCACACTTGAACAACCCGTATAATTCGTGTATAAAGAGTAAATGATCACTAGGATGGATTGTTCCATCCCCAACATAGTAGTTATCCATAACACGATCAATAATTCTTGTAGGTATTTGAAAAGCATCATTCTCAGCAGGTGGTGGTTCATCTACTACCTTAGTAGTGGTAGTAGCATTACCAAATAAGAAACTCAGTGAATTATCCATAACAAAAATAAAGCAACTAACAGAAGTAAACAATACTCACAGTAGAAGTTTCCTTTACCAGTTCCACTCCCCAATAGCGCTTCACTCCACGGCAACGGCGCCAGAAACTAGTCTTGATGACCCACAAGTATAGGGGGTGTATCGCAGTATTTTCGATAAGTAAGAGTGTCGAACCCAACGAGGAGCAGAAGGTGCTGGCTAGTGGTATGGATCAGGAATTCTCTGCAAATACTTAGCAAACGGATTTTTAGGGGTTTTTGATATAGCAAGTAAACAAAGTACGAGTAAATAAAAGACGGTAGGAATAAATGCAGCAAGTGGTCCAATCCTTTATGCAGCAAAGGACAAGCCGGTTGTATTACTTAAGATGACCAAACTGTTGGGTCCGTAGCATAGAAAACAAAAAAAATCCTACGATGAGAACTATACGCCAAGATCTATCTACTAGATATAGAGCAACGGGTGGACATACATCCATCGAGAACTTACCCTCGAAGACAACGAGTTTTGTTAACGAGTAGGAACTCGTGGTTGATGTAGTCGTACACTTGCCGATCTCAAGATCGTGTGGAAATCCGAGCGCCTCAAATCAGCAGCGCATCCGTCCTCGCACACACGTTCAAGCCACCGGACAACCTCCACCTCCTCACTCCAGCGATGCAGCGGAAGCAGCAACTCCTTCCAGACGAAATGCCACCGGGAACATGTATCTCGCTAATCCGAGACCATGGGGGAATAATTCTAGAGGGGAGAGAGATCCTTCACGAGGAGGTGTGTGGAAGAAGGAGGAAGAGGGGGCCTTTTATAGGAGGAGGGGGGTGCCCCTCCCCATGGCTGGTGCCTCATGGGGGTGACCCCTCACCTCCCCCATTGATGTGGCGGTAACCCCTCCACATTAAAATGCCTCTTCACATTCCCTTTTAAAGTCTCCACTTTAAATGCATTAAAATTCTCTAAGTTTAATGCTCTCTCATTTAATAAAACTCTTTTATTAAATTTAATCAGAATTTTGTTAACTACTTTAATTAACAAACATTCACATAAAACCCCTTGCAACATTTCAATATCACATGCAGAACCACTTTCTGCAATTTCACCCGAAATAATTCTGGTTTCTATCAAAACAATTCCTGCGCTTTGTAATTCTTTTATCTGAAACATATGTGCTCCAAAATGGTGTCCGATAACTCTTAAGTGTGTCACCCTATGGTTCGTGAATAATGCAGACATGATTGAGACTCCTCTCAGATCAATAATCAGAAGCGGGACCTGGAGATCCATACTGACTCCTGCATATTCAACAATGACTTCTGTGATCGTGAGAACCTTTAATGCTAGTAACTTAATCCCTTTGTCTCATGATAATACATGTCCGAGATTCGATCATCGGTATCCAAATACCTAGTTTGATCTTGTTACCGACGTGCACTCTTTTCTCGTTCCCGTGATATAACATTCTAGTGATCACATCACTTGCTTGCAAGCTATCTTAATGTGATATCACTGAGAGGGCCCAGAGTATATCTATCCGTCATCGGGATTTACAAATTCCACTCTTGATCCATGAGCCTCAACATAACACCTTCGTAGCACTGAACCCATCTTTATAGTCACCCTGTTACGGTGTGACGTTTGATGTCATCAAGATACTCTTCTGGTGTTAGCAATTAACATGATCTCATGGTCTAAGGATAAAGATTACTTCATATGATGTTATAGCAATATAAACATAGTGACTTGATCGTAATGCTATACTTCAGATGAATGTTCATCACATCATTTCACAAATGTTGTGACCTTGTTATTAACAACATCCAATGTCTATGTTCAGGAAACCTTGATCATCTTGTTAATCAACAAGCTAGTCTATAAGAGAGGCATAACTAGGAACCCTTTTTATTTACTAACACACATGTATTGACGTTTTCGATCAATACAATTATAGCATGCAAAATAAACATCTATCATATACGATGAATACATAATAACAACTTTATTATTGCCTCTCAGGGCATATTTCCTTCAGTCTCCCACTTGCACTAGAGACAATAATCTAGTTCACATAGTGATAAATCTAACACCCATGGAGTTCTGGTGTTGATCATGTTTTTCCCTAAGGAGAACTTTAGTCAACGGATCTGCTACATTTAGCTCTGTGTGTACTTTACAAATCTTTATATATCCATCCTTGACATGCTCGTGGATGGAGTGAAACCGGCGCTTAAGATGCTTGGAATTCTTGTGAGACCTCGGTTCCTTGGCGTTGGCTATGGCTCCATTGTTGTCACAATAGATCACCATTGGGTCCAATGCACTAGGAACCACACCTAGTTCCGTTATGAACTCTTTCATCCAAACCGCTTCTTGTGCCGCTTCTGAAGCAGCAACATATTCCGCCTCCGTCGTTGATCCAGCCACCACAGGTTGTTTGGAACTCCTCCAACTAACTGCTGCTCCGTTCAAGAGAAATACGTATCCGGATTGAGACTTAGAGTCATCCGGATCGGTGTCAAAACTAGCATCGACATAACACTTAGCGACTAGCTCTTGTTCACCTCCGTATATAAGAAACATATCCCTAGTTCTTCTCAAGTACTTAAGGATATTCTTGACCGCTATCCAGTGTTTCGAACCTGGATCAGATTGGTACCTACTAGTCAAACTAATAGCATGTGCCACATCCGGTCTTGTACATAGCATGGCATACATTATAGAGCCTATGGCCGAGGCATAGGGGATCTTATCCATTATCTCTCTTTCTTCCGCCGTAGTCGGACTTTGAGTCTTGCCTTGCAACATAGGTAAGAACCCCTTCTTACTTCCGTCCATATTAAACTTCTTTAATATCTTATCAAGGTATGTACTCTGCGATAGCCCAATTACGCGCCTTGATCTATCTCTATAGATTTTAATGCCTAATATATATGACGCTTCACCAAGGTCTTTCATCGAAAATTTGCTGTTTAGATAACTTTTAATACTGTTTAAAAGATCTATATCATTTCCAATCAATAATATGTCATCCACATATAATATCAGAAATGGCACATTTCTCCCACTCACTTTCTTGTAAATACAAGCATCCCCATAAGTTTGGACAAATCCAAACTCTTTGATCACCTCATCAAAGCGGAGATTCCAACTCCGGGATGCTTGCTTCAGTCCATAGATGGATCGCTGAAGTTTGCATACCTTATCAGCATCCTTAGGATCGACAAAACCCTTAGGTTGTATCATATACAACTCTTCTTCAATATTACCATTGAGGAACGCAGTTTTGACATCCATCTGCCATATTTCGTAATCGAAATATGCAGCAGTTGCTAACATAATCCTAACCGACTTTAGCATCGCTACGGGAGAGAATGTCTCATCGTAGTCAACTCCTTGAATTTTTCGAAACCCCTTTGTGACAAGTCGAGCCTTATAGATGGTCACATTACCATCAGCATCAGTTTTTCTTTTGAAAATCCATTTATTCTCAACGGCCTTTCGATCATGAGGTAAGTCTACCAAGGTCCAAACCTGGTTTTCGTACATGGATTCCATCTCAGATTTCATGGCTTCTAGCCATTTGTTGGAATCCGGGCTCATCATCGCTTCTTCATACATCGCAGGGTCATCCATTTCATCAACCATGAAATTCACAACAGGATTACCGTACAGTTCAGGAGCTGCACGTGTCCTACTTGACCTGCGAGGTTCGGTAGTGTCCTCTTTCGGAGTTTCATGATCAATATCATTAGCTCTCTCTTCATTAGGTGAAGTCAACTCCGAAAAAATTTCCGGTACTGCGCTACTCACCATTTCATGAAGAGAAGGTTCAATAACCTCTTCGAGTTTTACCTTCCGACTACTCACACCTTTCGCGAGAAACTCCTTCTCAAGAAAGGATCCATTCTTGGCAACAAAAACCTTGCCCTCGGATCTGTGATAGAAGGTATACCCAATCGTTTCCTTAGGGTATCCTATGAAGATGCATTTTTCTGCTTTGGGTTCGAGTTTATCCGGCTGAAGTTTCTTCACATAAACATCGCATCCCCAAACTTTTAAGAAATGACAACTTAGGTTTATTTCCAAACCATAATTCATACGATGTCGTTTCAACATATTTAGATGGTGCCCGATTTAAAGTGAATGCAGCGGTTTCCAGTGCATAACCCCAAAATGACAGTGGCAAGTCAGTCAAAGACATCATAGATCAAACCATATACAATAAAGTACGATTACGACGTTTTGACACACCATTACGTTGTGGTGTTCCGGCAGGCGTGAGTTGTGAAACTATTCCACACTCTTTCATGTCTGTGCTAAACTCGTAACTTAGATACTCACCTCCACGGTCGGACCACAGAAATTTGATCTTTCTGTTATGATGATTTTCCACTTCATTCTGAAATTCTTTGAACTTTTCAAAGGTTTCATACTTGTGTTTCATCAAATAGATATACCCGTATCTACTCAAATCATCCGTGAAAGTAACAAAGTAACGATATCCACCTCGCGCCGACACACTCATTGGTCCACACACATCAGTATGTATGATTTCCAATAAATCTGTCGCCTGTTCCATTGAACCGGAAAACGGCGTTCTAGTCATCTTGCCCATAAGGCATGGCTCACATGTATCAAATGATTCAAAATCAAGTGATTCCAAAAGTCCATCAGAATGGAGTTTATTCATGCGTTTAACGCCAATATGACCTAGACGGCAGTGCCACATATATGCAGATATATCATTATCAAGTTTAATCCTTTTAGCATCAACATTATGAATATGCGTAATACTACTATCAAGATCCAATAGAAATAAACCATTCAAAACAGGTGCATGACCATAGAAGATATCATTCTTATAAATCGAACAACCATTGTTTTCAGATTTAAAGGAATAACCACTTTGCATCAAACACGATCCGGATACAATGTTCGTGCTCATTGTAGGCACCAAATAACAATTATTTAGATTTATAACTAATCCCGATGGCATATGGAGAGGTAGCGTCCCAATGGCGATCACATCAACTCTTGATCCATTGCCGACTCGCATCATGACCTCATCCCTTGCTAGTTGTCGCTTGTTCCGCAGCCCCTGAACCGAGTTACACATATTAGCAAACGATCCCGTATCAAATACCCAGGTGCTACTGCGAGTACTAGTCAAGTACACATCAATAACATGTATATCACATATACCTTTGTTTGCCTTGCCGGCCTTCTTATCCGCCAAATACTTGGGGCAATTGCGCTTCCAATGGCTAGTCCCCTTGCAATAGTAACACTCGGTGTCAGACTTAGGGCCAGCTCGAGGTTTCTTTTCAGGTGTGGCAACATATTTGCCACCCTTCTTTCCCTTGTGCTTGCCTTTCTTATCCTTCTTGAAACCGGTGGTCTTATTGATCATCAACACTTGATGTTCTTTCCTAATCTCCACTTCTGCAGTCTTAAGCATTGACAGAAGCTCAGGAAGAGACTTCTTCATGCCCTGCATATTATAGTTCATCACGAAGCTCTTGTAGCTAGGTGGCAGAGATTGGAGAACACGATGTATGCCTAAGTCAATGTGAATCGTTATTCCCAAGGACACAATCTTATCGGCGTACCCAGACATTTTGAGTACGTGCTCACTAACGGAGTTGTTCTCCTCCATCATGCAGCTAAAGAACTTTTCAGAAGCATTATAACTCTCTACGGCAGCATGGGTATCGAAAATCATTTTCAATTCTCCCATGGTATCGAAGGCATTGCCATTTTCGAAACGCTTTTAAAGTTCTGGCTCTAGCACATACAGTATGCCGCAATGAACTAAGTTGTGGTCCTCCTGACGAGTCACATAGACATTCTTTTCTTCTTCAGGGGCATCAGGAGCTGGTGGGGGGCCTAGCGGCGCCTCTAGCACATATTGCTTTTGTGCAGCAGTGAGGAGAATCCTCAAATTCATAGCCCAGTTGGTGAAGTTGCTACCATTCGTAGCAAGTTTCTCTTTCTCCATGAACACATTGAAATTAAAAGCAGGTGGTGCCATCTACAATAGAATTTGTAAAGTTTATTTAGACTAAGTTTATGATAGAGTGAGTTCAGCTAATCCAAATTACTAATGAACTCCACTCAAAAACGACATCCCTCGTGTCCTTTTGGTGATTACATGAACCAAATCCACTACACCAAGTCCGATCATCACGTGAGTCGATGTAGCTTCAAAGGCGAGTATCTATATGGGCATCATATCAACTATATGACTCATGCTTAACCTTTCGGTCCGTGTTCCGAGGCAATGTCTGTACATGCTAGGCTCGCCAAGTAAGAACCTTAGTATTCGCGTGTGTAAAACTGTCTTACACCCGTTCTTATGAAAGCGTAGAGTTGAGTACACCCGATCACCACGTGATGTCTCGAAACACGATCCACAGAACGGTGCATACTTAAGGAAGAACACATTTTATCTTGATATTTAAATGAGGGATCATCTTACAATGCTACAAAAAGTGCCAAACTAGCAGTATAAGATGCTAACATCTAATGTGTAAAGTGAGATGATATGGTCCATGCATTTGATCTCTATCATTTGCATCGTGGTATGATCTCTATCATTCCTTTGTGTGTAAGGCCAAGGTCTATGGAACTTACACGTTGAGTGTGTTGTAATAGTATCTATCATACATCTACTTACAACAATACCATATCAAGACACTAGCCCAGCAACGATCTAAACTAGACGCCTCTAATTTATTTACGTGGCTTAGGACTTTCGGAGATAATAACCGGTCTTACCTACGAACATGAACCACAACGAGGATAACCAAGTTATTCGTTGTAAATCAGATATTGACTATAGTAGGAGAGACAGACACCCGTCAGCCACTTATGCAAAACAAGTTGCATGTCAGTCGTGGAACCGGTCTCATGTACGATGACATATAAGGTTGGTCCGGGCCGCTTCATCCCACTATACCACCAATATCCAAAATACATAGAAGATGCAATAACATGATCATCATCGCCCACATATAAACATATGTGTACTACCCGTGCAAAGCACCTACGCATAGATCAGGCTCTGATACCACTTTTGGGTCTGTAGCATAGAAAACAAAAAATTTCCTACGATGAGAACTATACGCCAAGATCTATCTACTAGATACAGAGCAACGGGTGGACATACATCCATCGAGAACTTACCCTCGAAGACAACGAGTTTTGTTAACGAGTAGGAACTCGTGGTTGATGTAGTCGTACACTTGCCGATCTCAAGATCGTGTGGAAGTCTAAGCGCCACAAATCAGCAGCGCATGCGTCCTCGCACACACGTTCAAGCCACCGGACAACCTCCACCTCCTCGCTCCAGCGATGCAGCGGAAGCAGCAACTCCTTCCAGATGAAATGCCACCAGGAACATGTATCTCGCTAATCCGAGACCATGGGGGAATAATTCTAGAGGGGAGAGAGATCCTTCACGAGGAGGTGTGTGGAAGAAGGAGGAAGAGGGGCCTTTTATAGGACGAGGGGGGTGCCCCTCCCCATGGCTGGTGCCTCATGGGGGTGACCCCTCACCTCCCCCATTGATGTGGTGGTAACCCCTCCACATTAAAATGCCTCTTCACATTCCCTTTTAAAGTCTCCACTTTAAATGCATTAAAATTCTCTAAGTTTAATGCTCTCTCATTTAATAAAACTCTTTTATTAAATTTATTCAGAAATTTGTTAATTACTTTAATTAACAAACATTCACATAAAACCCATTGCAACATTTCAATATCACATGCAGAACCACTTTCTGCAATTTCACCCGAAACTATTCCGGTTTCTATCAAAACTATTCCTGCGCTTTGCAATTCTTTCGTCTGAAACATATGTGCTCCAAAATGGTGTCCGGTAACTCTTAAGTGTGTCACCCTACGGTTCGCGAATAATGCAGACATGATTGAGACTCCTCTCAGATCAATAATCAGAAGCGGGACCTGGAGATCCATACTGACTCCTGCATATTCAATGATGACTTCTGTGATCGTGAGAACCTTTAACGCTAGTAACGTAATCCCTTTGTCTCATGATATAATACATGTCCGAGATTCGATCATCGGTATCCAAATACCTAGTTTGATCTCATTACCGACATGCACTCTTTTCTCGTTCCCGTGATATAACATTTTAGTGATCACATCACTTGCTTGCAAGCTATCTTAATGTGATATCACCGAGAGGGCCTAGAGTATATCTATCCGTCATCGGGATTGACAAATTCCACTCTTGATCCATGAGCCTCAACATAACACCTTCGTAGCACTGAACCCATCTTTATAGTCACCCTGTTACGGTGTGACGTTTGATGTTATCAAGATACTCTTCTGGTGTTAGCAATTAACATGATCTCATGGTCTAAGGATAAATATTACTTCGTATGATGTTATAGCAATATAAACATAATGACTTGATCGTAATGCTATACTTCGGATGAATGTTCATCACATCATTTCACAAATGATGTGACCTTGTTATTAACAACATCCAATGTCTATGATCAGGAAACCTTGATCATCTTGTTAATCAACAAGCTAGTCTATAAGAGAGGCATAACTAGGAACCCTTTTTATTTATTAAACACACATGTATTGACGTTTCCGATCAATACAATTATAGCATCCAAAATAAACATCTATCATATACGACGAATACATAATAACAACTTTATTATTGCCTCTAAGGGCCTATTTCCTTCACAAACGTTCTCGAGGCACATGGGAAGACTGTCAAGTGCTTTCGCTTCATATAGTTGATCAATCTTCTTTAGCTTGCTAAGTGTTGTGTGGGTGAACCTGTGCTAATGTACCGACCTTCCTAGGACTAATACATACTTGTGATTATACCCCTTATAAACATCCATAAGTGCAAGAAAGTAATTAAGCTAGAAACCTAACCACAGCTTTAAACTCTAAGACCCTTATGTCCTTGTGCAATGGTTTCCTAATGGGGGTTCAGGTTTCTGTCACTCTGGCAACCCCTACGATTAGTAGCCAAATACACAATGCATTCCCCTAGGCCCATATAGGTGAAGTGTCATGTAGTCGACGTTCACATGACACCACTAGAAGAAGTACACCACAACTTAAATATCAAACTATTGAATCTTTCTCAACACAACTCCACTACTAACAACATGACTTCTCCCATGTCCTCAAGAACAAAACGAACTACTCACAAGACATCATATGGATCATGATCAGAGATGGAATAATGATGTTTAACAATCTGAACATAAACAATAATTCAATGGTTCACTCAAAAGCATCAACTACAAAGAGTAATCAACACCGGGAAAGTTTCCCCTAAGAACTAATGCAAGATTCAACCCAATTGTTACAGCAATATGGAGATGGTGATGAGGGTGCTGATGGTGATAATGGTGGTGATGATGATGATGACCCAATGAAGTCCAGCTTGACGGTGGTGTTGAGGGCGATGATCTCCCCTCTCTGGGAAGGAATTCCCCCGGCAGAAATATGTCTGCCGGAGAGATCTTTCTCTCTCGGTGTTTTCGGCCCCGCAGAGGCGGCGGAATCTTTCTGTGGTCGCTCTCCGAGTCTTAGGGTTTCGGGAGGATAATATACGCCAGAGGGGAGAGCCAGAGGTGGGCCAGGGCGGCCACACCACCTGGTGGCGCGACCTAGGGTGGCCCATGCCAGGGGGTGGTGTGGGCCCCCTGTGGCCCATCTCCACTCCCTCTTCTGGCTTCCTTCGTCTTCTGGAAAAATAGGATTTTCCGTATATTTTCCCAGATTTTCTGATCTTCGCGAATTTTGCCTCCAAACAACACCTTTTCCATCAGAATCCTGACTGCAGCGGTCCATGCTCCAAAAGTCATCAACCATGCAAAAACATATGAAATAACATAAGTATCACCTCTTAATATGAAATATATCAATGAATAACAGTAAATTATGACATAGAATAGTGATGCAAAATGAACGTATCAGAGATGCAGGGCAAGGAGCGGGTATGGAAAGCTCCGGCTCTGCGGTGGCGCTCGGCCAGTGAGGGATGGCGCAACCAGGGTAGCGACGGCACATGCAATTCCCCATGGCTGTTTCACGAGGAAGACAGGAAAGATAAGGAAAAACGTGGGTGCAGTGGGCTAGACCCACGCCAGTCAGCGCGTATGGGTAACGAAGCCTCGACCTAGATGATTGTAACGAGCGATCCCCCGAGGAACCGAATCGTTACCCTTAGCTAAAGGAAACTGTTGAGCATCCTTCGGAGGCCACGAGCGTCCCAACCTCCGGGTCTGGAGCTTGACATGTGTCCTTCCACATTAGTCAAATGGACGAACGACCACGTGAGTGGGCCTCCTACAGCTTTGTTTAATTTATCATCCTCGTCCTCACGCAAGCAGCACCACTGACTGAGCTCGATCTCCCTGGCCTCCGCTGCTCTCCAACCCCGTCGTACCACCACAACACCTCTGCTACAACCGCCACACCATTGATGCCTCAAAAACCTCTGGCGACGTGCTCCAAAGAGGGGGCCCTTGGAAGCACATCCCATGAGCTCGCAACACCTCCACCCTCTCCCATGACCTCCTCTCCCTTTCGAGGCACCTTGCTTGTAGCACTACCATCCTCCCATGGAAGCACTGTCACCGCCGCCATCACCGGAGAAGACGCCAACATGGTCCCTTGCATCCCTCTTGTCCGCTGCTTGTAACTTCGACGATAGCAGCTTGCAGCACCACCAGGTCCTTCCAAGATCCACCACCTGTCGCTGATAGCATCACCATCTGTAGTTGGTAGCACCGCCGCGTGCCATTGGTACCATCACCGCGTGCTGGTGGTAGCATCGACGCTTGCCGGTGGTAGCATTGAGGCCTGCCCATAGTAGCTTCAACGCCTGGCGGTGGTAGCATTGATGCTTGTCGGTGATAGCATCGAGGTCTGCCCATAGTAGCATCAACGCCTAGCGGTGGTAGCATCGAAGCTTGCCCATAGTAGCATCACCGCGTGCCAATGGTAGCATCGACGATTGTCGGTGATAGCATCAAGGCCTGCCCATGGTAGCATCAATGCCTGGCGGTGGTAGCATCAAGGCCTGCCCATAGTAGCATCACCGGGTCCTGGTGGTAGCATCGACGCTTGCTAGTGGTAGCATCGACACTACCCGATTGATGCGGTGCGGGTGGTGCGGTGGAGGGAGGCCATGGGGGCGCGCCTTGTAGCAGCGACGGAGGGAGGCCATGGCGGCTTGGGTTGTGTGGTGGAGGGAGGCCATGGTGGCATGGGTGGTGCAGTGGGAGGCGAAACGCGGCTCGGTGAAAGATTGAGAGGAGAAAAGGAAAAATCAAAGGAACGGGATTGAGAGGGGAAAGCGGCGGAGGAAGAAGACCGAAGGGAGGCAAGGCTCATAGTGGCCCCCACACAAGCTGTCTCCGCTCGTGGGACGCGTGGTGAGCGAACCAAAGTGTTTTCCTTAGCTAAATCGTGGGTGGCAGGTTGTGTTGTTGGTTGCACACAAGGTCGTCATGCCGTAAGGTTGGTTGTACACATGAGCGGCGACTGTGGTTCCCTTGTATCGCAGCCGTCGCCATTCGGACGCAGGACCTGATGCAAAGCTTCCGGGTAACACAGGGCGTTATCTATCTCTGACGCATGTTTAAGTCGATTTCTGCTGCTATTTGAACCAGATTAAAAATCACATGTCACCTTAAAATTTCATTTCAACAGTATTCATCCGTGAAACACTTGGACCTCCCGAATTATTATTAAGAGATCAATCAGAAAATTACCATTCCACGCAAGAGGGAAGAATTGTCCCGGTAAACTATATATGCACACGAATCAATCAGGAGAGCCACACCAAACAGGGAGTTTGCAATCAGCGTCAGTCCATATGCAAGGTGCATAACAGCAACACCTGCACCTTAGTAGCTTCGACAACAACAGGACGGGAAACCAACCGGCCATCTTCAAACCAGATTCGAGACGCCGTCACTGGGTCCTGCTGGCCTTGGCGTGTCCTCGACATGCAATGGCTTCTTGTAGAGCTGGAGAAGCAGCGACGAGCAGACGACACTCACCGACGAGGCCGCCATGCAGGCCCCTGCGAGCCAGGGGGGAAGCCGGATGCCCGTGAACGGGAATAGGACGCCGGCAGCGATCGGCATGCCCAGGACGTTGTAGCCCAGAGCCCATACGTAGTTGAGCCGGATCTTCGCAAGGGTCTTCCGCGAGAGGTCGATGGCTGTGATCACATCCTCCAGGCTGCTCTTCATCAGGACGACGTCGGCAGCCTCAATGGCAACGTCCGTGCCGGCACCAATGGCCATACCTACGTCCGCTGCAGCCAGGGCTGGTGAGTCGTTTACGCCGTCACCAACCATCGCCACGGTGAATCCTTGTGTCTGCAGAAATGGTGTCAGCAGGAATACAAACAGTAACGTCAAGCCTAATCCCTGCAGAAAAGAGAGAAGAGTGTACCTGCAAGTCCTTGATCTTCTCAGCTTTTCCAACTGGATCGATCTCAGCAAATACAGTGTTGATCCCAACTTCCTTTGCTATGGATTTAGCTGTAGCCCAATTGTCGCCCGTCACCATGATACTCGTGATGCCCATTGAGCTAAGATATGAAATGACACGGCCTGCCTCAGGCTTCAAAGGATCAGATACGGCAAGAGCTCCGCAGATAATCCTATCAATAGCAACTAGCACGCAGCTTCTGGCAAGGCCTTCCATTTCAGACATGTATTCCTCCACTTCAGAGTTCATTGGAGCTTCAAATTCTTGCATAAGCCTTTTGTTCCCAACCAAAACCAGCTTGCCTTCAACGTTTGCACTGACTCCTGCCCCTGGATGCACCTCAAAATCTTTGGAATCCAGCATGTGATCACTGTCAGATCCATATTGTTCTCTGAGCTTCTTTGTGTATTGAACAATAGCTTTTGATAGAGGATGCTCACTGTTTGCCTGATGAAGTTGCAATGTTTTTTTTGTTAACGTTAGAAAAGAAATTAGAGTCAGACCCCCCACCCGCCCCTCAAAAAAAGAGAAAAAAGTCTGTACCAATAAAATAATGATAACTACCATAATGCCTTAGAGCGTAAATGTGGGAAGACATAAGTGGCTAACAAACAAACCTCGGCACTGGCAGTTAAATCACACAATTCTAGAAGTGGTATCTTGGAAAAGATCTTTGTTTGAACAACAGAAGGTTTGCCGATAGTCAGGGTTCCAGTTTTATCGAAAATGATAGTCTTAATCTGCAAACGGAGATTCAAAAGTGTAGTTCAGTATGCAAATCTACCACATTAGTATTGATCTGGAAAATAAATACTCCTTACACCAGAGTCTGTAACTCTGCCTCACAAGGGAATGCACAGGTGCACACACACAGACTAGCACACGAAAAATCTCAAGAGTACCTTGTGAGCTTTCTCAAGTGCGTTGCCACCTTTAATAAGAACACCTAGAGAAGCACCTTTTCCGGTGGCAACCATAACAGCAGTCGGCGTAGCTAATCCCAGAGCGCATGGGCAGGCAACGACTAGAACAGATATTCCAAACTGCAGAGCAAGCTCAAAACTATCCATTGCCTCCGGAATCCATTGCTGAGGGTAGAGGTGAAGTTGCCCGGGTATGAACCAGCCAAGCCATGTGAGAAACGCAGCCACCACAACCTTGAAACGAGAAGACATAATGTGAGGTGGAAAAGGGATTTTGTTGAAAGAGATACCCTGACAGCAAGAGCACACTGGAATATTTGCTAGTATCAAGCAGGGTATGATTTCCGTAACGAACCTATCATTTACTGCTGGAAAACTAATCAGATCAGTAAGGACCAGTGTTAAACTAGCAATTTTACCAAATCAAATAAATAAATTTGATCTTGACAAGTTCACCAAACAGAAGTATATAGTAGAAGCTAGGGTAGCCGGGTAGCATATACAGAGTTTTCAGCTGAATCCTGAATGCTGGCCATGTCTGCGCTGACTAATCATGTTTATCATGTATGCAGCGACTAATACCGAGAAACTACTACTGTGACCAATTATGAACCACTTGGGTAGGTAGGACCTGACAAGGTTATGACTATGCAAATGCTGGTGCAGAGATAACATAACAGGAGGAAATTTTGAATGAGAAAGTAACAGATACTTACAGTTGGAACAAAAAAACGTGAAATTTTGTCTGCCAACCTCTGCACTGGAGCTCTTGCAAGTTGAGCTGCTTCAACTAGCTGTACAATCTGCGACAGAGCCGTTTCTGATCCAACATGAGTGGCCTTAACAATTATGAAACCATTATCGTTTACAGTACCACCAATAACCTTTAAAAAGGGCCAGAAGTGTCAGAGCACTGGATGATTCTCTTAAATAATGAGAGCAGTAGATGATAAACAAAATAAATTTAAGACAATCATCAGAATCTAAATGTAACAACCTTGTCTCCTGGTTTCTTTGCAATGGGCCTTGCTTCCCCAGTTATCATGCTTTCATTAACATGGCTTTGACCTTTGATGACGACACCATCAACAGGAACCTTTTCACCAGGGAGAATCTTAATGAAATCGTTTCTTTGAAGTAACTGGGTGCTGATCTCCATTTCTGAGATGACACTTCCATCCTTGTCCAAAGTGAGAAGTACAGCTGTTTCAGGTGCAAGTTCTGTCAACTTTGACAAAGCATCTGATGTCTTCCCCTTTGCCACCACCTCAAGGTATTTTCCCAGCAATATAAAAGATACCAACATAGAACTAGTTTCAAAAAGATCTTGTCCTTCAAACGAGTTTGATGTAAGTGCCTTCAAAATTATATACATAGAGTAGAAGTATGCAGCATTTGTTCCCAAAGCGACCAGCACATCCATGTTAGAGTATCCTCGTTTCAGTGCATGATAAGCTCCAATGTAAAATCTGACATGTAAAACGATACAAAATGAAATACATAAGATACATGCTACATAAAGGTACAGTGAAGGAACTGTAAAGCAATATTGCTCGACACCCTTTGCACTATATCTATCATTCGCAAACAACATGATACTCTTACATTATACTACCTCCATTCCATAATGTAAAGCCTTTCTAGCAGTAAATTGAACTGCTACAAAGGCTTATATTATGGAACGGAGGTAGTAACATTTTTTAATTTAAACAAAAAAGCTTAATGTTTCAGACAGAAGATAGAAATAGCACATCAAGAAGTTGTTGCCAGGTTAAGACTGTACCTCCAACCAATAATGAACTGAACTGGAGAACATAGCAACCACCGCAGTAGCATACCTAGCGTCATGTTGTTGTAGATTTTATAGAGCAGCCAATCTCCAAAAGGAGGAAGCATCGGCAGGACCATCGCGAACATGAACACAGGAACCGAGAAGAGGCAACTCCAGAGAAATTGGTTCCTGTAACTTATTATTTCATGGTGGCGTTCTACTTCCCTTTGCTTTGGTGGTGAATACAAGCTGGCATTAAAACATTTCGGGGGTTGTGCAGCATCCTGAATGCGCTGAATAAGTAGTCGCGGACCAGTGACATCAGGATCATATGCAATTTTAATTGTTTGACCCACTGTATCCCATTCAACATTATTCACCCCCTCCACAGTTTCCAGGACCGACTGAATGAGTTTGGTGTCTTCTGGAGAATTTACACCCTCGAGTTTTAGATGCATTTTGTTCACATCATCCCCATAACTAATGAGATCAGCCCCAAACCCAGCATCCTCAATAGCCTCGATTAGTAGATCACGACTAGTAATATTTGGATCAAAGTGCACCTTGGCTTCCTCCAAGGCAAGCCCTACTGCAGCTTTTTTCACTCCAGGTACCATCAGAAGTGCCCGTTCAATAGATTCAGAACAGCTCGTACATGCCATTCCTTTTATCCGGAGTCTGCATACAGCAATTTCTTGTTCTTGGAGTTCATCGACCTCAAAATTGATGCCCTCAATAGCTTCTTTTATGGTTCTTGCCTGGAGAATAAGAATCTTAACTGAGAAAATATAGGAAATAATACCTAAGGTGCGATATTTTCTTCACTACTTCGTGCAGAATTATTTTACACAAATTAGTTAACTGAAAGTACATGTTCATAAATACAAATTTATTACTCCAAATCAAATTGTAGTAACAAAATTACAGTAGTAAAAATAAAAGGTCATATGGTTCCTTAGCAGTTCATTTTGACCAAGACTATAAGAAAATCAGATGATGTAATACTCGTCGCGGAGAACAAATAGTTCCTCAGCATTTCATTTCTGAACACAACTATCTGACAATATCCAACTGTCCGATGATTGAACAGTCGCTGTCAAGAGATTGGCCCACACCAACTAAAAAGTAGTTAAATAGTTTGCAGTAATCAGGTATAGACATTACATACGAATATCAAGGAAAAGATGATATAAATTTGGCTTGGCAGGGCAGCTAAATCAGGATTTACCGAACAAACTCATCTGAAACAAAACAAAAATGTACTAGCTTATACCCAATACATGTGAGCATGTACATGGTTCGGTTGATAACTTGGATTAGCAACAGGACACAATGCAAATCTTTTCATTCGAATTGAAAATGCAGCAACAAGAACATATTGAAAATGCAGCAACAAGAGCAAGAGCATGAGCTCAAGGAAATCTTACATCGGTCTCCTCCGGTGTATACTGAACAACAGCCTGGCCCTGAAGGACCGAGACCTGGACGCTCTCAACCCCCTTCAATCCCGCCACCACGGTCTCGATCGACACGGCACAGGATGCGCAGGACATGCCCCGAACATTGAACATGGCCTTCCTCGTCGTCCTCTCCTTCCGCGGGGACACCCTGGCGGCAGGAGACGCGGCAGGGGAGGAGGCACCGTGTGCCACCGCGTCGAGAAGCGGCTCTTTGAGATGGCTCTCTCCATTCCGCTCCATCCCTGTTCCAGAATTGGTCAGAACAAAGATTCATGACAGTAGCAGCTGCAGAGCATCAAGAACTAATGTACACGTTTACACATCAGAGACCCTGACCCTGCCACGAATGGGGTGCAATTACTGTTGTATGTAATGGACTGACAGAAGCAACTGCGTTAGAACAAGTAGAGTCTACAGCTTGGATCAATCATGGGCACAGAGTAAAATCAAGGTGACCACTCTGCTGCTTTCCTCCCCCAAACCCCAAACTTCATTTAAATAAGGGCATGCTAAATTGTGGAATATGCTCAGTAAGCTACGCCGGCACGAACCAAACGCATCACCATCTTAGTTTGAGGCCTTGAGAAGAGAACAACAACTTGTGACGCGCGCAAACAGCTCGACGCACCAAATTTAACAGGGATACCAAAAATTATACTGTACTACTATAAGGCGGCAACTCGACATCACCGCGCATGAAAGAGCGAAAATCAAAAACCCACTAGACAAACGAACGCACAACCGAAAAGCTCGGCGGCGGCGGCGGGGGGCAGCGGCGGTTACCTGGGTATCCGGCGGTGGAAGGGGCAGCAGAGGAGGGAAGGCCGCGACAGGCTCTAGGGTTCTCCGTGCACGCGGGGGACGGGGAATCAGGCGCCGCGGGACGGGAAGGGTGGGGGGGCTGGGGAGGGTCTAAGACGACGTGGAGGCGGCGTGAAGCAGGCCGCCCGCGACAGGAAGAGGAGGAGGAGGCGGCGAGGGCGAGGTGGTCAGGCACTCTGCCCTGCCGCCGCGCTTGTCTTGTTTGATTTATATTTTGCGTGACCCGTTCGTTCAGATTTGCTGGAATTTGGGTGAGAATGCGGGGCCTTTTTGTTCGGTAGCGTTTGAGTTTTCGAGTCTGGTTTGGTTTTGGATTCCCTCGGTCGTCTCGTCTCAGTGCGCGCCCCATGCGCCCGTCGCTCTCTCCGCTCCTTTTCTATCCCCTTTCTTCGACGCCTTTTTTTTCTGTGATTACCCGTTGCTTTTCGAGTTTTGCACATAGGCCCCACGGCCTACACTTTGTCAACTTTGCAATTGCCACCTGTGTATGGCATAGGATCACGCCACTTCCTTCCAAGTACTAGTATGTGCCACCCTAAAATTCGTTGACTTTGTGGGTATGATTTGGACATCCAACGACATTTATTCCTGGCCCTTGTTTAGTGATGAAAGGAGTTGGTCAACAACGGGATCGCAAACAAAAACAATGCCTTGATTGAATGAGACATCCAGATAAACTATGTATAAGGTCATAATTGATTACAAATTTATAACGGTATATTCCATGTATAAGGCGGCACGTACTATACCCTCTTTCTTGTAAGATTGGCTTGTAAGTGAGAAGAAGCTTTACCATGTGACGTATTTGACGACGCACTCATAAAATGTATGTATATGTGTTGGGGTGGATTTGACATCTCGTTGATGGGGTATTATATTCATAGAATCAATTGAATTTGGTTAAGGATTTCGAGTTTTTCTCGTCGCTGCAATACTTATTTCGGTAGGACAGTCCTACACATCTAATACAACTTTGGGCGGCAGCCGCTAGCTGGGTGGTTGCATGAAACCATAGGGATCGATTTGTATTTCTCGATCTCTTGCGGTTTTCAGGATAATCCCTTTATCCTGGTTTCTCTTTTAGTTTCCACCTCCGTTGCTTCTTGTAACTTGATTTTTAATTAATAAAATATGTGATTGCTATAAAAAAATACAATTATTGGTTGTGCATGAAAGTTCGATCGACTAACATAACCGAGAGAGAAATACAATCCATTGTGTCTTGACGTCAATGCACTTTCTTATTATTTCTTATTACATGTTTTCTTGCCTTGAATATTGTTAAAGTAAAAGAAAAATAGTATAAAAGTATGCATTTAAAAAAAGGTTTGCATGTATTAAACCAAACATGTTGAAGCATGCGAACAACTTGATCCCCCTATATTGGTCGACTGGTAGTAGTTGAATTTCATGTAGACTGAAAGCCATTTTTTGAAATTTCTTCGGATAACATGCACTTGTGCACAAAGACATGGATTTATTATTGCTTTTTATGGGCATGGATTTACTAGTGTTGAGGAACCATTTTAAACACAAATTCTGTTATCACCGAAAATAGCAATTCTCGTGTACACAAGATAAATTAGAGAATGACTAGAGACCAAGAAGTAATATTAAGGGGGGTAAGCATATAAGTGACCGGTTGAGAGTATAATCTTTATCGAGAACCACGTGATGATTATTATGAACTAGCACGTATGTCCGTGCGTTGCAACGGAACGGAAAATAAGAAGTCGATTTTAAACCAAAAACATTTACGTGGCCTTAATTTTACCCAAAGTAGAGCAAGCTAAGTTTTCCTAGCCTTCATTCGTCCATCTGTCTTACTCTATTGTACCACATAAGAGAAAATGTAGTATAAAACAAGAGTGTGGATTTGCTACCAAGGGGGATAGCTGCCCCCCCAGCCAACATCATACGATGTGTGCTGAGATCTGCACTGCCCGCTCGCTGTCAGTTACCAGCGGTGACATAGTAATCGGCGATTAGTGAACGCATCGACAGTCGTGCCATGTCAAAAGCCTAAGCGTGCATGGTCCGCGACAGGCGCCGACCACTATTTGGAGGCAGACACGAAAAATAGTGTACACTGTAATAACGTGTGCAGATTTTTTGTCATGATACTCGGTGTTAGGCTGTTTTTTGTTAGATACGAATATATGACTTTTATCGTGCGTAGCCAGCGTGGCTCGTGGACACCTAATGACTAAACCACTAGCCGATCTTACCGAGCCAGCGGTAGATATTCTTTTTTTTAAAGCCATTAACCGCAACCTCTGTCCAAGCACACACGCACTCGATTTTTTTAGAGTTTTGCCTAACACCCCGCCACCTTGGGCTACGTGCTTGCATGCACAATGCCCCTCGTTCATACAAGCACATTCACGAGCAAAACGCAAACACAAAGCACCGGTGTCAGCGTTGTCACCAACATAAGGTCAATTACATACCCCTATATCCAAGCCACAAGTCTGTCACCGCTGTACACAAAGGGACAAAAAAAACAGTGGCACGCTACCCAAGCTGACAAGCCAAACATGCATGCCTACACGACATCAGCATAATAAAAAGACATAAGGTTGTATAGGCTATGTTGTCTAACATAAAGTCTGTGTACACTTGGAACTCACTGCTATTGTATTCTGACGTGCTCTCCGTAGTCAGCTTTTTATAGATTGCTTAATCGGGATCATCAGTAATGCATCTCGTAAGCTTATTTTGCATGTATCTTAATGCGGCGAATTGGACTGCATCCGCATGGAGGGCAGCTATCCCCTTGACAGCGGACTATTAACCATAAAACAATTACTAATCTTCTTTCAGTTAATATCAAAATCAATATTTTTTGTTCACCATGATAGTAGTATGTGCAAACATATACAAATATTTTCCTGATAATGTCCAAATCATATAGAATGGTCTTAGAAAATTTTGTGTGTACACAACTCACTCGCTAGGAGAAAACAGTACCACGTTGGTTAGATGGTTACCTGGATCTCCGGCAGCATGCCAGTGTTGTACACGTACACCAGGCTCGCCGGCTCGCAATTGTTATTTAGCATTATGGTGGAGAATTTAAGCTAAATACTTAGCACCGTTGTCCTTATCAGCAGATTAAATACCTGCACACGACGGATCGTGTCAGAGAAACATCAAATTAACACGCAGAACAACACGATCCAAACCGTGGAGCATGTACGTTAAGAGCTTGTCCTGCATGTATAATGAATCCTGTGCTGATCATGAAGAGGTTGACGTACTTTGTCCTGCATGTATAATGAATCCTGTGCTGATCATGAAGAGGTTGACGTACTGCAGCGCTCGCGCCAGCGACGCCGCCTTCCTACTCTGGCATCTTCTGCTGCGGCGATCAGTCTCCGTTCGCTCGTCTGCAACAACCCACACGGAAATACATCTCGCTGAGAATAGTCTGCACGGAGCTAACACGATATGCAAAGCTGACTCAATCTGGTATAGTATTTTCATCAGAGCCAACCCTGTTGATCGATTGTTTTGTAGTATACGTAGCTAGCTTGTAGGGAATATAGAACCATGCACCACCGAGATTTGCACAAGCTGCCTGTGGCGCACAAGCCGACGTACGATGTCGAGCAGCCTATGCAGGAACGACCCCTCGCCCCCGTCGTCGGCACCGAGCGGGAACCGGGCTGCAAGTGGAGAAGCAGCCTCGTGGACGCACAAAGTAATGCACATGGCCGACCGCCGCCCACGAGCAGCGCCTCAGGTCTTATTCTCTAGGTACTCGTACGCCCATGACCTTTAGCTCAAGCGATTCCAGGCTACGGTGGTGTCCATGGCGGCGTGAGTTCGAGGCGAACGCGACGATCGAAGAACCCCAGCGACCAACATGGCGTGCTCTCGCGAGGTCGCCTCAATCCTCACGCCTTCTGTCTTCCTGGACTGGCCCTACTCCGGCTGCCTGTACTCCGGTGTTGCGCCCCGTGCCGTGCTCTCTGCCTGCATGGACTCTGGCGTAGACCAATCGCTGCACGGTGGCTTTTCCTAGCGCGCCCACGCCCATGCCTCCTCTAGATTCGACCCTCTTTTCCGCGAGAGGCACAAAAGGAAGACTGAACGGAGATAGATCGACGGGTACGCATGTAGAAATAGAGGAGGGAGGGCAAAAATAATTACCGGTGGCTTGGTGGGCAATTTAGTGTCCGGTGGGAAAGTAAAAGGGTCCAAAAAAGTGTTGGACCGGAAGAAACAATCCGTCCTTTATTATTAGGTATAGATTAGATTATACTACTTTCTCCGATCCAATTTAAATATTCTCAAATTTGTCTAGATTTAGATGTATCTTGACATGTTTTAGGGCTATATATAACAGAATCTAGACAAATTTGAAAATATTAATTTGGATCGGAGAGAGTAATTTCATATGACTTGGACCAAAATTCTTCACTTTCTAACTCATGTTTGTATGTAAGTTTCATCATTCCGTACTTCAAATATTGGAAATGACGGAGAAAACTAATGTTGTTTGGCACTTGTTTTTAAGAAAAATATACATCAGATTATACGTAGTACGACTCGTACTACGAGCATATTCGAATTTCAAGCCCGCCTATTGTGCATCATAGAAGTTCACCTTAATTTAGAGCATTGCTCCGATGTTTATAGATTTCATGCAGATGTGAAGACTTTTTCCTATTGCATAAATGTAGATTTTAAAACAATTATTTCTCAAAACACGCTTTCGTCCTGATATAGTAATACAGAAACCACATACAACCGCGATAGTCTCGAAACAAACACAAATGCTAGGACAACAGCAAACACACGTCCAAAAAAACAAAGAAGAAACAAAACGGAGACCGAGGCGGATCAACTAAACGATGGTGACCCACAATCGTTGCACCTTCCGGAGAAGTCCTACCATGCTCCAAGCACCAGTTCATCAAGCACCAAGCATCACCCTTTAGAAGGAAAGCGAACGCTACTGTCCAAACCAGAGACTGGTCCTAGAGTTTTCCCCGACACACAGAGGAAAGCGGATAAAGGGTAACCACGACGCCCTCTAGGAAAGAAAGATGCCACTCGCGGACAAAACCACGTAGGTGTAGGACAAACCGATAAGAATTTCTCCGAAAAAACCCTACCCACAACCCCTAGGTGATCCATTGCACAGGAGCCCCGCGAGGTCAAAGCCTCGCCACCACCAAGCTCGTCGTCCACGAACATGCACCACTACGGTCACGACGCCGACATTGCCGTCTCACTGAGATTACTGTTGCGAGGTTTGCAAGACAGAGGCAAAATGTAGTTTGAATTGGGATCAGCAGTACCGTGGTCGCACGGGAGAGAATTGCCTCCACCACCAAAGACGATAGTCGACCGGACGTGGCCGCATGCACACCAGTCCCAGTTGGGTCCGGTTGGGCCCAACGGACTCGTAAAGCCCCCACGGGGGCACACCACTCCCAAGAGGATCTGGCCAAGTCCAGGCTGACCCGTAAAGCCCGCCGCCATGATACAATCGACCAGTCGCGATCACAGCCGATCCTTGTACTAGCTACCTCGCCGCTGCATGCAGATCATGCAGAGAGTAGCACAGGCCCGCGCGCCCCTGATCCAGATCTAGGTCGATTGAGCCCGACCAGCACCATCCCGCCTCCAACAGCTCGGGGAAAGGCAAGCCGCAACCGCCGCATGGGCCGCCCCTGGTGATCCCTGCTGGCAGTGGCAACGGGGGAGAGGAGGGTAGGGTGGTTGGCCGGAGAACGGTGGAGTTGCCCCCCGTCGCCCTCGCTAGGGGGAGGGGGCAAGGGATGGGTCGGGGTCTTTTTTGCTTCCCCGGGCAAGTGGGTTCCGGTGGTCATTGTCATCATGAAAATGATGCATACAAATATATAATAAGCGAAAAATTAGGAGGCAATAAGGCATATAAGTGTACTTAAGAGTAAATTTAGATGAGATTAGTGGAGAGTAACTTAAGGGTCTTTTTTTTGCGGGGGCACAACTTAAGGGTCTAGAAGTTAAGATTTGAGACAACCTGCGTAGATAAAAAAAAGGTTACACCGAACTTATATCGTGTGCCTTGTTGTGTAAATATCATATCTTAAGGGGCCGATCTGCACAATAGCTGGTTCGGTCCAAGTCCAACGTCAAAACTCTCAAACGCGGTCGCCACGTCGCCTGCGACCACAAGGATGGGGAATTTTACGGTTTTCGTCGCAGTCGTCACATCACCGGGACAGGGTCCCTTGTACTTAGTACCTCGTATCATAAGTTTGCGCGTCGTGATTAAACAAAAGAAGCTATTTGGAGAAGAACTGGATTAATGTTACTACTACGTACGTATCTATAATTTTTTTTTTCAAAATTCCACCTATCTATTTTTTTAGATATACATTCTACCAATCTATTAATAATCATCGATATCATTACAAAGAGTTCTAAAAAAATAAAAGTTACAAGTAGATCATTGAAATACCTATCGACAACTATATACACTAGCACGAGCCGAAGTCACACCGCCGTCCTCGCTCTTTCATCACCGGAGTCAAGCAAACCTTGTCGTAGTATAGCTTGTTGTAGTAGACGAATAGAAATCGTCATGCTAAGTCCCCAAATGACCAGCGCACCAGAGCAGCAACTATCGCCGTAAATAGCAAACATAGATCGGAAAAGACCGACCTCAAATTAAACCAACAAATACGAAAAACAACCGGATCTCAACAGATCCGCCGGACACACGACTCCACGCGTCCTCCATCGATGTTAGGCGCACCAACTGAGCTAAGATAGGACAGTAGGATCTTATTCTAACTTGACATAGTCGTGCCTCAACATCCTGAAAAAGGCATTAAAAATAGTCTACATACAAAATAAAGACCTCCCGCCGACGAGGAGCCGTGGTCTGCCACGCCTCGAAGACGCTAATGCCGCCGAAAACGAAACTGACTGATGACGTTCCCGGACCTTGGTGAAGGATGGAATCCGAGATGGGTTGCCAACGCCTTGGAGAGCGTCTCTATACGCCTCTACTTATTCTGGAGGAAAAAGTCCATTTTTAACCCTGAAATCGTAGTGGTTCGGCGTTTTGAACCCTCAAGTCGAAATCCTGGTCGTTCGTACCCTGAACTATTCAATCCCGGTCTAAATTAAACCCTGATGCGGTTTGGTACACTAGGAAAGCAACGATCCTGGCTGGGATTACATGCTACTCTCACTGACAATGGGGCCTAGGTGTAGCTCTAATAATTCCTTCATATATTATTTTACAGAGTTGATTAACCAGTAGGTCCCGTGCCTGAGCTCGCTGCGCATGCTACCGCAAAAATCTTCATGCCTAGCTCGCCCACACGCATCTCCGTAGCAGCAACTCTGCGCGCCGTTCAGCCTGGTGGAAGACGTGGCGGCATTCATTGTGCATGCGCACCTGGTCGCAGACGCCGATGCCATTGAGGCACAGGACGCAGTGGCCTCTGATGACGCACGACGGCGACGACACGACAGATTCCATCTCGTTGAACCGCACCACTGGCAGCACCTCTTCGATGACCATCCCGGCACGGCCCGGAACTCGGTCTGTCGGTGTTGCCGTGCTGCAGCAGGACCCGCTGCGCTGCGTCGCGCCTCCGTGCTTGTAACACCCTCGAATCGGCCCTATGCAAGTTTTAGCCCTTTCCGCCAAACCCGCATAGAAACGCTTTAAGGACGCCCACCAGGCACTTTCGTGCGGGTGGAAAACGAAGTAATACCATTACACCACAGTCCTCGATGGGACTCACAGAACAGATATATACAACAACGATTCCATGAGTCAAGAATACAGATATACTATACAAAGCTTCAAATCACCTTGAAAACGATAGAGCGTCCGACTACGGACAAGATGCAAATGGGGCTAAGAGCCCTGAAGAATAACCAATGGCGTCCATAACCCTGCCCAGGCCAAGCCGGAAGGGTAACCCTGCTAACGACGTCAATCTCAAACCTGCTAAAACAAAAGGGGTGCCGACAAAGGGCGAAGGAAAAAGAGGAGCGTCAGTACTAAGGCCAGTACACGGCGAGACTAGAATTCGGCGGCTCTCGCCTACATAGGTATGGTGGGATGAAGCGGCAGCACAACGGCACTAAACAACCTATAGAGACTCGGTATCACTGGCGGCTATTAGAGAGGGGTAAGAAAGACCTATTCGGGTCCAACCTGAAGTTAATCACCAAACAAACCGATCCTGATATTTCCCCCTCGAGACCAAACGAGGAAGTCGGACCAAGGAACTCACACAGTTGGCAATTTTACTCATTCCGTTTTAGTTGCAGCACTTACTAATCAGATACAGATAGCATGAGTCATCCTGATAAGTAGTGGGCAGTTTTAATCACCATTCCGTTGTAGTTGGAACCTTACTAGTCAGATATAATTATCCTGAGGAATCCCAAAACCTAGCAGTTGTTGGCACTTTTATCACATTCCATTAGAGTTGCAATATTTACTAGGCATATATAACAAAACAACCCAGATCCAGCAGTTGTTGGCATTTTTAATGTCCATGCCGTTTTAGTTGAATCTGATTACTAGTCATGTATTAAGTCAAATTTATAACACTACTTTAGTTATGCTTGTCTATGATCGAGATACTGTGCTCCAAGATGTCCATAACCGCGGACACGGCTTTTAGAAAGTTTTACCCTGCAGGGGTGCACAAATAGCAACACACACTCGATCAACCTCGGAAAAACCAACTCAAAACCCAACGAGGCATTCACGACAAAGCGATCACAGGATTCAGAAATATTTCAGGGGGCAACCCCACTAAGCTACCCGCAACGAAGTTGGCCGGCTCCGGAACGGACCCAGGGTTTGTGTGGACGGCTGTAAACGACTGGGAGCCCGAAAGTGTGACTGGGCTTATCGATACAGCGAAAACATGTCACGATCCTAAACAGTACAGGTGCTCCACGCACAATCTTAAATAAAGCAGTAACATGGCATAAGTACAGGATAGTAATAAAGCCCCAAACTACTTGTGGCCCCAAGAAATAGAAATGAATCAAGCTCTGGCTCAGGAGGGTCCATAAGGCCTCCCGGATGTGGATAGTGCGAATAGTCAAGGAACAGGTATCAAGTACTCGGGGTCCTACGGGACACAAGTGAGCGTGGAAGAACCAAATAACATCTATTGCCCACCGATGCCTCTGCATTAGTTATATCTAGCATTTTAATAGTTCGCTACACAGATTTAAATGGAGTCCAGAATAAGACAAAGATATCCCGCATATAGACTCCATATTTAATTATGAGGTGAATCGGCATAATGCTCCCAAACCACAGGCAACCATGCATGCATGAACAATTTAATATGCGACAGTTGATAAAGTCATTTTATAAAAATAGGGGCTAAGGGGCACACATCTGGGTTCGGCAGATCTTGGGTTCCGGGGGTCCGGGGTTCGGTCTCAGGGTCCGGATCTGGGGTTCGGATCGACGGGATCGTTCTCAGACAATGGAAGGAGAGCTTGGCGTCCCGGGAAGAAGGACTTGCTTTGGCGTCGGGGCGCATCAGACTCGCCCTGGTCGGTGTCGATCTTGTCATCGCGAAGATCTTGTCGGGTCCTCGGATCGGGTCGGTGTTGGCGTTCGGGATGAATAACTTGGCGTTCCGGTGGTGATCAGGTTCGGTCTTCGGACCCGTGTCGGTGCGCTCGGGTTCTTGGCATTCCGTGTGGGCGATCTTGGCGTCCGGGAAATCTTCGGAATCCGTGAAGTAGATCTCTAGGGTTTCCTTGTCTTCGATTGTCGATGACGAACTTGGGTGGATCGGGTACCGGGGGAACGGTCTTCGGGTTCCGGGGGAAGAGCTCGGTGTTTCCGTGTCTTCGGTTCCATGAAGGCGTGCTTGTCATCCGTGATGGCGAACTTGATGTCCCGAGAAGAAGATCTTGTCGATCCGGCATCGGTTTCCTTGGTGAAACCTCATCATCGGTGGCAATCGTCTTCGAGTACCATCATTCTCGGTGGCGGCCGTCCTTAGGTTCTGACTTGTCGCATGGTGTCTTGGATAGCTGCAGCAGTAATCATGTCCACACAACAGAGTACCACACACAACTGCATAAGCCACATCTACTGCACCAACACCTCACCACATGCGCGAGCTCGGCCAGGAACAAACAGAAGAAAAGGGCATCAGGGAGCTGCGAGGCTCGGCCCGGGGTAGCGCGCGGCGAGGTGCTGCACGAGCTCGACGACGGGACGGTCAGCGGGCGCGGGCGTCGGCCGGCGTAGGGGATGATGCCCACAGGGCACCGTTGCAGAGGGGAGAGGACGGTGGCGAGGGGCGCTCGAGGCGAGACATGTCGGCGGAACGACGCCGGTGCAGAGGACGCCGGCGGAGGCAGGCACTGTTGCCGGGACGGCGACCGGCTGGGGGACGAGGGAGGACGCGAGACAAGGGCGTCGGGCAGGTGGGGATCGGAGGCGAGGTCGGCGGAGCCGCCGGAGCGGGAGAACGCGTCGACGGGCGCTGCGGACGAGCTCGGGTCGCGGAGGCGAGGAGAAGGCGCGGGGGCTCGGGGGTCCACGGCGGCGGGGTCGAGGATGGCCACCCTGGGCGCGGAGAGGAGAACGGGCGCGGGGACGGCGAGGTCGAGGCGGAGGAGGCCGAGGGCGGCAGAGCTCCGAGGAAGGCGCTCGAGCTAGGCTATAGGTGAGAGGAGGCCCGGCGGCGTCGGAGCTGCGAGGTGGTGAGGAAGCCCGCGCGGGGAGAAGAGGAGGGAGGGCCGAGGCGGCGCCTGGCGCTGCAGCGGCGGTGGTTGGTGCGGGAGAGGCGCAGGGAGCGGGGGGAGAGAGAGGGGGGTAGGTGGGAATCGTGGGCGGCAGGTGGGAGGTGGGCCCGCGGGGGGGGAGGGGATCGAGGGCGGCAGGTGGGAGGTGGGAGCGTGTCCACTCGAGCGCGTGGGCGACCGGCTCGGTCGGATGAGCGGTGGGGTGCACACGCGGGTGGACCAGGTGGTGACAGGGGATGGCCAGGCGGGGCTGGCGTGCGTGCTGCGCGCGGGGATGTGTGGCGATGGAGGGAGAAAAGGTGGAGGGGTGGAGGGGAATTGGCCAGGGGTGGGGCCAGGCTGCCGGACGGGGTGCGTGCGTGTGGGGACAGGTGGGTGAGGAAAGGGTTTGGGTGGTTCTGGGTAGGTAGGATTTTTATCTGGAGGTGGCCGGCTGGGCTTTCGGGTCTGGCTGGCTGCCTCCCACAAATAAAAATAAATATTTTATTATTTAAAAATAGGCTTTTAAAAACCGTTGGTAGACGAAACAAAATATTCCGGAGACCCGGGTTTTAATTTGAATAAAGACGAGAATATTTAGAAAACAAAACTAGGCGTCTCGAAAATAGTTTAGACAAAACCATGCAAGATGATGACGATGCTCAAATGCAATGTGACATGATGACATGAGCATGCGGTCATGATGATGCAATGCACAAAAACAACGCGATTTTCTAGTAGTGGTTTTAGCGGGATGCCACAGTGCTCGCATGCGTGCTCCTGGAGCCCGACATCGAGCAGGTCGCCGAGTCCGACAGCGTCAAAGACCAAGACGTAGAGCTCGAACGCCAACGGTGTGCCTTTGCTACCCGTTGTGGTGGTGAACGCGTCGATTTTGGTATGACTTCGCTGGGGACGGGGCGACGCCGCGGGGGTACGCGTGCGCCAGGGCGACCGGCAGCACGGAGAGTTGCAGGTGGTGCGGGTGGTGCGCGCGTAGGAGACCTAGCAGGGCCGCCGCCGGGATATGTGACCGGGTTCAGGCATCGGGACGCGATGTGAGGCAGGCTCGCCGGGTTCAAGCAACAGTGCACGCCACGTGCTCGACACAACGCCGAGGAGAGAGGGTGAAGGATGTGAGAGAGTTAGGACCCACCCAATTGAAATATATAAATATCTTGGTGTTTTTATTAAAAAATTGCCTACGTGGTATTGGTCAACCCAGTCAAACCAATTCAGGGTTTAATTTAGATCGGGATTGGATAGTTCAGGGTACGAACAACCGGGATTTTGACTTGGAGGTTTAATCCGTCGATCCTCTATGAATTCAAGGTTGAAATTGGACTTTTTCCTATTCTGGAGGCCAAAAAGAAAAGGATGCTCTGCACTTGTGCAGGCGATCACGCATTCACGCTGCAGGACAGGACCGCGGGAACGGGGTGTAGTGCGCGCGCGTTAACAGGTCGGACGGCGGCTTCGCACGCGCGGCATCTCGTGCTGATGCGGTTCTAGGCACGGGCTTTTGCTCTTGGACGTCCACCCCAGACCCACAGAGCTGCTCGCGTTCCAACGCAACGCCCACGCAGTGACACAGGACGTTGATCTTTGGGATGACACCACGGCCACTGGGGATTGATTCGGGGTTGTGTATGGAGGAAATATCTTAGTGATGCCACACCTCACGTGATCCCCAACGATACCAATTCTCAAACTTTAAATTTATACAAGTTTCATAAATTTTTGAAATAAATTTGTGGGTGTTCTACATTCCCTAAAAAAACAAATTTGAAATATATGCATAGAAAAAAAATGTGACTAGGTCACGGGGATTACATCTACACAACATGTGACTAGGTCACGGGAATATAATATCACGGGAACAAGTAAATGTGTTTGTCGATAACACGAACAAACTGGGTGGGCTTGTCACTCTGCCGTGATATTGTCGACGAGTACGCCATGGAGGGATCCTCACGGAGCGTGTTAGAGAGGTGGGGGGAGGCGGTGGGTTAGCGAGTACGAAGTAACACAGCTTACCCAGGTTTAGGTCCCACGACGGTGGCGGAACCCTACTCCTGCTATAAATTACTATAATGGCAAATATGCCGAGTTAAAGACATCGGTTCGTCGTGCGAGATGTTGTGTTATGCACTATTGTGTCTTGTTGTACATTGAGGCTCCCAGAAGTACGGCTTATAAAAGCACTAGAACACATAGTTACAGGAAAAGATCATTGCCTAACTGGTTACAGATTCATCTAACTGGGCCGCCCAGCAAGCCACGGGCCTTGCTACCAACTATGGGCCACCCGGGTTAGCCGAATTACAGACATGCAATGGTGATACTCATTTAGCATATTCCCAATAGTAGTCCCCGAAGAACTTTGAGATCTTGCGTCGTGCCTTTAGTCTTGAATGCTCTGTCTAGGTGATATCGGCAATTCGTCAAGCAATATCCCGAAGTCTTTCCAAAGGACCCTGCAATCTTCTCCGTCTTCAACATGTAAGCTGGAGAATCTTCAATTCTTTAGTTTTCCTTTCCAGTTTTCCTTTCCATATTCGAATAGAATCCATCGCCAATGGAATCTTCAGACATGACTACTTCACTTCAACGGTCAGTAGGGTGACGTAGGCTACAGCCTACGCTTTCTCGAAACTCACATATGGGATGGTTAATCATAGCGATTTTTCTGTGCGTGAAATCTGAAACGTTAAGCGGCAAACGGGGACGTGGCGAAATTACCATGCACGTTCGCTCACACGTTGTCTTTAGCCGTTAGATCTTTTGCGCACGAATCTTGACGCCGGGGCTTTATAAATAGTTACTACGACTAAAGATAATTCTTTTACCCACATTCTCCCTACGTCTTCTTCTTCCTCTCGATGAGTGACTCTTCGAGCTCCAGCGAGAAAACCCTACCAGAGAAATCCCATCCCCCTTAATGGCGAGCAGGAGCAACATCCCATCGACGGCGGTGGTTCCTGAGGTATCCAAGGAACCATCAAGGGATGTCCAGATCCCACTGAAGGGGCTGGTGATCCCGGCCTCCGTCGTGGTGGAAACCACTAGCGATAACCAGAAACAGGCAGTGCTCGAAGCCATGGAGGAGGAATCCGACTCCCACAAGGGAGTGTGGAGGGGCTCTGATCTTACCGCGGAGCACCTAAAGGAGCTCATCGCTGAGGGATATCTCCCCTCGATGGAGGGGCTGGTCTAGCAGCCGGCTGGCCGGTGAGGTCGTCCCCTCTCCCCAAGGCGGGGAGAAGGTCTACCTCAAAGCGCAGCTGTATGTGGCGTTGCCCTGCTAGTCTCCGACTTCTTCCTTGAGGTCCTGAGACACTTCCGGGTTCTCTCTCACAATCTCTCTCCAAATAGCATCCTAGTACTTAGTAATTTCATAGCTTTGTGCGAGGGATATCTAGGGATTAGGCCTAGGTTAGATCTATTTATCTATTTCTTCACCGTGAAGAGAGAATCCAGGGATTCCAAGGATGAACTATAGAATTGCGGAACCATTAGTTTTAACATTCGTCCTGGCCGGCGATTCCCTAACATTGTTGGTCATGAGTCCTGCAAGAACTGGTAGAAGACTTACTTCTACATCCCAGATATTCCTCTGGTCGGTCGACAAGACTCGTAACCTGACTTTGTCGATGGAGGTGCCGTTGAGGCCAACACCTGGAGGTCACCAACCCTTCTCCCCTCCGACGACGAAGCCTCCCGCATCGTAAGGTGGATAGAGTGTGAAAGAACATTTCATGATCTCTAGTGTTTTGCGTGTTAGATAAAAAATACCATGGAGTATCTCATGTGTGTCAAGTGCTACAGGAAAGCATGTTGTTGGGGAATGGGTGGATAATCCGCCCCTATCAAGGGCCGGATAATTCGGCCTGACCCTCTTGGCCAGAGTGGGTCGCGTGTGAGCTTCTGTTTGGGGGCGGATTTTCCCCCGGACAATCAGTGGCTGGGGGCAGAGTTTTCCCCCGGCCGGATAATCCGGCCTTTATCCTGGGCCGGATAATCCGCCCCTAGGAGAAGTTGCCAAGGGTGGCTCGGCGCGACCTTCTGTCTGGGGGCGGATTATCCCCCGGAAAATCCGTGGCTGGGGCCGGAGTTTTCCCCGGCCGGATATTCCGGCCTTTCTCTTGGGCCGGATAATCCGCGCCCCTCGGGAGAAGTTGCAAAGGGTGGCTCGGCGCGACTGTCTATCCGGGGGCAGATTATTCCCTGGATAATCCGAGTCTGGGGCGGAGTTTTCCCCAGGCCGGATAATCCGGCCCTCACTTAGGCCGGATAATTCTGCCCCAGACTACTCCAACGGCTCTGTTCTGACAGGGGGTATAAAAGCCCCAATCACCCATCCTGTCAGATCTCTTGATTCATTCGGAAAAGTTCTGGCCTGTTGAAAAATCTCTCATTCAAGATCTCCCACTTCAACCACCTGAAGGCTTCAATCTTTGGGGGAATTGAAGGAGGAGACTTCATTCATCGACATCACGAATCAAGCGCTTCACTTCCGCTCCATTCACTTGGAGATCTCTCGATCTAGTATTCTTGTTAATATCTAGATCTAGTGTTTCGATATTGATAACATTTGTTCTTGTGGCATGTTGATGTGATTACGAGAGCCTCCAATTCGTTTGTGGAGTTGTGCCCCGCTATTTGTGTAAAGGCATCGGCTCCCGCCTTGAAGGGTTCCAATAGTGGAAAGGTGGATCAGGCCTTTGGTGGCGAGATCCATCGGAGAACAGGGTGAAGCCTATTGTAACGTGGTGGTCTTAGTACCGCCCACCCCTCCAACACAGATGTACTTCCCTTAACAAGGAAGGAACTGCGGTAAAACAAACCATGTGTCTCTGTGTGCTCCACTACGGTTTCCTCGTTCCTCACTTTTACTCGCCTTTACTCACTAGTAGTTAGGTTTGCATATAGGGAAATTCTACGTAGTTGCATATCTAGAAAATTTACCTTTTGTGTTAAGCCTAAAATTGAAAAGGTATTAAAATTTGAAGTAGCACCTATTCACCCCCCCGCTCTAGGTGCCCATATGATCCATTTCAATTGGTATCAGAGCCTCGGCTCTTTATTCGGGCTTAACAGCCAAAGAGAAGTATGGGTACTAAGGAAAATGGGAGTGAGGCTGTGGACAAGGTCACAATGGATGACCTCAAGACGTTGGAAACAACCTTGTTGAAATCCTTTGAGACTAAAATGGAATAGATGCTGCAAATGATTGCTCGTCTCACCTCATCTACAACCCCACCTCCATCTTCCTCGGAGGACACCACTCCTCTATCGAAGGAAAAGGCTCATGCTGATCCCAAGGAAGATGATGTGGTGGGGGAGAAAAATAATGGCTCCTCTTCCAAGAAGGGAAGTGGTAAGGAGGATTATAGTGAGGTCTCTCACTTATATTCTCCCGACCCACCTATCCCTCATCCTCATATAAAAAATAGGGGTGATCCACCCAAAGTTACTGCATCTTCATTTAATCAATGGCAATTCTTAATGAAATCTCATGTGTGCAGTTTGTCAATTGAGCTTTGGAGGATCATTGAAGATGGCCTTCATATTGGAGACCCCACTAACTTGACTAGAAGAGAAGTTGTGGACAGTCAACTAAATGCAACGACTCTTCACATGATTCAGCTCGGAGTGGGTCCCAAGGACATGCCACATATTGAGAATTTTAACACCGCCAAAGAAGCTTGGGATGCTCTCACCGACCTGTTTATCAGAAATGAAAGCATGAGAAGAAACATGTATGATGCTCTTGGCAATGAAGCCGAAGGATTCTACATTCTGGATGGTGAGGACCATGAAGACATGTATAGAAGGCTCAAAAGCATTGCAACAACCTTCAGAAAGCATGGATCCACCCACATTGATGATGCATGGATCAAAAGAAAATATGTGAGTGCCCTTGTGCCTTTTGAGCCCACGGACTTGAAGAGTCTACAAGGGAGACACAACTATCACCAAACAACTTCTAATGAAGTCATGCAAGAAATGGCGGCCTTCAAAGTTGCAGCTAAAAATGCCGAAGATGCAATGCTCAAGAAATTGGGATGCAAAAGGGAGTTAATGTTGCTCTAAAGGCCAATGTTCTTGAACAAGATGAGGATGATAGAGGGTACGATGGTGTATCCATGGGCTGTCCCGAGGAGGTCAAGCATGCTCATGGTGAGTACATGGCCTTCTACGCAAGAAACTTTTGGAAGGACCTAGCTAAGGCCAAATCTGAACTTGAGCGCAAGAATGGGTCAAGTGGGAGAAAGGAAATTGGCCCAAAACTGAGAACTTGTTACAATTGTGGAGACTGGTTGCACTTTGTGGCTTAGTGTCCCTATCAAAGTAGAGAAGACAATGGGGGCAGACTCATCCTCAAATAAAAGTCTAAGGCACCTCGAAAGAAGCCATTTGTTAAGAAAAATGGTCCTTACAAGAAGCAACCTAAGATTGTCTTGGTGGCACAAGAGGAATATTCATCCGGAAGTGAAGATGAAGAGGATGAAGATAGTTCTCGAGAGGTGGCTGCTACAGCCACCACATCTAGCCCTACATCTCTCTTCGACTCTCCAAATGAAAATGTCATCAACAGCAACGTCACTTGCCTTATGGCAAGAGGGTCCGAAGTATCATCTTCTATTTCCTCATTTCCTAAGACTACTATGAATGTTGATATGGATGATCATACAAGTCTTAGGATAAAAGAAGAAGTTATTGCTTTGGACAATTTTTTCACTAACTTGCAAGGTGAGAAAAACTTCATTTTGATGCTCTTATGAGTCAACTTGCCCACTCCGAGGAACTCCTCGAAGAGAAGGGGAGAATTGAAAGAGAAGATGCTTTGGAGATAGCCTCTTTGAAGAACGCTTTAGAGGAAGAAGAGGAAGCTCAAGTCTCTTTGGAGGAGAAACTTGAGTCGATTGATGAGTCCCATGAAGAGGTTATTGCCCAGCTCATAAAGAAACATGACAATGCTCTTGCTAAGGTAAAGAAACTAAAGAAGGAGAAGATTGAATTTGGGGCTGCTCATGCTAGACTCTCAGAGAAGTATGAGAAACTTGACATTGCCTACAAGGCATTGGAGAGTGAACACTCTACTCTAAATGAGTCTCGTGATCAGCTCCAAACTCGATTGGACAAGTATGATATGCCTAGCACCTCCACACCATCTTGTGGATATGAAGATATTATTGAGGAAAACACGAGACTACAAGAAGAACTTGTCAAGGGATCTCAACCCAAAGGTAAGGAAGTCCTAGATGAGATTCTTAGCAAGCAAAGGACAAACAATGGAAAAGAGGGTCTTGGCTATGTTCCCAAGACAAATAATAAGAAGAAGAAGAGCAAAACTTCTCAAACAAAGACAAGCACCACAACTAATGTCAAGACTAACTATGTTGGTTTTGTAGGGACTAATAATCCGAATTATGAATTATTTTGTGATTATTATGGTGATGTCTATGCTAGCTATGTTGGTCCATTTGATAGTTACATTTCTTGCTCTATTTGGGTTCCCAAGACCCTTGTCACTAACATGAGAGGACCCATTGAAAAATGGGTACCTAAAACCAAGAAGTAACTAGTCATATGAGTGCTCGATAGCGGGTGCACTAGTCATATGACCGGAAGCAAGGAGATCATCTTGGAGATGCGGCCAAATCATGATCACATAACTGTCTCCTATGGTGACAAGTCAAAATCTGAGGTATTGGGTCTTGGCAAGGTTGTGGTTGCTCACGATATCTCTCTCGTGGACGTCATGCATGTTGAGACCCTCAATTACAATTTACTTTCAGTTTGTGCCCTTGGTAAGATGGGCTTCGCAGTTTTTATTGATGGTGATTTAGTGGTACTCTTGTGGAGCAAGTCTCTAAAGGTCGCTTTCGTGGGATACGTCGAAAATGACTTGTATGTGGTGGAATTCTCAGGGAAAACCACTACAGGCCCGATGTGTCTTTTCAGAAAGGACGACGCATGTTGGTTATGGCATCACCGACTAGCCCACGTCAATATGAGAACTTTGCAAAGTCTTCACAAGGGTGGCCACATTCTTGGACTAAAAGAAAATGTTTCTTTTGCCAAAGATCATGTTTGCAGGGCTTGTGTTGAAGGGAAAATGCATGACTCTCCCCATCGACGGAAGACTATTATTTCATCAAAGAGGATTTTGGAGCTCCTTCATGTGGACCTCTTTGGTCCTCCATCTCATGCAAGCCTCGATGGGGAGAAATATTGCTTCGTAATTGTTGATGATTATTCAAGATATACATGGGTCTATTTCTTCAAGTTGAAGAGCGAGACTCAACAAACGGTCATAGATTTTTCCAACGAGGTTCAACGTCAACACAATGTCCCTATTTCGGCAACTAGAAGTGATAACGGCTCCGAGTTCAAGAACTACACTCTAAATGAATTCCTAAGTGAAGAGGGCATAAGACACCAATATTCCATTGCGTACACCCCTCAACAAAATGGTGTAGCCGAGAGGAAGAACCAGACTTTAATGGATATGGCAAGATCTATGTTGGCTGAATTCAAGTCACCATATAATTTATGGGCTGAAGCAATTTCTACCGCATGCCACTCATCCAACCAGATCTACCTCCGCAAAATCCTGGACAAGACACCTTATGAAATACTTGCAGGTAACAAGCCAAACATCTCCTACTTCCAGGTATTTGGTTGTAAGTGTTTCTTTCTCATCACAGGAGTTAGTCTATCTAAATTCGAGTCTAATGCTTTAGAAGGCATTTTTGTTGGTTATGGTGTCGAATCCCACACTTATAGAGTCTACAATAAGCTCTCCGGAACTATTGTAGAATCTTGTAGTGTGGTGTTCGAAGAAAATGATGGCTCCCGTGCGAGGCAAGTTGATGTTTGTGATGTAGATGTTGAAATACCCCAAGATGCCATAAGAAGAATGGGCGTGGGATTTTTTCGCCCCATTGAGGAACCCCTCTGTGGCAGATCAGGAAGGACAATGCTCTACTCAAGTAGGGCCCACATTGACACAAGCTCAACATGCTCCAATAGATGGAGAAACTTCTACACCAACACCTCCAACTGCTAAAGATCACCGATCATCTGCTCCAGGAAGCTCTAGGCCGGATTATCCGGTGGACACCGGATTATCCGACCAACCTGCCTCAACTAGTAGAACTGAAAACACTTGTTGAAGAAACCGCTATAACTCCCAGGCCGGATTTTCCGGCCAACCCTGGACTATGCGGCCCCTCTCTAGTTCGGGCCAGAAACCTACAAGACAGTGAAGATGAACCAAGTTCTCCTAGGCTGAATTATCCGGCCACTCCCTCGGCCGGATTATCCGGCCCTGAAACTTCAGAATAGCAGCAGCCTCTTGTTATGGCTACTGATCAACATCAAGGGCAAGATTCTTCATCTCCTATTCCTGCTGATCAAGCTGGAGATCAAGGCCAAGCTAGTAATTCCAACGAAGACTCAAATGATGAAGATATTCCTCCATCAAACAACAAATTGATTGAACTTTGTTGCAAAGCTCGGGCAGAGAGGAATCTTGAATTGAGAGGTCACACTCTTGATAAAGTGGTAGGTGATCTCAGAAGGAGGGTGTCCACCAGAAGGGATGTAGCAAGCTTCAGTGAGCATCAAGCTCACATATCCATGGTGGAACCCAAGAAAGTGTTTGAGGCTCTTGAAGATCCGAACTAGGTTGCTGCTATGCATGAAGAGTTAAACAATTTTGAGTGCAACAAGGTCTAGAATTTAGTAGAGAAGCCCAAGGATTGCCGCAATGTTATCGGCACAAAGTGGATTTTCAAGAATAAGCAAAATAAGAATGGCATTGTTTTAAGGAACAAGGCAAGACTCATGGCACAAGGATATTCCCAAGTTGAAGGCATCGACTTCGACGAGACTTATGCTCCAGTGGCTCGCCTTGAGTCCATCTGTATCCTTCTTTCTTATGCTACTCGTAATAATTTTAAATTATAGCAAATGGACGTTAAGAGTGCTTTTCTTAACAGTCCTCTACATGAGTTGGTATATGTAAAGCAACCCCCGGGATTTGAGGATCCTAACTTTCTGAACCATGTCTACAAACTCGATAAGGCACTCTATGGCCTTAAACAAGCCCCACATGCGTGGTATGAGCACCTTAAAGAGATTTTGCTAGATCGTGGCTTCGAAGTTGAGCAAATCGATCCCACTCTTTTTACTAAGAAGGTTATGAGGGATCTCTTCGTATGCCAACTATATGTAGACGACATTATATTTGGATCTCTTAATAAAGCTTTTAATGATGAATTTTCAAAGCTTATGACTGACAGGTTTGAGATGTCTATGATGGGGGAGTTACAGTTCTTTCTCGGATTTGAGATCAAGAAACTTAGAGAAGGAACCTTTATAAATCAAGCAAAATACATCCAAGACATGCTCAAGAGATTCAAGATGATGGATCTTAATGGCATCGCCACACCGATGCAAACTAAATGCCATCTTGAACTCAATCCAATTGGTAAAGATGTGGACCAAAAGGTATACCGGTCCATGATCGGCTCTGTCCTTTACCTTTGCGCATCTAGACCCAATATTGTGTTGAGTGTAGGTGTGTGTGCAAGGTATCAAGCAGCTCCTAAAGGAAACCACTTAGTGGCGGTCAAGAGGATCTTCCGATATTTGGTTCATTCCCCTAATTTTGGTCTATGGTCTCCCAAGGGCTCCAACTTCTCTCTAAGTGGCTATACTGATTCATATTGGACAGGTGATAAGGATGATAGGAAAACAACTTCTAGAGCTTGTCAATTCTTGGGAAGGTCTTTGTTATGTTGGTCTTCTAAAAAGCAGAATTGTATATCTCTCACCATCGCCGAGGCTAAATATGTGGCTACTGCTAGTGCATGTACACAAGGACAAAGCATATTGAGATTCAGAATCATTTTATTCGGCACCATGTAGCTCGAGGTGATATCGATCTATCTTTTGTGAGCACGAAGAATCAACTTGCTGATATTTCATGAAGCCAGTTGATGAAGCAAGGTTTTGTTTCTTGAGGAATGAGCTAAATATTGTTGATCAAGGAGCTTGTCTTGATTACCCATCCACTCACTCTTATATCTCCTCCTTATTTGGTTTAGGTGTGGGCATGGATATAGGGGGAGCGTGGTCCTAATTAATTGGGCTAACCCTCCCCCCATAATGCCGAAAGCAAGTAAAATCATTTCTCTTAATATCATTCTATGATATGTGAGTTTGTTGATGAGTATTGGTCATGAACCCAAGATATATCTTCGTGGTGTCATACCATGCACTCCAACAAGGTGGCCTCCGCCACCGCCCTCTTCCGTGAGAAGAGTTGGTTCTATGTGTATCTTGATGGTTTTTCTTGCTCATCTCTTGTTTTTATGGAAACAACACTCAATGTTGGCTTTTATTTGGTTTGGATCTTGCAACCTTGGGTGTGTAGTACCATCTCAGTTTGGTTATCTAATCCCAAGCCTTGCAACCTTGAGGGATGCCCGTGCTAGTGCTCGTCGCCCCCTAGTGCCTCCTATTGCTCGTGAGGTCAAGCAGCTGAATTGGTTCCAGCGGAACATTCTGTGCATGGGGGTGGACACTCGCAAGGGGCAGTATGCGGCGTAGAAGCAGCGCCACGAGATGGCCCATATTCAGCAGCTCATTCTTCACCATGTGCCCGGGGCGTCAGGCGATCCTCCTGCTCCTACCGCTCCCACCCCATATGCTCAGTGGAATTCTTCATCTGGGCTCAACTATGGAGAGCTTGAGCGTCACCTGTTTCCTACCCCGGTGAGGGAGCCCGCTGCACTAGCTGATGAGGAAGGTGAAGACACCGAGGAGTATGATGATAAGGACAAGTACGAGAACAACGATGAGGACTACAAGTGATCCCTTGGGGCGCTAGCATCGCTCATCTTCCTTTTTGGCGTTTCGATGCCAAAGGGGGAGAAGTAGTTCTATTAGGTCTTCGCGGATTTGCATGGGTTGGGCGCAAGCATTGGCACTTTATCGTTTCGGTCTTTTTCTCGCTTGTGATTTGCTTTGTATGAGACTATGTTTTTGTGTGGCTCTAGAACTATCTCGTGGATTATTCTTATGGATCTATCTATCTTATTGGCTATATTGGATATCTATCTCGAGAAAGGCATTTATAATGGTTATTACATTGGGTATTCTTATACTATATCGAGGACGCTTCTCTCATGGTGGTATGATATTGTTGGGCTAGCTCATCATTTTTGTGTAGCGTCCTTTCGAATGAAATATACTTATACCTACTTGTGTGCATTTGTATTGAAATGCAAATTTTTATTATGCACACATTTAGGGGGAGTTTTTTCATCTGCTAAATGTTGTTGTTGGTAGAACTATCTTGCGAATCCTAGTATTGTCATCTAACACCAAAAAGGGGGAGATTGAAAGAACATTTCATGATCTCTAGTGTTTTGCGTGTTAGATAACAATACCATGGAGCATCTCATGTGTGTCAAGTGCCGCAGGAAAGCATGTTGATGGGGGGCGGATAATCCGCCCCTATCAAGGGTCTGATAATCCGTCCTGACCCTCTTGGCCAGAGTGGGCTGCGTGTGAGCTTCTGTCTGGGGGCGGATTTTCCTCCGGACAATCCGTGGCTGGGGACGGAGTTTTCCCCTGGGCCGGATAATCCACCCCCTAGGAGAAGTTGCCAAGGGTGGCTCGACGCGACCTTCTGTCTAGGGGCGGATTAGTCCCCGGACAATCCATGGCTAGGGCCAGAGTTTTCCCCGGCCGGATATTCCGGCCTTTCTCTTGGGTTGGATAATACGGCCCCCGGGAGAAGTTGCAAAGGGTGGTTCGGCGCGACTATTTGTCCGGGGGCGGATTATTCCCCAAATAATCTGAGTCTAGGGTGGAGTTTTCCCTAGGCCGGATAATCCGATGCTCACTTAGGCCGGATAATCCGGCACCAGACTACTCCAGCGCTCTGTTCTGACAGGGGGTATAAAAGCCCCAATCACCCCTCCTATCAGATCTCTTGATTCATTCGGAAAAGTTCTGGCCTGTTGAAAAATCTCTCATTCAAGATCTCCCACTTAAACCACCCGAAGGCTTCGATCTTTGGGGTAATTGAAGGAGGAGACTTCATTCATCGACATCACGAATCAAGTGCCTCACTTACACTCCATTCACTTGGAGATCTCTCGATCTAGTATTCTTGTAATATCTAGATCTAGTGTTTCGATATTGATAACATTTGTTCTTGTGGCATCTTGTTCTGATTACGGGAGCCTCCAATTCGGTTGTGGAGTTGTGCCCTACTAGTTGTGTAAAGGCATCGGTTCCCTCCTCGAAGGGTTCCAATAGTGGAAAGGTGGATCAGGCCTTTGGTGGAGATCCATCGGAGAACAGGGTGAGGCCTATTGTGGTGTGGTGGTCTTAGTACCGCCCACCCCTCCAACGCAGATGTACTTCCCTTAACAAGGAAGGAACTATGGTAATACAAACCCTGTGTCTCCATGTGCTCCACTATAGTTTCCTCGTTCCTCACTTTTACTCGCCTTTACTCGCTAGTAGTTAGGTTTGCATATAGGGAAATTCTACGTAGTTGCATATCTAGATAATTTAACTTTTGTGTCAAGCCTAAAATTGAAAAAGTATTAAAATTTGAAGTAGCACCTATTCACCCCCCCTCTAGGTGCCCATACAACCCATTTTAGAGTGGCTAGTAGACGGAGGTCTAATAGGCTTGGACCTAGCCATGTGTTGGTTCAAAAGGTGGGTCTAGCCTCTGCATCGTGCCAAGCTGATGCATGAGTATTCTAAGGAAAGGAGAGATCCCATGCAGATTTCTGAGGATAACTTCTCCAAAGACTCCATTAGGCTCCAGCTTAAGGACATCGTCATGGTGAAGGACATCAAGCCTGGCTTCATCATTGCCTATGACATGTTCGAATGCGGCAACTGTCAAGAGGTAATCATGTTTTCTTCATTGCTTTTGTGTATACTCTAAGTTCTCCGTTTTGGATGCATTAATCATCTAACATGTTTCTATCCTATCAACTAGCAACTTTGTCCAAGGAAGACATGGCTGCTCAGGTCTATGATCCGAAGCTGAAGGATGTACAAGTTTTGTCCGACGATTGGCCTCCAAGGATCCTCAAGCAACGGCAATGCGGAAGTGGAAGGGATCCACCTCTGACGCTACTGCCGAAGGTAGTAAGAAGAAGAAATTGAAGAGTGGAGTCTCCAAAAAAATCCACTATCGCCTTAGAGGCGAAGAACAAGAAATCCACCAACATCCCTTTAACCAAGCACCTGCTGAAGTGTAAGTACTTTCCTTCTCCAACTTTATTTTGTACCTACTCATTCTTGTACTTATACTTCGTACATTTTATGAAGATATCCGATGTTAGTCTGAAGCGCACCTCCAAAGATGTTGGGGATTCTAAAAATATTCATGATATGTTGACCAAGTCCTCCCTTTTCATTGCTCCCCCGACTCCTGCCGCCAAGCCTACAACAGGCTCCACCGGAACCTCATCCCCAATTGCACATGAGAACTTTGTCATGGAGATAAACATCAATCCAACACCAGATGTCTCAGGTTCTGTTGGTATGGACATTGTTCCCGGTGGCCAGGCAACGCAGAGAGCACATCTTCTCTAGTGGCTGAAGCTATGGCTAAGGATGCCACCGTAAAAGAGAAGAAACTAGCAGGTGGAGCAGATGCAGTCGTAGCAACAACCAAGCTGGGAACTTCTACGTCGTCAACTACTATGATAGCACAAAGGCCTCTAGTGTCGCTACAAGGAGGGACGCCTCCGGTGTCTATGAATCGGCAACACTTGTGCTGGTGGCGCTACATGGAGGGATGTCTCCGATGTCTACGAATCGCCAACACTTGTGCTGGTGGCGCTACATGGAGGGACGCCTCCAGTGTCTACGAATCGGCAACACTTGTGCTGGTGGCACTACATGGAGGGACACATCCGGTGTCTACGAATTGGCAAGGACTAGTGCTTCAAGTGGGGTGCCTCCTGTTCTGCGGGTCGACGACATGGATGCCACTGCCACATGCACCAACCGTTGGTGCTACAAAGCAAGGCTCCAGATGCTACCAGCGGTCGGTGTAGTTGCTACCAACGGTGGATATAGGTGCTACATCGGTGGACGCCTACGACAATGTTGTTGGGGTTTAGCACCTGAAAACAATAATTTTTTCTACGTGAACAACCCTAATGCCAAGATCTATCTATTAGTAATGAAGTAATAGGAGGCACTTTTTGTAACTTACCCTCGAACACCAAAAAGTTTTGTCAACTTTCAGGAGAACATGGTTGATGTAGTCGTACCGACACCAACCTCAAGGTCGTTCTGAACTCGAACGGCTCCACCAGCTCCAACAACTCCGATGGCTCAAACAACTCGAGCATCACAAGTGCAATGCCTCGTAGGGGTTTACATGCATACGGTGCTTGATGACGACTCCTGGACCCTGATCCAGTAGAGGTTGTGGAAGTAGATCTCCTAGATCCGGAATCCTTGCAGCGCCATGGTGCTCCACAGTGAAGAACACTCTTGTTCGCATAGCCCTTACAATGGGGCCACTCTCACAAGAGAGAGAGGGAGAGAGGAGGGCACTTGGAGGGGACACCTCGAAGTCTAGGATTTATTGGTGTGTTTAAATCCCTCCACATGCCCTCCTTTATATAGGGGGAAGGGAGCCCCCCAAGTCCCTTGGCTTAGCCAGGTGGGACGAAAGGAGAGGAGGGGGTGGGAGGCCACCTTTGCTGGCCGACCAAGGCCCTCCTAGGCCCCCATGTGGGGCACCAAGGCCTAGGCGGCCAAGCCCTTCCTCTCTTCTTTGGGTTGCCCTCCCTCTTGGGCCTTTTCCCCTAGGGAATTAGCCAATTAGGCATGGGCTACCCATTAAATCATATTTAAATCATTAAATAAATAAAAATAAATGTATAATTTAATAATTGACATATATTGACATATTATTTAATTCCCGTTGCACCCGAACTCCTTTCCGGACAACTCTGGACACCCACCAGACTTTCCCGGAACCCTTCTGGTTTTCCCTTCTAATTTCTTCGGTGATAACTATGATACCAAAACAATCTCCAAGCATTGTCAAACCCTTAAGCGTGATACCCTATGGTTTGGGAACACTCCATACATGGTCGAGACCCCTCTCGTACCAATGATCATCAGCGGGACCTGGATGCCCATAATGACCCATGTACATCCCACGAGAATCTTTGTCCCTGAACCATTAAACATAGAGTCATATTCCCTTTGTCACTTTGATACTTTACTTGTCCGAGACCTGATCATTGACATGGCCATGTCGTGTTCAATCTCGTTACCGACAAGTATAACTTTACTCATTTCGAGCTATGCCATCCTCGTGACCTAGTCACACACTGTAGCTTTATGGATGTCATGTCTCCGAGTGGGCCCAGAGTATCTCTCTGTCACGTAGAAGAACAAATCCCACTCTTGACACATACGCCTCTACATGCCCCTCTGAATACCTGAAGACACCTTTATGATCACTATTTCATCGAGTGACGTTTAATGCAATCAAGGCACTCTCGGGTGATAGTGATTAAATATGGTCTCACAGTCTAAGGAATTGGTTACTACATTTCCCAATCATTGTAACAGTGAACTTTGTGACTTGATCATGTTACAATTCCTTTGTTGGGTATGTCCATCACTTTAATTCACCTAATGTAGTGACCCCATTGTCAATTGACATAAATGTCCATGATCGGGAAACGTTGATCATCTATTGCCCAATGAACTAGTGTCTAGAGGATCACTAGGGACTCTGGTGGTTTACATATCACACGTGTATTGATGTTGCTATCATTAAAGTTATAGCATGATATAAAACCTATTATGAACTTAATAAAATATGTCAATAATCTATATTATTATTTGTCTCTAGGGCATATTTCCAACAATCTCCCACTTGCACTAGAGTACAAATAAACTAGTTGCATTTGATACAAATCATTACACCATAACATTTTTGGTGTTTTGATCATGCTTTATCATGGAAGAGGTTTTGTCTATGGACAATACTATACATATCTTTATGTCTTTGCAAATTATTAATGTCACCTAATTTGACATTTCCCTTTATCATCACATGATAACCTTGCGGTATAAATATTTATGCTTTGGTGATAGACTGTTGTTTTTGTTCCTTCTGCCATGACATCCGATTAGTCAATCAAAGGATGACATTTTTATTGCCATGAGTATTAGGAACACACTCTATGGGAAGATGGGCTTCCCCATCCGTAACATTACATATTTTACCTCTGAAGTAATCATATACTTCTTTGTTAATGTAAATCTTATCAATAGTACAGTAAATGCCACCTCGATGTCTAACCATCGTCTCTTATTCTAAGGTACTCAATGTTGTGAGAATTCCAATCATCTAGGTTGGGTGGAACTCCCTAGAGTAACTTTTTGACGATCAAGTTCACCATCCTTTATAGAACAGATATATACCTTCAGGTCTCTCTAGACAGTGAAGATTATACTTAACCTTTTGTTCAGTGAATCACTAGATATCACTTCGGAACTTGTTCTTTTGATTAAGAACTTGGGTCATATTATGTCGAATATACAACATGGTTTTACAATATGGAACCTATGACTGAGGCATAGTAGATGTTACACATGTTTTCCTTCTTTTAACCATCATTGTACTGAGACAATGTCAATGCTTCACCTAGTTAGACAAGTAAGAACTTCCTTCTTAATTTGTTCCATTCTGAACTTTTCAGAATCCAATCTAGGAAACATTCTGACTTAATGCTATTAAACATATCAATCTATCTTGATAGATTTCAATGTTCAATATTCGTTCAACTTCATCTATTTAATATTCTCCAATAATTACAGATACCAACAATGTCATTCATACTATGTCAATCACATATATGAATGCTTCATCAAGCTGCCACTCAAATATGTCAGTTACATATAAGAGTATGGAACTCTCTTACCTCCCACTCAGTTTATTGTAAATGCAGGCCTTCTCAATATTCTGGGCACAATCCCAAAATCCTTTGATCATTCATCTAGTTGGTAATTCTAGCTATGAGATTCCATTTGTCCGACTTAAGCATTGCTACACATTATAGTCAACCATTTGAATTTGTTCAAGACATTTATTGACACAAATCAAGCTTTATGTCTTACTTTAAGTTTCATTTCTTCCTTACGACTCATACAGAGAGACTATGAACTTAGGCATGGAGGGTACTTCCCTTAATGGCTCAACAAGAGTTGTGATTATTGGGTCATCTTCCTCAGCTGGCTCGGGTGGCGGAGTATAATGAAGCCAATCCTTCTTTGGTGCTTCAATATGTTTCCTAAAAGACTGAAGGATTTGCAAAATAATATCATCATCAAGTTGAAGTCATTAGCAGTTTCTTTTACCTTACCGAATTATTTATAAGCACTGGGATAATCATACTCAATTTGTATCCCTCCTTCGCCAACTAAATAAAATCCCCATGTTTCTCTATTACAGCGAATTCTTTCTAAAAGTTCCCAAGCTTTAATTATAGTTAACTCCATAAAGGAGCTTCGGGAATTTGTGTCAAGCTCATGTTTAATTTCTTGATTAAGTCCCCCATAGAAAATATGTAAAACATACCATTCAGGTAAATCATGATGGGGACATTTATTACGAAGAGACTTATACCTTTTGAAGGCTCTTACCAAGCCTTCACCTGGGCGGTCCTTGAAGTTTGTAATTGCCCTTCTTACTTTGGCGTTTTTTACCTTAGGAAAGAATCGGAACACAAATTCTCCTTTGAGTTTTTCCCAGGTATCTATTTTCTCTGCGGGGCAAATTCTATACCAAGCTAAATCAGTGTTGGTTAAAGATTGGCAAAACAATTTAAGTTTCAATTAATCATCAGAATAGCCACTCAATTTAAGTGTCCAGCATAGCTCGGTAAAACGCATTAAATGAGTGTACGGATCATCATAGGGATCATCTCCTGCAAAATATTTTTATTTAATGATAGCGATAAAGTGAGGGTTGACCTTGTATTCTGGTTCGCTACCACTCGTGAATTCTTTGATGAGTCGTCTATTGAACTTCCTGAGGTATCTAGTTGCATTGAGCTGATTCATTAGTCCGAGTGCAGTCATGGTGCTTACCTGAAACTAGTAAGCAACTTTTAATAAAACAATCAGTATAATAAGCAACAAAGAACAAAGACCAAAAGCGCTTAGCTTCCTGGCAACGGCGCCAAAAAATATCTTTATGACTGCAAGTACACAGATCAATTGTAGCTAATTTCGAAGTAAAAGTATCAAACCCACAGAGAGCTATTGGTAAAGGTCTTTATGCCCCTCGTTACTATCTACCAAAGTATACTTCTAAGCTGCCTTTGATGTCAAGTAAAGGGCGTTTGAAAGGTTTTTGTTTGTTTGCAAAAAAGTAATAAAAATGAGTAAAAGAAAGCAAGTAACAAGGTCGTGTGAAAGCGTGGTTAAAATCAATAGGACTAAAACGTTCTCGGGGATGTAGGATACACCACTAGCATGATATTATTATTAATTAAGATAACATACTTCTTGTGTGATGATATGTGTGGAGAGAGTTCCATAATAAGTTGTTCACTACAAGGCTTGTAGGAAGCCACTTTGTTGAGCCAAGAGCAAGGTCACCTCTAAATAACCACTTCGATGTCGGAGAGCAATCGCCCATACAGAGCACCGCAATTAAGGGTCTCCCCGTGGATATCGTAATTAGCTTAAGGAGTCCCTCTTTATCCTTCTTTGACCGTGTAGTTCACAAGTCAGTGCCAATCTGTCATGAAGCCATTCCAGGCATGATCCCAAACACGTCCAAAGGATTTCTCCCTTCCTTTAGTCCCGGAGGCAAATGATATGTGGCCAACTACACATACCATCTAAAGAGAGAGATCAAACACAAATCATAAATCTATCATAGACTGGCTAGTCATACGGATAAAAGAATATATCATCTTTATTATAAGTTCGTAATAATGCTAGGGTTTCTCCATCTCCCCAAGAACAAAGGAACTACTCACACATGGAAGCAATTAACAACATCATCATAATCAAATGGATGGATAATAGTATTGACGTGGGCATACCTTACAAGTACTCGAGTTTGGCATATACGGTCCAGATATGGCAGAAGCCCACGACGTTGCCAAGGCCCAATACAGGATTCGGGTGGCTCACGGAGTCTCTGATTGCTTGCGACACAAGACGAAGCTTAAGATAGAAAGTTTAAAAGGGACGAACCCTAATCTGTAACCGACTCGACCTGCTACCCGAGACCTATCCTATCTATATAAAGGCTAGGAGGGGGCGGCGAGGAAGACAATCACAACCCTAGTTCTCCACAATCTCGCCAGATTGCATCTGCGCACCCCTGTAACTTTCGACTCCCTCGATAATTCCAAGAGCAGACAAGCAGGAGTAGGGACCTCTACGAGGCCTGAACCTGGGTAAAACTTGCGTCCTTGTGTGCTTGTTTGCTAGCCGATTGATACCTCCAGCGCTCCCTCCTCCAAAACCCAAGTCCATAACAATGGGCATTGATGAGTTAAACCCTTGCCAATTGGCGCTGTCTGTGGGAATTGGGAGTGCTGATATCACGGCTTCTTTGGCCCCATCAACCGCGATCTACAAATCCGCAATAGCAGAGATTCGCCAGATCTTCGGCGCTTTCAACTTCACCGTCCATACGCCGACCACTCGCTCGGCTTTCGAGTCTGTAGGCGATGGGATCGACCTGGCGATTAGAAGCTTCCGCTTCTAGGTTGGACAACTGGGCACACTTCACATCCCTGATCAATCGATGACTTCAATGATTGCTCCAGCATCGTGGTTCCCCCCACCAATCGGCACCCTCAGCGATCTCAACGCCCCGGCAACAGCTGGGAGCACGGACAGCGATAGCAGTCGCGAATCCGATCTAGGTGGCCTGGCCACAGAAGATGGAGCCTACGGCTCTGTATCTGAAAGTTGTGGGAGCAACAGCTTCCCCAATCACTTCATGTGCGCCGTCATCAACGCAGGCGACACCGACGTCAATCACGAAAACTCTGGTACCGGCACTGGTCCGACCAATGGCGATATACCAGTCGCAAATGGTGGCCCCACTAACAGTGTGCCCACCAACAACGGGACGAGAGGAGAACCACACCTTACTATGAATGAGCGCACCGAAGAGCATGTGCTGATCAAGCTCAACAACAACGAGTGGGCCCGCTGTTGAGAAGCTCTATGGGGCAATCCTCTACCCCTAACTCGTCGCAGGACATGCTAATGGGCTACCATTGGCTGCTGAAGGAACAATTCAAATGCCAGCAGCAAGTAATCGCGCAACTCGACGCGCAGAAAGGAAGCGGACGAGTCGAGCCTTCGGCGGGCTCAGCTCTCCTCCCATGGAGGATCCTCCTCCAAAGGCAACGACTACGTGGTTGCCAAACGATGATATCGACTGGCCCACCTCACTGACAAGGAGCGCGAAGAAACCATGAAAGTCCTCGACTTAGGCTCTATGATGGTGGATACGCGGGGTAACGTGCTCCCGAAAACACCGCAAGCGACGGTGATAGAAGCTACCATGTACCTCCTCAACAACCAGCCACCGGCTGGAGATCCGTGAGCTACCAAGCACTGATCTACAATCATAGGCCTAGGGCTAGTCGAAGCTGCCCTCGTCAAAGAGCCTACACCGGAGCCGAAGAAAAGCAAGGCTCTGGCCAAACGCTACTCCTCGCCCTCGTCCAGTGATGATAGCCACGACCTGTCTCGACGTCTTCGCTCACGGCGGCATGATCATGACTATGACGCACGTGATGACATCAAGCAGTGCAAGGTCGACAAAATGCGCGCAAGGCGCACTCGTTCAACTAACTCGGAAGATGACGAGGTGGAACTCTGCGGTGCTAGATGCTTCAGCTGGGCCATCAGGCAGAAGCAAATGCCTAAAGGGTTCAAACTCCCATCAGAGAACCCGAAATTTGATGGCCTACAGGACCTGAAGATTTGGCTGGAGGATCACATCTCCTCCGTTAGGCTGCATGACGGAAGCCGAAGCACAGCCATGCAATGCCTACAGCTATAGCTGCAGGGCGCTGCTAACGCATGGCTCAACAATCTCCCATGCGGATCAATTCGCAGCTAGGAAAAGCTAGTCAACAGCTTCGTGTGCAACTTCAAGGGCACTTACAAAAGGCTCGCATCAATCAAAGAGTTAAGAATCTACCATCAGAGATCTAGCGAGTCGCTGTGCTCGTATATCCAGAGATGGTCTATCATCAAAAACTCCGCAGAAGACATCTCCGAGGATCGCGCAATAGACGCGTTCAACGGCGGCGTACGCCACAGAGGGCTCAGGGAGGATCTGGGCCGCTCGAAGCCCAAAACAATCGACCACCTGATGGAAATCGCGAATCGGTGGGCCGATGGAGAGGACTCGGTAAAAAACTGTGCCTACTCCGACGACAACGACCTCGGGCGCAGACGCGACCATCGAGGGAAACGTCGAATGTGCGGATCCGAGGACCACGATGAAGTCGACATGGTTTTAGCCGGCTACGTCGACAAACACGATGACAACCGCAACAGTGGATACCGCGACAGTGGGAAACCCACGGAGGTGTGGTAACACTGCATTCGCGAAGAGGCACCCGCAACATCCATCTAGGACAAACTGTCTGGACCGTGCAACGCGCACTTGTACATCGACAAGCACGGCGGCAAGAAAAATTCCAGCCATCTCCTAAAGGATTGCCGCGAGTTCCTCAAGCTCCACGAAGGCTTGGCCCAAATGAATCGCGACGCGATCAACCAGGGTTATGGAGCCTCCCCGGGCGCTATGGCACATGGAGCTCCCCCACCACCACCCGGACCACCACCACCTGCGGCTCCACCAGCCCACAACCATGGAGGCAAGGGGTACCCCCGACCACTGGGGAACATGGGGATGATACAAAAGGGTCGCCCCTCAAATCGAACACAGAAGTCAATCACTCGCTAAGTCAATCTGGCAATGAACTCTTCACCATCCACCACTGAGTACCTCAGTGGCAGCAAGTCCTACATCACGTTCGACAAAAGAGACCATCCGCGTCAAGTACCTCGCCCGGGCCACTGTCCCCTGGTACTCGAGGCACAGATCGGAGGGTTCAAGATGAGTCGCATCTTCATGGATGGCGGAAGCGACATCAACCTGATGTTCGCGAGTACCTTGCGGGCAATGAGGATTCCCTTGATGTGCCTGGAAGTGTCAGACACGATGTTCCACGACATCGTTCCAGGGAAGGGAGTGTACCCCTAGGCAAAATCAACCTCGACGTCATCTTCGGCATGCCCCAAAACTTTCGGTGAGAGTGCATCGACTTTGAAGTCGTCGACTGGCCCTCATAGTATCATTGCATCCTCGGACGTGTCGCGTTCACGTTCATGGCAGTGCCGCATTACGCCTGCATGTAGATGAAAATGCCAGGCCCAAACGGCGTCATCACAATCAATGGAAGCTTCGAGAGGTTCGATAGCTGCGAAAGAGAATTCAACAGAATCTCCCAGTCCTTCTGCATGCAAGAGGAACTCGCAAGATTGAAGGAGTCGACAGACAACAGTCTGCCTCCCGTGAGCAGGCCAAGCTCGCCCGACCTATCCTTCGACTCGTCAATGCACACCAAGAAAGTCCAGGTCCACCCAACAGACCCGACCAAGACGACCCTTATCGCCAACAACTTGAGTTCCGCATAGGAACTCGCGCTCGTCGAGTTCCTCCATGAGCACTGGGAAATATTCGCCTGGTGTCCAGCAGACATGCCAGGAGTTCCCAGGGAATTCACCGAGCACTCACTCAACGTGAATCCAGATGCAAGGCTAGGCAAGCAAACAATACGGCGACTATCTGAACCAAGAGCAAAAGCGGTTGGTATGGAGATCAATAGACTCCTCGACGCAAATTTCATACGCGAGATCAAGGAAAGCACTTGGCTCGCAAATACAGTGCTTGTGCCTAAAAAGGACACGGACATCCTGCGGATGTGCGTGAACTTCACCTCCTTAAACAAAGACTGCCCAAAGGATCACTTCCCGTTGCCACGGATCGATCAAATAATCCACTCCACTGCGGGATGTGAGCGCCCCTGCTTCCTCGACGCCTACTCAGGCTACAATCAGATTCGAATGAAGGAGGAAGACCAAGAAAAGACGGCGTTCACGACACCCTTCGGTGTGTTCTTCTACAACACGATGCCCTTTGGGCTAAAAAACGTAGGAGCCACCTATCAGCGATGCATGCAGACTTGCCTCCAAAACCAACTTGGTCGCAATATCCAAGTCTACGTCGACAACATCGTCATCAAAACCAAAGAGGAAGCCACGTTAATCGACGATCTCCATGAGACCTTCGATAACCTCGACCGCTACCGGATCAAGCTCAATCTGGACAAATGCACCTTCGGCATACCATCTGGGCAAGTGCTCGGGTATCCCATCTCTGCGAGAGGGATCGAAGCAAACCCGAAGAAAATAAAAGCCATACTGGCCATGCAGAAGCCGAAGAACGTAAAAGGCGTCCAGCAGCTGGCTGGATGAATCGTAGCAGTTAGTCGATTCATTAGTCAAATGGGCAAAAAGGCACTGCCCTTCTACTAACTCGTCCGCAAGGAAGACAAGTTTGAGTGGATAGACGAAGCACAAGAAGGATTCAAAGACCTCAAGCGTCTACTGTCCACCTCGATAGTACTGGTGACGCCTCGCGAAAAAGAGCCGCTACTGCTATACATCTCCGCCACCAACCAGGTGGTCAGCACTATGCTTGTGGTGGAACAGGCCGAAGAAAATAAAGTCCACGGGGTACATCGCCCAGTCTACTACCTCAGCGAGATGCTCACGCCAACAATATAGTGATACCCGCACTACCAAAAGCTAGCGTACGGTGTCTTTATGACAGCCAGGCGACTTCGCCACTACTTCCAGGAACACCCAATCGAGGTGATGAACGATGCCCTACTCGAACATATACTCAATAATCTCGACGCTACTGGGTGAGTCGCGCTATGGGGCATAGAGCTATCGCCACGTGACATCACATACGAGAAGCGCGACGCGATCAAGTCGCAAGTCCTCCTGGACTTCCTCGTACACTGGATGGAGAACCGACTCCCCGACAAGCCAGATATGTCTTATCTCTGGACGATTGATGTCTACACACTTCTATTCTTGTAGACAGTTGTTGGGCCTCCAAGTGCAGAGGTTTGTAGAACAACAGCAATTTTTCCCTTAAGTGGATCACCCAAGGTTTATCGAACTCAGGGAGGAAGTGGTCAAAGGTATTCCCTCTCAAGCAACCCTGCAATCAAGATACAAGAAGTCTCTTGTGTCCCCAACACACCAAATACACTTGTCAGGTGTATAGGTGCACTAGTTCGGCGAAGATATAGTGAAATACAAGTGGTATGGATAATTATAAGTGGTAACGGTGATAGAAAATAGCTTGATGGCGTGAAAGAAACTAAAGGCAAACTGAAATAAAGATGGAAGCAAGCAAACATGTAACAGATCTAGTTGCAAACGGTGTATCAATGCTTAGAAACAAGGCCTAGGGATCATACTTTCACTAGTGAACACTCTCATATAAATATATTCTCTTTATGATACTACTCTTAACTACTCTCCGGTTGGACACTCTAATCCATGGTAGGGCTATAACAGCACACCTCAAAGTAAGCCTTTCCCGTCTAGATAACCCCACACTGTCACCTTGAGTACTAGATGAGTCCAACAAACACCACAATTTCATAAAGACATCCAACTCCAAATATAACTCATAACAAGTATTTGTAATATCTAGCCTAAGTGCCACCATGGTGTGCACGCTGTCACTTTCACACACATGGGGAGAGCAGAGATCTACTAAAGCACTTGAGTAGCATGGTAGATCTATAGATTACAAGCTCATGATCTCAATAAGATCATGCATAGAGAGAGAGAGATGAACACATAGCTACCGGTAGAACCCTTAGCCTCGAGAGAGAACTACTCCCTCCTCATCATGGGAATCAACAATGGTGATGGAGATGGTGGTGGAGATCGATGGAGATGGCTCCGGGGGCACTTCCCCGTCCCGGCAGGGTGCCGAAACAGAGACTTTCTGTCCCCCAAATCTCCCCTTCGGTGGCGGCGGTGCAGCGGAACTTCTCATGGATTTCTGATTGACTCCCTAGGGTTTATGCATCGGGAGGCTTCTTATAGGCGAAGAGGCAAGGTCGGTGGGCGGCCAGGCGGCCCACACCACCTGGTGGCGCGGCCAGGGCTAGCCCGTGCCACCACATGGTGTGGCTGCCCTGTGGCCCCTCTCCGTCTCGTCTTCTGGCTCCGTGAGTCTTCTGGTAAAATATCAATTTTGGCTTTTGTCCCGTCCAATTCAGAGAATATTCATTTTCTAGAACCAAAAACAGCAGAAAACAGGCAACTAGCACTCTGGCATCTTGTTAATAGGTTAGTCCAAGAAATCATATGAAAATTACTCCAAAGTGTGGACAAAACACAAGAAAGTAGATAAAACCAAGTATGGAACATCAAAAATTATGGATACATTTACAATGTATCAACATCCCCAAGCTTAACTCCTACTCGTCCTCGAGTAGGTAAGTGATAAAAAGAAAGAATAATTTTTGAGGTGACATGCACCATCATAAACTTGATCAAAGTATTTGTAAAACATTCAAAGCTGGGATCATAGTACTTCAATCAAAACATGAAAGACAAAGTTCTAACAATAAGGCAAAGAAACTATGTTGCAACATGAAAAGGCACAAACAAAATATTCATGAATAACAATGATGTGCAAGACGTTTGTTTGTTTCACATAAAGAAAACATAGCATAATAGTATTCAGCTTGTCCCTCAATAGAGTAGCAAATATAAATGCATAGGACACCTTCAAAGTTCATAAGAGTGACTAGATACAAATAGTTTAAATCAAGCAATATCAAGGTATGCATCAATCAACTAGTCATGGGACAATGCACACAGAACTAAGAATGGCCACTATGCTCTCAAAGTAGGTGCATAAAGGTAGAAGGTGGAGACTCAATATAATGGTGGAATAAAGGCCTTCATAGAAGGAAGTAGGGATTCAAGTCTCATAAAGAGCTTCCAAAAATTATGGTACTTATTAGCTTTTAGCTCTCATTGCCCCTATCATAAGCATCTTGAAGGTGATTAAGGTTAAAGTGACACAACTAAGAGGATATGCTTGACAAGTTTTAAACCGAAATCTCATGCCCCTTACTTACGAAGACCGATCCTCATGCTACTCAACTTCAGTCATGAGTAAGCTCTTGTAATTGTAAGTACATATGTATCATTAAGAACCGCCAACGGGGTACCCCTTGCACATGATACGGGAGCTATCCCATAATCAAAATGACAAGGCAAGCAGACAATGAGCATCTCAGCGATCTTTTTATTTGCTATTTGCATAGGTTTTTATTGAGGATGCTTCATAGAGTGCTCATTATGGTGTTGCTGCAAGTTTCCACCATGATTAGGCATGGATTAGGCTAGCGGCCCAAGCGTTTCTCTAACACACATACAAACTCCATGATCTTACAATTTCCACTTTTATTTCACACCGCCGGGATCCGTAAGCAAAAGAACATGATATCAACGGGGTACAAAGTACAAGTGCAATGTTGAAAGCGTTCCCCATGATACATGGTTCTGCTAATTTCAACTTATAAAGCGCAAGCATATACGCAACAAAGAAGGACCCAATGGTTCAGGTTTATTAAATGCAAAAAAGTAAAGTGTGCCATCAAGTTTGTGAGAGCTTTAATCACTAGTTTTCTCATAACAAGTTTAATTTGGAAGGTAAACAAAAGCATGAATATACTTGGAATAGCATAAACTAGTAGGTAGGTATGGTGGACTCTTTGGAAAAACTTGGTTTAGGGAGTTGGATGCATGAGTGGGACTCATACTTGGTTGTGGAGGCTAGCAAAATACTAGGAGCGACAAACTAAGAGAGCAATAATGGCCATAATCATGTAGAGCGACAAAACATCATTGATCAAAGCATAAAGTGGTACTACAAGTTGAAAACTAAAGGATCATAAAGGCTATGGTGACTTGAGATAGTCATAACATGGTGTGAGCATGCGCCAAGTCAACCCAAATAAAGCATCAAAGGAGAATACAACTATACTATGCTTTAATATGCTAAAACAACGCATGATTCATCCAAGGCACATTAAGCAATCTCAATTGTTTGTAACAAGTCATGCTACAACAAAGAATACTAAGCATAAAGCCAAAACAATATCAAGCATGGCATGACAAAGCATAGGCCACCGTAAAAAACGAGCTCTTTTTACCACATAAGTATGAACTTTCCTACTCTTTTCCATACAAACCAAACTATTTGAACACCAATGCATGAAAGAAGGGGTCCAACCAATTTATTCAAGAAAACTAAGAAAACAAAGAAAACGAAAAACCAAACGAAAACAAAAAAGAAGACGCTCCAAGAACAACACAACTGTGCATGAAACAATAAAAATGAAGCGTTTGGAAGAAACCTGGGATTTTTATTGATGAAGAAGGGGATGCCTTGGGCATCCCCAAGCTTTGATGCTTGTACTTCTTGGATATTTCTTGGGGTGACATGCGTGGAATCCCCAAGCTTGAGCTTTAGTCCATCCTTCATCTAATTACTCATTCCTTCCATACACCTGAAATTTTTCCTTCATACAAAACTTCACACAATCTTTATTAGCAACATTAGTGCACTCAAGATAAAAGGTCTTAAGGTTCAGTTCTAACACCAATAAAACTTCCATTAGAACACAAGCTACTGAAGCACTTCCCTCAAAAAGCTCAATTCCCCAAAGAGAACCCAAAAAGGAACCAACAAGAAGCAAATGCAAATAATGGCAGAAATCTGTCAAAACAGACCAGCAGTTAAAAACCAATTTTTTCGAAGACTTTATGTTGCTCAAATCGAAAAGTGTTGAAGTAACGAAAGTTAGATAACAACCTGGGGCAGAAGGAGGAAAATTCACGCCTCAAAAGGACGTACAGATATTTTACACAAATTTTTACGGTGAAGAACAGAAATCTGTTTTGGGACAGCAACTTTCCCAATCATTACTCCTCTCTCATTAGAGGTTACTCTTGGCACAAAAAGCAAATAAAAAAGGATAAGGAGCGGTTATTACTGAAGTAGTAACTTCCAATACTCAACTAAAACTTTTGGGTTATCTCCCAATAAGTACTTTTGTTTAACGCCTTTAAGTTAGGCATGATAGTTTGAGAAGATGCTCACATAAGAAATATGAGTTGAAGTAAAAGAGATCATCAAGAAGCAAATTCAAAACACATTTAAGTCTAACCCACTTCCTATGCATAGGAATCTTGTAAAGAAACAAGTCATGAAAGCACAAAACAACAAGCATAGTAAAGCAGAACAAGTGTAACTTCAAGACTTTCAACATAAAGAGGGGAAACTTAATATTATTGAGATGCATAAAACTATGTTTCCCTCTCTCATAATAACTTTCAGTAGCATCATGAATAAAATTAACAATATAACTATCACATAAAACATTCTTATCATGAGCCACATGCTTAAAAGAATTAATACTCTCCACATAAACATAGTCATTCTTATTAATCATAGTGGGAGAAAATTCAATAAAATAGCTATCATTATTATTCTCATCACCATAATCATCAAATATAGGAGGCATATTGTAATCATAATTAATTTTCTCCTCAATAGTAGGTGGACTGAAAATATCATACTCATCATTGTAATCATCATATATTGGAGGCATAGTATCATCAAAGTAACTCCTCCATGCTTGGGGGACTAAAAAGATCATTCTCATCAAAACTAGCTTCCCCAAGCTTAGACTTTTCCATAGCATTAGAAATAATGGTGTCCAAAGAATTCATACTAACAACATTGCTATTAGCATGCAAATAAAGTTCCATAGGTTTTTTAATTTTCTCTTCAAACACTTCATGTCCTAACTCAAGATAAATACTATAAAGCTCTCAAATTTTGTTGTTGTTTTCCATTAAGCCTAACTAGTGAAAACAAGAAACAAAAAGACAAAATTGCAGAATCTAAAGGAAATAACTTCGAGCACTCACACCAGAGGATGTGAGTACCTTTTACCTTACCTCCCCGGCAACGGCGCCAGAAAATAGGCGTTTGCCGTGGGAGGTTCTTCTTATTTAATCCTCCGGTGTGAATACCTTTTACCTTACCTCCCCGGTAACGGCGCCAGAAAATAGCTTGATGTCTACGCACTTCTATTCTTGTAGACAGTTGTTGGGCCTCCAAGTGCAGAGGTTTGTAGAACAACAGCAATTTTTCCCTTAAGTGGATCACCCAAGGTTTATCGAACTCAGGGAGGAAGTGGTCAAAGGTATTCCCTCTCAAGCAACCCTGCAATCAAGATACAAGAAGTCTCTTGTGTCCCCAACACACCAAATACACTTGTCAGGTGTATAGGTGCACTAGTTCAGCGAAGAGATAGTGAAATACAAGTGGTATGGATAATTATAAGTGGTAACGGTGATAGAAAATAGCTTGATGGCGTGAAAGAAACTAAAGGCAAACTGAAATAAAGATGAAAGCAAGCAAACATGTAACAGATCTAGTTGCAAATGGTGTATCGATGCTTAGAAACAAGGCCTAGGGATCATACTTTCACTAGTGAACACTCTCGTATAAATATCTTCTCTTTATGATACTACTCTTAACTACTCTCCGGCTGGACACTCTAATCCATGGTAGGGCTATAACAACACACCTCAAAGTAAGCATTTCCCATCTAGATAACCCCTCACTGTCACCTTGAGTACTAGATGAGTCCAACAAACACCACAATTTCATAAAGACATCCAACTCCAAATATAACTCATAACAAGTATTTGTAATCTCTAGCCTAAGTGCCACCATGGTGTGCATGCTGTCACTTTCACACACATGGGGAGAGCAGAGATCTATTAAAGCACTTGAGTAGCAAGGTAGATCTATAGATTACAAGCTCATGATCTCAATAAGATCATGCATAGAGAGAGAGAGACGAACACATAGCTACCGGTAGAACCCTTAGCCTCGAGAGAGAACTACTCCCTCCTCATCATGGGAATCAGCAATGGTGATGGAGATTGTGGTGGAGATCGATGGAGATGGCTCTAGTGGCACTTCCCTGTCCTGGCAGGGTGCCGAAACAGAGACTTTCTGTCCCCCGAATCTCCCCTTCGGTGGCGACGGCGCAGCGGAACATTTCATGGATTTCTGATTGACTCCCTAGGGTTTATGCATCGGGAGGCTTCTTATAGGCGAAGAGGGAAGGTCGGTGGGCGGCCAGGCGGCCCACACCACCTGGTGGCGAGGCCAGGGCTAGCCTGCGCCACCACATGGTGTGGCTGCCCTATGGCCCCTCTCCGTCTCGTCTTCTGGCTCCGTGAGTCTTTCGGTAAAATATCAACTTTGGCTTTTGTCCCGTCCAATTCCGAGAATATTCATTTTTTGACTTTCTGGAACCAAAAACAGCAGAAAATAGGCAGCTGGCACCGTGGCTCTTGTTAATAGGTTAGTCCAAGAAATCATATGAAAAGTACTCCAAAGTGTGGACAAAACACAAGAAAGTAGATAAAACCAAGTATGGAACATCAAAAATTATGGATACATTTGCAATGTATCAACGATGCACTTCGACGAGTCCAAACGAAAGGACAGAGCAGGCGCAGGTGTCATACTGACATCGCCCCAGGGAGACAAGATGAAGTATGTTCTGCGAATGCAGTTCATAGACTCCAACAACGAAGCTGAATATGAAGCCTTAATCCATGGAATGTGGATGGTCAATGCCTACGGTGCGAAGAGACTCATCATCTATGATACGTACATTTTGCATCACTATTATGTATCATAATTTACTGTTATTCATTGATATATTTCATATTAAGAGATGATACTTATGTTATTTCATCTGTTTTTGCATGGTTGATGACTTTTGGAGCATGGACCGCTACAGTCAGGATTCTGATGGAAAAGGTGCTATATAGAGAAAAAATCGCGAAGATCAGAAAATCCAGGAAAATACATGGAAAATTCTATTTTTCTAGAAGACGAAGATTGCTAGAAGGGGAAGTGGAGATGGGCCACTTGGGGCCCACACCACCCCCTAGCGCGCCCACACCACCCCCTAGCGCGGGCAGCCCTAGGCCGTGCTAACAGGTGGTGTGGCCGCCCTGGCCCACTCCAGGCTCTCCCCTCTAGCATATATTATCCTCCCGAAACCCTAAGACTCGGGGAGCGACCATAGAAATATTCCACCGCCTCTGTGGGGTAGAAAATACCGAGAGAGAAAGATCTCTCCGGCAGACAAAATTCTACTGGGAATTCCTTCCCGGAGAGGGGAGATCATCGCCATCAACACCACCATCAAGCTGGACTTCACCGGGATCATCATCATCATCATCACCACCATCATCTCCACCAGCACCATCATCACCACTCCATACCACTGTAACAATTGGGTTGAATCTTGCATAGTTCTTAGGGGAAACTTTCCCGGTGTTGATTACTCCTTTTAGTTGATGCTATTGAGTGAACCGTTGAATTATCGTTTATGTTCAGATTTGTTACATATCATTATACCATCTCTGATCTTCATCCATATGATGTCTTGTGAGTAGTTCGTTTTGTTCTTGAGGACATGGGAGAAGTCATGTTGTTAGTAGTGGAACTGTGTTGAGAAAGATTCAATGGTTTGATATTTAAGTTGTGGTGTATTTCTTTTAGTGGTGTCATGTGAACGTCGACTACATGACACTTCACCTATATGGGCCTAGGGGAATGCATTGTGTATTTGGCTACTAATCGTAGGGGTTGCCAGAGTGACAGAAACCTGAACCCCCGTTAGGAAACCTTTGCACAAGTGACGTCAGGGTCTTAGAGTTTAAAGCTGTGGTTAGGTTTCTACCTTAATTACTTTATTGTACTTGTGGATGCTTGCAAGGGGTATAATCACAAGTATGTATTAGTCCTAGGAGGGTCGGTAGATTAGCACAGGTTCACCCACACAACACTTAGCAAACTAAAGAAGATTAATCAACTATATGAAGCGAAAGCACTTGACGATATTCCCATGTGTCCTCTAGAATGTTTGGTCATCTTAAGTAATACAACCGGCTTGTCCTTTTCTAAAGAAAGGATTGGGCCAATTGCTGCATTTATTCTTATTGTCTTTTATTTACTCGTACTTTATTTACCTGCATTATCAAAAAACCATAAAAATTCGTTTGCTAAGTATTTACGGAGAATTCCTTCTCCAAGCAATCGCCAACACCTTCTGCTCCTCGTTGGGTTCGACACTCTTACTTATCGAAAATACTGCGATACACCCCTATACTTGTGGGTCATCAAGACTATTTTCTGGCGCCGTTGCCGGGGAGTAAAGCGCTATTGGAGAGTGGAGCTGGTAAAGGAAACTTCTACTGTGAGTATTGTTTACTTCTGTTAGTTGCTTTATTTCCAATATGGATAATTCGCTGAGTTTCTTATTTCGTAATGCTACTACCACTGCTAAGGTAGTAGATGAACCACCACCTGTTGAGAATGATACTTTTAAAATACCTACAAGAATTATTGATTGTGTTATGGATAACTATTATGTTGGAGATGGAACTGTCCATCCCGGTGATCATTTGCTCTTTATACACGAATTATGCGGGTTGTTCAAGTGTGCAGGTATTACAATAGATCAAGTCAAGAACAAGTTATTCTCATTATCACTGAAATGAAGAGCTGAGGAATGGTATAAGCTGCTGAAGAATGGTCAAGCTCTTGAATGGGAGGAAATAGTGCCTCTCTTTTATTCAAAGTTTTATCCTCCTAGTGAGATTCATAAACATCGGAATCAAATATACAACTTTTGGCCTCTTGATGGAGAGAGTACAGCTCAATCTTGGGGGAGATTGAAGTTACTAATGCTCAAATGTCCCATTAATGAGCTCCCCAACAATATTATTATCAATAACTTTTATGCAAGGCTTTCTCTTCATGATAAGGATTTATTGGATGCCTGTTGTGCTGGATCATTCACTCGCATGGAAGAAGAAGCTAAATGGGATCTTCTAGACCGTATTCAAGACAATGCTAAAGCATGGGAGAATGACAAAGGAAGGAAGTCAGGTATAAATTATGATTATGAATGCATTGAATCTTTTATGGGAACTGATGACTTTCAAAATATTAAAAATGCTTATGGTCTTGATTCTCAAGTTATTACAAATTGTTTTAAGGCTTTTGCTTCCTATATTGAAATTCCGCAAAAGGGATGGAGCAAGTATCATGCACCATATAAATATATTGTTGATTGTGTTCCTGTTAGGAGTACTGAATTTTGCACTATTGATCACATCATACATGAACCTTATATCAAGAAAATACCCTTCCCGGATAAGGTAAAGGAGCATCCTATGATAACTAGTGTAATTAATAAAAGTGCAAAGAGAACTGTAAAACCTGATGAACAAATAAACATTGAACCTGTTGTAGCAATTGTGGAAGACCTTGTCACTAAAAGTGTAGAAGATGGACATTGCTATTACGGTTTATGTGATATTGGTGCAAGTTCAAGTGATATTCCTTACGAGCTTTACAAAGAAATTATGCATGAAATCATTCCTTGCGAACTAGAAGAGATTGATGTGGTTATTCACCTTGCTAATAGAGATACCATCTCTCCAATTGGTATTGTACGTGATGTGGAAGTTCTTTGTGGTAAGATTAAATATCCTGTTGATTTTCTAGTACTTGGTTCAGCTGCTAATAAAACCTATCCTATCATTTTTGGTAGACCTTTCTTGAGTACTTGTGGAGCCATTATTGACTGCAAAAGGGAGAAAATTTAACTAAATTTGATGGGGAATCTTATGAGTTTAATTTTTCGAAATTTACTAAAGAACCTTGTGAAAATGAAACCCATAATGAGGATTTTAGAGTTGAACAACTTGCTTCTATTTCTCTTGCTCCTAACAATGCTTTGTAGCAATTTATGGAAGACCACGAAAGTGAAATCTTCATGGAAGAAAGAGATGAGATTGACGAGATTCTCTGTCGTCAACCTAAGATGCTTAAGCATAACTTGCCTATGGAAGATTTGGGTACCACGTTGCCACCTAAAAGGATCCGGTCTTTGATCTAAAACCCTTACCTGACGATCTTAAGTATGCTTACATTGATGATAATAAAATATATCCTGTTATTATTAGTTCTAAACTTTCAAGGAAGGAAGAGGAAAGATTATTGGAGGTATTGAAGAAACACCGAGGGGCTATGGGCTATACTCTGGATGATTTAAAGGGGATTTCTCCCACTATATGTCAGCATGCTATCAATATAGAACTAGATGCAAAGCCAGTGGTAGAGCACCAACATCGTTTAAATCCTAAGATGAAGGAAGTGGTAAGAAACGAGGTATTAAAACTCCTTGATGCTGGTATTATTTACCCTATTGCTGATAGTGAATGGGTTAGTCCTGTTCATTGTGTCCCGAAAAAGGGGGAATTACCGTTGTGCCAAATGATAATGATGACCTTATTCCCCAAAGAATAGTAGTAGGTTATAGGATGTGCATTGATTTCAGAAAAGTTAACAAAGTTACTAAGAAAGATCATTACCCATTACCTTTTATTGATCAAATGTTAGAAAGGTTGTCTAAAAAGACCCATTTTTGTTTTCTTGATGGATACTCTGGTTTCTCTCAAATTGCTGTTAAACAACAAGATCAAGAAAAAACTACTTTTACATGCCCTTATGGAACCTATGCTTATAGACGTATGCCTTTTGGTCTGTGTAATGCTCCTGCCACTTTTCAAAGATGCATGTCTGCTATCTTTCATGGTTTTTGTGAGGAAATTGTGGAAGTGTTCATGGATGACTTTTCCATCTATGGAACTTCTTTTGATAATTGTCTGCATGACCTTGATAAAGTTTTGCAGAGATGTGAAGAAACTAATCTTGTTCTTAATTGGGAGAAATGCCACTTCATGGTGAATGAAGGGATTGTCCTTGGACATAAGATTTCTGAAAGACACATAGAGTTGATAGAGCTAAAGTTGAGGAAATTGAGAAAATGCCCTGTCCAAGAGACGTCAAAGGTATTCGTAGTATCCTTGGTCATGCTGGTTTCTGTAGGAGGTTTATTAAAGATTTCTCTAAGATATCAAAACCCCTCACTAATCTTCTTCAAAAGGATGTACCCTTTGTTTTTGATGATGATTGTAAGGAAGCTTTTGAAACTCTAAAGAAGGCTTTAACTACTGCTCCTATTGTTCAACCACATGATTGGAGCTTACCCTTTGAAATAAAGTGTGACGCTAGTGATTTTGCTATAGGTGTTGTCCTTGGGCAACTAATAGATAAAAAGTTAAATGTTGTCCATTATGCTAGTAAGACTCTTGACGCTGCTCAAAAGAATTATGCTACTACTGAAAAAGAATTCTTAGCCGTTGTCTTTGCTTGTGATAAGTTTAGACCTTATATTGTTGACTCAAAAGTTACCATTCATACTGATCATGCTGCTATTAAGTACCTTATGACAAAGAAAGATGCTAAGCCTAGGATTATTAGATGGGTGCTGCTCTCACAGGAGTTTGACCTACATATTGTAGATAGGAAAGGTGCTAAAAATCTTGTTGCTGATAATTTATCTCGATTGGAAAACACCTCTTTTGATCCTATGCCTGTTAATGATAGTTTCCCAAATGAACAGTTGGCTGTAGTAGGGGTAAGCTCACGAGGGAGCCCTTGGTATGCTGATAATGCTAACTTTATTGTCTCCAAGTACTTGCCTCCAACTTTTATAGCTCAACAAAGAATGAAGTTCTTTTATGATTTGAGGCATTATTTTTGGGATGACCCACATTTATATAAAGAAGAAGTGGATGGTATTATGCGAAGATGTGTTCCAAAATATGAACAAAAGGAGGTATTGCGGAAATGTCATGGTAGTGCCTATGGAGGACATCATGCGGGAGATAGAACTGCGCAAAAGGTGCTACAATCAGGTTTTTACTGGCCTACCCTTTTTAAACATGCAAGAAAATTTGTCTTATCCTGTGATGAGTGCCAACGTGTTGGTAATATTTCTAGACGCAATGAAATGCCTATGAATTATTCTCTAGTTATTGAACCATTTGACTATTGGGGATTCGACTTTATGGGTTTTTTCCCCCTTCAAAAGGTTATACCCATATTCTTGTTGCTTTTGACTATGTTACTAAGTGGGTAGAAGCTAGACCTACAAAAAGTGCTGATGGGGAGACCTCTTTAAAAATTCTTAAGGATATTATCTTTCCTAGGTTTGGAGTGCCGAGGTATCTTATGACTGATGGATGTTCTCACTTTATTCATGGTGGTTTTAGAAAGACCCTTGCTAAATATGATGTTAATCATAGAATTACTTCAGCTTATCATCCCCAAACTAGTGGACAAGTAGAGTCATCAAATAGAGAAATTAAATCCATCTTGCAAAAGACTATTAATAGATCTAGAAAAAAAATGGGCTAAAAAGTTGACCAATGCTTTATGGGCTTATAGGACTTCCTATAAAAATCCTATGGGGATGTATCCTTACAAAATGGTTTATGGGTAAGCTTGCCACCTTCCTTTAGAATTAGAACAGAAAGCTTATTGGGCAGTTAAAGAACTTAATAGAGACTGTAAGCTTGCTGGTGAAAAAAGATTATTTTACTTAAGTTCGTTGGATGAATGGAGCAGTGAAGCATATGAGAATGCTAGACTCTTTAAGGAGAAAGTTAAAAGATGGCATGAAAGGTGAATTCTTAAGAGAGAGTTCCATGTTGGTGAGAAAGTTCTATTGTATAGGTCTCGTCTCAGATTTTTTGCAGGGAAACTACTTTCAAAATGGGAAGGACCTTTTGTTATCGAAGAAGTATATCATTTAGGAGCAATAAAAATTTCTTCTTTAAAAGATAACACTACACAAGTGGTGAATGGTCAGCGACTCAAGCACTATATTGCTGGAGATTCTTACAATGAAGATATTGATGCTATTCAAGTAGTAACTCTGGAAAAATTTATCAAATGCTAACTTCAGAGACTTGCAGAGTCCATTCTCGAATAGGTAACAGTTCTGGTAAGAAAAGTTCCGCGAAAATCCTGTTAAGTTATATTTTTGCATTTTTATCCAACAAGGAAAGAAACGAAGCGAAAAAGGGATGGAAGCGGAGCCAGGGTGGCTCACACCACCCCCTGGCGCGGGCCTCCTGGCCGCGCCAGCAGGTGGTGTGGCCACCTCGGACTCTGTCTCCGACCCGTTTTCTCCCAGTACCTTCCATTTTTTGTAAAACTTCGTAATATATAATCCCCCGGATCCCTAGAGGTTCGTATATCGTGTTCTTGTTGTGTTTTTGTTTCAAGCTGTTTCTGCCAGGAACTATTCTTAAAGTTTAGAAGCAAAATGGTCTCCATAAAGGATAAGGGAAAGGAGCCTATGTAGGAAGATCTCCAAGACCCCGGGCAGGAGAAGGAGATCGAGAGTGAAGATGAAGAGGAGGCAAAGAAAGGACCGCATCCGCACACCGGCACTACCATTGCAAGCATTGGAGTGTTGGCAAACCCTGCCAAGATCAAAAGGACTACACATATGTCAACTAGAGGGAAGCCTCCGCGCCACTGTTTGGCTCCATGGTCACTTCCTCCATGCACCAAGAATCCCTTCCATACCCTCATCCATGAGCATTAGTTCCAGAATATGCCCAAGGAGAAACTACCCTCCAATTGGGATATGCCTCATTCTAACCATGCAGGAAAAGAAGACCTCAAGGAGGAAGAATGGGGAAAGAATCACAAGAGCTGGAATTTGCAACCCGACATGATCATGAGCCGCATTGAGCAAAACTTGGAGTTGATTCGTACTCTCACCTTCGAGATTAAGGCTTGGGGAAACTAATCAAAAGGCTCATCGAGAGAATACCACCACCACTGAAGGAGTAATTTTTCATCAGGTTTTGGCATCCCCTTGGTTTGTTCCAAGCTTGGGGGAGTGCCGCGGTATCATATCACTATCTTCTATCTTTTTACCTTTTTAGTAGAGTCATATCATGAATAGAGAAGTTATCATGTAGGATGGTTTATGTTTGAAATATGCCCTAGAGACAAATAGTATTAAGGACTATTATCATATTTCATATAGTTTATGATTAAGTTTTATATCATGCTATAACTGTATTGAGTGGAAACATCAATACACGTGTGATATACAAACAACCAGGGGTTCCCAGTGAAACTCTAGTCACTGGTTCATTGGTCAACATATGATCATGCTTCCTGATCATGTGGCATTTATGGCAGTTGGAAATGAGGTCATCTCATTCTGAGAATGAGATGATGAACCAATACCCAACCTAAACATCGTGACCCGATCATGTCACGAAGTTCAAGTTACGATGATTAGAAATGGATCCTCGTAGACTATTCCTTAGACCGTGGGGCTATATTAATCATTGTCTCCCGAGAGTGCTTTGATAGCATCAAGCGCCACTTGGTAATACAATGGTTATAAAGGTGTGTTCAGGTACTCAGAGGAAACCGTTGAGGCAATATATGTCAAGAGCAGGATTTGTCCGTCCATATGACGGGAAGATACTCGAAGGGCCCACTCGGAGAAGTTATATCCAATAGCTGCACAACGTGTGATTTGATCACGGGGATATCACTTGTCGGAACGAGTCAAGTAGCGTTGTTCGGTAACAAGATTGATATGACATGGTGATTTCATTGATCATATCTTGGAAATGCAAGTATCCAGTGACAAAGGGAATAAGACACGAATGTCCCGATTCAAACGACGAAAGATCTTCGTGGAACGCACAGGGGTCACATGGCCATCCAGGTCCCTCTGTCAATCATTGATGCGGGAGTGTCCCGACCATGTCTGGAGTGTTCCCAAACCGTGGGGTATCACGCTTAAGGGCTTGATGATGCTTAGAGAGTGTTTATAGGATCGGTAGAATCACCGAAGTATAGTAGAGAGAAAACTGGAAGGGTTTCGGTAAGTCCGGAGGATGTCTGGAGTGGAGGTGGAAGGTGTTCCATAGCCACGGAGATTGAATAATATGTGAATGAATGTTAAATGTTGATTTAATCATTTATTCATAATTATTTAATAAAGAGAAAATCAATTTTAAAGGTCAAAGGCTTATGGGCCAATTTCCGGAGGGAGAGGGCCCATTAGGGGAAAGGAGAGAGGGAGAAGGGGCAAGGGGAGGCCGGCTGGGCCTAGCACCCCTAGCGCGGGGCCCACTAGGGTGGTCAACGGCCACCCCACCCCCCTCCTCTCCTTTAGTCCCACCCCGAGACTTTGAGGGAGGTAGTACCTCCCCCTATATATAGTGGGGGGTATTTGGCCAAATTAAATACACCAACAATCAATAAAGGTCTTCTCACTTTTGGGAGGACCTCCAGTTGATATTCTCTCTCTCCCTCTCTCTCTCTCTCTCTCTCTCTCTCTCTCTCTCTCTCTCGTGACCGTGGTCCCAAGTCTGGACTGCGCGAGCGAGAGACATCTTCACCATGGAGTGTCGTCGCGCTGTGGGATTCGGATCCGGGAGCTCTACTTCCGCAACTACTGCTGGATCGGGAAGCGGGAGTCATCATCAGGCACCGGATGTGTGTAACTCCCCGCGATGTGTCGCACTTGAGGCACTCAAGTCGTTGGAGCCAAGGAGCACAAGGACTTCATCACGACCTTGAGGTCGGCTTCGGCTCGTCTACATCAACCACGCTCTCCTGAGCGTTGACAATGCTTTTCGGTCTTCAAGGGTAAGTTTACGAAAAGCCCCTCCCGTTACTGTATTACTAATAGATAGGTCCTAGCAGCTTTAGGGGTTCAGGGGCGTAGAGTAAAATTTTATTGTTTTCATACGCGAAACCCCTTCAGTGGTATCAGAGCTAGATCTATGTGTAGTAATGCTAGTACGGCTAGAACACACGAGATGTAGCGTGTGGGCGTTGATCTTTTAGTTGTTACCCTCCCACGTGTACTTGTGCATACCGCAGTAATGCTTGATGAAGCGGCCCCCAACCGACTTTACACGTTCATTCGCGAGACCGGTCCACGCTTGACATACGGCTTGTACCGTATAAAGTGGCTTAGGGGGGGTGTCTGTCTCTCTCGCATTAGTTGGTATACCATTTGCAACGGAGGTCGCCGAAAGGGGTGTAGTAGAGACTACTACTTGATCAGCGTTGTGCTGAAAGTTCGTAGGTAAGAACGGTTCTTGTGCGAAAGCCCATTCAGCCACGTAAAACATGCAAAGATAAAGTAGAGGTGTCTAACTTTGTTTTGCAGGGGGGTGTTGCTTTGTGATATGGTTGTGGCGAAGGCAAAGTGATTACCTTTTGTTACGTAGTAGTAGATAGTCACGGAGGTGACGGACTACCACGCCGGAATGACACCGATACCCTGGTGTCTACGGCACCGGAACCCTGGCACCGGAACCCGGTGACGGCGGATGGAGATCACGACGTGAAGGACCATGTCACATAGCATTTACATTCCATGTTATTGTCCGTATGTCTTATTGTGTGCTAGTATTAGATACTCGATGGTAGCCTAATAAGATGATCCCTGTTAAAATTACCAACGATTGTGTTCCCCCTTAGTGTGCACCACCAAGAAACTTCTTCGGTATGAGGCAGGTCATGATGATCGGGTGTCAGATATATCTACGTTCGCATATAGTGGGTGTAAGCCATGTTGCACAGCGAATACACTAAAGTTGAGTTGGTGAGCCTAGTATGTACAGACATGGCCTCGGAACACGGATGGTCGAAAGATCGAGCACGAATCGCATGAATGATGTGACCGACGTTTAGCGTCCAACCTTGAACCCACATTGATGGCCGTGATGATCGGAGGAGATGTGGCTGATAGGGGTCGTGTTATCACTAGGAACCCTTCTGGGGATAGGCGTTTCAGAGTGGAGTTATTATTAACTCATTTAATTGTAAACTTAGTCTAAATTCTTTTTGCAATTACAAATGTAGATGGATCCTTTCGTGTTGACGATTGATTGGTTAGAAGGAGAGAAGCTCAGATTAGATGGATCAAACTTCTCCATATGGGTTGCACGTCTCCACGTTCTCCTTAGCGAGAACGACGTGGTCGACTACATACTCGATAGGATGGATTTGGATCAGCCCACTGACCTAGAGACCCCAGAGGAGCGGAAAGACCGCTATCTCTGTTGTGAGATGGCCTCCTTCATTTCAGTTACCATGCATTTCGGAATGGTGGATGAGCTATGGCCTTTCGTGGGTGATGTCGACCCTCGTTCGGTGATGCTGCAGCTTAGGACACATTTCGTGGAACAAGTATGCATATGGGAGCATGAGATGATGGGAGACTTCCTCTCCATTAAGATGGAGGAGAACTCATCACTGGACGACCACTTGGAGCGCATGCATGATGTGTACATGAGGCCTGCATACTTCCTGGATAGCTAGATGACGGGCTCTTTCGCAAATAGTGTTGTGCTACGGTCGCTGCCACCAAGGTACCAAGCACAAGTCAGGACTTACGTAATGAGGGGCGACGCGGAATCAATGGAGTTCCACCGGTTCGTGACACATCTCAGGAATGTTTTGGTTGAACTAGATATCGCTCAGGTCATCAATGACAAACGTATATATTTGATATACAGTTTTATAAATGTTATAATCTTGCAAACACATTTGCAGTGTTAAGTATATTTGATACTTGTTCTGTTTTGCTGAAAACAGGTCCTTATGCATGAGAGGTGCTTGCTGGAGAGGAGGCGACGTTGCGTGTTGATGGCGAGCATGAAGATGACGGCCGACGACACTCTCCCTCGACATTTATCATTTAGTTTATGTTTTAGGATGATTATTGTAATCAAGAGATTGTGAACTTCTTTAGTGTGTCTCACACTTTGTGAGACAGTTATTCATATGAGTTTGTAACAAACAGTTGTTCTACTTTTATGAATGATTTCTATTCTTGTTCATATCTTGTTTGATTATGTGTGAATTATCCTTGTTCATTTGAAACTAATTGATAATGCATGAACATTTGTGAAACATTAAAAATGCCTTAAAATACATGACTTAAATGATATTTCATTAGTGAATGAAAAACCATTGTTTAAATTCAAAGTTATGTGACAATATGTGAAATTCATTCGATTTCTTGTCACATATGAATCATGCCTAAGTTCGGCGAAATAACTTGAACACCGTGTATTACTTGAATACAAAGTGTTTAATGAATTGTTAAATAGAATACATATTCGATGTCTTGTGTTTTAACGAAAATGGTAATTATCATTAAATGATTGTTTAAGTGTGTAAAGTAGTTTACCAAAGGAAACATGAATATGAAACTATTTGATTTGATCAAAGTGTTTCATCCACAAAGGGTATGAATATAAAAGAGAATCTAATTACTATGATTTGATCAATAGTAATGAAATTCAACTTTATAAGAATGGCATAAAGGAAATTATGGAATGCAAAGCATTTTGAAACGTCAAAATGCAAAAGCATCACAATGTGATATTAGATACCAAAGTGGGTTAAATAGAAGGCACCAAATAAATCGTTGTAGTGTAGATCTAGAGACCATTAGTTAGAAATAGTTAGCACTCAATTAGAATGTAGTGAACCATTTGAATTCATGAAAGTTTTGGGGTTATTCGATATAACCAAAACAATAGCGAATAAGTCCTTGTAGAGTATTCATTGGAAACTTTGAATACAAAACCCATAGCTGAAACCAGAAGGAAAGCAAAATTCGTATTGCTTGGATTTTGGTGCATTCTTGAGAAAGCTCACTTTAGTGATGTTTCTCAATTTTGGAGCAAATGGAAAATAGTGTAAAACACGATGAGAATTCAAAACCTTGCATTAGAGTATTGAGAAACGCAACGGACAATGTTCCTGAATGATTCTCTTCATAGAAGGAAAGAATCTATGATATTGACCACTGTGTTTTCCCCACTAGTGTTTGCACTACATGAAGTAGGATTCAAAATGAAATCCATATCTAGTATGGAGACATTTGTGAATCACTTGTCATGATTCTTGGAATATGACATACCTACGAACTACTAAGGAAATAATGGTAAACTAGAATTATAAGAAATTCTAGAAGCGAAATTCCCTTGAGATTAGAAAGCAATTAGTTGCTGAATCTCACAAGTAAAAGGGGTTACTTGAATTTTCCCAAATGACTGCAAAACCATAGTGGAAAAGGGGGTGAATGACAAAATCACAATTTGTCAAGTATTGGATGACTTCAAATGAATTTGATTCAAGTGTGATGAATGTCTAGAGCATTTAAAACTAGTAACACTACTGGTATCTCATAGTAAAACTCAGGGCTTGATATTTGATCAAAGGATTTTGAAGTTATTCAAGATAATGAGTGGATATGCAATTTGCATAAAATTGAGTGGGAGCTATGAAAGTATTCCTAAAACAATATGTGAATGACATATTTTTGAGTGGGAGCTTATAAGAGTAATTCTTAATTGTGTTAAGAATGAAAGTGCAAATACTTATAAATAATGATTTATAAGATGTAAAAGTTGATAATAGGTGTATTATGATATTATGTAGTATTCCTTAAGGGATTCTGAAAGGGGTTTCAGAATAGAAGTTAATTAAGGAACTGGTCCTTAATAACTCAAATTAGGAATAGTATTAAGTTCAATATCAATGGTTGATAGAAAGAAAAGGATGATCATCATCCACTATGTTGAGACATAGGTTCTTTCTTAGAAAACCATGATGATAACTTAACATAATATATGATCCAAATAAGGAATGTTTGAAAGTGATTAAGTTCGAATCATAGAACATTGAGCTAAGTTCTGTCCACACTGTCTAATAGAGAACATTGGACATGTTTTCAAAATCCATAAAGGATGACATATCTTAAAACATAAAGAGTTATGTTATAAGGGAATATGTTGGAAACTCCTGTAAATACCGATTAAGGTCAAGTAGGAAGCAAGGTGAATAAAACATCGAAAGTTGCACAGAGTGCACTGGTATTTCGATGAATACATTTATAATAATAGATAAGGGTACCATCTAAAGTGTTGTATAATGTTATGGCTGGGCTAGTTCACTTTTAACGTAGAATGATGTGTCCTAGGGCATAGTGCCCATGAGAAAGCCCTCGAGGTTGATCTAACGTCACTGTAGGCTCCTAGAATCAGGCCACGTTCTGCTGCCATGACGGAGATGCATACACATAGATGCTATCATGTGATGATAAAGTATTAATATCAATCAAGGTGACATTAGTAAGTTGCAAAGGATTTGGGATTGTAAAGTACATACCCAAGACTCAACCTCTTCCATGAGCAAGCATGTTCAGGGTACCGGATATATGGTGCAAATGATTGAGAACAAATGCAGCTAGTGTATTTGTACTCTAGTGCAAGTCGCAGACTGTTGGAAATACGCCCTAGAGACAAATAGTAGTAAGGACTATTATCATATTTCATATAGTTTATGATTAAGTTTTATATCATGCTATAGCTGTATTGAGTGGAAACATCAATACACGTGTGATATACAAAGAACCAGGGGTTCCCAGTGAAACTCTAGTCACTGGTTCATTGGTCAATAGATGATCATGTTTCCTGATCATGTGGCATTTATGCCAGTTGGAAATGAGGTAATCTCATTCTAAGAATGAGATGATGAACCAATACCCAACCTAAACATTGTGACCCGATCATGTCACGAATTTCAAGTTACGATGATTAGAAATGGATCCTCGTAGACTATTCCTTAAACCGTGAGGCTATATCAATCACTGTCTCCCGAGAGTGCTTTGATGGCATCAAGCGCCACTTGGTAATACAGTGGTTATAAAGGTGTGTTCAGGTACTCGGAGGAAACCGTTGAGGCAATATATGTCAAGAGCGGGATTTGTCCGTCCATGTGACAGGAAGATACTCGAAGGGCCCACTCGGAGAAGTTATATCCAATAGCTGCGCAACGTGTTATTTGATCACAGGGATATCACTTGTCGGAAGAAGTCAAGTAGCGTTGTTCGGTACAAGATTGAACACGACATGGTGATGTCATTGATCATATCTCGGGCAATGCAAGTATCGAGTGACAAAGGGAATACGACACGATTGTCCTGGTTCAAACAACGAAAGATCTTCGTCGAACGCACAGGGGTCACATGGCCATCCAGGTCCCTCTGTCGATCATTGGTGCGGGAGTGTCCCGACCATGTCTGGAGTGTTCTCGAACCGTGGGGTATCACGCTTAAGGGCTTGATGATGCTTAGAGAGTGTTTATATGATCGATAGAATCACCGAAGAATAGTAGAGAGAAAACTGGAAGGGTTTCGGTAAGTCCGGAGGATGTCCAGAGTGGAGGTGGAAGGTGTTCCATAGCCACGGAGATTGAATAATATGTGAATGAATGTTAAATGTTGATTTAATCATTTATTCATAATTATTTAATAAAGAGAAAATCAATTTTAATGGTCAAAGGCTTAATGGGCCAATTTCCAGAGGGAGAGGGCCCATTAGGGGAAAGGAGAGAGGGAGAAGGGGCAAGGGGAGGCCGGCTGGGCCTAGCACACCCCGGCGCGGGGCCCACTAGGGTGGCCGGCGGCCACCCCACCTCCCTCCTCTCCTTTAGTCCCACCCCGGGACTTTGAGGGAGGTAGTACCTCCCCCTATATATAGTGGGGGTATTTGGCCAAATTAAATACACCAACAATCAATAAAGGTCTTCTCACTTTTGGGAGGACCTCCGGTTGATATTTTATCTCTTTCCCTCTCTCTCGTGGCCGTGGTTCCAAGTCTGGACTGCGCGAGCGAGAGACATCTTCACCGCAGAGCGCCGCCGCGCTGCGGGATTCGGATCCGGGAGCTCTACTTCCGCAACTGCTGCTGGATTAGGGAAGCGGGAGACATCGTCAGGCACCGGACATGTGTAACTCCCCGCGATGTGTCGCACTTGAGGCACTCAAGTCGTTGGAGCCAAGGAGCACAAGGACTTCATCACGAACTTGACATCAGCTTCGGCTCGTCTACATCAACCACGCTCTCCTGAGCGTTGACAACGCTTTTTGGTCTTCAAGGGTAAGTTCACGAAAAGCCCCTCCCGTTACTGTATTACTAATAGATAGGTCCTAGAAGCTTCGGGGGTTCAGGGGCATAGAGTAAAATTTTATTGTTTTACGCGGAACCCCTACAGTTTGCATTATGGAAGTGTCCCCCCTCTCGTTAGAAATCTATGTATCCCTTGGTGTGAGTTGCCGTTATGGAGTATTAATGAGAAGGTATATCATTTACTCTTTTGCATATCTTATATTAGTTTTCAATTTGTGGTTATATGATTGATCTTGTCTTTAGTATTGGTATCACTTTGGGATCATTGAGTTAATTTAGTTGGTTTTGGCAAACCTAGCTCGGTCAGTAGCAATACTATTTTTGAGAGTTGAATGAAAAAGATAAAAGTACTCTTAAAGAAATATAATTTCACATCTTTCTTTCTTGATTTGCTCATAAGTTTAGTATTCCCTAGTTAAGATCTTTTGTGCTTCCAAGGAAGATTGCATGTTTGTTTTTATCACTTGTATGTTTGTTTGTTTATTTCAACTCTTATGCTTGCTACCCAGCCTTTCTAGCCAAAATCCTGTACTGAGAGGGAATGCTTCTCGTGCATCCAATCCTTAAACCAAAACCTATGCCATTTGTGTCCACCATACCTACCTACTAGCACTATTGCTATTCCAAGTATATTCATGTTTTTATCTACCTTCCAAATTAAACTTGTTATGAGAAAATTAGTGATTAAAGCTCTCACGAACTTGATGGCACACTTTACTTTCTTGCATTTAATAAACATGAACCATTGTGACCATCTTTGTTGCGTATATGCTTGTGCTTTATAAGTTGAAGTTAGCAGAACCATGTATCATGGGGAACGCTTTCAACATTGCACTTATATTCCGTTGATATCATGATTCTTTTGCTTATGGATCTCGACGGTGTGTAATAAAAGGGGAACTTGTAAGATCATGGAGTTTGTATGCGTGTTAGAGAAACGCCTGGGCCGCTAGCCTAAGCCATGCCTAATCATGGTGGAAACTTTCAGCATAACCATAATGAGCACTCTATGAAGCATCCTCAATAAAAACCTATGCAAATAGCAAATAAAAAGATCGCTGAGATGCTCATTGTCTGCTTGCCTTGTCATTTTGATTATGGGATAGCTCATGTATCATGTGAAAGGGGTACCCTGTTGGCGGTTCTCTATGATACACATGTATTTACAATGACAAGAGCTTACTTGTGACTGAAGTTGAGTAGCATGAGGTTCGGTACTCGTAAGTAAGGGGCATGAGATTTCAACTTATAACTTGTCAAGCATATCCTCTTAGTTGTGTCACTTTAACCTTAATCACCTAAAGATGCTTATGATAGGGGCATTGAGAGCTGAAAGCTAATAAGTACCATAATTTTTGGAAGTTCTTTATGAAACTTGAAATCCCTGCTTCCCTCTGCGAAGGGCCTATCTTTTACTTTTTAGTTGAGTCAGTAAACCTATTCCCTTCTACCTCAGCAAGTATTTTGAGTTGTTGTGTTTCATTCATTCATATGATGATCTATTCAATCATGTTTCTTATATTCCTTGTTTTGCACATTGCTCTTATCTTGGTGATTACTACTTTGAAAGCTATCATTGAAAACCAGTTATTTGTGAACTCCTGCAAATTTTTAACTATTCTTTGACCAAGAGCTAAGTTTGCCATTACCAATTATGATTTACTTTAAGCATCTTTATTGTGTTTCCTTTACTTATTGCAAGTTAAGTTATATAATATTGAGTTGTCTTCTATTATGATCTATGTATTGATGAATGTGATGCTTCTTGTCCGTATTCTTTTGTTGACTCTTCACTCCATAAACCTGAGGTCATGTTTATTAAGCTTAGTTTTCGCTTGGGGACAAGCGAAGTCTAAGCTTGGGGGGGAGTTGATAGGTCCATTTTGCATCGCTATTTTGTATCATAATTTACTGTTATTCATTGATATATTTCATATTAAGAGATGGTACTTATGTTATTTCATCTGTTTTTGCATGGTTGATGACTTTTGGAGCATGGACCGCTGCAGTCAGGATTCTGATGGAAAAGGTGCTGTTTGGAGGCAAAATTCGCGAAGATCAGAAAATCCGGAAAAATACATGGAAAATTCTATTTTTCCAGAAGACGAAGATTGCTAGAGGGGGAAAATACCTAGGCCACGCCAACAGGTGGTGTGGCTGCCCTGGCCCACTCCAGGCTCTCCCCTCTGGCGTATATTATCCTCCTGAAACCCTAAGACTTGGGGAGCGACCATAGAAAGATTCCGCCGTCTCTACGGGGCGGAAAACACCGAGAGAGAAAGATCTCTCTAGCAGACATAATTCTACCGGGGGAATTCCTTCTCGGAGAGGGGAGATCGTCGCCATCAACACCACCATCCAGCTGGACTTCATAGGGATCATCATGATCATCACCACCACCATCATCTCCACTAGCACCATCATCACGACTCCATACCGCTGTAACAATTGGGTTGAATCTTGCATAGTTCTTGGGGGAAACTTTCCCAGTGTTGATTACTCCTTGTAGTTGATGCTATTGAGTGAACCGTTGAATTATTGTTTATGTTTAGATTTGTTACATATAATTATTTCATCTCTAATCTTGAACCATATGATGTCTTGTGAGTAGTTCATTTTGTTCTTGAGGAGATGGGAGAAGTCATGTTGTTAGTAGTGGAATTGTGTTGAGAAAGATTCAATGGTTTGATATTTAAGTTGTGGTGTATTTCTTCTAATGGTGTCATGTGAACATCGACTACATGACACTTCACATATATGGGCCTAGGGGAATGCATTGTGTATTTGGCTACTAATCGTAGGGGTTGCCGGAGTGACAGAAACCTGAACCCCCGTTAGGAAACCTTTGCACAAGGGACGTGAGGGTCTTAGAGTTTAAAGCTGTGGTTAGGTTTCTACCTTAATTACTTTCTTGTACTTGCGTATGCTTGCAAGGGGTATAATCACAAGTATGTATTAGTCCTAGGAAGGTCGGTACATTAGCACAGGTTCACCCACACAACACTTAGCAAACTAAAGAAGATTAATCAACTATATGAAGCAAAAGCACTTGATGATATTCCCATGTGTCCTCGAGAACGTTTGGCCATCTTAAGTAAATCAACCGGCTTGTCCTTTGCTAAAGAAAGGATTCGGCCACTTGCTGCATTTATTCTTATTGTCTTTTATTTACTCGTACTTTATTTACTTGCATTATCAAAAAACACTAAAAATCCGTTTGCTAAGTATTTACAGAGAATTCCTGCTCCAAGCCATTCGCCAACACCTTCTGCTCCTCGTTGGGTTTGACACTCTTACGTATCAAAAATACTACGATACACCCCCTATACTTGTGGGTCATCAATCTACAGCGACTCCAAACTGGTGGTCAACCAAACAATGCACGAGTGCGATGTCCTGAGCGACAACATGATCGCCTATCGCGACCTCTACGACACACTCGAGGGAGACTTCGACGGCTGCGAGCTGCGACACGTTGGTCGCGAAAGCAATGAAGAGGCAAATATACTCGCCAACATCGGCTCCACCTATGCCCCAATACCACCTGGGGTATATCTCGAGCACATTTGTGAATGCTCCATCAAGAAAAGGCCACAGAGCCTAAAACTAGCGCGACAAAGGACTCAGGGGCCACGCCACCGAGTGAGCCTACGGTAATCGACAACATGGAGTCCGAGACAGGACCCGAAGGCGCCTTGGAGGTCATGATGATCGAGCCATCCTGGACACAGCCGTACATCACTTACCTGCTCAGCAAGAGGCTGCCAGATGACCCGACTGATGCGCGACACATAGCGCGGCGATCCAAGGCATTTGCCCTCATCAACGGCGAACTATATAAGGGCATCATCATAGGAGTCATTCAACGGTGCGTCTCCAACGGGGATGGAAGGGCCGTCCTCCTCGACATACATGAAGGCACTTGCGGGCACCACGCCGGCAGTCGCGCCCTCGTTGCCAAAGCTCTGCGAGCCGGATTCTATTGGCCAACTGCCATGCGCGACGCCAAGGACATCGTCCAATGATGTAACGCTTGCCAGCAATTCACGAACAAGCCACACACACCTGGCGCGGAGCTCAGGCCAATACTAGTGGCTTGGCCCTTTGCACAATGGGCACTCGACATGGTTAGCAAGCTCCCAAGGTCTTCGCAAGGAGGTTACGTTTACCTTCTCATCGCAGTCGACAAATTCACCAAGTGGATCGAGGCCATACCAGTGACGAATCAATCAGGGGCCAGCACCGTCAAGTTTTTCGAGTCCATCATCTACCGTTTTGGGGTGCCACATAGCATCATAACGGACAATGGTACAAACTTCACCTCCAAGGAGTTCCAGGGATTCTGCGAAAACCTGGGAATAAACATCAGCTATGCCTCGGTGGCTCACCCCTAGACCAACGGTCAAGTCAAAAAGGCCAACGGCCTCGTCTGTGGTGGAATCAAGAAAAGGCTCCTCCGACCACTCGAACAAGCCGCTGGTTGCTGGCCAGACGAACTACAATCAGTACTTTGGAGCCTGCGCACAACTCCAAACAGCGCCACAGGCTACACTCTGTTCTTCATGGTGCACGGTGCCGAAGCGGTTCTACCCGCAGAAGTGTGCTACAAAGCCCCGCGGGTGTACAGCGAGCAGGAGTCAACCGTCGCACTCGAAGATTCTGTCGACCTCCTCGACGAGGCACGCGAGATTGCAGCGGAGAGATCAACAATCTACCAGCAGAACCTGTGCAATTATCACAGCAGAAGGCTACGCCCTAGATCCTTCATTGAAGGAGACCTAGTCCTGCGACTGAAGTAGCAAGCGCACCTCAAACTTGAGTCCCCTTGGGAAGGACCTTATGTGATTACCAAAGTAATCCTAGGTGGCGCCTATTGCCTCAAAGACCAAGAAAGCAAAGTCCCATACTCCAATCCCTGGAATGTCGCACAACTACGTCATTTCTACCCCTAGTCGTTTTTTACTTTACAAATAAGGCTATTCATCCAGGCTACTTAGCCACACATTGTACCTCGTACTATTCTACGAATAAATAAAGCTAAGTGCCCCAAAACTCTGTGTCTTTTCTATTTTTTGCAATTATTCACTCGGGGGCTGCGCCACCCTTTACACCTTTGTTCTATGAACAAATCGCAATATCCTGAGTAGCTGACACACTACCAATCGAACCCTTAATGAACACTAACCCAGATGCAACGCACCTGACAGGTTGGCAAGGTGCTGAGATAAATACACGTTAGTCTAACAAAAGGGAACTACAGAGTACCATACACTCGAAAATCATACAATCTAGCAAGATTTTTACATCTTAATGGGTATCAAATACACCCACCACAATCATATGAATTTTACAACACTTATACATCTATGTGTAGGATACAAACTATGCTACTACTGCAAAAGAAGAACATTTGCCTGCTCTTCAAAGAAGTCGACGATATCCTCTGCCGGACGATCAACCGCTTGATAATGCGGTACCATGTTCCAAGTCATCCCTTCTGGTGGTGGCGACGGACCAGCAGCAACAGACGCGATGTACACATCTGGCCGATGCAGTCGCACCAGTGACAAGGCAGCCTTCACACCTGCGACTAGCTGCCGCCGCACACACACGCGGACAGAGCTTATATCCTGAAATTTCACCAGAAGAGCCAACAGGCTTGAGGGCACAACATCCAACAGAAACATCGTCTGATAAATATACTTCAGGCACGACTGTGCCTTCTTCAAGCATTGAAGCACCAGCGATGCACGATCCTGCAAAGTCGCCAATGCGGCTGCGCGGTCGCGATCCACCCAGAAATACCCACTAGCTTGTAGTTGCTCTTGGGTCAGGTCATTCATTCGAATGGCCACCCGGTCCTTCTCATCCTGAGGATGGCGAGCGCTAACAACTACAAAACGCATGACCAAAAGCATAAGCCAAGGCATCGCCACGAATGGCTAAAAAAGGATGAGAAGCTAGAGAGCTAACATTTAAAGTGCTCATTCAGTTGAGCAACCTCCTCTAGAAGATACTTCTCGCGAGCGGTGGCCTTCTCCGCCTTTGATTTCCACACATCCGCATTACCATGGATAATGGGCAACTCCCGCTCCAACTGCATAATACGGTTGCGCAGTCGCGAGAGAAGAGATACCTCCTCCACCTTTGAACATGGTTGCACTATGTTTTCATCGGTGGGAGGAGAGTCACAAGGACCACTCGAAGGACCCTATTACGATAAAGCAAGAAGCAAATAAGGGAACAAGAATACATTGATAAAAATGTGAATGCATTCAAACACAGCAAAGTATAAACAGGGACACTCCCACAAAAGCATAGTTTCGTCAAAAGGAAGCTACACCTATTACATATGGCAACCAAGGAGCAATATGTTTCTTTGACTTGGACTTCGACTTCGAGGGCTTCATCGACTCCGTGGCAGCCTCCGATGCCACGGATTTTCCGGTGGTAGCCCTAGACGCCACAGTCTTCGCCGCCTTCGCTCACCGTAGCTCCGCATAATACTTCGCGACTGTATCAATGACTTGAGGCCCATATTTACCGTAGCTACTAGCAAAGGGAGCAAACACAACCTATTGGCCATCCAGGTCGATAGGCATCGCCTCAGAGATCGTGCTAGGATCCAACTCCACGCCATGGGCTTGCACCATCGCGAGTGCCATGGTGGCGTTGACAGACCGTTGGGAGTTCTTGAATTCCATGGGAATACCTTCGGGAAGGATTCCACCAGGTCATCAAGATTGTCGATTAGGCTGGCCTTGGGGGTCAGGTCCTCCCGGAGGTGACTCAGCACACCCTTGGCTTTCCCCAGCGTCTCTTGGAGGGAGACACCGTGGTCCTCGACCGCAGCCACGACACCAGCAAGAGCATCCTCACGACGCAAGGCCTAGGCGTCGAAGCTTAGACCAGTGGCATCTGAAGAACACAAGGTGTCAGCATAAGGACAAGAAAACCAAGATAGGGAAAATACAAGTGAAGCAGTGCAAGTACCCGAGAGTGCCTTTGTAGTCGAGAAAAGCTGTTCCGCGAACAACTTCTCCCTCTCAGCAGTAGAAGCACATAGGTCTTCCTCATGCTTCCGCGACTCCTCCAGGGCTGCGATTGCCTCGTCGCGCTTCTTCTCCGCCACAGCAAGCCCCTTCTCGAGGGAAGAAAAGCGACGAAGAAGTTCATTATGCTCACCTAAAAAGGGCAGAGCACGACAAGTACATGAGTCTACAAATTTCAATACAAAGGAGAGTGAAGAGACAACGATTAGAACAAACCTTCGACTGCACGATGGCGGTTGTCCAGCAAGGCATGTTGTCGAGGGCAAGGACCTACTCTGTGAGGTGAGTGGAATCCTTCACGATAGGCTACATCAAAAGAAAACAACACTTCAACGTCAACAAAAGGCACAAACTCCACAATTCAACTGCCAACCGCAAAAAAGACACTTACGTGTTCCTCTAGGGACTCCGAAGATGCCTGTCGGGTAGGCGTCCGTGCAACCATGTGGTGCCCCCGGCATGAGGGGAACTCAAAGAATTGGCGCTGGAGTGGGCCGCCACCGGAGGAGAAGGCGACTGTATGGACACCTCCTTATTTTTGGAGGTTGCGACTCTAGATTCTTTCACAAATTGAATATCGTCGGAAGATGACGACGTCGTTTGACTACAAAACAGGCCCGGTGCCACTTCAGAAAAGAACTTCGAAGAAAACAAGACTAACTCACGGATATAAAAACTCACTAGTTAAATTTGTCGAGGTCAAAGGAGTCATCCGACGACTCCTTTGGCAACCACAGCTTCTTCCGTGTGGGAGGAGCCATGGCACGCACAGGCACGGCGGGGATCGGCCCCTTTGCAACAACATAAGGACCCTCCACCATTGTCAGCAATGAAGCATTTGAATCCTCGCTACGAGAACGCTTACGAGTCTCGTGGTCACCGGACTCGGGGGCTTCCTCTTCTTCCTCCTTGGGGACGGTGGATCCCGACTCGTCCTCTTCCTCCGCTTCACGCGGGACAAATCCTTTAGGTAGAGGAGGCAAGATGGTAGCCACTTTCCAGTCCTAATAGCAGAAGAAGCATCAGTATATACCAAGAACATGAAAAGCAATCAAAATTCTAGAGCACTTCATATGGAAACTATACCTTAGGTGGAGGATTGATGGCATCGAAAGGAGGCACGACTGATTCGCCTGGGAGATCCTCCTTGGTGGTGTACTTGGTCACCGGCCGTAACCTCCTGTCCACCTCACCCGAAGAAATGCCCTCCGCAGATATGCGAGTGACATCGCCAGTACCAATCCAGCGGTACATCGGATGGGCTCTGGCCTACGAAGGCTGAACACGGCGGCGCAACCACGTGCGAATGAGTGTAGCGCCACATTCCTCTTTGCCTATACGGCTTTCGAGGCCACGAACATGCTGATACAGCACCTTCGTCTCCTCGAACTCGCTGGGCATCACGACGTTCTTCCAGGAGCGCCTCCTCTTGCAGGCAGCCATGGGATCGAAGGTCCGTAGTGCTCTCCGTCAGCCTTCTGGTCGCGGATGTAGAACCACTTATCTCTCCACCCTTGGATAGACGCGGTGAGTTTGATGTCGAAATATGCGAAAGAGGAGTCGACATGAATCCCGCAACCCCTACATCGTAGACTATAGAACCCGACCGCGACTGATGTTTGAGCTTGAAGAGTTCCTTAAAGAGGCCGAAGTGTGGCTCGATTCCGAGCCAGCACTCGCAAAGGGTGATCAAACAAGTGATGTGGAGAATCAAATTTGGGGACAACTGGTGCAGCTGTAGCCCATAAAAGCAGAGAAGACCCCTAACAAAAGGATGCAGGGGAGAGAGAGACCGCGAATGATGAATGCAAGGAACATCACTCGGAAGAGGATGTGCGCAAGGAAGCAACAAGAATAACAATGGCGGAGGAGGCGCAAGCAAGAAGAGAGATGTGGAAAACTACCGCATTTGTGCTCCTACTTAACCTCCTAGCGCATATCATCCGACGGCCAGCAAAAAAACTACTTGATGCATGGCGCACATCAACATCGACGCGTGGTGAAGGTGAATCATGAACCGTCCACACTACTCCCATTATGCGTGGAAATCGAGGAGACGTAGTTAAAATAGAAGATTACGCACACCCAGTCAAATCAAAGTCAGGAAGTGGGACCCACTGCTCGTCCCGTCCCGTCCAAGCCACTCACGCGGGCAAATGAGGTCATCTCGTCGTCAGCACTGACGTCATCAATTCCAGCAGAAGAACATTTTGACTACTTTAGTCCTTGTTCGAGTCTTTGAATCAATCAAGCACTCGGGGGCTACTCCTAACAGGAGCACTGGCCACGCACCTGAAAGAATTTTTATGCAGATATACAAGCTTCATGAAAACCCTTCACTCGAATCAACGATTCGATTGTGGACTACGGGTTACTCCCATAGGGAGCGCTAAAAGCACATTCGACTGAAAGAAGCAACAAAAGAAGACATCAGTCGCAAAATGGTTTTAGTCCCCACTCGAGTCTACAACTTGAATAGACACTCGGGGGCTACTCCCATAGGGAGCGTTGGCCATGCACCCTATGATTATTTTTTCTTGTACATCGTACTGTGTGTCGATAACATCCACCCTCGAATGCTATGGTGACTCTGCCTCACATTTTTCCCTACAAAGAGATTGCATCTCTTGGGTCACCCGAATCATCTCCGCGATGGCAAAAATTTGGATGCCGCGCTTACAGCGTGAAGATAAGACCTGAATAAGGCCTGGCAATGCATCTAATGCGCACTACCAGAATATCCGTGCCTACATGTGCGATGAATATGCCTTGACGAACGCGTCGAGTGCTCACATTTATACACTAGAATTCGACTCATGTAAGACCTCCGCGGCCTGAGTCGAATTACACCAACACTTTTCGGAATTCGAGTCCGGGGACTCGAGTTTGAGTAGATTGCGTTGTTTTGCCCTAAGGCAGTTAACTGATACCGATACATCGGATAAATCAGGCACGTATGTTAACAATCCCGATGACACGAAACAAAGCATTCGAAAATATGCTTAGCTACGCACTCGAAAAACTTCATAAAGTCTCTAGTCGAATCTGCGATTCCACTGGATACTCGGGGGCTACTAAAGTGGGCATACCTTACAGGTACTCGAGTTTGGCATATACAGTACAGATATGGCAAAAGTCCACGGCGTTGCTAAGGCCCAATAAAGGATTCGGGTGGCTCACAGAGTCTCTGATTGCTTGCGGCACAAGAGGAAGCTTAAGATAGAAAGTTTAAAAGGGACGAACCCTAATTTGTAACCAACTCGACCTGCTACCTAAGACCTAGCCTATCTATATAAAGGCTAGGAGGGGGCAGTGAGGAAGACAATCACAACCCCAGTTCTCCACAATCTCACCAGATTGCATCTATGCACCCCTGTAACTTTCGACTCCCTTGATAATTCCAAGAGCAGACAAGCAGGAGTAGGGACCTCTACGAGTCCTGAACCTGGGTAAAACTTGTGTCCCTATGTGCTTGTTTGCTAGCCGATTGATGCCTCTAGCACTCCCTCCTTTTCCAAAACCCAAGTCCATAACAATGGGCATTGATGAGTTAAACCCTCATCAAGTATGGATGTAGATCTAATGCAAACCACAATTGAATCTAGATGTCGATCTAATAAACGAGAGATGGGGATAGCAATGGTAATGGATATGCACCTGTTGCCGGTGAAGGGGATGATGCAATGTTGTCCGATGATCCATGAAGTAGTAGGGATTCACCCCCAACCAAGTTCCTCCTTCAGATCCCTTTCAGATGTGGTTTTTCATGGTTTCTGGTGGCTGTGAATGTTGGATCTATCTGCCGTCTTTGCCAGGAGAAAGTATTTGACGAGGCAGACACACTACCATGTAGTACGGGAAGATGGTACGGGCGGACTCCACAGATACCACTGGTCATTATCCCGGCAGATGCTTTCCTCTCGTTTGGTATTGCCCAGATGCGAAGGAAATTTCATAAAATGACTCTTATCACTTAAAATTATCGTAATATAGCATAATATGACAGTTCCAATTGATATGTTCATAGAGGACTTAGTGATTCGGGATGCTATCAAAACAAGGATAAAAAGGTGCGTGCCAACACAGTGAAATACAAAAATCCCTACTCTATTTATGCAAAAATGAAAGGTAAAAATGCTTCAATTTTGGACTCATTAACTCCCCCAAGCTAGATTCTTGCTCGTCCCTGAGCAAGATGGTGACTTGTGGACATGTTCATGAGGCATGAGTCGTTACAATAAATGAGGTAGAAATTGAAACATGAATACAACATCGGATGTAAAGTTACTTCGGGGGCATTATCATACCCTTACACATCACATGACTTAGAGGCTTCCATACCCTTTTAGTATTAATGTAATTATAAGAAGCTTCTAGTAATTTAACATATCATATACTCATAAAGTTTAAAATAATGGAGCACTTGATTCAGTAATGAAGATTCATGATCATTCTTTTTCTTTCTACTTTTTGACTCTTTTGATAGCTGCATGTCTTATTTCTTTCTTTTCTTTTTCTCTTTCTCTATATGTATATATATTTTTTACTTTCTTTTTCTTTACCCTCTTGATCTTTGTCTTTTTTAAGTACAACTATTTGATCATGCTCACTACTCTTATGGATTTCAAAACTCGTGACCATGATATGCTACCAAATTTTTTCTTCTCATACCTCAATCAATACTTTTATCAGTGTGGAACTCCCTAAAATCATGACATATGTACAAGTATCATAACACTCAACCTAGTTCAATCATCTAATATAATAATCATGAATCAAAAGACAACTTCAAATATCATAAAATCTCGCAACTCAATGGATATAAGTCTTCTTGAACAAAAAGGGAACTCGAAATTGATGCAACTAATGAAAATTATGAATTAAAACCTAAGATGCATGCAGGAAAGTAAACATGCTAAAACTGTAAGATAGATTACAAGGTCCTCACAGATCTCTCCAAGCTTGGAATCAAACCAGGTGGATCAAATAATTCCTTGCGATTATTTGATACCATGGTTGGTCTTTAGTCCGTAGGGTTCTTGTTGGAGATTGCTGTACGGAGCTTCTTGTTCATTTCCTCTAGGTCAGATATGCGACGCAAGCACTTCTGCAGATCCGAACGCAAGAGGAACATCCCGTCAGCGAGTTTTATCATCACATCATTGAGTTCCTTCTTGCCTTCTAGATCCACGAGATACTTGCGCATAATCTCCGTGTGAATGAGTTCTTCTTTTTGGTACATCTCTAATTTGCAAAGACGATGTTCAATGTCTAGAACATATTCATTTACGGGCATGTCCATAAGGTTGAACTCCCAATCCTCTTGAGGCTTCACGCTCATATGTGCGTTCATAGTGATCTTCTTTGTTGTTGAAGTATGCGCGGTGGTCTCCTGGTAAGTTACATGAGGCTTCTTGGCTTCCTCGTCGCCTTCGGGATTCACCATAGCCATGTAGTTCAGTTGCTGCCATCCTCTCTTTGTTTGCTCCGTGAAGGCTTTGAATTCCTCATCATCAGAGTCGTCATCAGAGTCATCGGCATACTGCTTGTTCTTCGGGCTTAGGCCTTGAGCTTCACGGTCATCAGCTTCAAAGGAGGAGGTCTCGAAATTATCCCACAAAGGAGCCATGAGATTTAGAGGCTTGCCTTTGCCTTGAACTGGGTAGCACATCAAATAGATGGATTTGTCCATATAAGAGGGAGGAAGACTTCTAGGGAGGCTTATTAAGACCCAGAAGCAGGGACAAATTCGTATTGGAAGGAAAAGGGTCGCCCAAGAAAAGAATCCCAGCAAGTATGGAAACAAATAAGTGCAAAAGAGGAAAATCGCGATCAACCAACTGGTACGGGTGAACGCCCGTACATCGCACCCATACCAGGTCATTTCCAAAAATACGACATGTCGAAGTCGGTAAATAGTCAACCGACTAAGTGATACGGGTGGGTTCCGCTCGTACTACCCGTCCTTACTGACTCTACTGACTTCATATTTCATCTTTTTTTAGAGAACGAACAAAAAAGGATGAAAAGGCACGGGCTAATAACGACCAACCGTACGAGGGGGACTGCGCCCATACTACGCGGTCGTACCATATATGCAAAAAACGAAATGAAGCAACAACGGGTTTAACGACTAGCGGTAGCAGCAGAGCCGGCCGTACCACCCGCTGTACTGACCTCGTAATACCGGCAATGGACTCAGGAAAACGAAGGAAAAACATATATGCAAAAAGAAATGGTAGAATTTTTTCAAAACAAAGTCTTGTTCGAAGCTTCATGCGCTTCGATCATCAAGAAAACATGAGTTTATTCGGGTACCATAACCTTTTTAATTAACTTTTTCTTCTTCTCTTTGAACAGGGTTGTTTGCAGGAAATCACCAAGATCATTGCAAGGGGAAGTCGGGAACTTTATTTTCGAAATTGTCGTTCCCACAGGTATGCAAATGGACAATCCGCCTCAGGTGGACTAGCTCCTTGAATGTCTAGGGATGCTTCCTCTGGCTCTTCTATTCTCTAGAGAATTTGCAAGTCAAATTCTTGCAAAAGTAGAGTCCAATGAATCATCCTTGGCTTAACGTCAGTCCTTTCAAGCATCCCCTTTAAGCCAACACGATCAGTATGCACTCTTACTTTAGAGTCAATGATATATCACCTAAACTTGTCACAGGAAAAAACCACAGCAAAAAATTCTTTTTCTACCATAGGGTAATTCTTTTGGGACCCGTTTAAGGTGCGACTAGCATGATGAATGATATTAAGATCATCACCATCATACTGACAAAGAATTGCTCCTACAGATTCATGGCTAGCCTCGTAGAATAGCTCAAAAGGATTCTTCCAATCAGGTGGTTTCATAATGGGAGCTTCAAGGAGGGCTTGTTATAATATGTTGAAAGCGGTGAGACACTTTTCATCAAAATTAAATCAACATCCTTTTGAAGAAGGTTAATTGAAGGTCTAGCAGTTTTTGAAAAATTCTTAATGAACCTTCTATAAAATCCAACATGGCCTAGGAAACTTCTTATACCTTTTATGTCTCGAGGAGGGGAAGCCTTTCTATTGCTTCAATTTTGCTTTATCAACTTCTATACTCTTGCCTGAGACTTTATGACCAAGCACTATGCCTTCTTGAACCATAAAATGACATTTTCCCAGTTCAAGACTAAGTCGGTGTCTTCACTTCTCTGCAAAACTTTATGAAGATTATAGAGACAGTGATTAAAAGAAGTTCCATAAACAGATAAGTCATCCATGAATACTTCCATAATACTTTCAATATAATCAGCAAATATAGCAGTCATACATCTCTGAAAGGTGGCAGGAGCATTGCAAAGGCCGAAAGGCATACAACGATAGGCATAAAGACTGTAGGGACAAATAAAAGTTTTTTTCAGTTGATCATCAGGGCAAACAACAATTTGAGAAAAAACAGAATAACCATGTAAGTAAAAAAATGAGAATGCATAGCAAGCCTTTCTAAAGTTTGATCTATAAATGGTAAAGGGTAATGATCCTTCCTAGTTTCCTTATTAAGTTTTCTATAGTCAATGGACATCATGTGGCCAACAATGGTTCTAGTAGGTATCAATTTATTATATTCATTTTTGACAATAGTAAATTCACCTTTCTTAGGGACACAAATAAGATGACTTACCCATTCACTTTCTTCTACATGAATTATCACTCCTGCATCTAGCAAACGTATTATTTCTTTCCTTATCTCTTCCTTCATGTGAGGTATGAGTCACCTCTGAACGTCTGTGACCGATTGAGCTCCTTCTTCCATGAATATTATATGGGTGGCTATCGAGGAACTAATCTCTTTCAAGTCACTCATCGAATACCCAAGAGCATTCCGATGCATCCGGAGAACCTTCATCAAATTTTCCTCCTCTTTTTTTGCAAGGTTAGAACTTATAATAATAGGAAAATTATTCATTTCATCAAGAAACCTTTCCTTATTGGTTCTTCATAATTTTGGTTAATCATGGAATCCACCTCAGGAGTGGAATCGAGATAATCATCCATTTCAATTTTTTTTATGTCCTGAAGGATATTATTATTGTTTACTAAACTTTTTGCTAAATCATCATCAGGAGTCTCAAGGACTATTGAAGCTAGATTAACAATATTACCTTCTTCCTCTCGTTGATACTCACCATCATCTAGTTCTTCGATGGCCGGCTTATGGTCAAATTTGGAGAAGTGAAAATCCATCTTCTCTTCACCAAACTTGAGAGACACAGTTTTTCTCTTCTAGTTTATGTTTGCCTCTGCAGTATTTAAGAAGGTTCTTCCAAAAATGATGGGACAATAAATGTCAGTAGGCATATCGATAAGCAAAAAATCAATGAGATATTCATATGGTCCAACGCAAATTGGAACATATCGAATTATTCCCATAGGAACTCTAAGTGTTTTGTCTACAAGCATTATAGTCATGTTAGTGTCTTCTAATTCAGCTGGTGTTAGTTCATTTTGGATTTTCAAATAAAAGTTAAAAGTGATTACGTTAATAGATGTTCCGATGTCATAGAGGCCATAATAGGAAGTTCCTCCAAACCTACACGGGAGAATAAGTTTACCAACTTATTTAGCCTTGACCTTTCATTCGACGAACTATGAAGCTTTAGTGTCTAGCTCAATCACATTGCAATGTGCAAACATGGTAAATACTACCTCCGTCCCAAGGCTTAAGGCATATAACTTTTTTGAAAAGTCAAACCAACTAAAGTTTGACCAAAATTTTAGAGAAAAATATTAATATTTACACTACGTAATCCATACCTTTGGTACATCATGAAAGATATTTCACATGGTATCTATAAAATATAGTAATTTCTTGATAGTTTTTTCTGAAAGTTTGGTCAAACTTTACATGGCTTGACTTTCAAAAAAGTTATATGCCTTAAGCCTTGGGATGGAGGGAGTATATCTTCCTTAGTTGGTTCCTCGGTCTCCTGTACACTTACTTCTTTAGTTTTTCTTTTTTGTGCCTCCTCTTCAAGCATCTTGAGGAATAGCTTTTATTCTTCGCACTGTTCTTTAATCTATTGAGTCATCATATGTTTTCTCGCCGTCCTTGGGAAAGTAAGGGTTCAACATATGGGGGTACTTCCCTTAACGGCTCAATAGGAGCTATGATTATTGGATCATCTTCCTCAGCTGGCTCGGGTGGCGGAGTATAATGCAACCAATCCTTCTTTAGTGCTTCAATATGTTCTGTAAAAGACTGAAGGATTTGCAAAATAATATCATCATCAAGTTGAATTTCATTAATAGTTTCTTTTACCTTACCGGATTCTTTATAAGCATTGAGACAACCATATTCAATTTACCATGCTTCTCTATTACGACGGATTCGTTTTAAAAGTTCCCAAGCTTTAATTATGGTTAACTCCATAAAGGAGCCTCAGGAATTTGTGTCAATCTCATGTTTAATTTCTTGATAAAGTCCCCCATAGAAAATATGTAAAACATACTATTTAGGTAAATCATGATGGGGACATTTATTAAGTAGATATTTATACCTTTTGAAGGCTCTTACCAAGCCTTCACCTGGGCAGTTCTTGAAGTTTGTAGTTGCCCTTCTTACTTTGGCGGTTTTTACCTTAGGAAAGAATCGGAACACGAATTCTCCTTTGAGTTTTTCCTAGGTATCTATTTTCTTTGCAGGGAAAATTCTATACCAAGCTAAAGCAGCGTTGGTTAAAGATTGGCTAAACAGTTTAAGTTTTAATTCATCATCAGAATAGCCTCTCAATTCAAGTGTCCAACGTATCTCGGTAAAATGTATTAAATGAGTGTACGGATCCTCATCGGGATCATCTCTTGCAAAAGTTTTTATTTAATGATTGTTGTCGGATTGATGACAAGTACGCCATGAGGGGGTCCTCGAGGCGTGCGGAAGAGAGGGGTGTGAGACGTATGGTGTTCTGGGACGGTGAGCACACAAGTTTACCCAGGTTCGAATCCGTCGGCTTTGGACGGATCCTACTCCTGATAGCAATCCAGTAATACGGTAGAGCCGGAATATGGGTTACAAGGGTTCGCCTGTGCGAGTTGAGATTGTAGACTATTGAGGGTGCCCTAAAGTCTCTCCCTAGGATGGCTTATATATATATCCGGCCTAGGGTTTACAGGAGAGATCTATCCGGCTACGACTGAGAGTCGGTTACAGAGTGCATCTTGGACTACAAGTAATACTATGGGCCTATGTCAGTAAGTCTTCTGGGCCTTCCTGTAGCCAGACTGGACTCCGTCTCTTCTCCCTGACTGGGCCGCCCATGAAGCAAAGCTCTAACCCGAAGTGGGCCACCCTGGTCAGCGAGGAAGGTTGAGTATACCCGGAAAGTATATCCCCAACAGTAGCCCCCGGAAGTCTCCAAGATCCAAAGTCGGATTTATCATCATCTAGCTTGATCTTTGGCTTGCAGAATCTTGAAGGTTCCTGAAACTTCACAACAAAATATACGATCCAGGTCTTAAAAATAAGTCGGACCTATCAACACATTGCTCAGATTTTCCAGTTCAATATTCAAACTAAGCCGGAACTTGGTCTCTGACGTCATCTGACACTGGTCATGGTCAAGTCACGTCATCTGACAAACATCCTGTCAGCACGACCGTTGGTGGGTCCGCCATTTGCGGAACCGAGGCGCCATTTCAATGCGTACGCGGAGATCGAGGCGATGTAATCATCGCGTGGGTCCTTCCTAGTTTCTTCCACGATGCGTGGCGTTTACATAGTGCCGTTTGCACGAATCTTGGCGCGGTTAGGTGGTTATAAGGGGTGATGATTTCCCTTCTCTCCTCTTCACATATTCCCTTTGCCGTTCCTTCTTCTCCACATTTCCCTAGCGCACAGAGCTCTCCTGCCTCCCAAACTTCCTAGCGCCATCCATCTAAGGTCACCGGCGCACCAGAGAAATGGCTTCCTCTTCCTCATCCGGATTGGTAGCTGCGGCGACGGCTGCGGCAGAGAAGGAGAGCAACCGGGGAGTCTGGATCCCGTGCCTCCTCGACAACGAGAAACTCCAAGGCATGGAGAATGAAGGTCTCCTCCGCGCCGGCAACTGGCATAGCGGTTTCGGAAAAACCATCCCCCATTCGGGCGCCGGCGAGCGGGTCCACTTCGGCACCCACCTCGATAGAGGTTTGTCTTTCCCTCCCTCGGAATTCTTTTCCAAGGTGATTGATCATTACGGTATACAGCTCCACCATCTTCCCCTGAACTCCATCTTAGAGATGAGTTCTTACGCAGCTTTATGCGAGGGGTTTCTCGGCATTAGGCCGAGTCTTACTTTGTTTCGTTTCTACTTCCATGTTCGTAGAAACTCCATTACTGCCAGTAATCCCTACATTACCGGCACTATTAGCCTTTCTCTTAGACGCGAGCGTAGCTATCCTTGCATTTCTGCCAGTGAGTCGGTCAAACAATGGCTGACCACTTTCTTCTATCATAAGGATATTCCTCCTCCCGGCAAAGCTACCGCTTTGATGGCTTTCATCGATGGAGCCACCACGGCCCAACTGTCTTGGGACGAGGCCCCTCCGGCTCTCAGTGACGATCTGATCCTCGCTAAGAGGCGGATCGAATATCTGATAAAACACAAGGGCTTGAAAGGATCCGACCTGGTCCAATGCTGGGTCGCACGCCGGATTCAGCCTCTCCAATACCACGGCGACTGTCTGATGAACTCCATCATGGCGTTGAAGATTGATTCCCTCTGCATCAGTCCTAAGGCTTTAAAGCCACATGATTACATAAGCTAGATCAAATGGCTGATCAAGGAGCGGATTGAAAGGAAGATTCTAGACTTGTCTCTGGATATGCATACAGCAGAAGACCCTGTGGTTCCAGTAAGCTTCAATAATAAATCCTTTATGTGTTTCACCTTTTATTTTACAATACTGAGATATTTTCTTCTTTTTAGCTTGACGACCTCCCCAAGTCAGAGCTAGCTCCCCTCGAGGGATGTCCTCCAGAGTTTTCTCAGGAGGCGGAACTGGTCCCACTGCCGGACATTGTGCCCAAGAAGCGCAAGGCTCCGACAGTGGCCGTCGGCACAAAGAAGGTGCCAGTCGTGAAGAGGTAACTTTCAACACAACTTCCGCCTTTGTTCCTTACTCGAATTTTGTTTCCGAGATGTAATGCTTTCCATTCTTATTACATTCTCGGAGCTAAGCAGCTCATCAAGGGCAAGGGGAAGGGAACTTCTTCGAAGCCCTTGCGGCTGACGAAGCTGACTATAACTTCTCCTGCCGTGGCTCCTCCGACTCCAGCCCCACAACCCTCTGCAACGTCGGTGATTACTCCATCGCCGGTTGTCGCAGAAGATCCGGCTCCTTCAACGGGGCCAGTGATCCTCGAATCACAGACTAACGCCACCACGGGTGGCTTAGGTTTAGATAAGGGTGAACCCTCTTCGGGTAATGATCCCTCGGCAGAGACCTTTGCCGAAAACCTCCTGAATAATCCGGGACTTGTCAAATTTGGCTTGTCTTAGAAATCTGTAGAAGAAATCCAGCTTCTGGCCTGGCAATGCCTGGAGAAGAGAAATCTCTCTGTCGAAGAAGAAGCATAAGAGGCGGAAGACATCAAGTACTCTGACCTTCTTGAACAAGTTCGCCTTCACGACGAGGGACTTAGAGTTGGTGTACTTCCACCACCTCCGGTTATTCCACTCACCCTCGCCGAGAAGGTTACCACCGAGGTGAACATGTGTCTGAGCAAGCTCACACATGAACATCATGTAAGTTGGAATTCCAACTCACGATTTTCTTTATTTCATTTCATATCATATCCTCTAGCCCCCAAGCATGAAGTAGGATATACAATCTGGGTTTATGCTTCCTTAGGATGCCAAAGAATGTACTAGTGTAGCCCCCAAGGCTCGTGCTGATATTAGTAACAATATTAGCCCGAGTCTTCAATAGACTTCTGACTCTGGGTATTCTGACTTACAGAAAGTTAATTCATATAACCAGGATTTATTGAAGAACATCTGCAACAAGCGGAGAGAGATCAAAGCTCCCCGACTTGAAAATGCTGAGCTGAAGGTCTCCAAGGATGAGGCCGAATGTAAACATTCCGAGACTCAAACCTTGTCTTTTGTGTTTTCATAGTCGAATATTTGCGTTGAACTGTTGTTCTTTTTGACTTACAGCACTGGTAAAACAGTCCTATGCTATGATTGAAGAGGCCGAGAACATCAAAACCTTGGTGGTGGAGAATAAAGAACTTCGCCAAGAGCTGGATAAGCTCAAGGCGGATCATGAGAAGAGCATCGCTCAAGTTCTCGAATCCTCCTCCATGGCTACTGATGAGCGTGATCATAAGATTGCGGCTCAAGATCAGAGAATCTCGGATCTCAACAATGAGCTATGCAGAGAGAAGGATCTTTCTGAGGCGCTCCGGGCTGAACTCTAGAGTCTTCGAGAAGAGAAGACCAAAGTTGACGATGTCATCTTCGGTAAGTTTCCATCTTTCTGACTTGTCTCTATGCTTCGACTTTTTCAATGTCGGATTTTTCTTAACTGTTTTGTATTATGTGTATAGGTCCTCTAAACTTGACAGACTCCACCTCTGCCGAGCCTCGCACCCACCGGCTTACCCAAGTCGGTGATCTGCTTCATGGCTTCCGCCAATCCCTTGAGGATATTGGCGAAGCTCTCAAGATTCCGGACATGCATAGCATGTCAGACTTTCAGGTGGGAGACAAGGCGAAGGATATGCCGCAACTCATTCAGGACTAGAACATGTCCTACGCGCGATCCGCTGCGCAGAACGCTCTCACCATGGTCATGAGCCACCATGGAAACATGGAGATATGGCAAGTGACCAGAGGGTACTGCAAGGTGGATGAAGACGGCTAGGAGCAGGATATCAAGGCCATCATGGACTCCTGCACCGGATATGGGTGTCATGTAGCTGACTTAACCAGCTACGATACTCCCTTCTTCATCCATGTGGACACCCCCGCCTCCGCCTCCGGAAGAAGCAACTGAAGTTTCCGACGATGAACATACCGTATTGGATCTGAATGTCTCGGATCGTTATCAAACCGAGGCCGATGCATCCAGCGAGCCGGCAGCGCCTACCTCTTCTCTTGCACCATAGATTACCAGAAACAAATGTATTATTCCGAGAAACATTATCGGTCTGTAAATATGCAGTACTATAATTTTTTCTAGTGCTAAGCTTTTAATCTATTCAACACTTTTTGGCTTTAAATTTTTGTGTGCCTAAAATGTTTACATAAGCACTTATACTTTTTCGTCTATACTTATTGACATGGGTATGCCCAATAGGCACTCAACTACAATCTACCTGGTGCGGCTCAACGGAAGGTCCACTCAACGAATTGCCAAGGTTCATGACGCCTATGACGGTTCGAGTGGTATGAAGCCCATATGGACACAAACTTCCAAACACATAAGACAAGGAAGTCTCAAGACTAAAGTTTGAATCTAACTTGTAACCAACTCGTATTGGTACCTGAGACCTAGCCTCCCCATATATAAAGGCTAGGAGGGTCCAACGAGGAGGACACGCTACGACCAAAGACCCCAATCTCTCAATCGCGACTCCCACAATAGACAATAGATATAGACACCGCAATAGACAATAGACAGATCTACGATCTCCCATACGCCAGATCTAATCTGCGTGACACCACCCTCGGCGACATTGTAATCCTTCGGATCATCATCAATCAAGAGCAGACAAGCAGGAATAGGGTCCTCTACGAGGCCTGAACCTGGGTAAACCTTGCGTCCCTGTGTGCTTGTTTGCTAGCCGTACCGAGATTTCCAGCGCTCCTCTCTTCTCCAAAACCCAAGTCCATAACAATGGACATTGATGAGTTAAACCCTCGTAAATTGGCGCCGTCTGTGGGAACTGGGCACGCTGATGTTGCGGTCTCGACGGCTCCATCAATAGCAATCTGCGATTCGTCGGCATCACGGGAGCAGATCTTCTTCGGCTCCCTCGCATCATCATCCGGGTGGGATCCCACGATCATCGCCGCCATTGGCCAGATCGCGTCTGGTTGGCTCTTGCGCTTCGCAACACTCGACGCCTTGGTCAACAATGGCAGTGATTTTCGTTGTTGTACGGCTTCAGGCAATTCGGTTCCTAGGATTCTCCGTCGACACCACACGTCTCCCACGAGAGCCTGCGGAATCAGCCGCGTCATGGATTACATCAAGTTTCCGCTAAGAACGCAAGAAAAAATCAGCCCTGGAAGTGCCACACGGCAACGGGATGCGCCGTCTGCTGCTGCGCAGATCCGTCTGAGCTATAGGTATTGGATTTGATTAGTTCAGATCAAGAAGCAAAGCAAACACAGGAGTACAATCCAGTTTCCACGTACGGATTGCGTTATGGCAAGTCCTATATTACCACGGCAGTTGACTGATCGGAACAAGTCTCAAAAATACAGTCCTAGGTCAGTACGTGAGTATAAGATGAAAAGCTCAGAAAATATATCGGTTCTTCTACTCGCATCAGGCTTGGTACCCGAGCTGTACTAGAAAAAGAAAATGAAGTACTAGTCGTTTGACATGAAGAAAACCATGGCAGCAGAACTAAAATCGGAAGCACGATCAGGATCCAAGACACAAGAGAGAAAAATGCATGTGATGACATGAGTCACATCCTGTTGCAGCTCGGATATACATAAAAAAAGAAAAGGATCAATTGAGTTGCCACCTATAGCTAGCGCATGCGTACGTGGAAACACCAGTATATTGCAACGGCAAATCATCAGACCGCGTGGATGACTCGAAAGATACTTCGACTTCACTGTGACCGCCAATGACTTCAATCACGGGATCCTCTGTCACCATTAACTCCGAAGGAATCAACATCGTGATCAACTGCTGAGGTGTCCTACTTTCCATCTTCCGGCAGTTGCCCTAGCGGGCCGGAATCGACTCCGTCCGATTAAACACCATGCAACCCACAACCACCGTCGGTTGCGACAACATGCTACGGTCTTCGGCTGCGCCGACTCCGCCACGCGACCCGCTATGATCTTCGATTGTGGCAAACTACTTCTGCCATCGACATCAGCGAACCACTTCGGTCTTCGGGTCCACCGACTCGGGGGCTCCCTCGGCATCGGCGACCCGTTGTGGTCTTCGACTTTGGAGACCCGCTGCGATCTTCGGCTCCAGCGACTCGGGAGTTCCCTCCTCTATAGCGACCTGCCGCGTCCTTCGACTCCGACGACCCGCCGCGGTCTTCAACTTCAACGACCTACTGTGGTGTTCATATCGGGTGACTCGGGGGCTCCCTCGACTCCCGCGAACCGCGAGCCGCTACAATCTTCGACTCCGCCACCCGCCGGTCGCATTGGATCTTGCGACTCGAACATCACCTCAACTACATCGACCACGCTGACTCTACACTCGGGGGCTCCGCCGACTCCGCCGCGAGGCCCGTTACCGCCTTTGGATACGGTGATTCACTCCGGTCTTCAACTCCGCCGACCTACTGAGTCTTCGACTCCATCACGCGACCTGCTGCGGTCTTCAGCTGCGGTAACACGCCGCGGTCTTCGATTTCGCCAACCTGATGTGTCTTCGACTCCGTCACGCGACCCACTGTCGCGTCGACTACGTCCGCGATTGCATCGACTTCATCCACAACAACTACCCATAAAGCTAAGTTCTCTACTTAGAGATGATTTCTTTCTTACTTTAATCGCACTCGAAACACTCGGGGGATGCGCCCTATTTGAGTAACCTAATGTTCCATCGATTACACACACTCAAGCACCTCAGACGCGACAGCCCGAGTAGCTGATTCTGCCTGACCGTCGAATCCTTGAAGTCCGAGTGCCTCGGCAAGGTACTGAGACTAAGGGTAATCAGGCTAACAAAAAGGCCTAGCATACAGTGCAAAAGTGTCGACTCGATTGGCACCAGAATCTTACTTTACAAGTCAGCAGACAAATATTTCTTTACAAGATACAAGTACTTCACAATTCTTAATATTTTATGCAGCTTACAAGGATGTCGACTGCGTCGAGCTATTCTATCGGGTCCTCCAACAAGGGTCGACAAAACAACTGGCTACGCCATACACTCAAGACCCGAGTCGAGTCCCTCCTCGGATGGTTGCATCGCTTGATGCTACACACACGCAACGTTGGCCGCGCACCCGACGGAAGTGACTGCGTTGAGTCCATCTGCATCGCCGCATAACCCCGCTACGTCGACTCCGACTTCATCGTCAATTGGAGCTCCTTATGCATGAGATGCTGACCCCATGCACTTCTGAGTCAGTGGTTTCTCCTCTCATGATTTTCAACTGCGTCTACAAGATACAAGTCTCGAGTCTCCGCCAGACACTTGGGGGCTACTCCAAACTGGAGCGCTGGACACGCATATACAAGATCCTCGAGTGACACGCTCTAGATCCTCACTCGAATCCACGATTCGACTAAGGACTCGGGGGCTATTCCCATAGGGAGCGCTGGCCACGCACCCGAAGAAATTTGTGAAGATATCCAAGCATTATGAAAACCCTTCACTCGAATCTACGATTCGATTGTGGGCTTCGGGTTACTCCCATAGGGAGCGCTAAAAGCAAATTCGACTGAAACAAGCAAGAAAAAGACGACAGCAGTCGCAAAAGGTCTTTAGTCCCTGCCTGAGTCTTCGACTCAACCAGGCACTCGGGGGCTACTCCCATAGGGAGCGCTGGTCGCGCACCCTATGATTATTTTTCCTTGTACATCGTACTATGTGTCGATAACATCCACACTCGAATGCTATGGTGACTCCGCCTCATATTTTCCCTACAAAGAGATTACGTCTCCTGGGCCACCCGAATCATCTCCGCGATGACAAAAAAATTGGATGTCACGCTTACAGCGTGAAGATAAGACCTGAATAAGGCCTGACAACGCATCTGCTGCGCTCTACCAGAAATAATCCATACCTACAGGTACGATGAATAAGCCTTGACGGACGTGTCAAGTGCTCACACTTATACACTAGGATTCGACTCTATAAGACCTCCGCGGCCTAAGTCGAATTACGCCAGCAATTTCCGAATTCGAGTCCGGGGACTCGAGTTTGAGTAGGTAGCGTTGTTTTTGCCCTAGAGAAATTAACTGGTCCTGATCCGTCGGGCGCACCAGGCACGTTTACCATCATCCCTATGAACTACTACAAATTCGGCTGACCCGAAGAATTTACGGGCAAGTGCTTCGCACTCGACACAATTTTCGACTCCAACATCCTAATGCAAAGATCAAGACATCCGAGTCTCCATCCGAATCTACGATTCACATGGACACTTGGGGGCTACTGACATGGGTATGCCCAATAGGCACTCAACTACAACCTACCTGGTGCGGCTCAATGGAAGGTCCACTCAACGAATTGCCAAGGTCCATGACGCCTATGACGGTTCAAGTGGTATGAAGCCCATATGGACACAAACTCCCAAACGCATAAGACAAGGGAGTCTCAAGACTAGAGTTTGAATCTAACTTGTAACCAACTCGTATTGGTACCTGAGACCTAGCCTCCCCATATATAAAGGCTAGGAGGGTCCAACGAGGAGGGCACGCTACGACCAAAGACCCCCAATCTCTCAATCACGACTCCCACAATAGACAATAGATATAGACACCGCAATAGACAATAGATAGATCTACGATCTCCCATACACCAGATCTAATCTGCGCGACACCGCCCTCGGCGACATTGTAATCTTTCGGATCATCATCAATCAAGAGCAGACAAGCAGGAGTAGGGTCCTCTACGAGGCCTGAACCAGGGTAAACCTTGCGTTCCTGTGTGCTTGTTTGCTAGCCGTACACAGATTTCCACCGCTCCTCTGTTCTCCAAAACCCAAGTCCATAACAATGGGCATTGATGAGTTAAACCCTCGTCACTTATCGTTTATCTGGCTTTCCGCCTTGTCCCTTTCGTGAGCCGGCTAAACCTTCTGCACAGAAAACTTTGCCGAGCAACGGAGCTCAATTGCTAAACCAGTTTAAACTCGGAATCAAAGCCGGCTTCCAGTACCAACAAAGCACTACTCGGAAAATACCCGCATCCGTCAATCAGACAAATAACCAAAGTGTAGACTAGAAACTTTAGAGTTATACCCGAAGGTTGCATTTTTAGAATCGGAAATCTAAACCAGAACAAACATGGGCATAAAGTACTTTCAAGTATTCTGGGATTTTTGACTATGACATGACCATTTGGAAATAAGATCGTAGAAACTTCTCAGAAAAATCTTGAGGCAACCAAAACTTTTATTTCTCACAGAACATGTACACATATGATTACAAAGAAGGATAAACTAAGAATAAAAGGGACGTAGCTGAGTAATATTCCATGGTCTGTCTAACTCCTCCGGATTTGTACTGCCTCCAGCTCTCTTTCTCTTCTTAGTAGCAGGTTGTTCTTTCTTTGTTGCACAAGTCGGAGAACCAAATCGCCTTTATTGAAAGATCTGTTTCAGACTCTCTAGCTATAATACTTGCGTAACTTCTGCTGATAGGCTGTTGATCTCATTTCAGCAACGACGCGAACTTCTTCGACTAAGTCGAGATCATTTTGTCGAGAAATCTCAGCATCTTCTTCGATATACGCGGCCACTCTAGGAGAAGTGTGAACCAAATCACTAGGAAGAACTGCTTCTATGCCATAGACCAAGAAGAAAGGTGTGTATCCGGTTGACCTGTTCGGAGTTGTTCGTAAACTCCATATTACAGAGGGTAATTCCTCTGCCCAAGCCCCCGCAGCATGTCGTAATGGTGCTTCGAGTCTCGGTTTTAGGCCTTGCAAGATTAAACCATTTGCTCTTTCAACTTGTCCGTTAGCCTGTGGATGTGCGACTGACGCAATGTCAAGCCGGATATTTTGCTCGTTGAAGAATTTGGTCAATTCTCCCATAGAGAAATTACTCCCGTTGTTTGTGATAATGCTATGCGGATAACCATACCGGATTATAACATCCTCGACAAATCTTTTGGCTATTGCTCCATCACAACTAGTGACGGGTTTGGCCTCAATCCATTTTGTGAACTTATCCACCATCACTAAGAGGTGAGTAAATCCACTTGGAGCCTGTTTAAACGGTCCTACCATGTCAAGTCCCCAGACCGCAAAAGGCCATGTTATAGGTATTGTTCGCAGCTGATCAGCCGGAACATGAGTTTGTTTGGCGTACTTTTGGCAGCCCTTGCACGTCTTGACCAGTCGTTCGACATCTGCCTTGGCTGTAAGCCAGAAAACCCATGTCTGAGAGCTTTTGCCACTAAAGATTTGGCTGCGGCGTGGTGACCACACTCGCCTTCGTGGATTTCTCTTAAGATTTCCACTCCTTCTTCTGGAGATACGCATCGCTAAAAAACCCTAGAAACACTTCGCTTATAGAGCTCACCTTTAACTAAAGTATAGGCTTTTGCTCGTCGGACGATTTGCTGGCTCAGAACCTCGTCTTCGAGTAATTTGCCATCTACCCGATAATCAAGGTAGGGTTGGGTCCAGCTAGGAATTATAGCCAGAACTGCTATTAGAGGTGAGTCGGATTTGGTCAGATATTCCTCATCCACTCCCTTTATTGAGGAAACTTTGAGGTGCTCTAAAAAAGCACCATTCGTGACCTCTTTCCATGCAGAACCTATCCAAGATAGTGCCTCTGCCTCCTCGTTTTCTGCTCGAGGGATGTGTTGAACCTCAAACCCTTCGAACGATTTAGATAAATCATCCACGATAACTTTATATGTTGCCATGTGTTTATTTGCATTACAAATATCTGAAACTTGCTGAGCAACAAGATCCGAATCTCCGTAACACATCAAACGTCGAATGCCAATATCTTTAGCAATCCGGATTCCATGTAGCAGTGCTTCATACTCAGCAATATTATTTGTCGCTGTGAAGTGGATATGCAACACGTATAGAAGTTTATCATCTTGGGGTGATTTGAGCACCACGCCAGGCCCCGAGCCCCTGCGAGCCTTAGACCCATCAAAATACCTGGTCCAATATTCTGACTCGGGGAGGGTCATATTCTCCTTTGTCTCTATCCAATCAACAACAAATCGGCAAGGATTTGGGAATTGATTGTTGTCTGAGGTTTGTACTCAATATCGAAAGCTAAAAGCTCTATGCCCCATTTGGCGACGCGTCTTGTTGCGTCACTATTGTTAATTATGTCTCTCATGGGAGCTGTGCTCACCACGGTAATTGGATGCTCCTGGAAATAGTGTCGTAGCTTACGAGATGCTAGAAAATACTGTAAGCCAGCTTTTGATAGTGCGGATACCACTGTTTTGATTCTGTTAGGACCTCGCTGACAAAGTAAGTCGGACGCTGCACCAGGTGTTCCTGATTTTCCTCTGATCTCTCCATCACCATTATGATACTAAAGACTTTGTTTGTCGCAGCAAGATAAAGCAACATCGGTTCCTAAGGTTCCGGTGCGATGAGGATAGGAGCAGATGAGAGGACTTTCTTCAAGTCTTGTAATGCAGCTTCAGCTTTGTCGGTCTAAACAAAATCCTTGGTCTTTTTCAAGAGTTTGTATAATGATGCGGCTCTTTCACCAAGCCGGCTTACAAACCGACTGACTGCAACAATGCAACCAGTTAGTCTTTGTATGTCCTTCAGGCGAGTTGGCCTGGAAATATTGAGTATAGCCTTCATTTTGTCTCGGTTCACCTCTATGCCTCTTTGAGACACGATGAAACCTAACAATTTTCTGGCTGGGATTCCAAAGAAGCATTTCTTCAGATTAAGCATGATGTTGTATTTTCGTAGATTGGCGAATGTTTCCTCCAAGTCGGAAATCAGTGTTTCCTTCTTTTTGGACATCACCACAATATCATCCACGTATGCATGTACATTGCGTCTGAGTTGGTCGTGGAGGCAACGTTGCATCGTGCGCTGGTATGTAGCTCCTACGTTCTTCAGCCCAAAGGGCATCGTAACAAAACAGAAGGTTCCAAAGGGGGTTATGAATGAAGTTTTGACTTTGTCAGACTCCTTCATCCGGATTTGGTGATAACCGAAATATGCGTGGAGAAAACAGAGGAGTTCCGAGCCTGCCGTAGAATCGATAACTTGATCAATCCTAGGCAGAGCGAACGGATCTTTTGGACAAGCCTTATTCGAGGCAGTATAATCAACACACATCCTTAAATCAGTGGTGTCCTTTTTAGGGACCATTACAGGATTGGCCGACCACTCAATGTGGATGACCTCTTCTATGAATCCGGCTAAATCAAGCCGTGCTAGTTCCTTAGCTATTGCCTTATGCTTTTCATCATCGAAACATTTTAAGGACTGTTTGACGGGTTTAGCATCGGATTTTACATTTAAAGAGTGCTCGGCAAGTTCCCTAGGTACTCCGGTCATGTCAGATGGCTGCCATGCGAAGATATCTTGATTTTCTTTGAGGAACTTGACGAGCGCGCTTTCCTATGCGCTATGTAGGCCTACGCCTATCTGGATCACCTTGGAGGGATCATCATCCTTCAATGGCGTCTTCTTCGTCTCTTCTGATGCCTTGAACTCCGGATTCGGCTTTGTCACTTCCTTCTTTGTTGCGGGCATCTCGGACGGATCTATGCTCTTCTTGATCTCCTGGTACTCCTGGGTGTGCAGCACGGCTTCAGCAAAGGCGGCATTTCCATCCTCGCACTCTCGCGCTTTCTTCGGGTCTCCCCTGATGGTGATTACGCCGTTGGGACCTGGAATTTTCATCATATTGTAAATGTAACACGGACGAGCCATAAAAGCCCAGTAAGCCGGACGTCCGAATATAGCATGGTACGCGCTCTTGAATGGGACCACTTCGAAGGAAAGTGCCTCCGTCCAATAGTTCCTTGGAGTTCCAAAGGTAACATCCAAAGTGATTTCTCCCAGGGAATTAGCTTGTCTTCCTGGGACAACTCCGTGAAAGATCACAGAGTTATGGTTCAGCTGGGTCTCCGAGATCTTCATCCGGCGTAGCGTTTCGACATACAGAATATTGATACTGCCGTCGCCGTCCATGAGAGTCTTGGAGAAACCATAACCGTCAATAAGTGGATTAACGATTAAGGCATATTTTCCTCGCCTGTGTAGCTTAGGCGGATGATCAGCGTGGTCAAATGTGATTGCCACCTCTGACCAGTCCAAGAATTGGGGGACAGCCGGAACTGTTGCATTGAGCTCATGTAGAACTGCTTTCTTGACCTTTGCTGGTTGAGATCCGAGGAAGGTGACGTAAGTGTCTTTCTTGGTCGGAATTTTTTTGTTCCCTTCCGGCTTGGGTTTGAAGCATCAGCTTCCTCCATGTCGGAATCTTCCTTGGTCTATTTATCTTTTTCAGGATTCTTCTTTCCCTTCTTCCTCTTAGCTTTGTAGCCAGCGGTGTCATATCTTTTGATATCGTCATTGAAACGACACTTTGCGTTGGTGTGGGACGAGCCCCCATTGACGTCTAAGTGATGCACACATGGGTTATTGGCAATGTCGGCCCAAGAGTAGGTTTTTCCTGGTTGCTGGTCTCCTCTACCTTGAACTCTCAAAGTCCGACGACCACTCCCACGGCCTCCGCCACGTCCTCGTCCTCCAGACCCGAAAGTAGCAGTGACCACTGTTGTTTGCGCGTTGGGTTTCTCTTCCGAGGTACTTCTGAGCTTGTTGCTTTGGTTGTTTTGTCGACTGTGGCACAACTAGGGCGTTGAGTAATCCCTCTGCATCATCGTCAGCATCTGCATATTTGCTTGCTATTTCTATCATCTCTCCCAAATCAGTGACTTTGTCGCACTTCAAATGATGACATAGTAAACCAATTGGGAGACCTGCAATGAAAACTTCAATCGCAGTTTGGTCATTTACTCCTTAGCAGGAGTTCTTGTTGTCGATCCATCATCCAAGGTATCCCGGCAAGTTTCTCCAGCCTTCTGGGTGCAACGCTGCAGGTCTCCGACCGTACAAGGCCTCCGGTATGTGCCTTCAAAATTTTGAAAGAACGCACTTTGCATGTCATACCAGTTGTGGATGGTGTTCTCCGAAAGTTCATTAAGCCATGATCGTGCCGTCTTCTGCAACATGAGTGGGAGATATCGGGTTGCGACCAGGCTGTTTCTGCCTTTGGCGATGCAGCAAGCTTGGAAGAAATCCTATAGCCAGGTATCTCGCCGAGCAATGCCGTTGTAGGCTTGGATATGTATTGAGATAGCGAATCCTTCTGGGAATCTTGTAGCTCTTATGCGTGGTCCGAAGCACTTTGGGCCCACGTATATATCATCATTTCCATAGAGCCGTGCCTCTATGTTGGAGTTGATCCTGTACCTTCCATCATTCGGGGATAAAGATCGTCTCGAGTGTCGGCTGTGGCTGCGGTGCCTTGGAGCCGGACTTCGGCTTCTATCACCACCTCCTCCACCACGACGCCCTCCCTGGCCTCCTTGAGAGCCGTTGTGATGGCTACTTGGTGGAGATGTTGGAGCAGCTAGGTTATTTCCGGCTGATCGCCGGCCTTCGTCCGGAGCGTCATTATTCCGGTTCCGGGGAGGGTCTTCATCGTGACAAGCCCCTGCCGGCTTGTCCCAGCATGGTGTCCGTCGTTCCTTCGTCCGTCATCCAGACGGCTTTCATGTCTAGGAGGTGGCATTCTTTCTCGGTCCTCCTCCTGATGTTTCTCTTTATCTTCGTCCCTGCAGTCTTTTCACTCTCGCCGGGGCGGGTTCCTCGGATTCAGTGCAACAATTGCTTCTTGCTCCGCGACTGGGTTAACGTTATGCCAGTTATGGGCAGCTTTGTGGTGCTGTCCTGAAGATCCGGTTCTTGAGTAATTGTCTTCCCGGCGATCGGGGCGGTGGTGTTGCTCCGGTATGCGCTGGGGTCTTACGTCAGCCCATGCCAGATCTGTGCGACATTGGTCGGAATCAGAGACCAGTTTTTGACTCCCGGACATGGCGACCTTTTGCTGCTCCAGTCCCTTGTTGAGTAGTTTGATTCCCAACCGGATCTCCTCCGGGCCTGGATTAGCCGATAAAATTTCTCGGGCCGCCATGGTGTTCTGTACTGGGGTTGGATATTGTAACATCCCAAAACTATAATCCAAAGTTATTAAGATCCAAATCATCAAAATTGGGGTTAACAAAAACTTTTCCAATTAAAATTATTAAAGCATTCATGTGTGTGTGCATTTAAAATAGGAGTTGATTTGAATTGCCATGATTAAGTGATCCATTGCTTGTAAAATGATTCTTAGGTGAAATAAACATCATCTAAATCATTCCCAAACAAATCCCAAAGAAAAACAACTCAAAATGAATAAATGAAGCAAATGGTCATTTGTGCCAAATTAACTACCATGCCTACTTTGGCTATTCCTAGAACTCAAAACCTAACAGAAACAATTGTGGATCTTGGCACCCCTTGCTAGTACACATAATGATGTACCAAGACCCACTTTGTGATCTGCCAAAAACATTCAAATACTATTTTTAATTTGCTGTTGAAAATTGAATCTATTTCATATGGGAAGATCCCATTATTTCAAAAACCATTCAAATGAGATCAAAATTCAAAACCCAAGCAGCCACAGAGTCTCAAGCTTAGTACTAGCACACCCACCAAAAATCTTTGCAAAATTCAAAAATAACTTTCTTGCGGCCATTTCAACAAACACTTGGCAGGCATGAATTACACCTAGTAATTAGCTCACTGTTTGCAACAGGGTTTTGCCCCCAAATGATCCCCATTTAATCCCTCTGTCCGCTCTTGATCTAACCATGCCTTTTCACCCCATCCCCTACACCCTAGTGGCATTGCCATGCCATGCCGAGCACCAACTCGCCGGCCAAACCTTGCCCCGTCGCAGCAGACAGTCCCCCTCTCTCTCGCCATGTATATTAGCTAGCACTCACCTCACCGCCACTCTTTGTCCCCTCCCCGAGCCAAGCCAGAGTGTGGACCACCGAGGAACCACCGCACCCAGTGCGACTGCGCCATGCCGAGCACGCGCCAGAGCACCGCGCCCGACACGCGTGCACAAGCCGCCGCTCGACTGCAGCCCGCGTCCACCGCTCCGCCACGACCCCAGGAGCATGCCAGACACGCCCATTCGGCGCCTAACGCACCATAGCCACCGCTCGCCGTCGAGACCGCCGCCTCTGCCGCTTAGAGCGCGCGCACCGCCCAACCGTATACCACCACCCTAGTCTCGCATTAAATTTTAGAGCACCGCCAGGAGACCAGCGACCGCCCCCTACCTCGAGCCACACCGCTAGCACGATGTGCAGCCCTTGCCGGAGCCACCCGCCCATGCCTCTCGGTCGCGTTGTTGTCCTATAAATAGAGGCCACCCCAGCCCCATTCGGCACACCACTCACCTCCCCTCACCTCACTGACCGTTCCCCACCTCTAGCCGGATCAAGGCGAGCAGCCGTTCGCCGGAATTGCACCGGAGCAGGCCGCCTCTGGAGGAGAAGGGCGCCGCTGATTGCGACCACCCCCGGAGCTGCCTCGACCGTCCCTGAGCTCGCCATCGTCTACCAGTCCGTTTGCCTGCCTCGCCGTCATCGCTGGAGCCCTGGTACGCCCCCTGAGCACCCCCACCGAGCCTCTAGGGTTAGAGTTTGCCGGTGACCAGTTCGTCGTCGACGACGATCCCCAGCCGTTGATCCCCGTTCTAATCCAATAACCCATATTGCCCCGTACCGCTTGGCGCGTTATGAGCCTCTGACAAGTGGACCATCCTGTCAGCTGAGCCCCGCGTCGCGTCGTGTCACTGGGCCGGCCCATTAGATTTCCCACGCGACCCATTTAGTTTGAATTAGGATTTTTCTATTTAGTTTAAACCTAGATATGTCCCCTAGTTTGAAATTCAATTCAGAGAGATTTACAAATCCAAATGGAGTGATTCCAATTTTGTTAGAAAGCTACTGAAAAGATATACTCAAGCCGTTAGATTTAATTCAATTAGAGTTAGAGATCTCTCCTAGTAAAAATAACAAAACACAAGCATTTGCACCTTGCAACATTATTATAAAATCAACCAAGTTAGCTTTTGAGTTGATTCAAACTCTCAAAAATCACATTTCGCCATACCAACCTGAATATGTAATAATATTAAGGTTTACATGCAGTGACTTTGGACTAGTACCAAAATAATGCTATATATGCATTTCTAGTCACTTTAAATCATTAAATAATGAACTTAAACCAAAGTAATTATGATCCAACCCTTAAATCACATTCCCACATGTTAGAATATGTGGTGATGACATGTGTCCACATGATTCCATATTTGGAGTGGTGAATATTGAATCTTAGTTAATTTTTTTAATGAGTAGAAATTATTTTTCCAAAGTAAAAAGAATGAAACTGGTTAATAAAACTTGTGATGCTTGTGATGATAATAGATCATCAAATGTATGCCTTAGAGTGCTAAGTAGACTAGTTAAGTATTGTTTGGTGATTGTGTACTCCGTATGTATTTATAGACGATAGTACCGACCAAGCTTTCAAGGAGGAGGAGTTCTACCAAGAAGAAGAAGAAAACTTCAACCACTGCACCAACCAAGGCAAGCTAACACTTGCAAGTATAATGCTTAGCAAGCTAGGATTAAACTAGATGGTTTAGCAAAGATGCTTTAGGCATGCTTTGGTTACACTACCTTGGCTAGTATTTAGCCCAAGTGTTATTTTCAAAGCTTTACTTCCTTTACTTTATATTTATACAAAGTTCTTTACTTGTTTAGAAGGTAGCATAAAGAGTATAAAACTTGACCTATATAGAACCCTTTAGATGTCATTCTATGGGATGAGATTGATCCCATTATTCCACCTTAGTGAACACTCTTAACTTAATAGTTTAGAGTAGATAAAAACTTGAGTCACTCTAGATGGGAACACTTGGTGAAAATGAATTGTGAAAACCTTGGAATGATGAGTCATTCTATTGAGATGTTTTGACATATGTTGAGAAACACAAATGGTTTATGATAATGAAAATGTTAAGGCATGAGCCTTAACCCTTTTATGAAACTAATGGTTGGATTCGGATGCGATACCATTCCAAATTTACCGTATAACCACATTACCTGAATTGGGTAAGGCTTAGTTGGAAGTTTATATGCATTAGTATTAGTTCCCTCGCGGGAGAGGTTTGAGCTGAGGCTACCTCTCAATGTTGTCCACCTATCGAGTGCCCAAGATGACAGATGGTCATGGTTGGGAGGCCATGCTCATAGGAGAGGTGCTTATACTAGGGTGTGTAAAGGAAAGGTTATGTTTGATTATCTGCATACTAAGTATGATGATTCAGGGTTATCCCTGACAGATGTATCGAATCTTGTGGTGAAAGTGTACCACCTCTGCAGAGTGTCAAACTATTCGAATAGCCGCGTCCACGGTTATGGACGGTTGGAATGGCCATAATGTTTCGTTGTCAGATGTTTTCAAAATAACTTATGAAAGGAATGATGAATCTTGACTTGACCACAACAGGGTTGTGTTTATGACACTAGCTTCCCAACTTAAGTGATTCTAGAATTTTATTTTATCTTTCTTTGTTTCTGAACTCAGCTTAGGTTTCAAACTTAACTTTATAGTTAAACTTAGAGTTAGCACTTTAACTTAGAACTATACTACTTGCTAGTGGTAGTTTGCGATTACTTAAAGAGTACTCATGGCTTTTGTCCCTGGCTATTCTCATGGCCAGACTATGAAGGAGACTACCAAGATGATGGCCAGCAGGACGACTAGGATAACTAGGACTATCTGCCTTTGCCAGCATTGCCTGTGCCCCTGAAGATGGACCCCACCACTACACTTATCTTTTATTTCCGCTGCTTGTTGTATTAAGACTGGATCATGAGATCCTTATTTGAGTAAGACCTTATGTATGGTTTGTAATGGATGATGTACTGTGATATCCAATCTGTTATGTCTCGCAAAAATGGTAATCCTGGGATTGCGATGAATGACATAACATGCATCTGGGATTAAAAATTCGGGTGTTGACAAGTTGGTATCAGAGCCATCCTGACCATAGGAGACCCTAGTTAGAATGGACGTCCTAACAAAAACTTAGTTTCAAAACCAAAGTGAGTATTTATGAAAAACTATCTCCTCTCTTATCCTTGTGAATTCATTCTTTCTCAAAAAAATTCATGTTCCTCAAAATTCTTACATTAGTACTTAAAAATTTGACACACTTGATCACATCACTAATTTCCTTATCCTAAATTCTTGTAGATGGAGACTCAGTTCAGTAAGTTCTACCAGTTGGGAAATGGAGGTTAGCTGATCTTTGAGAGGGATCTAGATTCACTGTCGGAGTTACTGGGACGCCCATATCCAGAGTTTCTTGGAGCTCAACTTCTAGGACCCCTAGGAGGAGATTTATAGTGGCTAGTCACAACTGATCTTAGAGGAAGAATCGAAGCACCAACGTCCGGGAGAATCCAGTTCTCTGTGAGGGAGAACAACTGGCTAGATGGATCAGCCAGGGCAATGCATGAAGCTCTCGCACGTCTATGTGCCGTCAGTGTCAACAAAATCCAAGGAACCCGTTTTGCTCACTACGCAAGACGTGACTTCATGGGAATGCCGATGGAGATGCCAAGTCACCCAGAGTTGAGGCGTCAAGTGGAGAATCTTGACTTCTTGCTACACGACAGACAGCAGGAACTGGACAATGCTAGAGTTAGCCAACCAGAACCGTGCCATTGCTGACCAGAAGGCCTAGACTTTCGCACTGCTTGTCCAGGATCGCCAGTCTCTTCGCCGCTAGCATGCAAAGAAGGATCGCACCATCGCCCGTCTTTGCAAGAAGGTGGCCGACCTCGAGAAGACCTTCAAGGAGCAGGAAGCTCAGCTTACAGCAAAGGAGGAAGAAGAGGAGGGTGAAGACATCCAGGGAGACATGGATTCTTACCTTAGCAATGATGATGACTTTATGGAGGAGGATGACGTGGACTTCTACACTGATGATGAGGACTCCGACTTCATCGACGATGAGTAGATGCACTAGAGCACTATCGTAGCATGAGATGTATCGGTCCCACTGTATCGTAGTTTGCAGAATGGTTCTTCAAACCATTTGTTTTCCTTTGATTGTTGTGGTGTGTGTTTGTATCGTGTGTTTTCTTGCATGAATGAAATGGAGTTAGTTGAAAAACCTGAGTCTAACTCAAAGTTTTAGATTTGAAACCAAAACCATAAACCTTAGAACTTTCCCTCTTACCCCTGTATCTATCTCAATCTTCAGATGACTCGTGGAAACCAAGGAGGGAGCAGCTCGTCGCAAGACCCAATGCTGCAGATTATGCAGATGTTAGTTGCAGACCGTGAAGCAAGCAGAGCAGAGCGCCAAGCCAAGTTAGCAACATTGCAACAGATAGCTCAGATGGCCCAAAACAACCAAGGGCATGGAAACCAGGATCACCATGGGTCCAAACTCAAAAACTTTCAGAATACCAATCCCCCAATCTTTAACCAGGCTGAAAACCCACTAGATGCTGATGACTGGTTATAGACAATGGCAAACAACTTAGAAGTTGCAGGAGTTGATGACAACGAGAAAGTTCTCTTCGCCACCCACTATCTGGCAGGAGATGCAAGAGCCTGGTGGACTAGTATCCGTAACATGAACCATGGTCAAGTGATGACATGGGAAGCCTTCAAAGTCAAGTTCAGCCGCACCCACGTGCCGCAGGGTCTAGTCAACAGAATGAGGGATGAATTTCGCGACTTGAAGCAAGGAAGAATGACTATGGTGGAGTACCATGATAGATTCCTATCACTTTCCAGATATGCACCTGATGAGATCAGCACGGAGGCCAAGAAGAAGGAGAGATTCTTGAACGGACTGCATGATGAGATGCAGACTGTCCTTGTTAACATCCGCTTTGAGGATCTCTAAGAGCTAGTTGACTCTGCCATTTAGATGGAATGGAAGATTAACCAGGCAAACGACAACCGCAAGCGTCGTATGATGCAGCAATCTGGATCCAGCAGTCACCAGAAGTACCGTCCCAACCCCTCATCGGGATATGCACCAAGGAACAATCGACCCCCAATGACTCGCCCAAGCTACCCCAACTGTAGCGGAGGCAATGTGAAGTCCGGAGGAAACAATGACAACTCCGGCAATGCCAACAATTTCAACCGTGCACCTCCCAAGAGCAACAACAACAACAACACTGCACCTAGAACTGGTAGCAATGTTGTGCCTGTCGCAGCAAAGGACAAGTCCTAGATCACTTGTTTCGAGTGTGGAGTGAAGGGTGACTATTCCAATGAGTGTCCCAAGAAGACTACCGCCACTGCCAATGTGAATGCCCCAGCTCAACAGCAGCATCATGTTCAACCAGGGAGAAGATTTGCCCCAGGGAACCCTCACAACCGCAACAGTCGTCTCTTCCACATGAACGCCAAAGAATCCCAAGAAGCGCCAGATGTAGTGCTGGGTATGTTTTCTGTCAACTCAGTTTTAGCAAGAGTGTTGTTTGATTCGGGAGCATCGCATTCATTTGTCACCGAAGAATTTGCATGCACTAGTAAGATTCACCCAACCAACCTAAAGCATGTCATGATAGTTCAAATCCCCGGTTCAACAACCAAAGCTAGAAAAATTTGCAAAGATGTGCCTATTAGAATACATGGGATAGATTTTTATGCCAACCTAATTGTACTTGGAACCAAAGGATTGGAAGTAGTAATAGGTATGGACTGGATGTCTAGGCTTTGGAGTTATACTCCTCTTCATATTCCGCAGAGAACTTTCGGAAATCTGCTGACGTCATCGATTCATACGAGGATGCGGGTACGTCTGCGTTTGTTCCAATTGCCTCTAGCACAAATTCGGTATTGTCTCCAGCATCGGCAGAGCCGGATCCGGATCCCACATATCCGACGAAGTGCGACGCGTGCTTTCTGAGGTACCTATGGCTCTCGCGATCAGCTTCATCAAAACTTCTGATGGTCTCGAGAATTGCATCTACGCCTGAGTTATGCATTATCATATGTCGCAGCATGTACCTTAGAAAAGGCATGTCTGTCCCGGCGTCATCAGAGCTGGAATCAGTGTCGTTGCTATGCTCCTCCTGGATTTCGACTTCAGCGGGTGGGTCGATCTGGGATTCGGTCTCTCCAAGGAGATCCACCCCAGATTCGACCTGGACCGCTAGGTCTGCTTCAGGCTCGGATTTATCCACTATCTCCGCAATTGGTGCGGGCTGGGTGGGATTAGGGTTTTCTGAGATCCAGAACTCTGCCGGCTCCACGGACAAAGGGGACCCAGAAGATTCTTATGCCTCTATCATCACCGCTGGGGTGGGTGGGACAGGTTCAGCAAAACCGATGTAAACATCAATCTCGCCAAAAGACATGATGGTGTAAGCAGTCATAGCGTCCCTAGCCGGAATCCAGGTCTCGTCGAGAACGATGAGAGGGACGTTGTTGGCGTAGAGGATGCGACCGACGGCGATAGTCTCGCCGATTCCGATTCTTGCAGATTCCGCTCGGAACGCAGATCCGAAGCTCACTTGCCCCAAGGTGGGCGCCAACTGTCATCGGATTGATGACAAGTACGCCATGAGGGGGTCCTCGAGGCGTGCTGAAGAGAGGGGTGTGAGAGTACGGTGTTCCGGGACGGCAAGCACACAAGTTTACCCAGGTTCGAATCCACCGGCTTTGGACGGATCCTACTCCTGCTAGCAATCCAGTAATACGGCAGAGCCAGAATATGGGTTACAAGGGTTCGCCTGTGCGAGTTGAGATTGTAGACTATTGAGGGTGCCCTAAAGGCTCTCCCTAGGACGGCTTATATAGATATCTGTCCTAGGGTTTACAGGAGAGATCTATCCGGCTACGACTGAGAGTCGGTTACAGAGTGCATCTTGGACTACAAGTAACACTACGGGCCTATGTCGGTAAGTCTTCTGGGCCTTCCCGTAGCTGGACTGGACTCCGTCTCTTCTCCCTGACTGGGCCGCCCATGAAGCAAAGCTCTAACCCGAAGTGGGCCACCCTAGTCAGCGAGGAAAGTTGAGGATACCCAGAAAGTATATCCCCAACAATGATAGCGATAAAGTGAGGGTTGACCTTGTATTCTAGTTCGCTTCCACGCTGGAATTCTTTGACGAGTCCTCTATTGAACTTCTCGAGGTATCTAGTTGCATCGAGCTGATTCATCAGTCCGAGTGCAGACATGGTGCTTACCTGAAACTAGTAAGCAACTTTTAATAAAACAATTAGTAGAATAAGCAACTAAGAACAAAGACCAAAAGCGCTTAGCTCCCCGGCAACGATGCTAGAAAATAGCTTGATGACTACAAGTGCACAGATTAATTGTAGCTAGTTTCAAAGTAAAAGTATCAAACCCACAGAGATCTATTGGTAAAGGTCTTTTTTCCCCTCTTTACGATCTACCAAAGGATACTTGTAAGCTGCCTTTGATCTCAAGTAAATGGTGTTTGAAAGGTTTTTGGTTGTTTGTAGAAAAGTAATAAAAACGAGTAAAAGAAAGCAAGTAATAAGGTCGTGTGAAAGCGTGGTTGAAATCAATAGGGATAAAACATTCTCGAGGATGTAGGATACACCACTAGCATGATATTATTATTATTAATTAAGATAACATACTTCTTTTGTCATGATGTGTGTGGAGATAGCTCCATAATAAGATGTTCACTACAAGGCTCGTACGAAGCCACTTTGTTGAGCCAAGAGAGAGGTCACCTCTAAATAACCACTACGATGTCTGAGAGCAATCACCTATACAGACCAGTGCAATTAGGGGTCTCCCCGTGGATATCATAATTAGCTTAGGGAGTCCCTCTTTATCCTCCTTTGACCATGTAGTTCACAAGCCGGCACCAATCTATCATGAAGCCATTCCGGGCATGATCCCAAACACATCCAAAGGATTTTTGCCTCCCTTGAGTACCAGAGGCAAATGATATGTGGCTGACTACACATACCATCTAAGTCGAGAGATCAAACACAAATCATAAATCTATCATAGACCGGCCAGTCATACAGACACAAGAATAGATTGGTTTTATTGCAAGTTCGTAATAGTGCTAGGGTTTCTCCATCTCCCCAAGAACAAAGGAACTACTCACACATGGAAGCAATCAACAACATCATCATAATAAAATGGATAGATAATAATATGGATGTAGATCTGATGAAAACCACAATTGAATCTAGAATTACAACAAGATCTAATAAATGAGGGATGGGGATAGCGATGGTGATGGAGATGCAGCGGTTGATGGTGAAGGGGATTATGCGATGTCCTCCGATGATCCATGGAGTAGCAGGGATTTGCCCCCATCTAAGTTCCTCCTTCAGATCCCTTTCAGATGTGGTTTTTCATGGTTTCTGGTGGCTATGAATGTCGGATCTCTCTGCCATCTTCACCAGGAGAAAGTATTTGACGAGGCGGACGCGCTACCATGCAGTATAGGTGGACTCCGCCCGTACCACTGGTCGTTATCATGGCAGATCATTTCCTCTCATTTGGTATTCCCTAGATGCAAAGGCAGTTTCATAAAATGACTTTTATCACTTAAAAATATCATATTATAGCATAATATGGTAGTTCCAATTGATATGTTCATAGAGGACTTAGTGATTCAGGATCTTGTCAAAAAAAGGACAAAAAGGTGTATGCCAACACAAAGAAATACAAAAATCCCTACTCTATTTATGCAAAAACAAAAGGTAAAAATGCTTGAATTTTGGACTCATCAACACTGAAAGAACATTTCACGATTCCCTGTGTTTTGAGTGTTAGATAACAATACCGTGGAGTTTTCTCATGTGCGCTGAGTGTTGCAGAAAAGGATTTTTGTGGTTTGGGGGCCGGATTATCCGCCCCCATCTAGGGCCGGATAATCCGGCTTGACCAGCTTGGACACAGGACCACTCGGCGTGTGCCTCCGATTGGGGGCGAATTATTCCCCGGACAATCCGGGGCTGGGGCGGATTTTCCACCGGCTGAAAAATCCGGCCTTCTCTAGGGCCGGATAATCCGGTCCCTAGGGGAGGTTGCTAAGGACCGCTCGGCGCGTGCCTCAGATTAGGGGCGGATTATTCCTCGAAAAATCTGAGGCTGGGCGGAGTTTCCCCTGGCCGGAAAATCCGGCCTTCCTCTAGGGCCAGATAATCTGCCCCCCAGGGGAGGTTGCCAAGGACCGCTCGGCGTGCCTCAGTTCGGGGGTGGATTTTCCCCCAGAGAATCCGAGGCTGGGGCGGAATATTCCCCGGGCCGGATAATTCGGCCCCAAATGTCTCCAACGGCTTCGTCTGGACAGGGGGTATAAAAGGCTCATCCACCCCTCCTGTCAGACCTCTTGGTTCATTCGAAAAAGAACAACTTGTTGCAAAAGCTCTCCTTCGAGATCTCCCACTTCAACCACCCGAAGACTTCGATCTTTGGGGTAACTGAAGGAGGAGACATCATTCATCACCATCATGAATAAAGCGCTTCAACTCCTCTCGATTCACTTGGAGAATCCCTGATCTAGTATTCTCGTTGATATCTAGATCTTGTGTTTTGTTATTGACAACTATTGTTCTTGTGGCAGCTTGTTGTCATTACGGGAGACTCCAATTCGGTTGTCAAGTTGTGCACCGCTAGTTGTGTAAAGGTGTCGGTTCCTGCCTCGAAGGGTACATATAGTGGAAAGGTGGATTAGGCCTTTGGTGGCGAGATCCATCGGAGAACAGGGTGAGGCCTATTGTGGCGTGGTGGTCTTAGTACCGTCCACCCCTCCAACACAGATGTACTTCCCTTAACAAGGAAGGAACTGCGGTAAAACAAATCATGTGTCTCCGTGTGCTCCACTATGGTTTCCTCGTTCCTCTATCTTACTCGCCTTTACTCGCTAGTAGTTAGGTTTGCATATAGGGAAATTATACATAGTAGCATATCTAGAGAATTTACCTTTTGTGTCATGCCTAAAATTGAAAAAGCATTAAAATTTCAAGTAGCACCTATTTACCCCCCCCCCCCTCTAGGTGCCCATACGATCCATTTCAATTGGTATCAGAGCCCCGGATTTGTTTTCTGGCTTAACCGCCTAAGAGAAGTATGGGTACTAAGGAGAATGGGAGTGAGGCTGTGGATAAGGTCACAATGGATGACCTCAAGACGTTGGAAACAACCTTGTTGAAATCCTTTGAGACCAAGATAGAAGATATGCAACAAATGATTGATTGTCTTACCGCATCTGCAGCCCCACCTCCATCCTCCTTTAAGGCCACCACTCCTCTTTCTAAGTATAAGGCTCACACCATATCTAAGGAAGATGAGACGATGGGTGAGAAAAACAATGGTTCCGCTTCCAAGAAGGGAAGTGGTAAGGAGGATTATAGTGAGGTCTCTCACTTATATTCTCCCGACTCACCTATCCCTCATCCTCATATAAACAATAGGGGTGATCCACCCAAGCTTACTGCATCCTCATTTAATCAATGGCAATTCTTAATGAAATCTCATGTTTGCAGTTCATCAATTGATCTTTGGAGGATCATTGAAGATGGACTTCATGTTGGAGACCCCCACTAACTTGACTAGAAGAGAAGTTGTGGATAGTCAACTAAATGCAATGGCTCTTCACATGATTCAACTCGGAGTGGGTCCCAAGGACATGCCACACATTGAGCACTTCAATACTGCCAAAGAAGCTTGGGATGCTCTCACCGACCGTTTCATTGGAAATGAAAGATTGAGAAGAGAGAATGGCCCAAAACTGAGGACATGTTACAATTGTGGAGATAGGTTGCACTTTGTGGATGAATGTCCTTATCAGAGTAGAGATGACAATGGAGGCAGGCTCATCCTCAAAGAAAAATCCAAGGCTCCTCGAAAGAAACCATTTATCAAGAAGAATGGCCCTTACAAGAAGCATCCTCAGATTGTTTTGGTGTCTCAAGAGGAATATTCTTCTGCAAGTGAAGGTGAAGAAGATGAAGATAGCTCTCGGAAAGTTGCTGCTATAGCCACCACATCGAGTCCTACATCTATCTTCGACTCCCAAACGAAAACGTCATCAACAACAACGTCACTTGTCTTATGGCAAGAGGGTCCGAGGTATCATCTTCCACTTCCTCATTTCCTAAGACTACTATGGATATTAATATGGATGATCATACAAGTCTTAGGGTAAAAGAAGAGGTTATTGCTTTCGACCATTTCTTTACTAACTTGCAAGGTGAGCACAAACATCATTTTGAGGCTCTTATGAGTCAACTTGGTCATTCCGAAGAACTCCTCGAAGAGAAGGGAAGAATTGAAAAAGAAGATGCTTTGGAGATAGCCTCTTTGAAGAATGCTCTAGAGGAAGAAGAAGAAACTCGAGTCTCTTTAGAGGAGAAACTTGAGTCAATTGAAGAGTCCCATGAAGAAATGATTGCCCAGCTCATAAAAGAATGTGACAATGCTCTTATTAAGGTAAATAAACTAAAGAAATAGAAGATTGATTTTGGGGCTGCTCATGCTAGACTCTCAGAGAAGTTTGAGAAACTTCACATTGCCTACAAGGCATTGGAGAGTGAACATTCTACTCTAAACGAGTCTCGTGATCAACTCCAAACTCAATTGGACAAGTATGATATGTCGAGCACATCGACACCAACATGTCGACATGAAGGCATTATTGAAGAAAATGCAAGATTAAAGGAAGAACTTGTAAAGGAGTCTCAATCTAAAGGTAAAGAAGTCCTAGATGAGATTCTTAGCAAGCAAGGGACAAACAATGGAAAAGAAGGTCTTGGTTATGTTCCCAAGACAAAGAAGAAGAATAATGATAATAATAATAAGAAGAAGAGCAAATCTACTCAACCAAAGATAAGCACCACAACTAATGACAAGGCTAACTATGTTGGTTTTGCAAGGGTTAATAATCCAAACTATGAATTATTTTGTGATTATTATGGTGATGTCTATGCTAGCTATGTTGGTCCATTTGATAGTTACATATCTTGGTCTATTTGGGTTCCAAAGACCCTTGTCACTAACATGAGAGGACCCATTCAAAAATGGGTACCTAAAACCAAGAAGTAACTTTCTTGCAGGGCTATGCTTCCGGTGGGTCCAAATGGGTGCTCGATAGCGGGTGCATTAGTCATATGACCGGAAGCAAGGAGATCATCTTGGAGATGCGGCCAAACCATGATCACATAACCGTCTCCTATGGTGACAAGTCAAAATCTGAGGTATTGGGTCTTGGCAAAGTTGTGGTTGCTCATGATATCTCTCTCGTGGACATCATGCTTGTTGGACCCTCGGTTACAATTTACTTTCAGTTCGTGCCCTTAGTAAGATGGGCTTCATAGTTTTCATTGATGCTTATTTGGTGGTACTCTTGTGGAGCAAGTCTCTAAAGGTCCCTTTCGTGGGATATGTCGAAAATGACTTGTACTTGGTGGACTTCTCAGGCAAAACCACTATAGGTCCGATGTGTCTTTTCGGAAAGGCCGACGCGGGTTGGCTATGGCATCGCCAACTAGCCCACGTCAATATGAGAACTTTGCAAAGTCTTCACAAGGGTGGCCACATCATTGGACTAAAAGAAAATGTTTCCTTTGCCAAAGATCATGTTTGCAGGGCTTGTGTTGAAGGGAAAATGCATGACTCTCCCCATCAAAGGAAGACCATTATTTCATCAAAAGGTTTTTGGAGCTCTTTCATGTGGATCTCTTTGGTCCTCCATCTTATGCAAGCCTCGGTAGGAAGAAATATTGCCTCGTGATTGTCGATGATTACTCAAGATACACATGGGTCTATTTCTTCAAGTTGAAGAGCGAGACTCAACAAACGGTCATCGATTTTGCCAATGAGGTTCAACATCAACACAATGTTCCTATATTGGAAATTAGAACTGATAACCGCTCCGAGTTCAGGAACTAAACCTTAAATGAATTTCTAAGTGAAGAGGGGATAAGACATCAATATTCCGCTGCGTACACTCCTCAACAGAAATGGTGTAGACGAGAGGAAGAACCGGACCTTAATGGATATGGAAAGATCAATGCTAGCTGAGTTCAAGTCACCATATAATTTTTGGGCTGAAGCAATTTCTACCACATGCCACTCATCCAACCGGCTTTACCTCCACAAAATCTTGGACAAGACTCCTTATCAAATACTTACCGGTAACAAGCCAAACATCTCCTACTTCCGGGTATTTGGTTGTAAGTGTTTCTTTCTCATCGAAGGAGTTCGTTTATCTAAATTCGAGTCTAAGGCTTTAGAAGGCATTTTTGTTGGTTATGGTGCCGAATCCCACACTTATAGAGTCTACAATAAGCTCTTTGTAACTGTTGTAGAATCTTGTACTGCGGTGTTCGAGAAAATAATGGCTCCCGTGCGGGGTAAGAAAATAATGGCTCCTAAAGAAAACCACTTAGTGGCGGTCAAGCGGATCTTCCGATATTTGGTTCATTCCCCTAATTTTGGTCTATGGTATCCCAAGGGCTCCAATTTCTCTCTATGTGGCTATACTGATTCAGATTGGGCTGATGACAAGGATGATGACACCAAGGAGTTTGAGGATGAGGACGAGGAGGAGGAAGAGGATGAGGACTACGAGTGATCCCTTGGGGCGCTAGCATCGCTCTTCTTCCTTTTTGGCGTTTCGACGCCAAAGGGGGAGAAGTAGTTCTATTAGGTCTCCGTGGATTTACATGGGTCAGGCGCAAGCACTTGCACTTTACCTTTTCGTTATTTTTCTTGCTTGTGCCCATTTAGCGTTGAACTTTCTTTTGTGATTTGCTTTGTATGAGACTATGTTTATGTGTGTGGCTCTGGATTTATCTTGTGGATTATCATTATGGATTCATCTATTATATTGGCTATATTGGATATCTATCTCGAGGAAGACATTCATAATGGTTATCACATTGGGTATTCTTACTATCTTGAGGAAGCCTCTCTCCTTCTCGGTGGTATGATTGTTTTTTCTTATGTTCTAATGAAATAGACTTGTACCTTTTTGTGTGCACTTGAATTCAAATGCAATATCTTAGTATGCACACATTGAGGGGGAGTCTTTTCATTTGAGTAATGATGTTGGTTATCTGGGCTATCTTGCAAATCCTAGTATTGTCATCTAACACCAAAAAAGGGGAGATTTAAAGAACATTTCATGATTCTGTGTGTTTTGAGTGTTAGATAACAATACCGTGGAATTTTCTCATGTGCGCTGAGTGTTGTAGGAAAGGGATTTTGTGGTTTGGGGGCCGGATTATCCGCCCCCATCTAGGGCCGGATAATCCGGCCTGACCATCCTGGCGAAAGGACCGCTCGGCGCGTGCCTCGGATCGGGGGCGGATTATTCCCCGGACAATCTGAGGCTGGGGCGGATTTTCCACTAGCCTAAAAACACAGCCTTCTCTAGGGCTGGATAATTCGGTCCCTAGGGGAGGTTGCCAAGGGCCGCTCGGCGCGTGCCTCATATTAGAGGCGGATTATTCCCCTAAAAATCCGAGGCATGGGCGGAGTTTCCCCTGGCCAGAAAATCTGGCCTTCCTCTAGGGCCGGATAACCTGGCCCCCAGGGGAGGTTGCCAAGGACTGCTTGGTTCGTGCCTCAGTTCGGGGGCAGATTTTCCCCAGAGAATCTGAGGCTGGGGCGGAGTATTCCCTAGGACGGATAATCTGGCCACCACTTGGGGCGGATAATCCGGCCCCAAATTTCTCCAACGGCTTCATCTGGACAGGGGGTATAAAAGGCGCATCCACCCCTCCTATCAGACCTCTTGGTCATTCGAAAAAGAACAGACTTGTTGCAAAAGCTCTTCTTCGAGATCTCCCACTTCAACCCCCGAAGACTTCGATCTTTGGGGGAATTGAAGGAGGAGACATCATTCGTCGCCATCATGAATCAAGCGCTTCAACTCCTCTCCATTCACTTGGAGAATCCTCGATCTAGTATTCTCGTTGATATCTAGATCTTGTGTTTTGTTATTGATAACTATTGTTCTTGTGCAAGCTTGTTTTCATTACGGGAGCCTCCAATTCGGTTGTGGAGATGTGCCCGCTAGTTGTGTAAAGGCACCGGTTCCCGCCTCGAAGGGTTCCTATAGTGGAAAGGTGGATCAGGCCTTTGGTGGCGAGATCCATCGGAGAACTGGGTGATGCCTATTATGGTGTGGTGGTCTTAGTACCGCCCACCCCTCCAACGCAGATGTACTTCCCTTAACAAGGAAGGAACCGCGGTAAAACAAATCTTGTGTCTCCGCGTGCTCTACTACGGTTTCCTCGTTCCTCTATCTTACTCGCTGATACGTCCATTTTGCATCACTATTCTATGTCTTAATTCACTATTATTCATTGATATATTTCGTATTGAGAGGTGATACTTATGTTATTTCATCTGTTTTTGCATGGTTGATGACTTTTGGAGCATGGACCGCTGTAGTTAGGATTCTGATGGAAAAGGTGCTGTTTGGAGGCAAAATTCGCGAAGATCAGAAAATCCGGGAAAATATATGGAAAATTCTATTTTTTCAGAAGACTCAGGATGCCAGAAGATGGAGTGGAGGTGGGCCACAGGGGGCCCACACCACCCCATGGCGCGGGCAGGCCTAGGCCGCACCTGGGAGTGGTGTGGCCGCCTTAGACCACTCCAGCCTCTCTCCTCTGGCGTATATCATCCCCATGAAACCCTAAGACTCGGAGAGCGACCATAGAAAGATTCCGCCGCCTCTGCGGGGCGGAAAACACCGAGAGAGAAAGATCTCTCCGGCAGACAGATTTTTGCCGGGGGAATTCCTTCCCAGAGAGGGGAGATCGTCGCCATCAACACCACCATCAAGCTGGAGTTCATCGAGATCATCATCATCATCATCACCCCCATCATCATCATTAGCACCCTCATCACCATCTCCATATTGCTGTAACAATTGGTTGAATCTTGCTATAGTTCATAGGGGAAACTTTCCCGGTGTTGATTACTCTTTGTAGTTGATGCTATTGAGTGAACCATTGAATTATTGTTTATGTTCAGATTGTTATACATCATTATTCCATCTCTGATCATGATCCATATGATGTCTTGTGAGTAGTTCGTTTTGTTCTTGAGGACATGTGAGAAGTCTTGTTGTTAGTAGTGGAGTTGCGTTGAGAAAGATTCAATAGATTGTTATTTAAGTTGTGGTGTACTTCTTCCAGTGGTGTCATGTGAACGTCGACTACATGACACTTCACCTATATGGGCCTAGGGGAATGCATTGTGTATTTGACTACTAATCGTAGGGGTTGCCGGAGTGATAGAAACCTGAACCCCTATTAGGAAACCATTGCACAAGGGACGTAAGGGTCTTAGAGTTTAAAGTTGTGGTTAGGTTTCTACCTTAATTAATTTCTTGTACTTACGGATGGTTGCAAGGGGTATAATCACAAGTATGTATTTAGTCTTGGATGGGGCGGTACATTAGCACAGGTTCACCCACACAACACTTAGCAAGCTAGAGAAGATTAATCGACTATATGAAGCGAAAGCACTTGACAGTCTTCCCATGTGTCCTCGAGAACGTTTGGTCATCTATAGAAATACAACCGGCTTGTCCTTTGCTGCATAAAGGATTGGGCCACTTGCTACATTTATTCCTACTGTCTTTTATTTACTCGTACCTTTGTTTACTTGCTTTATCGAAAACCCCTAAAAATCCGTTTGCTAAGTATTTGCAGAGAATTCCTGATCCATACCACTAGCCAACACCTTCTGCTCCTCGTTGGGTTCGACACTCTTACTTATCAAAAATACTGCGATACACCCCCTATACTTGTGGGTCATCAAGACTATTTTCTGGCACCGTTGCCGGGGGGTGAAGCGCTATTGGAGAGTGGAACTGGTAAAGGAAACTTCTACTGTGAATATTGTTTACTTCTGCTAGTTGCTTTATTTTTGTTATGGATAATTCGCTGAGTTTTTTATTTGGTAATGCTACTACCACTGCTAAGGTAGTAGATAAGCCACCACCTACTGAGAAAGATGTTTCAAAATACCTACAAGAATTATTGATCGTGTTATGTATAACTACTATGTTGGGGATGGAACTATCCATCCCGGTGAACATTTACTCTTTATACACGAATTATGCGGGTTGTTCAAGTGTGCAGGTATTACTACAGATCAAGTTAAGAAGAAGTTATTCTCATTATCACTGAAAGGAAGAGCTGAGGAATGGTATAAGCTGTTGAAGAATGGTCAAGCTCTGGAATGGGAGGAAATAGTGCCTCTCTTTTATTCAAAGTTTTATCCTCCTAGTGAGATTCATAAAGATCGGAATCAAATATACAACTTTTGGCCTCTTGATGGAGAGAGTACATCCTAAGCTTGGGGGAGATTGAAGTTACTAATGCTCAAATGTCCCATTCATGAGCTCCCCAACAATATTATTATCAATAACTTTTATGCAAGGCTTTCTCTACATGACAAAGATTTATTGGATGCCTCTTGTGCTGGATCATTCACTCGTATGGAAGAAGAAGTTAAATGGGACCTTCTAGATCGTATTCAAGATAATGCTGAAGCTTGGGAGAATGATAAAGGTAGAAAGTCAGTTATTACGAATTACTTTAGAGCTTTTGCTTCTTATATTGAAATTCCAAAAAGGGGATGGAATAAGTACCATGCACCTTATAAAGATATTGTTGACAGTGTTCCTGTTGGGAGCACTTAGTGTTGCATTATTGATCATATCTTACCTGAACCTTATATCGAGAAGATTCCCTTCCTAGATAAGGTAAAGAATAATCCTATGATACCTAATGTAATCACTAAAAGTGAAAAGAGAACCGTAAAACCTGATGAACAAATAAACATTGAACCTGTTGTAGCAATTGTGAAAGACCTTGTCACTAAAAGCATAGAAGATGGGCACATACTCTTCTGTGAGGATGCTTCTAATATTGTTTCACATCCTAATAGAACTAAAAGGGCTAGTGTTCCTGTGCTTTCTGTTAGAATTGGTGATCATTGCTATTATGGTTTATGTGATATTGGTGCAAGTTCCAGTGCTATTCCTTATGAGCTTTATAGAGAAATTATGCATGAAATTAGTCCCTGCGAGTTGGAAGAAATTGATGTGGTTATTCACCTTGATAATAGAGAGACCATCTCTCCAATTGGTATCGTACGAGACGTGGAAGTCCTTTGTGGTAAGATCAAGTATCCTGCTGATTTTCTAGTACTTGGTTCAGCTGCTAGTAAAACTTATCCTATCATTTTTGGTAGACCTTTCTTGAGTACTTGTGGAGCTATTATTGATTGCAAGAGGGAGAAAATCTTGACTAAGTTTGACGGGGAATCCTATGAGTTTAATTTTTCAAAATTTACTAAAGAACCTTGCAAAGAGGAAACCCATAATGAGGATTTAGAGTTGAACAACTTGCTTCTATCTCTCTTGCTCCTAACAATGCTTTGCAGCAATTTATGGAAGATCACGAAAGTGAGATCTTCATGGAATAAAGGAATGAGATTGACGAGATCCTCCGTCGTCAACCCAGGTTGCTTAAGCATGACTTGCATGTAGAAGACTTGGGTACCACGTTGCCACCTAAAAAGGATCCAGTCTTCGATCTAAAACATCTCCCTGATGATTTTAAATATGCTTATATTGATGATAAAAAGATATATCCTGTTATTGTTAGCGCTAAACTTTCAGGGAAGGAAGAAGAAAGGTTATTGGAAGTTTTGAGGAAACATGGAGGAGCTATGGGTTATACTCTGGATGATTTAAAAGGGATTTCACCTACTATATGTCAGCATTCTATCAACATAGAACCAGATGTGAAGCCAGTAGTGGAGCACCAACGACGTTTAAATCCTAAGATGAAGGAAGTGGTAAGTAATGAGGTATTGAAACTCCTTGATGTTGGTATTATTTACCCTATTGCTGATAGTGAATGGGTTAGTCCTGTTCATTGTGTTCCTAAAAAGGGAGGTATTACCGTTGTCCCTAATGATAATGATGAACTTATTCCTCAAAGAATAGTGGTAGGCTATAGGATGTGCATCAATTTTAGGAAAGTCAACAAAGTTACTAAGAAAGATCACTACCCGCTTCCTTTTATTGATCAAATGTTGGAAAAGTTGTCTAAAAAGACCCATTTTTGTTTTCTTGATGGTTATTCTGGTTTCTCTCAAATTGCTGTTAAACAACAAGATCAAGAAAAAACTACTTTTACTTGTCCTTATGGAACTTATGCTTATAGACGTACGCCTTTTGGTTTATGTAATGCTCCTGCTACTTTCCAAAGGTGCATGTCTGCTATCTTTCATGGTTTTTGTGAAGAGATTGTAGAAGTGTTCATGGATGACTTTTCTGTTTATGGAACTTCTTTTGATAATTGTCTGCACAACCTTGATAAAGTTTTGCAGAGATGTGAAGAAACTAATCTTGTTCTTAATTGGGAGAAATGCCAATTCATGGTTAATGAAGGGATTGTTCTTGGGCATAAAGTTTCTGAAAGACGCATAGAGGTTGATAGAGCTAAGGTTGAGGCAATTGAGAAGATGCCATGTCCAAGAGACATCAAAGGTATTTGTAGTATCCTTGGTCATGCTGGTTTCTATAGGAGGTTTATTAATGACTTCTCTAGGATATCAAAACCTCTCACTAATCTTCTTCAAAAAGATGTACCCTTCGTTTTTGATGATGATTGTAGGAAAGCTTTTGAAACTCTTAAGAAGGTTTTAACTACAGCCCCTATTGTTCAACCACCTGATTGGAGTTTACCTTTTGAAATAATGTGTGATGCTAGTGATTTTGCTGTAGGGGTTGTCCTTGGGCAACGTATTGATACAAAGTTAAACGTTATCCATTATGATAGTAAGACTTTGGACGCTGCTCAAAGGAATTATGCCACTACTGAAAAGGAATTTCTAACTGTTGTTTTTGCTTGTGATAAGTTTAGGCCTTATATTGTGGACTCAAAAGTAACCATTCATATTGATCATGCTGCTATTAAATATCTTATGACAAAGAAGGACGCTAAGCCTAGGCTTATTAGATGGGTACTCTTTTACAAGAGTTTTATCTACATATAGTAGATAGAAAGGTTGCTGAAAATCCTGTAGCTGATAATTTATCTCGCTTGGAAAATATCTCTTTTGACCCTATGCATGTTAATGATAGTTTCCCGAATGAACAGTTAGCTGCAGTGGGGGTGAGCTCGCGAGGAAGCCCTTGGTATGCTGATTATGCTAACTTTATTGTATCCAAGTATTTGCCTCCAACTTTTACAGCTCAGCAAAGAAGGAAGTTCTTCTATGATCTGAGACATTATTTTTGGGATGACCCACACTTATATAAAGAAGGAGTTGATGGTATTATGCGAAGATGTGTTCCAGAATATGAACAAAAAGAGATATTGCGCAAATGCCATGGTAGTGCCTATGGAGGACATCATGCAGGAGATAGAACTGCACAAAAGGTATTACAATCAGGTTTCTACTGGCCTACCCTCTTTAAAGATGCAAGAAAATTTGTTTTATCTTGTGATGAATGTCAACGTGTTGGTAATATTTCTAGACGCAATGAAATGCCTATGAACTACTCTCTAGTTATTGAACCTTTTGATTGTTGGGGATTTGACTTTATGGGACCTTTCCCTCCTTCGAAAGGCTATACTCATATTCTTGTTGCCGTAGATTATGTTACTAAGTGGGTAGAAGCCATTCCTACGAAGAGTGATGACGGGGAAACCTCTCTAAAAATGCTTAAGGATGTTATCTTCCCTAGGTTTGCAGTACCTAGGTATCTCATGACTGATGGGGGTTCTCATTTCATTCATGGTGGTTTTAGGAAGACCCTTGCTAAATATGATGTTAATCATAGAATTGCTTCAGCTTATCACCCCCAAACTAGCGGGCAGGTAGAGTTATCAAATAGAGAAATTAAATCTATCTTGCAAAAGACTGTTAATAGGTCTAGAAAAAACTGGGCTAAGAAGTTCAGTGATGCTTTATGGGCTTATAGAACTGCTTACAAAAATCCTATGGGAATGTCTCCTTATAAAATGGTTTATGGGAAAGCTTGCCACCAACCCTTAGAATTAGAACACAAAGCTTACTAGGCAGTGAAAGAACTAAATAGAGATTGTAAGCTCGCTGGTGAAAAAAGATTATTTGACTTAAGTTCTTTAGATGAATGGAGGAGTGAAGCCTATGACAATGCTAGGCTCTTTAAGGAAAAAGTTAAAAGATGGCATGACAAGCGAATACTTAAGAGAGAATTTCATGTTGGTGAGAAAGTTCTATTGTACAGGTCTCGTCTCAGATTTTTTGCAGGTAAGCTACTATCAAAATGGGAAGGACCTTTCATCATTGAAGAAGTATACCGTTCAGGAGCAATAAAAATTTCTTCTCTAAAAGATAATACTACACAAGTAGTGAATAGACAGCGACTCAAACACTATATTGCTGGAGATTCTTACAATGAAGATGTTGATGCCTTTCAAGTTATAACTCCAGAGAAATTCATTGAGGACCAAATTCAGAGACCTGTAGAGTCTGTTTTCATGTAGGTAACAGTTCTGGTAAGAAAAGTTCTGTGAAAATACAATCCAACTATATTTTTGCAGTTTCAGTCAATAAGGAAAGCTAAGAAGCGAAAAAGAGACGGAAACGGAGCCAGGGTGGCCCACACCACCCCATGGCGCGGGCCCACCCCTGGCTGCGCCACCAGGTGGTGAGGCCACTCTGCACTCCGCCTCCGACTCGTTTTCTCCCAGTACCTTCCTTTTGATATGAAACTTCATAATATATAACCCCCGGATCACCCGAGGTTCGTATATCGTGTTTTTGTCGTGTTTTTGTTTCGATCTGTTTCTGCAAGGATATACTCTTTGAAGGTTTAGAAGCACAATGGTGTCCACCAAGGATAAAGGGAAGGAGCCCATGGAGGAAGACCTCCAAGACCCCGGGAAGGAGAAGGAGATCAAGAGTGAAGGTGAAGAGGAGGCAAAGCACAGCGGCACTACCATTGCAAGCATTGGAGTGGTGGCAAACCCAGCCATTGGAGGGAAGCCTCCTCATCACCATTCAGATCCCTGGTCACTTCCTTCACACACCAAGAATCCTTTCCATACCCTTATCCATGAGCATCAATACCAGAATATGCCCAAGGAGAAATTACCCTCAATTGGGATTTGCCTCGTTCTAGCCATGTAGGAAAAGAAGACTTCAAGGAGGAAGAGTGGGGAAAGAATAGCAAGAGCTGGAATTCTCAACCCGACATGATCATGAGCCGCATTGTGCAAAACTCGCAGCTTATTCGTAATCTCACCTTCGGGATTGATCACTTTGGGAAACTTATCAAAGAGCTCATTGAGAGGATACCACCACCACCGAAGGAGTAATTCGTCATCAGGTTTGGCATCCCCTTGGTTTGTTCCAAGCGTGGGGGAGTGTCGCGGTATCATATCACTATCTTCTATCTTTTTACCTTATTAGTAGAGTCATATCATGAATAGAGGAGTTATTTTATAGTATGGTTTGAATTATGGAAGTGTCCCCTATCTCGTTAGATATGTATCCCTTGGTGTGAGTTTTTGTTATGGAATATTAATGAGAAGTTCTATCATTCACTCTTTTGCATAGCTTATGTTAGTTTTCAATTCGTGATTATATGATTGATCTTGTTGTTAGTATTGGTATCACTTTGAGATCATTGAGTTAATTTAGTTGGTTTTGGCAAACCTGGCTCGGTCAGTAGCAACACCTTTTTGAGAGTTGAAAAGAAAAGATAGAAGTACTCTACAGAAAAAAAATCATCATCTTTGTTTCTTGATTTTCTCATAAGTCTGGTATTCTCTAGTTAAGATCTTTTGTGCTTCCAAGGAAGATTGCATGTTTGTCTTTATCACTTGTATGTTTGTTTGTTTCCTTCAACTCTTATACTTGCTACCCAGCCTTGCTAGCCAAAAACCTGTACTGAGAGGGTATTCTTCTCGTGCATCCACCTCCTTTAAACCAAAACCTTTGCCATTTGTGTCCACCATACCTACCTAGTAGCATTATTGCTATTCCAACTAAATTCTTGTTTTGTCTACCTCCCAAATAAAACTTGTTATGTGAAAATTAGTGATTAAATCTCTCACGAACTTGATGGCACACTTTACTTTCTTGGATTTAATAAACCAGAACCATTGTGAACTCTCCATGAAAGTTATATGCTTGCAAACTATAGGCCGGGGATTAGCAAAACCGTGCTGTCACGGGGAACGCTTTCAACACTTGTAAATATATACCCAGTTGATACCTTGCTCTTTTGTTTGCGGATGTCGTTGGTGTGAAATAAAAGGGGAGCTTGTAAGTCCATGGAGTTATGTATGTGTGTTAGAGAAATGCCTGGGCCGCTGGTCTAATCCATGCTGACATGGTGGAAACCTGCAGCGTAACCATAATGATATCTATGAAGCATTCTTCTTATAAAAAAGAGAGAGATAGCTATTGAGAAAAAGAAAAAAAAGATACTATGAAAAGAGGAAAGAGAGAAAAAAGCACCATTTTCCCATGGTAAATAAGAAGATTACTGAGATACTCATTGTCTGCTTGCCTTGTCATTTTAATATGGGGATTCTTCTGTATCATCGGGCAAGGGGTACGCCGTTGGCGGTTCTCAATGATACACACATACTTACGATGACAAGAACTTACCGGTAACTAAAGTTGAGTAGCATGAGGAGCGGCCCTCATACTCAAGGGACTTGGGAAGGATCAACTCTTCCCCAAAAAATAAACTATCAACCTCCAAAAAAGTTTAATAAAATTAATTACTAATTAATTTTATTACTATAATTAGAATTAGATTAGCAATATATTTTTTACGTAACAAAAAAAATTAACTATTAACTAAAAAAAGTATTCCAATGAAAAGATTGAAAGTTTTTGGTAGTTATAGAATTCTCATAATCTCGCGGATACATATAATTCCGAAGAATAGATGAGTGATTCATACACAGCATCCCTTTCTTTTATCGAGGGTTCTAGCAATTGATACCCTTTCGCAAATAATTGAAATGCAATTTCGTGATCTGGGTCTTTAATTGTTGGAAACTTGTCAAGTTCTTCTGCCAAGGCTTGATTAATGAACCTACAAAATCCCTCGAATTGGATCTGACTAAATCCGGGTATCCTACTGGAAGGGTGGTGTTAAGAATCCAAAAGAGGTTGCTCAGAAGAGATAGATGTATCCCAACCGCTATTGCTCTCGCGTAAAGACTTTTTTTTACGCGACAGGAAAAAGTGACTACGAATTCCTTTTTTTGTTTGCGAATCCCTGTTTGTATCCTTTGAGCGCACGCCCAGTTTATAGTCTGTCAAGCATATAACTCAGATTGGACCTCACTTTCACCTTAATCACCTAAAGATGCCTATGATAGGGGCAATGAGAGCTGAAAGGTAGTAAGTATCATAATTTTTGGGAGCTCTTTATGAGACTTGCAATCCCTGCTTCCCTCTTTGAAGGGCCTTTCTTTTACTTTGTAGTTGAGTCAGTAAACCTACTCCCTTCTACCTCAGCAAGTATTTTTAGTTGATGTGTTTCATTCATTCATATGATGATTTATGCATTGATGTCTCTTTTGTTCCTTGTTTTGCACATTGCGCTTATCTTGATGTTTACTACTTTGAAAGCTTTCATTGAAAAACCAGCTATTTGCGAACTCCAGCGAGTTATCAACTATTCTTCGACCAAGAGCTAAGTTTGCCATTACCAATTCTGATTCACTTTATGTATCTTTATTGTGTTTCCTTTACTCATGGCAAGTTGAGTTATATAATAGTGAGTTGTCTTCTATTATGATCTATGTATTTGATGAATGTGATGCTTCTTGTCCGTATTCTTTTATCGACTCTTCACTCCATAAACCTGAGGTCATGTTTATTGAGCTCAGTTTCGCTTGGGGACAAGCGAAGTCTAAGCTTGGGGGGAGTTGATACGTCCATTTTGCATCACTATTCTATGTCTTAATTCACTATTATTCATTGATACATTTCGTATTGAGAGGTGATACTTATGTTATTTCATCTGTTTTTGTATGGTCGATGACTTTTGGATCATGGATCGCTGCAGTCAGGATTCTGATGGAAAAGGTGCTGTTTGGAGGCAAAATTCGTGAAGATCAGAAAATCTGGGAAAATATATGGAAAATTCTATTTCTCCAGAAGACTTAGGATGCCATAAGATGGAGTGGAGGTGGGCCACAGGGGGCCCACACCACCCCATGGCACAGGCAGGCCTAGGCCGCGCCTAGCAGTGGTGTGGCAGCCCTGGCCCACTCCAGCCTCTCTCCTCTGGTGTATATCATCCCCACGAAACCCTAAGACTCAGAGAGCGACCACAGAAAGATTTTTCCGCCTCTGCGGGGCGGAAAATACCGAGAGAGAAAGATCTCTCCGGCAGACAGATTTCTGCCGGGGGAATTCCTTCCCGGAGAGGGGAGATCTTCGCCATCAACACCACCATCAAGCTGGACTTCATTGGGATCATCATCATCATCATCCCCCATCATCATCATTAGCACCCTCATCACCATCTCCATATTGCTATAACAATTGGTTGAATCTTGCTATAGTTCATAGGGGAAACTTTCCCGGTGTTGATTACTCTTTGTAGTTGATGCTATTGAGTGAACCATTGAATTATTTTTTATGTTCACATTGTTATACATCATTATTCCATCTCTGATCATGATCCATATGATGTCTTGTGAGTAGTTCGTTTTGTTCTTGAGGACATGGGAGAAGTCTTGTTGTTAATAGTGGAGTTGTGTTGAGAAAGATTCAATAGATCGTTATTTAAGTTGTGGTGTACTTCTTCTAGTGGTGTCATGTGAACGTCGACTACATGACACTTCACCTATATGGGCCTAGGGGAATGCATTGTGTATTTGGCTACTAATCGTAGGGTTGCCGGAGTAAAAGAAACCTGAACCCCCATTAGGAAACCATTGCACAAGGGACGTAAGGGTCTTAGAGTTTAAAGTTATGGTTAGGTTTCTACCTTAATTACTTTCTTGTACTTACAGATGTTTGCAAGGGGTATAATCACAAGTATGTATTTAGTCTTGGATGGAGCGGTACATTAGCACAGGTTCACCCACATAACACTTAGCAAGCTAGAGAAGATTAATCGACTATATGAAGCGAAAGCACTTGACACTCTTCCCATGTGTCCTCGAGAACGTTTGGTCATCTATAGAAATACAACCGGCTTGTCCTTTGCTGCATAAAGGATTGGGCCACTTGCTGCATTTATTCCTACTGTCTTTTATTTACTCGTACTTTGTTTACTTGCTTTATCGAAAACCCCTAAAAATCCGATTGCTAAGTATTTGCGGAGAATTCCTGATCCATACCACTAGCCAGCACATTCTGCTCCTCGTTGGGTTCGACACTCTTACTTATCAAAAATACTGCGATACACCCCCCTATACTCGCCTTTACTCGCTAGTAGTTAGGTTTGCATATAGGGACATTCTACATAATAGCATATCTAGAGAATTTACCTTTTGTGTCAAGCCTAAAATTGAAAAAGCATTAAAATTTGAAGTTGCACCTATCACCCCCCCCTCTAGGTTCCCATACGATCTATTTCAAACACGTCAACACATTGACGTATTCTTGACATTGTAATTTGTGGAACACTTTTTACAAGTCTTGTATGTCTGAATCACAACTCAAATACTTGTCTCTTTGATCAAATCACAAAGACTCTTATTCTTGTTCATTCCATATTCTTCTTCACTCTAAAATTCTTTGTTCATGACAAATAGTTTCAGATTTCTGTCTCATTCAGTGAATGCTTCTATTTGCTTAGATTCACAATGAAGTTTTATGAAATAATGATATCCACCACTTGTTGAAAAATACAACATATCATCATGTATGATATCTAATTATTCAACACACACTAGTGTCATTATTAAGTTTGAATATCTTTTGGCATTTTCACATCCTTATAAACATTTAAATTTCTATCATCAAGATCAAAAATATGAATAACCCATTCATAATCAACACCGTGAACATAAAATGTATTATTCATAGGAATAAAACAACTGGTTTGTCTCAAATTCATATGAATAAGTGTCTTACAAATGCAAGACACACAATAATGTAGTTCACTCTCATCGATTACAAATTTATTCATAACTTTTAATCCAAATGATAACTTCAGAGGGAGAGCATCGTTGGCATCTTGCTTTCCATCAACACGCGTTGTCGCGCCTACTCCTTCAATCACTTCTTAAGCAGCGGGTCCTATTTTCACAAAACAGTACAATTATCAAATACTTCGTAAACTGCTATAAGTGTTTGAAAATAAACATTTATAACTTTGTATATCAAATATATACATTTCCTATTGATGAAAGCTCCTAGAGTAGGCACTGCTTTCTAGGTTCTCAAATGAGCCATGAACTTAAGGAAGGTAAACTCTTTCCCTTCCACGAGGTAGTTCAAGATGACATCTTTGTAGCTGTGGGGTAGCGAGCACAACACCACATCTATCGCAAATTTGTCAGTCACCCAGTAGTCCATGATGTCCACAAGGCGCTCATGAATCCTTTCCATGATATCCAAGTGGTCTTCCAGGCTAGTGTTTTCCCTCATCTTGGTTGAGAGGAATTCATTCATGTATTAAAACACCATGGTTCTGACTTGAGATGGAAAGAGCATTTGAAGTCCTTCGGCCAGGCTGACGGCCTCAATATCATGGAACTGTGCTCCTAGAGTAGGCTCCATGACAAGAACCATGGTGATTTGACGGTCATGAAGGCGTCACGTCGGGCATGGTAATCATGATCATCGGGAAATCTGGTGAAGCCCACGGGAAAATCTCCTAGCGGTTCTCGCAGCACACAGAACAGATCGTGGAATATGAGGAGATTCCTTAGGCGCTGGTACCAGTCTATGAAGTTAGACTCGTCTACTTTTCGTCTCTCACTCTCCATGAATCCCTCAAAACAAAACAGAGACTTGGTAAGATAGGTATGCCTAACAGGCACCCGACTACAGTCTACCTGGTGCGGCCCAGCGGAAGGTCCACTTGATAGCTCCAAATTTCATCACTTTTTACTATTGATTTTCGTTTTGTTTATTGCCGGATTTCACTAAAGATTACCCCTTTCTAATAATGTTAATGTCTCAATTAGAAAATACTTGGTTTCTTGTGATGGTTTTCATGTAATGAACATTTATTGAAGATCTAATAGCATTTATGGGCTAATTGCAGCCAAAGAAGTAAATTCCCAATTAGAACTCCTTTCATTGGAGGCGTTCAGAGCACTTAACGACCAGCGATACGGTCGGGACGCGCTCATACTGTCCGCCCGTACTACACGCTAATAATCTCTATTATATCAATACAAGCAACTTTCGTGAAGGTAAGACAATGAGAAGACCAACAGAACAAAAAACACAGCCGTCGCAAGCCATCTAGAGGGGGTTAGATCAGATCTAGAAGAGGCAAAGAACTTCACCTCGTTCCTCGACGACCTCAACCTTAAATCCACACACTCCACCATCATTAATTAGAGAGGGAGAGAGATTGGCACTTGTAAGATTAGGGTTTGATACTTTGATCTACCTTTGGTTTGTATTTGATTTGATCTTTGATCGCTATTGTGGTTTGCTACAATAAATTTGACATGATTCCTACTAGCAATACAATTATGCCTTTGATTTGTCTTCCTCTCATGTCCGAGTAAATCCCCATAGGCGTGGGAGATGTAGGGGACTGGTGAGATGTGTTGTGCCTCCTTTAAATCCATCCATTTGTGATCGTTGTAGTGTTTATTAAATAGTGAGAATGATTATCTATGTTGCCTAATGCTTGTTATCTAATTTAAGGGCCCAGGTAACATGATCCAAAGATCTCATAGTTATGAACTTGTATGCTAGTAATTCAGCGACACCCGAGTGACACAGCCGATATCACAGAAGAGCTAGCACTACTCGAGGACAACAAGGAGCCATTGATAGATTGCAAATGTATCTATAATTTTTGATGTTCCATGCTTAGTTTTATCCACTTTCTTGTGTTTTGTTCCAACTTTGGAGTACTTTTCTTATGTTTTCTCGGACTAACCTATTAACAAGAGCCACAGTGCCAGCTGCTTGTTTTTTGCTGTTTTTGGTTCCAGGAAAGTCGGAAAATGAATATTCTCGGAATTGGACGGGACAAAAGCCAAAGTGCCTATTTTTCTGGAAGGGATCAAGTGCCAGAATACGAGACGGAGAAGGGCCAGAGGGCGGCCACACCACCTGGCCGCGCGGCTAGGCCTGGCCGGCGCCAGGGGATGGTGTGGCCAGCCCAGGCACCCCCTCGGCCTCTCCTTCCGCCTATATATTGCACTCGGGACAAAAACCCTAAGTACCCGATCAAAAATCCACGAAATAGTCTGTAGCCGCCGTCATCTCCATCCCTAGATCGGGAGGGATCTGAAACTCTTCCCGGCACCCTGCCGGAGAGGGGAATTCACCCTAGAGGCCTTCTTCATCACCATGCAAGCCTCCGGTGTGATGCGTGAGTAGTTCATCCTTGGACTATGGATCCATGTAGTAGCTAGATGGCTGGTTCTCCTCCTTTGTGCTTTCATGTTTAGATCTTGTGAGCTCCGTTTATGATCAAGATCATCTATTTGTAATTCTGCATGTTGTGTTTGCAGGGATCCGATGGATATTGAGATGCTATTTCAGATTGATTATTGATTCTATCATGTCTTTGTTATTTGTGATCTTGCATGCTTTCCATTGTTAGTAGCTATCTTGGCCAAGTAGATGCTAGTAACTCCAAGAGTTAGTATTTATGCTCGATAGTGGGTTCATGCCTCTAGTAATCTGGGGAAGTGACAGAAATCTCTAAGGTACTAGATGTGCTGTTGCTACTAGGGAGAAAACAACAATCCTTTGTTCATAGAACAATCGTATTGTTTACTTTACATGCAGTTCGTAAAGCAATAATCTATTGCTTGCAACTTAATACTGGAGGGGGTTCGGATGATAACCTGAAGGTGGATTATTAGTCATAGATGCAGTTGGATGGCGTTCTATGTATTATGTTGTAATGCCCAATCAAGTCTCAAAGGAGTCAAGATGATTAGTATATGCATGTATTGCTTTCTCGGTGTTTGTCAATTGCCCCGCTGTAATTTGTTCACCCAACATGTTATCTATCTTAAGGAGAGCCACCTCTAGTGAACTATGGATCCCGGTCCTTTTTCTTTACATATAATCTACAACTGTTTACTGCTTTGTGTTTACTTTCTGCAAACTTTTACTTCTTTCCATTCGATACGTTTAATCCTTTGTTTTCCGCAAAATACGGTGAGATTGACAACCTCATCGCAAGTTGGGGACAAAGTTCTGTGGTTGTGTTGTGCAGGTCTCCACGTTGCTACTAGTACCGGTAGTGCGACCTGCCAAAGCTCAGCTAGTAACATCTTTGGGGTGTTTCCTTGCTCCTACTAGTTCGATTAAACCTTGGTTTCATAACTGAGGGAAAACTTGCTACTCTGCTCATCGTACCTTCCTCTTGGGGTTCCCAATGAGCTCTACGTCGAACGACGAGCACATCAGCCATCAAGATTAAAGCCTTGATCCGGTCGTAAGACCTTAATTAATGTGTTGACCATGGCCATGGTAACAGGCAGATGCATCATTGGGACTAGGGAGAATTGGAGATGATGACTCCTAGTCGGTATATGGGTTGCTTTCCTACTCACTTATAAATAAGAAATATCACTATCACTTATTCCACTTTATACATTTGGCACTTTCACTATCATCATGAACTGTTTCTCTTCATACCTAAATTCTCATCTATAGGACCTTTACACACTTTTCGCATCTTTACTTTTATGCAATTTACTTATTTCCTAAGCAAGTTTCCTCTATATTTTACTCACCACTTGCACCGTCGGCTTTTGCAGTCAATTCACTCAAGACCTGTGACACCTTGAGTGCGATAGAACACCACATAAAAACACTTACCTAGGCTCCTTATTGGGATCGATATAAAAAACTGGAATCAATACTTCAGCGAAAACATTCTCTCATGAACCTGTGCACTTGCAGGCCATCAAGATATTTCTTGGTGCCATTGTAGGGGAGCTAAGTGTTAAGTGTTGTTTCTTGACAACAGCATTTGTTGACACCATTCATGACCTCCGTTAAAGACGGAGGTACCCCCTGATCAGGAAAAATTTATTTACCTCCGTATATTGATTGTGTTCTGATCGAGAGATGCCTATAATTTATTGAAAGATTTACTAACTCACGCACTGTAGACGTGAACCATTTGATTCCACTAATAGCAGATTTAACCATCACCCGAGGGGCCAAACCCGAGCTACCTTTGGGGGAATATGGGAATCCATCTAGGCACTTAAGGAAAATGCCTATTCTTTGTCCTAAACTTGAAGGCTAGGAATTTGAAATATATCCTAAGCTAATTTATATGATGAAAGAAATTTCTTTCGTAGGGAAAGAAGAGGAAGATCCTAGTGACCACTTGACAAGGGTCTATGACCTTTGCGATACTCTTAAACCAGCAAGTTTACCAATAGAGTTTGTACTCCTTAAACTCTTTCGCTGGTCTTTAAAAGATTATGTTTTTGCTTGGTTACAATCATTACCTAATCATACTATAAAAAGCTGGGAAGATTGCATCTGAGAATTTATGCATAAATATTGTTCATTCACTAAAATCATGCAAATCAAACTTAGTATAACAAACTTTCTACAAACAGTTGGAGAAAACTTTTATCAAGATTGGAATAGATTTTAAGCAATGATTATGAAAGTCCCAAATCACGGTTTTCACAAGAACTTAGTTATTCTATATTTTTACAATGGGCTTAATGATGAGATAAAAGAAATGATTGATCTATCTGCAGGAGGAGCTATATGCAACTTAACACTACCTGAATGTGTAAAACTTTTCAAGGTAAGAGCCTTTAATGACGAACAATACAATCTAGTTGTGAATGTTGAACCACGAAAAGGTATGATTCACATACCACTAGATCTTATACCCGAGGTCAAAAAGTCCATGGAAGAAAAAGCTATAGCTTCGAAACTTGTGAAAGAAAATAAAGTTGAAATTCTTCAAACTTTTGTAATAGAAGATGATATAAACCTTGTAATGCAGAAGTTTGGATATCAATAGAATCAATTCCGTGAGAAAAACTATAAACGTCTCATGACACAAGAAAAAAATATAAGAGATCTAATAGAAGTCTTTGGTGACTTGGGGCAAGCTACAAAACATTTATATAGATATCTAAGTATGGTTAAAACTCAATGTGAGCAAATAATTGAAACCCAAAATTTGATTTTGAACCAAGGAAATTTCAATACCATTTCTACTAACTTGTTACTAGATGTGGTACAGAAACTCAGGAACAACAAGGACCACCTTGGTATCAAGAAGAACATGCTCGAAAAGCAAGAGAGACTCAAGAGATGAGTCAAGAAGAAGAGGATTTAGTTGATCCCCCTAGATGGCATTGATTATGAGGCCCAGAAAAGGGAGAATGAAGCTTCCAAAATTGTACAAGAAGAAGCAGGGGACAAGCATAAACCATATGATTCAAACTCTGAGACAATTGATTCAAGGGAACAAGTCGATCTCAGAAAGGAACAAGAAGATCAAGTTATCATCTCGCGTGAAGAAGACACTGATAAGCAAAAATCAGCTCCAAGGAAAACCAAAAAGAATGCTGAACCGGTAGAAAAGGTAAAGGAGAAAGTAATACCCACCAAAATGAAAATTCCTTATCCTAATTGAGTTCAGTATGAACCTGATAAAGCTATTTATGAATCTTTTGCTGAGGCTCTAGGAAGCTTACATTTAGAACTTCCTTTAATTGATGTTATTCAAGTTCCTACTTATAAAAAGTTTATGCGGCATATTCTTAATAGAAAAAAGAAGGTAACTAAGACTGTAGCAGTTATGACAAGCTTTGGTGATAAGCTGCCTACTAAGCTTGGGGACCTAGGTATAGCAACCATCTCCTGGTTATAAGCTGCGTACTAAGCTTGGGGACCCGGGTATACCAACCATCTCGTGTGCAATTGGGAAAACTAATATATGTAACGCTCTTTGTGATTTAGGAGTGGGTGTTAGTGTTATGCCTTATTCCCTATTTAAAAAATTGAACATTGGAGAATACTCCTCTACTTCAATCACTTTACAAATGGCGGATAAAACAACTAAACAATATGTTGGTATGATCGAAGATGTTCTACTTAGAATAGATCAACATGTTATACCCACTGACTTTATTATTCTTGATGTTCCTGAGGATGACAAACTTTTTATCATCCTTGGAAGACCTTTTCTTAGCATAGTTTGAGCTAATGTAGATTGCTCTAGCGGTAAGATTGTATTCAATATATATGATGATCAGATTGTTCGATACTTTCCAAAGAAACAGAAACACAATGGAAAATATGTTCTGCCGCCTAAGCGTGTTCAAGCAGCAAGAACCAAAGATAAAGAGCAGCTTGAGGTAAACACTAATAATATGGAGTTTGGCTGATCAAAACTCTAGAATAAAATACTTAATGGAAGTTAACCCATTCTTAATAAATTAAGTTCTAGTTTTTATTATTTTATTATTTGTATGTTCTAATAAATTTATTTCAAGTCTTGAGTTGTTTAGAAAGTTTACCTTAGAGAAGATAAAAAGCAAGGGAACACAAAGAGAAGAAAAAGGTTCATATTGCATAACGAGCAACGGTACGGTCAAGGTACGCAGGTACCACGCGCCCATACTAAATATCGGTGACTTCGGCAAGGGGAATAGTACCAACAACGAGAGGCGGTACGGCAGGGACGCGCCTGTATTGCGCGCCTATACTGAACCTCGACGAAACAATCAAAGTTCTCAGTACCGATAACAAGCAACGATACGGCCGGGGTACGCCTGTACCGCACGCCCGTACCAGGCCGACTAGGTTTGATCTCGAACCCTAACTTTCATCCAACGGTGACGACCACCGATACAGGCGGGCTGACCCGTACTACCCGCCCGTACCGATTACGTCGCTCGGTAAAGGCCGACGACGGCTGGCTCTCAGCCAGCCTCCTCCTCCTCCTCCTTCTTCTTCTTCTTCTTCTTCTTTCTTCATTGTTCTTTCTCTCTCCACCTCAAACCCTAGTCTCCTAGAATCTTTGATTCTTCATTGATTTCGTGTTTTTGAGTTGGGGAATCTTCACATTGGTAAGTTTCTCATCTGATCCATGCTCTATTTTCTGAAATCCATGGTTGAATTCATCACATTGGCCATTTATATGAGTTCATCGTATTTTGAGATTATTTTTGATTTATCACGTTAGGATTTGTAACTTCTACATGTAATCGTTTTTTCATGTGATAGAAACTTGATACCTATATTTTTCTTTAAATTTTTTGCAGCACCATGCATAACATTGGAATGATTTTCCGCTCGGGCAAGGGCTCGGGTATGGCTGGAGCTTCGGACTCCGCCAAGTCACTGGGTTTGAAGAAGAGGCGCTCGAAGGTGGACAACTTGAGGGCCGTCTGATGGCTGTGAAATACCACCTCTTTTAGCCATATAAAATGAGCCATTTATCTCTCATATCATGTTTCTTTCAGCTATAGCTATGCCTTATATGTATGACTTCTAGTTCTCATTTACTTTCATATGAGCTTTGCACATTTAGTAGTTTAGGTAGAATTTTATCACTTTCATTGTCTATGACATATGTGTAGGTGTTGATGATGATTATGGATAAAACAAAGGCAAAAGGAACAAAGAGAGCATAGTATGGAGGAGCTGCAGGGACCAGACTTAGCCATTTGAGAGGTTGGAAAAGTGAAATTTTCCAACTTCTCAAACTAAATATCCAAGACCATGGGGTTGTATCCCTCGATGAGATGAATCCAACAAGCCCAAGAACACCCAAAAAGCAGTTCGTATGAAGAAATGGCGGCCAAAACACTGCGGAACCTGAAGGTTTGACGAGCAACTATATGATCGGAAGCATTTTTCCGGCCATATAGTTGCGCCCGTATAGTTGCGAAAAAGGTCACAAACGACGGGATTTCGCCCTAGAGAAGCCCTAGAACCTTACCTAAGTCATATGATGGTATTGGGGGAACCCTAGGGCACCCCCAAGGCCTATATAAAGGAGGGAGGACCCAAGAGAGAGCCACCAAGCCATATCCTCCACCACGGCGGAGCCCTGCCGCCGTGCCACCGCCTCCAATCAGATCTACACCATCACCATCACACAAGAGGACAAGGGACTAGGATCTTGAAGGCCTCCACATCAATCTACATCATCATCTTCATCAACAACGTCTCAATCACCAATCCCCTTTGGTTACTTGTTGTAATTCTAGATTGAATCTTGGATTTGCACTTGTCTTCAATTGTATCATCATACTTCATCCATATTCTATCCATGATGTTGATTGCCTTCATGTGTGAGTAGTTTCCTTTGTTCTTGGGGAGATGGAGAAACCCTAGTATGAGATTGAATTGAGATAAAGATTATTATGTGATATTGTTCATTATGTGTCTGTGTTAGATTTCCTTCATCTTGATGTTGGGTGAAGCGCGGCACTCAATATTTGCCTCACTGAGGACTAGATGGAGGGAACTACTTGTTGGTAGACTGAGGGATGATATCACTTATGGTGACTATAAAGCTGTTGTCATTCCTTACGTATCAACTTGGGAACCGAGGAGAAGTCACGGAACATTGTCCATGCCATGGGATACATCCTACGGGGTAAAGTCCCTTAATAGTGCAGTAATTCGATTGATGTCGATTGCTGTCTTGTGTGGTTATCACGGATGATGTGTGCAGTGGTTGCTGTCTATTCATCCATATATGGAGCTCCTCCCACACATATCATAATGGTCTTATTCATTATAATAATTTTGATCACTCTTTCTAATTACTAGCGGTGGATCCACTACTCTCCGAGAACCCTTTCCATCATCTTGCAGACTTTCGTAATCATACTTGCATGCTCTTGTTTACTTACAACTTTAGTTTACTTATTGTTCTCTTATTTGAAAACCCAAAAATATATTTTACACAAAACTCGCATTTTATCTTGTTATTTAGAACGTTATTTAGCATTACTATTTCAATATTTAGTTCAAAGAGTTATTAGACTTTAGACTCCTGCTCCCTGTGGGATCGATATCTTTATTTCGAAACTAGCTACAAACAATATGTGCACTTGCAGTCATCACCGCCATGATCCGAGACTACGAGAGGGTGAGCAACCACAAGGTTTTGCCCACCAAGTGGGTAAACTGTGAGTTCCTATCCCGCCAAGGTCTATTAGAGGACTTCGAGCAGATGACTGTGCATGCTGGCATGGTTAACTTCTCCTACCTCTCCATCGACACCTACAAGCTCGCCACGTACGAGTTCCTGAAAACATTCCATGATGATCTCGAGGGCCAAGAGCGTAATTGAACTGTAAGTTTTGTACTCAATGTGTAGCTCCACAACCTTTCCTTCTATGAATTTTGTGATAGTTTTGGATTCTCCCATGAGGGGGAACTCGATATTGATGATAATGTGCACATGGAGGCAATGCATTCTTGGGAGCAAGTTTTTGACCACAGGAACATTGATTATTTGCGCAAGAAGAGCGCCACCATCTAGAATCCTACTATCTGTTATTTTCATACCTTCCTTGTTAATTCTATTTTTCGGAAAGGTGATGCCGGGGCAATGGCAGGCCCCGAAATAAGTGTAATTTATATGTCCTTGCATCCATAGGTGCTTTACTTAGGTGCTTTACTCATCCAGCACTTTCATCGCCAAAGGTTGGCTTTCGCGGGGGACATTCGTTGTGGTGGGTTGATCACACAGATCGCCTATGCAAACAAATTTGTCCTACCACAGGAAAGAGATGTGGCTGGCAGTAAGAGCCCGGATGACATTCATATGGCTAGCACAAAGTTCATGGGGTTCTGTAGACCTGAACGCTCCCTTCGTTCTTACCAGCTTTATTTTGAACCTAACGGTGATCTCCACCAAGTTTTGCTTCATTTTGTCCAAACTTTTGGTTTGCTAGGTAAACAAAGTTGGGTCCTCGCTGAGGAGGAGTTCCAGCAGGCACTGATCCTCTCAGGAAGGACTCTGCCGCAAGGAGGCCATCCCAACTAGGAAAAATGCAACAGCTGGCAAACAACAACAAGATCAAGGTGAAGAAGATTGGCATGGTGCAGACTGGGATTGATACATTGCAAATGTATCTATAATTTTTGATGTTCCATGTTTGGTTTTATCTACTTTCTTATGTTTTGTCCACACTTTGGGGTACTTTTCATATGATTTCTTGGACTAACCTATTAATAAGAGCCATAGTGCCAGCTGTCTGTTTTCTACTATTTTTGGTTCCAGGAAGTCAGAAAATGAATATTCTCGGAATTGGACGGGACAAAAGCCAAAGTCATTATTTTACCGGGGGACACTTGGTGCCAGAATACGAGATGGAGAGGGGCTGGGGCCTGACCAAACCACCTGGCCGGGTGGCCAGGCCTGACCCGTGCCAAGGGGTGGTCTGGCTGCCCCAGGCACCCCCTCGGCCTCTCCTTCCGCCTATATATTGCCTCTGATACAGAAACCCTGAGTACCCGATCAAAATTCCACGAAAAAGTCTGTAGCTGTCGTCATCTCCATCCCTAGATCGGGAGGATCTGAAGCTCTTCCCGGCACCCTGCCAGAGAGGGGAATTCACCCTGGAGGCTTTCTTCATCATCATGCAAGCCTCTAGTGTGATGCGTGTGTAGTTCATCTCTAGACTACAGGTCCATGTAGTAGCTGGATGGCAGGTTCTCCTCCTTTGTTCTTTCATGTCTAGATCTTGTGAGCTCCGTTCATGATCAAGATCATCTATTTGTAATTCTGCATGTTGTGTTTGCGGGGATCCGATGGATATTGACATGCTATTTCAGATTGATTATTGATTCTATCATGACTTTATTATTCGTGATCTTGCATGCTTTCCGTTGTTAGTAGCTATCTTGGACAAGTAGATGCTAGCAACTCCAAGAGTTATTATTTATGCTCGATAGTGGGTTCATGCCTCTGTTAATCTGGGGAAGTGACAGAAATCTCTAAGGTACTAGATGTGATGTTGCTACTAGGGATAAAACAACAATCCTTTGTTCATAGAACAATCGTATTGTTTACTTTACACGCAATTCGTAATGCAATTATCCGTTGCTTGCAACTTAATACTGGAGGGGGTTCGGATGATAACCTGAAGGTGGATTAGTAGTCATAGATGCAGTTGGATGGCGGTCTATGTATAATGTTGTAATGCCCAATCGAATCTCAAAGGAGTCAAGATGATTAGTATATGTTTGTGTGCTTTCTCGATGTTTGTCAATTGCCCCGCTATAATTTGTTCACCCAGCATGTTATCTATCTTAAGGAGAGCCACCTCTAGTGAACTATGGACCCCGGTCCTTTCTTTTACATACAATCTACAACTGTTTACTGCTTTGTGTTTACTTTCTGCAAACTTTTACTTCTTTCCATTCGATACGTTTAATCCTTTGTTTTCTGCAAAACACAGTGAGATTGACAACCTCATCGCAAGTTGGGGACAAAGTTCTGTGGTTGTGTTGTGCAGATCTCCATGTTGAGCAAAGTAGCTTTTATCTCAAAGAAAGTATTTTCCAAAAAAATTGTAGGAGGATAGTATTTTCCAAAAAAATTGTAGGAGGATAGAAACCTTGTGTTGGGCAGAAGCAGGAGGATAGTATTTTCCAAAAAAAAATGTTCTCTCATAACAAGATTGAGAAAAGTAGGTTTTATCTCAAAGAAAGTATTTTCAGCCATAGGTGGAGCAATAGGAGTGCTCATAAAATCATTGTTGTTGGTGCTAGTGAAGTCACACAACTTAGTGTTTTCAAGAGTAGTCTTTTTTTTGGGTTTTCAAATGAGAAAGCAAACTTGTAAAACTAATTTTTTTGTGTTTTTGAATAAAGAAAACAAGCAAACAAAGCAAAAAGAAACTAAGCAAAACAAAAACAACAAAGTAAAGAGATTGGTTATGAGGGACTCCCCTTGTGAAGATGTCCTTGACTCCCCAGCAACGGCGCCAGAAAATCGCTTGATGGCTCAATGCACGACGCCCAGAAAAGTGCTGGTACGGTGTTGATGTAGAGCTCGTTGGGAACTCCAAGAGGAAGGTATGATGAGCACAGCAGCAAGTTTCCCTCAGTAATGAAACCAAGGTTTAATCGAACCAGTAGGAGCAAGGAAACACCCCAAAGGTGTTACTAACTGAGCTTTGGCAGGGCGCACTGCCGGTGCTAGTAGCAACGTGGAGACCTGCACAACACAACCACAGAACTTTGTCCCCAACTTGCGATGAGGTTGTCAATCTCACCGTATTTTGCGGAAAACAAATGATTAAACGTATCGAATGGAAATAAGTAAAAGTTTGCAGAAAGTAAACACAAAGCAGTAAACAGTTGTAGATTATATGTAAAGAAAAAGGACCGGGATCCATAGTTCACTAGAGGTGGCTCTCCTTAAGATAGATAACATGCTGGGTGAACAAATTACAGCGGGGCAATTGACAAACACCGAGAAAGCAATACATGCATATACTAATCATCTTGACTCCTTTGAGACTTTATTGGGCATTACAACATTATACATAGACCGCCATCCAACTGCATCTATGACTAGTAATCCACCTTCAGGTTATCATCCGAACCCCCTCCAGTATTAAGTTTCAAGCAACAGATTATTGCTTTACGAACTGCGTGTAAAGTAAACAATACGATTGTTCTATGAACAAAGGATTGTTGTTTTCTCCCTAGTAGCAACAGCACATCTAGTACCTTAGAGATTTCTGTCACTTCCCCAGATTACTAGAGGCATGAACCCACTTGATGACTTCCGGAAAAATAGGCACTTTGGCTTTTGTCCCGTCCAATTCCGAGAATATTCATTTCCTAGAACCAAAAACAGCAGAAAACAGGCAGTTGGCACTGTGGCTCTTGTTAATAGGTTAGTCCAAGAAATCATATGAGAAGTACTCCAAAGTTGGAACAAAACACAAGAAAGTGGATAAAACCAAGCATGGAACATCAAAAATTATAGATACATTTGCAATGTATCAGGCGCCATTGCTGGGGAGTCAAGGACATCTTCACAAGGGGAGTCCCTCATAACCAATCTCTTTACTTTGTTATTTTTGGTTTTCTTAGTTTACTTTTGTTTTGTTTGCTTGTTTCTTTATCAAAAACACAAAAAATTAGTTTTACTAGTTTGCTTTCTTTATCAAAAACACAAAAGATGACTACTCTGGAAAATACTAAGTTGTGTGACCTCACTAGCACCAACAACAATGATTTCATGAGCACACCTATTGCTCCACCGGTTCCTGAAGCTACATTCTTTGAGATTAAACTTGCTTTACTCAATCTTGTTATGAGAGAACAATTTTCTAGTATTGGTAATGAAGATGTTGCTGCCCATCTAAATAACTTTGTTGAACTTTGTGAGATGCAAAAGCATAGGGATATAGATGGAGATATTATTAAGCTTAAATTGTTTCCTTTCTCTTTGAGAGGAAAAGCTAAAGAATGGTTGAATTCCTTAAGTAGGAATAGTATTGATTCTTGGACTAAATGCAAAGATGCTTTTATTGGAAAATACTATCCTCCTGCAAAGATTATATCTATGAGAAGTGAAATAATGAAGTTTAAACAATCTGATAATGAACATGTTGCTCAAGCTTGGGAAAGAATGAAATCTTTGGTTAAGAATTGTCCCACTCATGGACTGACTGCTTGGTTGATCATCCAAACCTTTTATGCAGGATTGAACTATTCTTCAAGGAACATACTGGATTCTGCTGCTGGAGGTACCTTTATGACCATTACTTTGGGTGCTGCAACAAAGTTTCTAGATAATATGATGGTTAACTATTCTGAATGGCATACTGAGAGAGCTCCACAAGGTAAGAAGGTAAATTCTGTTGAGGAAACCTTCTCCTTGAGTGATAGGATTGATGTTATTATGTCTATGCTTGTTAATGGGAAAGCCCATATTGATCCAAATAATGTTCCCTTAGCCTCTTTGGTTGCTCAAGAAGAGCAAGTTGATGTGAACTTTATAAGAAATAACAATTTTGGCAACAATGCTTAAGGTAATAACAATTATAGGCCTTACCCTCCTAGTAATACTTATGGTTATAATGGCAAACTTGGGTTACCTAGTGAAGGAAGAATTTTAGAAGTTGAAAGAGCCACTAAGAATTTCTTGCAAATGCAGTATGAGCAAAATCAACTATTCACTAAGACTATGGAGGAACAATCTACCATTTTGAAGAACATTAGCCATCAACTTGAGAGTCTAAATAGGGAAATTCCTAGTTTACAATTGAAACTTTCTAATGCTGAAAGGAATATATCATCTTTGTCTGAAGCTCAATCTTCATTGATTAATAAAATGGCTGCTAAACCTGAAACTAATGAGAATCCCTTTGCAGCTACTAATGCCATACAAGTTAGAATTGATGAAAATGTTAGACTATTAGCTGAATTACATGCTAAGTGGGAAAGAGAAGATGAAATTGCTAGAAACATTAATGTTTCTACAATCACCACCACTAGTGTTGAGGCTAGTAATAGCTCTACTACTTTAGATGATAACTATGATTTTGATCTTGATGGTTGCAATATCTCTGAAGTTATTAAGTTCCTACAAAAGCTTGCTAAAAGTCCTAATGCTAGTGCTATGAACATGGCCTTTACAAAACACATTATTGATGCTCTCATAAGATTAAAGAAGAAAAGATGAAACATAAAGCTTCTATTCCTATAAAACAAGACGATGGTTGGGAACCCATCATTAATATGAAAGTGAATGATTTTTATTTCAAATCTTTATGTGATCTTGATAGTAGTGTTTCTATTATGCCTAGAAGGATTTATGATATGCTTGATTTGCCTCCACTTGAAGATTGTTATTTGAATGTACCACTTGATGATAATGCTAAAAGGAAACGCATGGGGAGTATTAATGATGTTCTTATTATGGTTAATGATTCCTATGTCCTCGTTGATTTCTATGTTTTGGATGTTGAATACAATGCTTCTTGTCCTATTACTCTGGGAAGAACTTTTCTTAGAACTGTTGGTGCCATTATTGATATGAAAGAAGGCACCATTAAATATCAACTCCCACTCAAGAAAGGTATATAAAAATCCCAGGTTTCTTCCAAACGCTTCATTTTTATTGTTTCATGCAAATTGTGTTGTTCTTGGAGCGTCTTCCTTTTTGTTTCCGTTTTGGTTTTTTGTTTGCTTTGGTTTGCTTAGTTTGCTGAATAAATTGGTTGGACCCCCTCTTTCATACATTGGTTTTCAAATAGTTTGGTTTGGTTTGGAAAAGAGTGGGAAAGTTCATGCTTAAGTGATAAAGAGAGCTTGTTTTTGACTGTGGCCTATGCTTTGTCATCCCATGCTTGATATTGTTTTGGCTTTATGCTTAGTATTCTTTGCTGTAGCATGACTTGTTATAAACAATTGAGATTGCTTAATGTGCCTTGGATGAATCATATGTTGTTTTAGCATATTAAAGCATAGTATAGTGGTATTCTCCTTTGATGCTTTATTTGGGTTGACTTGGTGCATGCTCACACCAAGTTATGATTATGCAAAGTCACCATAGCCTTTATGATCCTTTAGTTTTCAACTTGTAGTATCACTTTATGCTTTGATCAATGATGTTTTGTCGCTCTGCATGATTATGGCCATTATTGCTCTCTTAGTTTGTCACTCCCAGTCTTTTGCTTGCCTCCGTAACCAAGTATGAGTTCCACTCATGCATCCAACTCCTAAACCAAGTTATTCCAAAGAGTCCACCATACCTACCTACTAGCATATGCTATTCCAAGTATATTCATGCTTTTGTTTACCTTCCGAATTAAACTTATTATGAGAAAATTAGTGATTAAAGCTCTCACGAACTTGATGTCACACTTTACTTTTCTTGCCCTTAATAAACTTGAACCATTATGTCGTCTATGTTGTATATGCTTGCACTTATTTGTTGGGGATTAGCAGAACCAAGTTGTCATGGGGAACGCTTTCAACATTGCACATGTACTTTGTACCTAGTTGATATTATGCTCTTTTGTCCATGGATGTCGTCGGTGTGAAATGAAAGGGGAGCTTGTAAGTCCATGGAGTTATGTATATGTGTTAGAGAAACGCCTGGGCCGCTGGTCTAATCCATGCTGACATGGTGGAAATCTGCAGCGTAACCATAATGAGCTGTCTATGAAGCATTCTTCTTATAAAAAAAGAGTCCTATATTGAGAAAAAAGAGAAAAAGAGAAAAAAAAAGAGATTATGAAAAAAGGAAAGAGAGAAAAAAGCACCATATTCCCATGGTAAATAAGAAGATTGCTGAGATGCTTGTTGTCTGCTTGCCTTGTCATTTTGATATGGGGATTCTTCTGTATCATCGGGCAAGGGGTACCCTGTTGGCAGTTCTCTATGATACACATGTACTTACAATGACAAGAACTTACCAGTGACTAAACTTGAGTAGCATGAGGAGCAGCCCTCGTATTCAAAGGACATTAGATTTCTAACTTATACTGTCAAGCATGTACACCATAGTTTGTTCACTTTAACCTTAATCACTTCAAGATGCTTATGATAGGGGTAATGAGAGCTGAAAGCTATAAGTACCATAATTTTTGGAAGCTCTTTATGAGACTTGAATCCCTACTTCCTTCTATGAAGGCCATTCTTCCACAATTATATTGAGTCTCCACCTTCTATCTTTATGCACCTACTTTGAGAGCATAGTGGCCATTCTTAGTTCTATGTGCATTGTCCCAAGACTAGTTGATTGATGCATACCTTGATATTGCTTGTTTTAAACTATTTGTATCTAGTCACTCTTATGAACTTTGAAGGTGTCCTATGCATTTATATTTGCTACTCTATGAGGGACAAGCTGAATGCTACTATGCTATGTTTTCTTTATGTGAAACAAATAAACGTCTTGCAAAGCATTATTATTCATGAATCTTTTGTTTGTGCCTTTTCATGTTGCAACATAGTTTCTTTGTCTTATTGCTAGAACTTTGTATTTCATGTTATGATTGAAGTACTATGATCCTAGCTTCAAATGTTTTACAAATACTTTGATCAAGTTTATGATGGTGCATGTCACCTCAAAAATTATTCATTATTTTTATCACTTACCTACTCGAGGACGAGCAGGAGTTAAGCTTGGGGATGTTGATACATTGCAAATGTATATATAATTTTTGATGTTCCATGCTTGGTTTTATTTACTTTCTTATGTTTTGTCCACACTTTGGGGTACTTTTCATATGATTTCTTGCACTAACCTATTAACAAGAGCCAAAGTGCCAGCTGCCTGTTTTCTGCTGTTTTTGGTTTCAGGAAGTCAGAAAATGAATATTCTCAGAATTGGACGGGACAAAATCCAAAGTCATTATTTTACCGGGGGACACTTGGAGCCAGAATACGATACGGAGAGGGGCTGGGGCCTGTCCACTCCACCTGGTCGCGCGGCCAGGCATGGCCCGCGCCAGGGGATGGTCTGGCCGCCCCAGGCACCCCCTCAGCCTCTCCTTCCGCCTATATATTGCCTCTAATACAGAAACCCTAAGTACCCGATCCAAATTCCACGAAAGAGTCTGTAGCCGTTGTCATCTCCATCCCTAGATCGGGAGGGATCTGAAGCTCTTCCCGACACCCTGCTGGAGAGGGGAATTCACCCTGGAGGCCTTCTTCATCATCATGCAAGACTCCGGTGTGATTCGTGAGTAGTTCATCTCTGGACTACGGGTCCATGTAAAGTTCATCTCTAGACTACGGGTCCATGTAGTAGCTAGTTGGCTGGTTCTCCTCCTTTGTGCTTTCATGTCTAGATCTTGTGAGCTTCGTTCATGATCAAGATTATCTATTTGTAATTCTGCATGTTGTGTTTGCAGGGATCCGATGGATATTGAGATGCTATTTCAGATTGATTATTGATTCTATATTGTCTTTGTTATTTGTGATCTTGCATGCTTTCCGTTGTTAGTAGCTATCTTGGCCAAGTAGATGCTAGCAACTCCAAGAGTTAGTATTTATGCTCGATAGTGGGTTTATGCCTATGTTAATCTAGGGAAGTGACAGAAATCTCTAAGGTACTAGATGTGTTGTTGCTACTAGGGAGAAAACAACAATCCTTTGTTCATAGAACAATCATATTGTTTACTTTACACGCAATTCGTAATGCAATTATCCGTTGCTTGCAACTTAATACTGGAGGGGGTTTGGATGATAACTTCAAGGTGGATTATTAGTCATAGATGTAGTTGGATGGCGGTCTATGTATAATGTTGTAATGCCCAATCGAATCTCAAAGGAGTCAAGATGATTAGTATATGCTTGTATGCTTTCTCGATGTTTGTCAATTGCCCTGCTGTAATTTGTTCACCCAGCATGTTATCTATCTTAAGGAGAGCCACTTCTAGTGAACTATGGACCCCGGTCCTTTCTTTTACATACAATCTACAACTGTTTACTGCTTTGTGTTTACTTTCTGCAAACTTTTACTTCTTTCCATTCGATACGTTTAATCCTTTGTTTTCTGCAAAACACAGTGAGATTGACAACCTCATCGCAAGTTGGGGACAAAGTTCTGTGGTTGTGTTGTGCAGGTCTCCACGTTGCTGCTGGCACCGGTAGTGCGCCCTTCCAACGTTCAACTAGCTACACCTTTGGGATGTTTCCTTGCTCCTACTGGATTGATAACCTTGGTTTCGTACTGAGGGAAAACTTGCTGCTGTGCTCATCATACCTTCCTCTCGGGGTTCCCCAACGAGCTCGATACAGGAATGACTATGGTCAACAACACCATCACCAACGACCTTTACACTAGCACCAATAGCAAGGTATGCCTCAACCACAGTCGGGATTCAACTATGTCCCGAGGGGCGAGTTTGACCAGGTGGTGCGTCGCATTAACAACATAGAAAACACGTTGTATCATGCAAACGCCAACATAGTCAACCTCACCCAAGACTTCACATCTTTCATGACCAACTTTCCAAACTGCTACCCAAACTTCCCATACCAGCAGCCGCCGCCCGACGGTGGCGACATTTGATTCTAGATAGGCCAAAAGCGTAAGCTTGGGGAGGATAAAATCCTCCCACCTTTTTGCATTCATATTTTTATTTCTTATTTTTATTTGTTTTGTTTCAATGCATGTTTACTTTCAGCTTTGCATTTGATAAAAAAGAAAACCCAAAAATATTAGACTAGCTTTTAATTTTAATTGTGCAAATTTCTCTCGGCTCTTGTTGATTTTTTTGCAGGATACTCACTTCTAGTGATTGAGCTATGCAGACGAACGCAAAGAGTTGGCTCAAGTAGGAGATGAGCAAGCAAGAGGAGGTACCACATTCCTATTTTCCTTCTTCATGTGAGCTTATTCGTGAACATTTTATGTCCATTCGGTTGCACTTGAGTTCGACTCCATGCTTAATTCGTTATATTTTAGGACTTGAGCTCAACGGTTTTTGTCACCACTTTGGTTAAGACTTTCGACAATTAATATCAGTTTGAAAACTACCCCTTGGATTAAATTCCAAATTTTTAAGAATAAGAGAAAGTGTCTACCGACAACTTTGGTGCCATGTTTTTATCTTAAGGGCTTAATCTTACTAGCACTCAACCCGACATACTGATCATTGACTTGATGATACCTTTTGAAAAGAATTGTTTGATAGAACGAACTTTTTATGGTGCGAGAGGGAGATGCCAAAACCTGTGTTGAAGTGCTTAAAAGAGAGAGAGAGAGAGAAGAAAGAAATAAAAGTTCTATGTTTCAAATACACACCTTTGGGATGCCAACAACTCCGCTAGCCTCTAAATGATCTAAAGTATAACCCTAGATTTCGGCTATGAGTTGATGGCATGAGTGGCATATGTGTCGCTATATGGGCAAAATTATTGGTATTCTCAAAAGGTTGTGTGAGCGTTACAAAATTCGTTGATTCTTGAGAAAGGAAGAAAATTTTATTGTCAAGATATGAGCTGAAAATATTCAATACTTTTGATCTTTGGCATCACCTCACCACTTAAATTGAACAACTAGAGTTCTTGAAAGGCAAGGAAAAGAAGAGGTATTTAATAGCCGCAATTATCACAGTGGGTGTTAATGAAAAAGCTCTAAGTTTATCCTTCTTTTGACATTTACTTGTGCACCCTTAATTTTGACTCAAGCGACCTCGCTCAAATTATTTTCACTCTCATAATAAGAGAGGTGCTGAAAGAAATTGATTTGCAAGCCTAGCCAATTTTTTAACAATCTCATTTGAGTTATAAGAACTATTAGCTAGCGAGTTACTTGCATTTAGGAATTGAACTTAAGTGCAATTGTTCAGATATATTATGCTCATATTCAAGGTTGCAGGATTTGAGACAATGGAATATGATACAACCTCTAACTTGTGAGTTTTTGTCTTGATTCAATTCTTCAATATTACTCATTATAGCTTTGCCACTCGAGGGCGAGTAACCGCTAAGCTTGGGGATGTTGATAGCTCCAAATTTCATCACTTTTTACTATTGGTTTTCCTTTTGTTTATTGCCGGATTTCACTGAAGATTACCGCTTTATACTAATGTTAATGTCTCAATTAGCAAATCCTTGGTTTCTTGTGATGGTTTTCATGTAATGAAAATTTATTGAAGATCTAATAGCATTTATGGGCTAATTGCACCCAAAGAAGTACATCCCCAACTGGAGCCCCTTTCATTGGAGGCGTTCAGAGCACTTAACGACCAGTGGTACGGTCGGGACGCGCCCGTACCGTCCACCCGTACTACATGTCGACGTCTCCCTTATCTCAATACAAGCAACTTTCGTTAAGGGAAGATGATGAGAAGAACAACAGAACATAAAACATAGCCACCACCAGCCATCTAGAGGGGGTTAGATCAGATCTAGAAGAGGCAAAGAACTTCACCTCATTCCTCGACGATCTCTAACCTCCAATCCACACACTCCACCATCATTTCCATCATTACTTAGAGAGAGATATTGGCACTTCTAAGATTAGGGTTTGATACTTTGATCTACCTTTGGTTTTTATTTGATTTGATCTTTGATCGCTATTGTGGTTTGCTACAATAACTTTGAGATGATTCCTACTTGCAATATAATTATGCCTTTGATTTGTCTTCCTCTCATGTTTGAGTAAATCCCCATAGGCGTGGGAGATGTAGGGGATTGGTGAGATGTGTTGTGCGTCCTTTAAATCCATCCATTTGTGATCATTGTAGTTTTTATTCAATAGTGAGAATGATTATCTATGTTGACTAATGCTTGTTATCTAATTTAAGGGCCCAGGTAACATGATCCAAAGATCTCATAGGTATGAACTTGTATGCTAGTAATTTGACGACCCCCGAGTGACGCGGCCGATATCAAAGAAGAGCTAGCACTACTCGAGGACAACAAGGAACCATCAAGATTAAAACCTTGATCCGTTCGCAAGACCTTAATTATTATGCTGACCATGGACGTGGTAACATGCAGATGGATCAATGGGACTAGGGAGAATTAGCCATGAGGAGTCCTAGTCGGTATATGGGTTGCTTGCCTACTCATTTATAAATAAGAAATATCACTATCACTTATTCCACTTTATCCATTTGGCACTTTCACTATCATCATGAACTGTTTCTCTCCGCGCCTAACTTCTCATCTACAGGACCTTTACACACTTTTCGCATCTTTACTTTTATGCAACTTACTTATTTCCTAAGCAAGTTTCCTCTATCTTTTACTCACCACTTCCATCATCATCTTTTGCAGTCAATTCACTCAAGACCTGTGACACCTTGAGTGCGACAGAAACACCACATAAAAACACTTACCTAGGCTCCTTATTGGGATCGATTTAAAAAACTGGAATTAATACTTCTACGAAAACATTCTCTGGCGAACCTGTGCATTTGCAGGCCATCACCACTCAACGACATGCCAAGGTCCATGAAGACCATGACGGTTCGGCTGGTACGAAGCCCATATGGACACGGACTCCCAAGCGCACAAGACAAGGAAGTACAAGACTATAATTCGAATCCAACTTGTAACCTACTCGTATTGTTACCTGAGACCTAGCCTCCCCCATATATAAAGGCTAGGAGGGTCCAACAAAGACGACACCAAATAGACAGATCTACGATCTCCCACACACCATGAGAGATACAACCTCCCATGATAGATCTACAGATCACAACACCCGTAGAATACGCTAGATCCAATATGCGCATCCATCACCATCTCAGCGATATTGTAACCTTCGGTTCATCGTCAATCAAGAGAAGACAAACATGAGTAGGGTTTTCCCTCCGGGGGCCTAAACCTGGGTAAACATCGTGTCCCGTGTTGCTTGTCTGTTAGCCGAACGAGATCTCTAGTGCACCCCTCTTCCTCAAAACCCAAGTCCATAACAATGGGCATTGATGAGTTAACCCCTCGTCACTTGGGTTTTGACATGATCTACAAAAGTTTCGCAAAGACATTTAGACTAAGTTCATAATATGGGTTCAAATTATAATCACATTATATTAGATGAGCTCCCACTAAAACAAACACTAAAAGGTTTTAGTGATAACATGATCCCTATTCACTATGTCACCCGAGCGGCCGACAACATAGCTGAAAGGAAGACATTCTCCAATGTCAATCACATTATTCATGTGACTCATGCTCGATATTTCGATAATTCGTGTTCCAAGGCCATGTCTGTACATGCTAGGCTTGCCAATTACGTGTATTTGTTGAGCAACATGTCTTACACCCACCGTATGTGAACGCAAATATGTATGACACCTGATCGTCACGGCATGCCTCATAACGAAGAACTTTCTTGGCGGTGCACACTAAGGGAGAACACAATATTGGTATTATATTAAGGTATCATCCTATTAATGCTACCGTTGAGTATCTAATACTAGCACAAACAAGATAAACACAATTAACATCAAATGTAAATAAGTGTGGCATGGCATGGCCGTAGATTATGCGCTCTGGCGTGTGGCGCGAAGCCCTTCATAGCACCATCCTATTATTACAACTTATAAATAGGAAAGTAAACTACTTTTACCTTTACTTTGACAATAACATATCACGAGCCCCTGCAAAATAAAGTTAGACGCCTCTACTTTATCTTTTGCATATTTTACATGGCTGTTATGGCTTTCGCAATGAAGGAGATATGCCCTAGAGGCAAATAATAAATAGATTTTTATTGTCATATCTCAATTATTTTATAATAGTTTCATATTGTGCTATAACTGTATCAAGTGGAAACATTGGTACATGTGTGGTATGAAACAAACAAGTCCATCAAGTGGAAACATTGGTACATGTGTGGTATGAAACAAACAAGTCCCTAGTAGCCTCTATTCATATTAGTTCGTTGGTTTCAAGATCATGGGCATTTGTGCCAATTGACAACGAGATCACACTACAAGAAAAGTTTCCTTCCGCAATGACTTGGCCCGATGGTCGTCGTAGAAGGCGCGTCTTCCGTGACGAAATTCTCGGCTCGGCCGGGGCCGATGGAAAACTTTTTTCCAGTTTCGCGGCCCTCTACTACGACGGAACCGCCAAAAACATGGAGGAAGCTCGGCTGGCGCGTGGCAGAAGCAAGATTTTCGTTTCCTCGCGCGATGCTGACTCGCCAAAGTCTTTTGAGGCGTGTGGGTCACAGACGTCGGTGTCTCTAGCGGACCATACTTTTCGCTCGCGCCTCCATGATTTGAACTCAATAACGTTGCTCACTGCATCGGCCATTTAGTCAGGCCGCTAGGTCCCACATGTCAGCCTCTCATTGGAAGGATCATGTGTATGATGGAGTTTTCTTCCTTCGCTCGTGCTACCCTATTCTGAAGTTGATAGCGCTGCTCGATGCATCTATCGTTTAATCAGGCTGATGGGACCCACATGTCATCCTCTCATTAGAAGAAACATGTGTATGATTGAATTTTTCCCCTCGGTCGCGCCTCCATGTTCCGAACTTGATAGCGTTGCTCGCTGCATCAGCCGTGCTGGTAGGTTCCTTATGTCAGTCTCACATTAGAAGAATTGTGGGTGTGACAGACTTTTTTTCTACTCTAGCACTACCTTGTTCCTAATTAGATAGCGTTGCTTGACGAACGTGCCATTTGGTCATGCAGCTAGGTCCCACATGACAACCTCTCATTAGAAGGATCGGTTTTATGATTGACTTTTTTCTCTGCTCGCGCCTCCGTGTTTTGAACTTGATAATGTTGCTTGCTGCATCAGCCATTTTTTCAAGCTACTGGGTCCCCCATGTCAGCGTCTCATTAGAAAAAACGTGTGCATGATGGACTTTTTTCTCACTCGCGCCTCCCTACTTAGAACTTAGCAACGTTGCTCGATACAGCACCTGTATAAGGCCGCACTGATGGGACCCACATGTCGGTCTATATTTAAATGAAATGTGTGTATGATAGACCTTTTTCAGCTGCATCCGTTGTTTTGAGCTTTGCAACGTTCCTCCATGTGACAGTCGTGTATGTTCTTGCTGCTAGGCCCCCATGTCAGCTTTCTGGTATGTTCTGGCTTGTGGGTCCCTGATGTTGCCTTCTATGTTCTGGCGGGTAGGTCCCTAATGCCAGCCTCTGTGTACAAGTATTTAACTTTTTTCAAACCTGACCAATAAACTCGAGGGATGCTGCAAGCTGGTGGGTCCATGGTGTCAGCCTCTCCGTAATGCAATATTACTACAGTAAAAGAAAAAACTCAAGATTTCCAATAGATTTAAACTGTGTGTGTCGCCACTACGCCAAACAAATTATAGAAAATATATTATTAAACATTCCTTACTACCTTCAAGTTATGTTTTAATGTTTTCAAAAAGATGTCGTGTGTCCGTGTTTATATTTTTAAAAATAAAAGGGTAGCCCCTGGCATTTCAATTTATAAAATGCCACATATATAATGGACTAGTTTCTTAAAAATATGGCGGAGTTTATTTTCAGAGGTGGAGGCGGAGTTTTTTGTTGAGAGGTGGGGGCAATGTTCAAAAGGCAAAATTAAAAATATTTTGGGTTATTCTACATGGTCCATCTACATGCGCTATAATCCATGGGCTCCTTTCTTAAATTTCACTGGGATGTGCGAAGCAGTCCCTTGACCCTGACAAGGCCGAATTAAAATGTTCTTGCCTATGCTCCATGGAATCCTTTCTCAAATTTCACTGTCATGTGCTCAGCAGTTCCCTGCGCTAAAAGAAAGCAGTTCCGTGACCCCGAAAAGGCGTGTGTGTATGTCGGATTGTTTTTTCGGGTCGAACTTGATAATGTTGCTGGGTCCTCCATGTTAGCCTCTCACCACGCTGGACTTTTTTTCGCTCGCGCCTCCCTATTTCGAACTTGGCAATGTTGCTCGATGCAGCATCTCTATAAGGCCGCGCTGCTGGGTCCCATGTGTCAGCCTCTCTGTGAAATGAAACGTGCGCATGATGGACTTTTTTTCAGCCCCGTCCGCTGTTTTGACATTGGACTATTGCTAGGCCTAAATATACATGGTACAAAGTAAAGGACCAAATATACACCCATACTATATAGATGTCGATCAAATTATATTTTTTTTGAGAATTATCTATTATAACTTTATATAGTGATGATATGTCATATGTCTATTATATGGGTCTCACGTGCAAGGTACGTGGAACTTACTAGTAACATAGTAGTTTCAACAAAAAAACATAGGTAGGCAGAGCTTTTGGGGGGGGGCTCGGGAAGGAGATGACCATAAAGACCGAATTAAAAAGATTCTGGGTTAACTGGGGGCGGATGCCCTATTCTTCATGGGCTCACTCTGAAACTAAATGCGCTATCATCGGCGGCCACAAGACAATAAAAAGGCCGAATTGGAAGGTTTTGGGATATGCTTGGGCCTGATAGGCTAATTTCATGGGCCTAGTAATAAAAATTCTAGACCTCAACAAGGAAGAAAAACGAGGGAGAAAATTTGGCAGATATTTCGCGTGAAAATTGTTGACAACCAGGACACATACCCCCCACGCGCCAAAACTTTCTCACGTGCGCCTTCACTCCAGCAGCTAGCTACTGTCTCTTTGCGCCATTCTTCTAGAGACACGCAGGCGGTCAAAACCACAGGCCGCGCACCAAAACATTCACACTTCGTCTATCAGCCTGGACGGCCTGACACCATTGTTGGCGGCGCCATTATTTTTGAGATGCACACAGGCCGGCGGTCAGTTGGTTGATCCCCACGGTACGCTTATAATATCCTTAGTTCGCTCGAATCATTCCCTAGAAGTAGTTTCGTACTTGATCTGTTTATTTGACATTGTTCTGCACTTGATCTATTTGTTCGAATTGGTTGGCATTTTGCGCTCGGTCGATTTGTTCTCTCAAATATGTAACATAGTTCTACACTCAATTTCCTAAATAAGCTAAAATCATGTGGCATTTATAGTTCTATATTCAATCAGGTTGCTCAGATATCTTAGCTTAATTAGATCTGTAATCAACCTGTTCGGTGAAATATCTTGAAAGCTTCCAACCATCTCTATCCTCAACAGATGGACAGATATTGGATACTAAATGGAAAAAGCAACACCTTCATATTGGGAAGGTGTTAATGACTTCATGAAGTTCGTGAGACAGCATAATGGTGACTCGAATGTGTTTTTCCCATGCTGACAATGCCATAATTATAAAAAGTTGAGTTAGAGCACAGTCATAGACCATACATTCGTTAATGGGATGCAACGCACATATATTAGGTGGACTAAACATGGTGAACCATATGATCAGCTTGTTCTTGATCCTTTAGCTGAAGCTCATCAGATCGAGGATGAGGACCTTTATGGTTTGTTAAGGGACCTGTACCCCACTACAAGTAAAAAAGGCGCACCTTCACTTAAAAGATCACTTTTCTCTGACCTGGTAGAAGATGCCAAGTGTTCAGTGGACCCTAATTCTGGTATCTCAAGATTCGAACTGGTAATGAAATTACTAAAGTAGAAGTTGTTCAACAAGATTACCAACAAAGCTTTTGATTTAGTGATTAAGGTGTAGAGCGAGTCCATCCCTAGGGAAGGACTGCCAAAATCCTTTTATGAGATGAAAAAGTACATCAAGTTACTTGGACTATAATATGAGAAGATCCATTTTTGTCCAAATAACTATGTACTGTTTTGGGAGGATTATGAAAACCTCGATGAATGCCCAGTATGTAACGAATCAAGATGGAAAATGGTGATAAAAGAAGAAAGATCCTTGTAAGGTTCTGAGATATTTTTCAATTATAGATATATTGAAGAGGTTGTTTCAGTCATAACAAACATCTAAGGAAACATGATAGCACAAAGAGATTCTCAAGCCAGACGATTACTTACTCAGACATCCATCTAATGGTGATGGATGGAAGAACTTTGACAAAGCTCATCCAGGATTTGCAGCAGATCCAAGGAACCTGAGACTTGGCCTAGCTACATATAGATTTAACCCATTTGGCAACATGAGTAACTCGTGCAGCATGTGGCCAGTACTTGGTACAATTTACAACCTGCCTCCCTAGGCATGCACTGATCAATCGAATTTCTTGTTGGCTTTACTCATCCCAGGTCCCAAATCACCTGGGAAGGATTTTGATCTATTCATGCAGCCTCTTATACGAGACTTGCAGGAACTATGGAAGAGTGTCATGACTCCTGATATCCTTGCCAACAAACCTAAAGCTGCCAAGTTCCCTATGCATGTTGTTGTGCTATTCTGCACCCATGATTTTCCAGCTCTTTGCACTATGTCAGGCAGAGTGACAGCAGGTTATAACGCATGTGTTCACTGTGAGACAAAACAGGTCACAGTGAGGCTACAAAATAAGACTGATTTCCTTGGCCACCGGGTTTTTCTTCCTCAAGGCCACAAGTTCCGAAAAAACTTGAAAAAATTACAGTTCTATGGAAAGAGGACTGAATATGGCACTACACCACAAAAAATTACTGCAGCTGAGTTGCAGGAGCATTTACAAAAGGTCGGAAATGTCAAACCAGGAAAACAACCAGCTGCCAAATGAGGTAAAATAAAGAATATAGACGATGCACTGACAGTAGGAGCAGCCTCCAAAAGGAAGAGAGCAGAAGAAGTAGCAGCAGATTCCCAAGGGAAGGAAAAGGAACCGAGAATATTTTATAAGCACAGATCCACTCTATGGGACTTGCCGTATTGGGCTGGTAAGACACTTCAACATAATATTGATGCCATGCACATGGAGAAAAATATATGTGACAGCATTATAGGCACATTACTCAACATTCCATCTAAGACAAAATATAGCTATAATGTTAGGCTTGACTGCAAAAAACTCAATGTTAACAACAACTTGAAGCTGCATCCTGAAAATACGGTTGATAAGGGCGGTGAAAAACATTACAAATTTCAAGGTGCAGAATTTACCTTGCCGATGAATAAAAGGGTGATGTTTTGTGACTTCCTCCGAGGTGTGAAGTTCCCATCTGGATTTGCTTCCAACATTGCAAATTTTATCAATGCAGAGGGGAACAAGCTCTAAGGGTTGAAAACTCACGATTGCCACATCCTACTACAAAGGCTTTTAGCTCTTGGCATTAAAGGTTTAGTGAACAAGGATTTGTACAACGTGCTTGCAGAGTTGGGAAAGTTCTTTAGGGAAATATGTAGCAAAACTCTGGACAGAAGAGTTGTAGCGCGTCTTCAGACAGACATAGCAAAAATCATGTGCAAGCTTGAGCTGATATATCCACCATCCTTCTTTGATGAGATGGTGCATTTGGCTGTTCATCGCACTTTATAGAGGTCCTGTACAGTACAGATGGATGTACCCTATAGAATGTCGACTTTGCACTTTCAAGGGTACTATTAGGAATAAGGCTAGAGCAGAGGCTTGCGTTGTAGAGGCATACATTGCTGCTGAAGCATTTGCATTTTGCTCAAGATACATTCCTGATCGTAAAACGAGATCCAATCTAGGTGGCAGAAGTGAAGAAGTTGAAAAATCTGTTTTTAACCATGGTGTTCGCTTAGTAGGAAAGAAGGAACATAGAACATTAATGCAGCACGAATATGACCAACTTACTTGGTATGTGATGAGGCTGAAAACTTTGTTGCGTGAGTACTATTCATACATATCCTCACATATATGAAATGAATCTTGTAGCAAGATATGTTCAGTTGTCTTACTTGAGTATCATTTTTGTAGGTTGTTTAAAGCAACCAAAGGAAAAGATTATGCTACACCAGTATGTGGGGGTGGGTTTCAGGAATGGTTTAGGAATCATGTAAGATGGTCAACTGAATGTTGAATTGCATACAAATTGTGCACATGAGATGACCTCTTGATTATTTTGTATAACCGTAGATCATGAAGCTATGTGAAGAGAATACGGGCGATGTTAGTGATGGTCTCTATGCCCTATCACATGGTCTGGGAAAGAGGATGTATACAGCTTCAGCTTGCAATGACGATGGTATCCACTACAACACTTATGAGCGTGAGAAACATATGAAGACACAAAACAGTGGCACCACGACCAGATGACTATGATCATTATGGTCGCATAAAAGAGGTTATTGAGTTGAACTATAACAACAAGACTAGTAGTCGATCTATGGTTCTATTCAAGTGTTATTTCTATGACCAAGATCCGAACAAAAAAAGAGGCCCCAGAAATGATGGGAATTTCATATCGATCAATACTACTACTGAGTGGTACAAGGAGGAACCTTATATTTTGGTAATTCAAGTTTCCAAGGTAATATTCTTGGATGACAGAGATAATAAGGACTGGCAATATGTGGAAAAGTTTGAGGTAAGGAGCACCTATGATGTGAATGAGTATGACGAGCCAGTCACCATAGATGTTGCCCACCAAGATGATCCCAGTGGTTATATGGTAACTGAACTGGCTGATGTCGATGAAAATTTGATTGCTGATATGTCGTAAACGTATCTATAATTTTTGATGTTCCATGCTTGTCTAGTCTACTTTCTTATGTTTTGTTCACACTTTGAGGTATTTTTATACATTTTCTGGAACTAACCTATTAACAAGATGCCATAGTGCCAGTTGCCTATTTTCTATTGTTTTTTGTTTTAGAAAAGCTAGTAAAGAAATATTCTCGGAATTGGATGGGACAAAAGCCAAAGTCAATATTTTACCCAAAGCGATACGAAGACCGAAGGGGAGACAAAGTGGTGCACCAGGGCAGCCACACCTGGTGGCCGCGCAGCCAAGGGGCGCACCACTAGGGGGTGTGGGTCCCCTGGTGCTCCACCGACCTTGCTCCTTCGCCTATAAAAGCCACCCGAGACGAAAACCCTAAGTACCCGATCAGAAATCCACAAAAGAGTCTATAGCTACCGCCATCTCCATCCCTAGATCAGGGGGATCCGAAGCTCTTCCTGGCACCCTCCAGAAGGGAGAGATCACCCTAGAGGCCTTCTTCATCACCATGCAAGCCTCTAGAGTGATGCGTGAGTAGTTCACCCTTGGACTATGGGTCCATGTACTAGCTAGATGGTTGGTTCTCCTCCTTTGTGCTATCATGTTTAGATCTTGTGAGCTCCGTTCATGATCAAGATCATCTATTTGTAATCTTACATGTTGTGTTTGCGGGGATCCGATGGATATTGAGATACTATTTTAGATTGATTATTGATTCTATCATGTCTATGTTATTTGTGATCTTGCATGCTTTCCGCAGTTAGTAGCTATCTTGGCCAAGTACATGCTTGCAACTCCAAGAGGGAGTATTTATGCTCGATAGTGGGTTCATGCCTCTAGTAATATGGGGAAGTGGTAGGAATATCTAAGGTTGTAGATGTGGTGTTGCTACTAGGGAGAAAACAACAATCCTTTGTCCATGGGGCGATCATATTGTTTACTTTACACACTTTGCTTAATGCAATTATCTGTTGCTTGCAACTTAATACTGGAAGGGGTTCGGATGATAACCTGAAGGTGGATTATTTGTCATAGATGTAGTTGGATTACGGTCTATGTATAATGTTGTAATGCCCAATAAAATCTCATAGGAATCAAGATGTCTAGTGTATGCATTGTTATGCTTTCTCAAATCTGTCAATTTCCCCGCTGTAATTTGTTCACCCAGCATGTTATCTATCTTAAGGAAAAACACCTCTAGTGAACTATGGACCTCAATCCATTCCTTTACCATTGATATACCATCTATTGTTTATCGTTTACTGTTAACTTTCAGCAAGCAATTACTATCTTCCACACTATACGTTTAATCCTTTGTTTTTAGCAAAACCAGTGAGATTGACAACCTTACGATAAGTTGGGGCAAAGTTATGTGGTTGTGTTGTGCAGGATTCCAAGTTGCTAGCAACACCTTGGAGTTGCTTGCTTGCACCTACTGGTTCTACAACCTTGGTTTCATAACTGAGGGAAAACTTGCTGCTATGCTGATCATACCTTCCTCTTGGGGTTCCCAACAAGCAAGATATATTTTGAGCCATCAAGCCTTTTTTTCTGGCGTCGTTGCCGAGGAGTTAAGGACAACTTCACAAGGGGAGTCTCTCACAACCAATCTCTTTAATTTGTTTTTTTGTTTTGCTTAGTTTATTTTTGCTTTGTTTGCTTGTTTCTTTTTATCAAAAACACAAAAAATTTAGTTCTTCCTATAGCTATCACCTCGGTCTTAGCTCACCATGTTGATCCTAAGTTCACCCTAAAAGACCTTTCAATAGGTAGTGGCTCTATAATTGGGAAAGATAATATTGAAGAATTCTTTAATCATGTTAGCAAGCCTGAAGATATTGAGGATAGATCCTTAGCAGAACTTGCTCCAAATTATGAAATTGTTGCAGCTTCTTTAGTTCACATGTTGGAGGATAGGTTTGTTAATCTTAACCCCATGATGCAAGTAATGTTTCTTAAACTTAAATATATTGAGGATACTGAAAAGAGAGATTTTATTCTACAAACTTTGCTTAAAGAATTCTATGATGTTGTTAAGGAAGCTAGAAAGGTCTTCGATTGTTTTAATATGCTAGGCTCATGTGTAGATGTTATTGGTACATAAGAAAAGATGGACAAAACCAAACCCAAAAATGGAGAGGAAATTAAAATACCAATACCTTTTAAACTTGTAGGGATGCATGAAGCCTTAGAAAAGAATTTTGATTGGATTGTTCCTGAAAACCTGTTTGATGAAAATAGTGAACCCAAGAGTATTGAGAGAGGATCCTCTAGAACGTATTTGGATGAGATACCTTGCCTTGTTGAAGATATTTCTGGTATTGATCTTAATGCTTCTTCATTTGAAAATACTTGAATCTTGCTCTTATGCCTAGCTGAAAGGCGTTAAAGAAAAGCACTATTGGGAGATAACCCAACTTTTTTATTCAGTAAGTTTTTCGTTTGTTGAGTATTTGAAGTTATTGCTTCAGTAATAACCTCTCCTTATCCTTTTTGTGTGGTTCTTTGCCAAGAATAACCTCTAATAAGAGAGAAGTAATACTTGGGAAAGTTGTTTTCCCGAAACAGATTTTTGTGCTTTACTGTAAAACATCGTGAAAATCCCTGTATGTCGGATTGATCTTTAATTTTTTTTGCTTATGCCCCAGGTTATTATCTAACTTTTGTTAGTTTATCACTTTTCGATTTGAGCAATAGAAGGTCTTCGAAAAAATCAGTTTTTACCTGCTGGTCTATTTTGACAAATTTCTGCCATTATTTGCATTTGCCTCTTGATCTCTTTCTCTTTGAGTTCTCGTTGATCACTTGAGATTTTAGAAGGAATTGCTACAGTAGCTTGTGTTTTAATGGAATTTTTACTTGTGTTGAACTAAACCCAAAGACTTATTATCTTGAATACACTGATGTTGCTAATGAAGATTGTGTGAAGTTTTGTATGAAGGAAATTTTAAAGTGTAGGGAAGAATAATGTGATGAGATGAAGTATGGACAAAAGCTCAAGCTTGGGGATGCCACCCGTGTCACCCCAAGAAATATTCAAGAAGTACAAGCGTCAAAGCTTGGGGATGCCAAAGGCATCCCTTCTTCATCAATAAAAATCTCAGGTTTTCTTCCAAACACTTCATTTTTATTGTTTCATGCACAATTGTGTTGTTCTTGGAGCGTCTTTGTTTTTGTTCTTAGTTTTATTTTATTTGTCTTGCTTAAATAAATTGGTTGGACCCCCGCATTCATATGTGGTTTCAAATAAGTTGATTGGTGTTGGAAAAGAGTAGGAAGCTTCATGCTTATAAGTGGTACATAAGGAGCTTGTTTAGAATGTGGCCTAGACTTTATCATGTCATGTTTGATATTTCTTTGACTTTATGCTTAGTGATTATTGATGTAGTATGACTTGTTCCAAACAATTGAGATTTCTTAATGTGCCTTGAAAGAATCATGCGTTGTTTTAGCATACGAAAGCATAATATTGTGGTATTCTCCTTTGATGCTTTGTTTGGGTTGACTTGGCACATGCTTACACCATGTTAAGACTATGAACCCGTCACCTTAGCCTCTATGATCATTTATTTTATGACTTGTAATATCACTTTATGCTTTAATTAATAATGTTTTGTCGCTTTGCATGATTATGGCCATTATTGCTCTCTTAGTTGGTTGCTCCCAGTCTTCTGCTAGCCTACACCTGTAGCAAGTAAGAGTTCTACTCATGCATCCAACTCCCAATAAAACCAAGTTATTCCAAAGAGTCCACTATAAATTCCTATACATGGTGTGTTACACCATTCCAAGTATATTCATGCTTTTATCTACCTTCCAAATTAAACTTGTTATGTGAAAATTAGTGATTAAAGCTCTCACAAACTTGATGGCACACTTTACTTTATTGCACTTAATAAACTTGAACCATTGTGTCCATATATGTTGCTTATATGCTTGCACTTTATAAGTTGTAAATTAGTAGAACCATGTTGTCATGGGGAACTCTTTCAACATTGCACTTATTATTTAGTTGATATCATGTTCTTTGCTTATGGATCCCGGTGGTGTGAAATAAAAGGGGAGCTTGTAAGCTCATGGAGTTTGTATGTGTGTTAGAGAAATGCCAGGGCGTCTAGCCTAATCCATGCCTAATCATGGTGGAAACTTGCAACATAACCATAGTGAGCATTCTATGAATCATCCTCAATAAAAATCTATGCAAATAGCAAATAAAAAGATCACTGAGATGCTCATTGTCTGTTGCCTTGTCATTTTGATATGGGATAGCTCTTGTATCATGGGGTAAGGGGTACCCCATTGGCGGTTCTCTATGATACACATGTACTTACAATGACAAGAACTTACTTGTGACTGAAGTTGGGTAGCATGAGGTTCGGTACTCCTAAGCATGGGGCATGAGATTTTCAACTGATAACTTGTCAAGCATATCTTCATATTTGTGTCACTTTAACCTTAATTACTTCAAGATGCTTATGATAGGGGCAATGAGAGCTAAAAGCTAATCAGTACCATAATTTTTGGAAGCTCTTTATGAAACTTGAATCTCTGCTTCCCTTTGTGAAGGGCCTTTCTTTTTTACTTTTATGTTGAGTCTCCATCTTCTATCTTTATGCACACATTGAGAGAGCATAGTGGTCATTCTTAGTTTAATGTGCATTGTCCTAAAACTTGTTGATTGATTCATAACTTTGATATTGCTTGTTCTTCAATTATTTGTCTCTAGTCACCCTTATGAACTTTGAAGGTGTCCTATGCATTTATGTTTTGCTATACCATGAGGGACAAGCTGAATACCACTTTTATTACGTTTTCTATATGTGAAACAAACAAACGTATTTCAATGCATTGTTATTCATGATCTTTTGTTAGTACCTTTTCATGTTACAACATAGTTGTTATGTCTTATTGTTAGAACTCTATCTTTCATGCTTATGTTTAGAGTACCTTCATCCCAGCTATCAATGTTTTACAAATACCTTGATCAAGATTTTGATGGTGCATGTCACCTCAAAAATTATTCTTTTATCACTTACCTACTCAAGGACGAGCAAGAGATAGGCTTGGGGATGCTGGATACGTCATAAACGTATCTGTAATTTTTGAAGTTCCATGCTTGTTTAGTGTCTACTTTCTTATGTTTTGTTCCACTTTGAGGTATGTTTATACATTTTCTAGAACTAACCTATTAACAAGATGACATAGTGCCAATTGCCTGTTTTCTGTTGTTTTTGGTTTCAGAAAATCTAGTGAAGAAATATTCTCAGAATTGGACGGGCCAAAATCCAAAGTCAACATTTTGCCCGAAGCAATACAGAGATCGAAGGGGAGACAAAGTGGCACACCAGGGCAGCCACACCTTGTGGCCGCACGGCCAGAGGCACGCCACCAGGGGGTGTGGCCCCCTTGGTGCTCCACCGACCTTGCCCCTTCGCCTATAAAAGCCTCCTGGGACGAAAACCCTAAGTACCCCATCAGAAATCCACGAAAGAGTCTGTAGCCGCCGCCATCTCCATCCCTAGATCTGGGGGATCTGAAGCTCTTCCTGGCACCCTGCCGGAGGGGAGAGATCACCCTGGAGGCCTTCTTCATCACCATGCAATCCTCCGGAGTGATGCGTGCGTAGTTCACCCTTGGACTATGGGTCCATATAGTAGCTAGATGGTTGTTTGTGCTATCATGTTTAGTTCTTGTGAGCTCCGTTCATGATCAAGATCATCTATTTGTAATCTTACATGTTGTATTTGCAGGGATCTGATGGATATTGAGATACTATTTCAGATTGATTATTGATTCTATCATATCTATGTTATTTGTGATCTTGCATGCTTTCCGCAGTTAGTAGCTATCTTGGCCAAGTAGATGCTTGCAACTCCAAGAGGGAGTATTTATGTTTGATAGTGGGCTCATGCCTCTAGTAATCTTGGAAGTGGCAGGAATCTTTAAGGTTATATATGTGTTGTTGCTACTAGGAAGAAAACAACAATCCTTTGTCCATGGGGCGATTGTATTGTTTACTTTACACACTTTGCTTAATGCAATTATCGCTTGCAACTTAATACTGGAAGGGGTTCGGATGATAACTTGAAGGTGGATTATTAGTCATAGATGTAGTTGGATTACGGTCTATGTATAATGTTTTAATGCCCAATCAAATCTCATAGGAATCAAGATGTCTAGTATATGCATTGTTATGCTTTCTCAAATCTGTCAATTGCCCCGCTGTAATTTGTTCACCCAGCATGTTATCTATCTTAAGGAGAAACACCTCTAGTGAACTATGGACCCTAGTCCATTCCTTTTACCATTGATATATCATCTACTGTTTACCGTTTACTATTTACTTTTTGCAAGCAATTACTATCTTCCACACTATACGTTTAATCCTTTGTTTTCAGCAAAACTAGTGAGATTGACAACCTTACTATAATTTGGGGCAAAGTTCTGTGGTTGTGTTCTGCAGGATTCCAAGTTGGTAGCAACACCTTGGAGTTGTTTCCTTGCTCTTACTGGTTCGATAACCTTGGTTTCATAACTCAGGGAAAACTTGCTGATGTGCTCATCATACCTTCCTCTTGGGGTTCCCAACGAGCTCGATATATTTTGAGCCATCAATTGCCAAAGGCGGCTCTACGCATGATGGACAAGTAGATTTCACTGTCGAGGTTAGTGTAGTCGACAAAGACAGGAATAAAATGGTTCTACCTGATGAATTTTAGAACATGTATCATGAATGGCAAGGGGAAGAAGATCCAACCCAATTGGAATATGTGGATCTAGAACGCGGTGGTGCATAAAGCAATGATGGTGATGATGATTAGACTGTTGTTTCATATTATGCAGTGATATGATGAGAAGTGATTCGTATTGGTTTTCTATTTGTAAAATGTATGAGACATGATGACAATTTCTTGTTGGATTGTAATCCTAGACTAATTGTTTTCCCTGTCTAAATTGGATTAAGCTTAATTTGACAAGTGCAAACATATGTAGAATAGGTTCCCTTGGCATGCAGCAGATACATTGGTCCGGTACATTAATTAATTATCAACCACATGACCAGTTTCATGCAGAAGGGGGCATATGCACCTCGTGTTAGTAGAGATGGGCGGGCACATTGTCTCGGTAGATAGGGCAACTGGCGTTGGTCTCAAACCAAGTGAAGATGCACTTGCTGTGGTACGTATGGTTGCATCCCCGGAGACACACTGTTGTACACTTCGATAGCGCCTGCATACATATGCTGCAGTGATATCCTCCTGCTTAACCAGGTACCAACTGTCTTGAAGCGACGGCAGGTTGACGATGAGCCAGAGGTCCACACTGAGGGTTAGGTCGAAGTGGAACCCATTGACCCACATACACGCCTCATGCCAGAGCCAGTGCAGAATGTCATATGGCATGATCATGTCCCACTCCTCCACCATGAGTTGCAGGTTCTTCAGCAGCCATACACGGCCAAGAACCTTGTGCATAGTTCCCACGACCTTGCTCGCTCTTCGCAGCTTGCTGGGAGGCATGCTGAGATTCAACACTTCCTCTTTGCAAGGTGTGGTCATGACACCGTCCTCCTCTAGAGGGGTTGGGATGGATCCAAGCATCCTCCTGAGCTCGTACGTACTCGAGAAGAAGATCTGCAGTGTCATTGTCTATGGCATCGCCTCGTTAACTAACTGCGGCTCGACAACGGAGAAGTTGGTTGTAGCTGCGGAGACGCGGCAGGCACGGAAGACATGGGGGCCAGACTCGATGATGCACTCCTGTGAGGAGCGCTCCAGTTCCAGTGGCGCCGCCATTTGGGGATTTGGGGGGGGTGGGGTGGAGGGGAGAGGGCTAGTTGATGGTGCTGGCCTGGATGAGGGGGAAGAGGCCAGGGGAATGGGTGAGAGTGGACTGCTCGAACAAAATGGCGAGGCCGTGCTGCCTCGTCACTCCCCAATGTCAGCCCTGGCTCGTCCTCTCTTCATGGTTCTATTTAGGCTAGTCATAGTGCTAGTGGGATTAATTTGGGTAGTAACATAGTCCTACATATTTTGCCAACTAAGCATTTAGATGACATGACATGCAATTAAATAATGAGAGAGAGCCTTGGTGTAACTAGCTATGTTACCTTAAGGGCGTCTCCAATGTGAAAATAAGGTCATACATAAGACACCTGTGGTCGACCTTAGTGGAATTTTAACATTGTAGAACTCGGTCTTAAGCTAAGAAACCTTGTCGTCGACCATACCAGTATGACCCGACCATAAGAACTAGAAAATCATTGTTTCTCTCTCCTCACTATGCAGTGTGCTTGCGACAGAATTTCAAGGTAAAATGAGTCTACATTGCACACTACAGGAATGGCAAGCGACGCCGAGGGCCAAAAGCCGTTGGTGTAGCCCTAATCCTCGTCGACGTAGGCTACGCTAAGGGCTGCCCTCGGCGTAGCTCCTCGGCAAAGACCTCCCTCGGTAGAGCGCACAGAGGTCTTCGGCGTATCGAAAAGCCTATGCCGATGGCTTCCCTCGAAATAGCTGTCGTCGGCATAGCCTAACGACTGGTTGCAAAAATAACTTTAAAAAAATTCAATTTTTTTCTCAACTTTTTTTAGTATTTGAATTGTTTGACCCGTTAATCTCTCACTTGGAACATTTTTTACACAAATTACACTTAATCTCTGATCAAACTGCAGTCTTGGTCAAACTTCCCAGTCGATCACACATTCTCACTACTCCATCCCCATCACGCTTAACTTCTCCATTCCTTCAGAATTTGTATCCGCAAAGCAGTTTATACCTTGTTGTCAATACTATGATATCAATCCTATTAACTCTTATATCATCATGTCACATGTTTGTATTTTTTGAAATTACAAACAATTATTTAAGTAAACAATAATGAATAAGTAAAAATATTATTGAATTCAAATAAAAATATAATAATTTTATTTTTTTGTATTTTTCTATTTAATATGGATTAATTAATATCTTTAAATCCGTAAATCAGAATTGGACAAATAATATGTCTAAATTGATCAGAAAAATGATAGCAATCCAAATATGATATCCATATCAACTTATCACAAACTATGTCGTGATTTTAGCTATAATTTCATTTGCCCGTTTAAAACGGCAGGCATAAAGATTCTTAGCTCGGGGTTGGGACTCACCAAACTTGAAGTGGATCTCTCATGAAATAGAATATTGTGAACCTAAAAATATTTTTTTAAAATCATGAGCATCAGATCATGTACCTGTAGTTCATATCTGACCCACTTCCTATCGATTCAGCAAGAATTTATCTTTTCCGCGAGGAATAGACGGAAAGGTTTGAGATCCCTCTTTTGGGACATTGTCCATGTAAGGTGGTCTAGTATTTTAGAAAAATGGGGTGGTAACATTTTGAATTACCCATTTGGTGGTTGCTTCACAGCCCCCTGATGACCCACAAGTATAGGGGGTGTATCGCAGTATTTGCGATAAGTAAGAGTGTCGAAGCCAATGAGGAGCAGAAGGTGCTGGCTAGTGGTATGGATCAGGAATTCTCTGCAGATACTTAGCAAACGAATTTTTAGGGGGTTTTGATAAAGCAAGTAAATAAAGTACGAGTAAATAAAAGACAGTAGGAATAAATGCAGCAAGTGGCCCAATCCTTTATTCAGCAAAGGACAAGCCGGTTGTATTACTTAAGATGACCAAACATTCTTGAGGACACATGGGAAGACTGTCAAGTGTTTTCGCTTCATATAGTTGATTAATCTTCTTTAGCTTGGTAAGTGTTGTGTGGGTGAACCTGTGCTAATGTATCGACCTTCCTAGGACTAATACATACTTGTGATTATACCCCTTGCAAACATCCGTAAGTACAAGAAAGTAATTAAGGTAGAAACCTAACCACAACTTTAAACTCTAAGACCCTTACGTCCCTTGTGCAATGGTTTCGTAACGGGGGTTCAGGTTTCTGTCACTCCGGCAACCCCTACGATTAGTAGCCAAATAAAAAATGCATTCCCCTAGGCCCATATAGGTGAAGTGTCATGTAGTCGACGTTCACATGACACCACTAGAAGAAGTACACCACAACTTAAATATCAAACTATTGAATCTTTCTCAACACAATTCCACTACTAACAACATGACTTCTCCCATGTCCTCAAGAACAAAACGAACTAGTCTCAAGACATCATATGGATCATGATCAGAGATGGAATAATGATGTATAACAATCTGAACATAAACAATAATTCAACGGTTCCACTCAATAGCATCAACTACAAAGAGTAATCAACACAGGGAAAGTTTCCCCTAAGAACTATGCAAGATTCAACCCAATTGTTACAGCAATATGGAGATGGTGATGATGGTGCTGATGGTGATGATGGTGGTGGTGATGATGATGATCCCGATGAAGTCCAGCTTGATGGAGACGATCTCCCCTCTCCGGGAAGGAATTCCCCCGGCAGAAATCTGTCTGCCGGAGAGATCTTTCTCTCTCAGTGTTTTCCGCCCCGCAGAGGCCGCGGAATCTTTCTGTGGTCGCTCCTCGAGTATTAGGGTTTTGGGAGGATTATATACTCCAGAGGGGAGAGCCAGAGGTGGGCCAGGGCAGCCACACCACCTGGTGGCGCGACCTAGGGCGGCCCGCGCCAGGGGTGGTGTGGGCCCCCTGTGGCCCATCTCCACTCCTCCTTATGGCTTCCTTCGTCTTCTGGAAAAATAGGATTTTCCGTATATTTTCCCGGATTTTCTGATCTTCGCAAATTTTGCCTCCAAACAGCACCTTTTCCATCAGAATCCTGACTGCAGCGGTCCATGCTGCAAAAGTCATTAACCATGCAAAAACAAATGAAATAACATAAGTATCACCTCTTAATATGAAATATATCTATGAATAACAGTAAATTATGATATAGAATAGTGATGCAAAATGGACGTATCAACTCCCCCCAATCTTAGACTTCGCTTGTCCCCAAGCAAAACTGAGCTCAATAAACATGGCCTCAGGTTTATGGAGTGAAGAGTCGATAAAAGAATATGGACAAGAAGCATCACATTCATCAATACATAGATCATAATAGAAGACAACTTACTATTATATAACTTAACTTGCAGTAAGTAAAGGAAACACAATAAAGATACATAAAGTGAATCATAATTGGTAATGGCAAACTTAGCTCTTGGTCGAAGAATAGTTGATAATTTGCTGGAGTTCACAAATAACTGGTTTTCAAAGATAGCTTTCAAAGTAGTAAACATCAAGATAAGAGCAATGTGCAAAACAAGGAACATAAGAAACATGATTGAATAAATCATCAAAAGAATGAATGAAACACAACAACTCAAAATTGTTGCTGAGATAGAAGGGAATAGGTTTACCGACTCAACTAAAAAGTAAAAGAAGGGCCCTTCGTAGAGGGAAGCAGGGTTTACTTATTAGTTTTCAGCTCTCATTGCCCCTAACATAGGCATCTTTAGGTGATTAAGGTTAAAGTGATCAAATATGAGGATATGCTTGACAAGTTGTAAATTGAGAATCTCATGTCCCTTGAATACGAGGGCCGCTCCTCATGCTACTCAAGTTTAGTCACCGATAAGTTCTTGACATCGTAAGCACATGTGTATCATGGAGAACCGGCAACGGAGTACCCCTTGCCCGATGATACGGAAGAATCCCCGTATCAAAATGATAAGGCAAGCACACAACAAGTATCACCAAAATGTTCTTATTTACCATGGGAATATGGTGCTTTTTTCTCTTTTTCCTCTTTTCATAATCTCTTTTTTTCCTTTTTCTCTTTTTCTCAATCTCTATCTTTTTTTATAAGAAGAATGCTTCATAGATGCTCGTTATGGTTACCCTGCAGGTTTCCACCATGACAACATGGATTAGACCGGTGGCCCAGGCGTTTCTCTAACACACATGCATAACTCCATGGACTTACAAGCTCCCCTTTCATTTCACACCGACGACATCCATAGACAAAAGAACATGATATCAACTAGGTACAAAGTTCCCCGTGACAACATGGTTCTGCTAATTCACAACTTACAAAGCGCAAGCATATACGCAACATAGATGGGCACAATGGTTCAAGTTTATTAAATGCAAGAAAGTAAAGTGTGCCATCAAGTTCGTGAGAGCTTTAATCACTAATTTTCACATAACAAGTTTAATTTGGAAGGTGGATAAAACAAGAATTTACTCGGAATAGAAATAATGCTAATAGGTAGGTATGGTGGACACAAATGGCATAGGTTTTGGTTTAAGGATTGGATGCACGAGAAGAATTTCCTCTCAGTACAGGTTTTTGGCTAGCAAGGCTGGGTAGCAAGTATAAGAGTTGAAGGAAACAAACAAACATACAAGTGATAAAAACAAACATGCAATCTTCCTGGGAAGCACAAAAGATCTTAACTAGAGAATACTAAACTTATGAGCAAATCAAGAAAGAAAGATGATGAAATTATATTTCTTTATAGTACTTTTATCTTTTCATTCAACTCTCAAAAATAGTGTTGCTACTGACCGAGCCAGGTTTGCCAAAACCAACTAAATTAAATCAATGATCCCAAAGTGATACCAATACTAACAACAAGATCAATCATATAACCACGAATTGAAAACTAATATAAGATATGCAAAAGAGTAAATGATAGAACTTCTCATTAATATTCCATAATGGCAACTCACACCAAGGGATACATATCTAACGAGAGAGGGGACACTTCCATAATGCAAACCATCCTACATGATAACTCTCTATTCATGATATGACTCTACTAAAAAGGTAAAAAGATAGAAGATAGTGATGTGATACGGCGGCACTCCCCCAAGCTTGGAACAAACCAAGGGGATGCCAAACCTGATGACGAATTACTCTTTTGGTGGTGGTGGTATCCTCTTGATGAGCTCTTTGATCAGTTTCCCCAAGTCCTCAATTTCGAAGGTGAGATTACGAATAAGCTGTGAGTTTTCTCCATGCGGCTCATGATCATGTCAGGTTGAGAATCCCAGCTCTTGCGATTCTTTCCCCACTCTTCCTCCTTGTAGTCTTCTTTCCCTGTGTGGCTAGAACGAGGCAAATCCCAATTGGAGGGTAATTTCTCCTTGGGCATATTCTGGTGTTGATGCTTATGGAAAAGATTCTTGGTGTGTCGAGGAAGTGACCATGGAGCAAAACAGTGACGTGGAGTTTTTCCTCCAGTTGACATCCGTGCGGTCCTCCTGACCCTGCCAGATCTTGCCAACACTCCAATGCTTGCAATGGTAGTGCTGGTGTGAGGATGTTTGCCTTGCTTTGTCTCCTCTTCATCTTCACTCTTGATCTCCTTCTCCTGCCCTGGGTCTTAGGGATCCTCCTCCATAGGCTCCTTCCCCTTATCCTTGGCGGACACCATTGTGCTTCTAAACTTTCAAGAATAGTTCCTGGAAGAAACAGATCGAAACAAAAACACGACGAGAATACGATATACGAACCTCAGGGGATCCGGGGGATTATATATTACGAAGATTCACAACAAAAGGAAGGTACTGGGAGAAAACGAGTCGGAGGCGGAGTCCGGAGTGGCCACACCACCTGGTGGCCCGGTCAGGGGTGGGCCCGTGCCACAGGGTGGTGTGAGCCACCCTGGCTCCGTTTCCGTCCCCCTTTCGCTTCGTAGCTTTTCTTATTGGCTAAAAACTGCAAAAATATAATTGGATAGTATTGTTGCGGAATTTTTCTTACCAGAACTATTACCTATTTGAAAACGGACTCTACAGGTTTCTGAATTTGGTATTTAGTAGATTCTTCCGGAGTCACTACTTGAATAACATCAATATCTTCATCTTCATACACTTATTGTGAGTCATGAAACCTTTCACTTTTTCATTACACCATTTCTCCACCTACCTGGAAATTTCTTTCACACAAAACTTCACACAGTTCTCATTAGCAACATTAGTATAAGTGAAGTGATAAAACCTTTTGAGCTCAATTTCAACTGGAAACCATCAAAACATAATCTACTGTTGCAACTCCTTTCGAAAACCAAAAAAGAATCCAAAAAGGAAATCGATTAAAGAAGCAAATGCAAGAGTGGAAAAATCTGTCAAAACAGACCAGCAGGTAAAGATCATTTACGAAAATCTTCTGTTGCTCAAATCAAAAGGTGCACAACTAACAAAAGTTAAATAACAACCTAAGGCAGAAGCACAAAAAATCACAGCTCAATCCGACATACAGAGGTCTCTCACGAATTTTTACGGTGAAGCACAAAAATCTGTTTCGGGACAGAAACTTCCCCAAATCTTACATCTCTCTCATTAGAGGTTGATCTTCACACAAAAACCAAACAAAACGGATAAGGAGAGGTTATTACCGAAGTAATAACTTCCAAGACTCAAAGAAACAAATAAAACTGAAAGCAAAAATAAATTGGGTTGTCTCCCAAAAAGCTCTTTCTTTATAGGCATTAAGATGGGCATGATAATTTTGATGATGCTCACATAAGAATATGAATTGAAGTGAAAGAGAGCATTAAGAAGAAAAAATACACACATTTAAGTCTAACCCACTTCCTATGCAAGGGAATTTTGTAAACAAACAAGTTGTTGAAACCAGAGGCCACTAGCATAGGAAGGTAAAAGAAGTGCAACATATAAACTTTCAGCATAAAACGAGGAAACTTGATATTATTGAGATGCATAAGAACACTTTTCCCTCTCTCATAGTAACTTTAAGTATCATGCATAAACTTAACAATATAACTATCACAAGGTCCATCGTAACAATGATCACCTATTCTAACAGAAAACACAGGAATACTAGCTCTCATAACACTACTTTGTGAAACAATATTAGAGGTATCCTTACAAAGGATAGTGTGTCCCTCTTCTAGATATTTAGTGACAAAGTATTTCACATTTGCTATTATAGGTTCATCAACCATTTGTTTATCAGGTTCAACAGCTTCATTCGTACTTTCATTAACCATACTAGTTATCATAGAATGTTCCTTTATCTTAACTAGGAAACACATTTTCTCAATGTAAGGTTCAGGTAAAACATGATTAGCAGTATAAACTTCAGTATTTCTTGCAGGAAAACTCTTAGCAACATCTTTATAAGGTTCATGATACTTATTCCACTTCTTTTTAGGCATTTCAATGTAGGAAGCAAAAGCCTTAAAATAAGAAGCAATAGCTTGAGAGTCTAGACCATAAGCATTTTTAATATTTTGAAAGTCATCAGTTCCCATAAAAGATTCAATGCATTCATAATCATAATTTATACCTGACTTTCTTCCTTTTTCATTCTCCAAAGCTTTAGCATTATCTTGAATACGGTACAGAAGATCCCACTTAACTTCTTCTTCCATGCGAGTGAATGATCCAGCACAAGAAGCATCCAATAAATCCTTATCATGTAGAGGGAGCATTGCATAAAAGTTATTGATAATAATATTGTTGGGGAGCTCATGAATGGGACATTTGAGAATTAGTAACTTGAATCTCCCCCAAGCTCTCCATCAAGAGGCCAAAAGTTGTATATTTGATTCCGATCTTTATGAATCTCACTAGGAGGATAAAACTTTGAATAAAAGAGAGGCACTATTTCCTCCCATTCCAGAGCTTGACCATTCTTCAGCAGCTTATACCATTCCTCAGCTCTTCCTTTCAATGACAATGAAAATAACTTCTTCTTAACTTGATCTATAGTAATACCTGCACACTTGAACAACCCGCTTAATTCGTGTATAAAGAGCAAATGACCACCGGGATGGACAGTTCCATCCCCAACATAGTAGTTATCCATAACACGATCAATAATTCTTGTAGGTATTTTAAAAGCATCATTCTCAGCAGGTGGTGGTTCGTCTAGTACCTTAGCAGTGGTAGTAGCTTTACCAAATAAGAAACTCAGCGAATTATCCATAACGGAAATAAAGCAACTAACATAAGTAAATAATACTCATAGTAGAAGTTTCCTTTACCAGTTCCACTCTCCAATAGCGCTTCACCCCCCGGCAACGGCGCCAGAAAATAGTCTTGATGACCCACATGTATAGGGGGTGTATCGCAGTATTTTTGATAAGTAAGAGTGTCGAACCCAACGAGGAGCAGAAGGTGCTGGCTAGTGGTATGAAATATATCAATGAATAACATTAAATTATTATATAGAATAGTGATGCAAAATGGATGTATCACCCCCTGTTTTTTGCGCTCGGGAAATGGAAAATGCCTTTTTGGTGCTGACATGGGTATACCCTACAGGTACTCGAGCTTGGTATATATGGCCTGAATACAGCGCGAGCCCAGGGTGTCGCCAAGGCCCAAACAAAGGACTCGAGTAACTTAAGGACTCTCGATTGCTTGAAGAACAAGAAGAAGCTAAAGATAGAAAGTTCAAAGGGGAAAACCCTAACCTGTAACCGACTCGATCTGTCACCCGAGACCTAGCCTATGTATATAAAGGCTAGGAGGGGGCGGCGAGGAGCACACATGCAACCCTAGTTTCCACAACCCTCGCCAGATTGCATCTACGCACCATTGTAATCCTTGATTCCTTTGATAATTCCACGAGCAGACAAGCAGGAGTAGGGACCTCTCCGAGGCCTGAACCTGGGTTAATCTTCGAGTCCCCTCTGTGTTTGTTTGCTAGCTGATAGATGTCTCCAGCGCTCCCTCCTTCTCCAAAACCCAAGTCCATAACAATGGGCATTGATGAGATAAACCCTCGTCAATTGGCGCCATCTGTGGGAACTGGGAGTGCTGATGTTGCGGCTTCTTCGGCCCCATCAACTGCGATCTACAACTCCGCAACAGCGGAGATCTGCCAGCTCTTCGGCGCGTTCGACTTCACCGTCCACACGCCGGCCACTCGCTCTGCTTTCGAGTCTGTGGGCGACGAAATCAACCTGGTGATCGGGAGCTTCCGCTTCCAAGTTGGTCAGATGGGCACGCTTCGCATGCCTGACTAGCCGACGGTACCATCGATTGCTCCAGCATCATGGTTCCCTCCACCGATCGGCACCCTCAGTGAGCTCAACGCCCCGACAATAGTCGAGAATACGGTCCGCAATAGCAGTCGCGAATCCGATCTGAGCGATCTGGCAACTGAAGATGGATCCTATGGCTCCGGATCTGAAAGTTACGGGAGCAGCAGCTTCCCCAACCACTTCATGTGCGCTGTCATCAACGCATGCGACACCTCCGCCAATCGCGACAACATGGGCAATAGCGCCCACGGGGCTGACTCGCCAAATGGCGGCATACCCAACGGCAGACCACCACCAAACGGCGAACCATCACCAAACGGCACCCCTGTCAACAACGGGGGAGCAGTCGAGCCTCCAACCATAATAAACGAGCAGACCGGCGAACGCGTCGTGATCAGGCTCAATGAACTCGAGTGGGCTCGCCGCCACGAGGCCCTACGGGGTAACCCTCTACCCTTTGGCTCCCCGCAAGAGCTGCTAATGGGCTATCATTGGCTCCTGAAGGAAGAATTCAAGCGTCAAGTGCAAACAATCGCGCAACTCGAGGCGCACAAAAAGGCGGCAGATGAGTCGAGTCTTAGACGTGCTGGGCTCTCCTCCCACGGAGGATCCTCCTCAAAGGGCAACGAGCACATCGCAAACAAGAGGCGATTCTGGATGGCCCATCTCACCGAGCAAGAACGCATAGAAGCTGCAAAGGTCCTCGACTTCAGCTCTATGACAGTCGGCACACGGGGCAACATGGTCCCGAAGACACCGCAAGCTGTAGTGATGGCAGCCACCATGTACCTCCTGAACAACCAGCCGCCAGCTGGAGATCCCCGAGCCACCATGCACCGATCTACGATCGTAGGCTTGGGACTAGTCGAAGCCGCCCTCGATAAAGAGCCAGCACCAGAGCCGAAGAAAGGCAAGGCTCTAGCAAAACGCTACTCCTCGCCCTCATCCAGCGATGACAGTCACCATCTATCTCGACGTCACTGCTCACGGCGACACGACCACGACTATGATGCGCATGATAACCTCACGCAGCGCAAGATTGACAAATGTAGGGCGCGACGTGCCCGGTCAACTAACTCAGAAGACGAAGATGTGGAGCTCTGTGGCGCTAGGTGCTTCAGCAGAGCCATCAGGCAAAAGCGAATGCCCAAGGGGTTTAAGCTCCCATCGGAGAACCCGAAGTTTGACGGCCTGCTGGACCCAAAAATCTGGTTGGAAGACCACATCTCCTCTGTCAGGCTCCATGGCAGGAGTCGAAGCACGGCCATGCAATGCCTGCAGCTACAGCTGCAAGGCGCCACCCGAGCATGGCTCAATAACCTCCCACGCGGATCCATTCGTAGTTGGTAAGAACTAGTATACAGCTTCGTGCGCACCTTCAAGGGCACATACAAACGACCCGCATCAATCGAAGAGCTAAGATGCTGCCAGCAAAGATCGGGCGAGTCGCTACGCTCTTACATCTAGAGGTGTTCCATCATCAAGAACTCCGCAGAGAACATCTCGGAGGATCGTGCGATTGACGCATTCAACGGCGGCGTACGCCGCATAGAGCTCAGGGAGGAGCTGGGCCGCTCGAAGCCCAGAACCATCGACCACCTGATGGAAATCGCGAATCGCTGGGCAGATGGAGAAGATTCGGTAAAAAACCGCGTTCACTCTGACAACGAGGCAGAACTCGAGCGAAGACGCGCCGCCAAAGCAAACGTTTCATGCGCATCTACGATGACCGTGATGACGTCAACATGGTCACAGCCGGCTACGCCGATAGACGCGATGACAACCGCAACAGCAGCTACCGCAGCGGCGGATACCGCGACTCCGGAAAAACCACGCAAGTGTGGCAGCACCGTAATCACGATGAAGCACCCGCAACGTCCATCGAGGACAAGTTGTCTAGGCCATGCACTGTGCACTTCTACATCGACAAACATGACGGTAAAAAGAAGTCCAGCCACCTCCTCAAGGATTGCCGCGAGTTCCTCAAGCTGCATGAGGGACTGGCTCGGATGAATCGCAACGCAGTCAAAAGGGGCTATGGAGCCGCCCCAGGCGTCGTGGCACATGGATCTCCGCCACCATCGCATGGGCCACCCCCAAATGTAGCTGCACCGGACCAACACCACGGAGGCAAACCATACCCACGGGCCATGGGTACCATGATGATCCAAAAGGGGCACCCCTCAAATCGGGTGCAGAAGGCCATCACTCGCCAAGTCAACTTGGCCACAAATTCGCCACCATCTACCACTGAGTACCTCAGTGGGAGCGAGTCCTGCATCACCTTCGACAAGCATGACCACCCATGCCAAGTACCTCGCCCAGGCCATTGTCCCCTCGTCCACGAGGCACAAATTGGAGGCTTCGACATGAGTCGCATCTTTATGGACGGCGGAAGTGGCATCAACCTTATGTTCGCGAGTACCTTGCGAGCAATGAGGGTCCCTCTGACCTGCCTAGAGGCCTCAGATACAACATTCCACGGCATCGTCCCAGGCAAGGGCATATATCCCCTGGGTAAAATCAACCTCGACGTCATCTTTGGCACGCCAAAAAACTTTCTGCGAGAGTGCATCGACTTTGAGGTCATCGACTGGCCCTCATAGTACCACTGCATCCTTGGATGTGTCACGTTCGCTAGGTTCATGGCAGTGCCACACTATGCCTATCTGCAGATGAAGATGCCAGGCCCTAACGGTGTCATCACAGTCAACGAGAGCTTCGAGAGATCTGATAGTTGCGACAGGGAATTCAATAGAATCTCCCAGTCCTTCGGCATGCAGGAAGAACTCGCGACACTAAAGGAGTCGACAGACAACAGTCTGCCTCCCCTAATCCGGCCAAGCTCACCCGAATTGTCCTTCGACTCATCAGTGCACATGAAGAAAGTCCAGGTCCACCCATCAGATCCCGCCAAGACGGCCCTCATCGCCAACAACTTGAGTCCCGCATAGGAACTCGCGCTCGTCGAATTCCTCTGTGAGCACTGGGAAATTTTTGCCTTGTGTCCAGCGGACATGCCAGGAGTTCCCAGGGAATTCGCCGAGCACGCACTCAATGTCAATCCAGACGCAAGGCCGATCAAACAAGCAATTTGGTGATTGTCTGAACCAAGGGCAAAGGCAGTTGGAATGGAGATCAACAGACTCCTCGACGCCAAATTTATACGCGAGATCAAGGAAAGCACTTGGCTCGCCAACACGGTGCTAGTACCAAAAAAGGACACGGATATCCTGCGGATGTGCATGGACTTCACCTCTTTGAATAAGCACTGTCCAAAGGATCACTTCCCGCTACCGCGAATCGACCAGATCATCGACTCCACCGCAGGATGCGAGCTCCTCTGTTTCCTCGATGCCTACTCAGGCTATAATCTGATTCAAATGAAGGAGGAAGACCACGAAAAAACAGCGTTTACAATGCCTTTTGGTGTGTTCTGCTACAACACAATGCCCTTCGGGCTAAAGAACGCAGGGGCCACCTACTAGCGGTGCATGCAGGCTTGCCTCAAGAACCAGCTAGGTCGCAACATTCAAGTCTATGTCGACAACATAGTAATCAAGACCAAAGAGGAAGCCTCACTAATCGATGACTTGCACGATACCTTTGCCAACCTCGATCGCTACCAGATCAAGCTCAATCCGGACAAGTGCGCCTTCGGCGTACCATCTAGGCAACTACTCGGGTATATCATCTCTGCGAGAGGAATCGAATCGAACCCGAAGAAAATAAAGGCCATACTGGCCATGGAGAAGCCGAAAAACATAAGAGGCGTCTAGTAGCTGGCCGGACGAATCGCGGCTCTCAGTCGATTCATCAGTCAGATTGGTGAAAATGCACCGCCCTTCTACCAACTCCTCCGTAAAGCTGACAAATTCGAATGGACCAATGAGGCGCAGGAAGCATTCGAAGACCTCAAGCACCTGCTATCCACCTCGCCGGTACTGGTGACCCCACGCGAAAGGGAACCATTGTTGATATACATCTCCGCCACCAACCAGGTGGTCAGCACAGTGTTCGTAGTCGAACGAGCCGAAGAAAACAAGGTCCACGGGGTACAGCGCCCAGTCTACTACCTCAGCGAGGTACTTACGCCAACAAAACAGCGGTACTCGCATTACCAGAAACTGGCGTACGGCGTCTTCATGACGGCTCGATGACTGCGCCACTACTTCCAGGAACACCCAATCGTGGTAGTCAATGACGCCCCGCTTGGGCACATCCTCAACAACCCCGACGCTACCGGACGAGTCGCGCTTTGGGGAATCGAACTGTCTCCACGAGACATCACATATGAAAAACACGACGCAATCAAGTCGCAAGTTCTCCCTGACTTCCTCATGCACTGGATGGAAAACCAGCTCCCCGAAAAACCAGATATGTCCTACCTATGGACAATGCACTTCGACGGATCCAAGCGGAAGGACGGAGCTGGTGCATGTGTCATACTGACATCACCCCAGGGAGACAAGCTGAAATATATCCTGCGAATGCAGTTCACCGCCTCCAACAACGAAGTTGAATACGAGGCCCTGCTCCACAGGATGAGGATGGCAAAAGCCTGTGGCGCCAAAAGGCTCATAATATATGGCAACTCCAAGCTGGTGGTTAACCAGACAATGCACGAGTTTGACGCACTGAACGAGAATATGATCGCCTACCGCGACCTCTACGACACACTAGAAGGAGACTTCGACAGCTGCGAGCTACGGCACATAGGTCGCGAAAGCAATGAAGAGGCGGAGACACTCGCCAACATAGGCTCTACCTGCGACCCCATACCACCTGGGGTATTTCTCGAGCGCATCTGCGAACGCTCCATCAAGCCAAAGGCCGCAAAGAGGAAAACAAGCGCAACAACGGACTCGGGGGTGTTGGGTCCGCAGCATAGAAAACAAAAAATTTCCTACGGTGTGAACTACACGCCAAGATCTATCTACTAGGTACAAAGCAATGGGTGGACATACATCCAACGAGAACTTACGCTCGAAGACAACGAGTTTTGTTAACGAGTAGGAACTCGTGGTTGATGTAGTCGTACACTTGCCGATGTCAAGATCGTGAGGAAGTCCGAGCGCCGCAACTCAGCAGCGCATCCGCACTCGCACACACGTTCAAGCCACCGGACAACCTCCACCTCCTTGCTCCAGCGATCCAGCGGAAGCAGCAACTCCTTCCAGACGAAATGCCACCGGGAACATGTATCTCGCTAATCCGAGACCATGGGGGAATAATTCTAGAGGGAGAGAGATCCTTCACAAGGAGGTGTGAGGATGAAGGAGGGAATGGGTGGCATTTTATAGGAGGAGGGGGCTGCCCCCTCTCTCCATGGCCGGTGCATGGGGGGTGACCCCTCACCTTCCCCATTCGTGTGGTGGTAACCCTTCCACATTAAAATGCCTCTTCACATTCCCTTTTAAAGTCTCCACTTTAAATGCATTAAATTTGTCCAAATTTAATGCTCTCTCATTTAATAAAACTCTTTTTATTAAATTTATTCAGAATTTTGTTAATTACTTTAATTAACAAACATTCACATATAGCCCCTTGCAATATTTCAATATCACATGCATAACCACTTTTTGCAATTTCACCCGAAACACTTTCCGGTTTCTATTGAAACAATTCCTACGCTTTGCAATTCTTTTGTCTGAAACATATGTGCTCCAAAATGGTGTCCGGTAACTCTTAAGTGTGCCACCCTACGGTTCGCGAATAATGCAGACATGATCGAGACCCTTCTCCGATCAATAATCAGCAGCGGGACCTGGAGATCCGTACTGACTCCTACACATTCAACGATGACTTCTGTGATCATGAGAACCTTTAACGCTTGTAACTAAATCCCTTTGTCTCTCGATATATTACATGTCCGAGATTCGATCATCCATATGTCCATACCTAGTTTGATCTCGTTACCGACATGCACTCTTTTCTCGTTCCCGTGATATAACATTCTAGTGATCACATCACTTGCTTGCAAGCTATCTTAATGTGATATCACCGAGAGGGCCCAGAGTATATCTATCCGTCATTTGGATTGACAAATTCCACTCTTGATCCATGAGCCTCAACATAACACCTTCGTAGTACTGAACCCATCTTTATAGTCACCCTCTTACGGTGTGACGTTTGATGTTATCAAGATACTCTTCCGGTGTTAGCAATTAACATGATCTCATGGTCTAAGGATAAAGATTACTTCGTATGATGTTATAGCAATATAAACATAATGACTTGATCGTAATGCTATACTTCGGATGAATGTTCATCACATCATTCCACAAATGGTGTGACCTTGTTATTAACAACATCCAATGTCCATGATCAGGAAACCTTGATCATCTTGTTAATCAACAAGCTAGTCTATAAGAGAGGCATAACTAGGAACCCTTTTTGTTTATTAAACACACATGTATTGATGTTTCCGATCAATACAATTCTAGCATGTAAAATAAACATCTATCATATATAAGGAATATATAATAACAACTTTATTATTGCCTCTCAGGGCATATTTCCTTCAGTATCCCACTTGCACTAGAGACAATAATCTAGTTGACATAGTGATAAATCTAACACCCATGGAGTTTTGGTGTTGATCATGTTTTTCCCTAGGGAGAACTTTAGTCAGTGGATCTGCTACATTTAGGTCCGTGTGTACTTTACACATCTTTATATCTCCATCCTTGACATGCTCGCGGATGGAGTGAAACCGGCGCTTAATATGCTTGGAATTCTTGTGAGATCTCGGTTCCTTTGCGTTGTCTATGGCTCCATTATTGTCACAATAGATCACCATTGGGTCCAACGCACTAGGAACCACACCTAGTTTTGTAATGAACTCTTTCATCCAAACCGCCTCCTGCGCCGCTTCTAAAGCAGCAACATATTCCGCCTCCGTCGTTGAACTAGCCACCAGAGGTTGTTTGGAACTCCTCCAACTAACTGTTGCTCCGTTCAAGAGAAATACGTATCCGGATTGAGACTTAGAGTCATCCGGATCGGTGTCAAAGCTAGCATCGACATAACACTTAGCGACTAGCTCTTCTCCACCTCCGTATATAAGAAACATATCTTTAGTTCTTCTCAAGTACTTGAGGATGTTCTTTACCGCTATCCAGTGTTCCAAACCTGGATCAGATTGGTACCTACCAGTCAAAGTAATAGCATGTGCCACATCCGGTCTTGTACATAGCATGGCATACTAATAGAGCCTATGGCCGAGCATAGGGGATCTTATCCATCATCTCTCTTTCTTCCGCCGTAGCCGGACTTTGAGTCTTAATGCCTTGCCTTGCAACATAGGTAAGAACCCCTTCTTACTTTCGTCCATATTAAACTTCTTTAATATCTTATCAAGGTATGTACTCTGCGATAGCCCAATTAGGCGCCTTGATCTATCTCTCTAGATTTTAATGCCTAATATATATGATGCTTCACAAAGGTCTTTCATCGAAAATTTGCTGTTTAGATAACTTTTAACACTGTTTAAAAGATCTATATCATTTCCAATCAATAATATGTCATCCACATATAATATCAGAAAGGCCACATTGCTCCCACTCACTTTCTTGTAAATACAAGCCTCTCCATAAGTTTGGACAAATCCAAACTCTTTGATCACCTCATCAAAGCGGAGATTCCAACTCTGGGATGCTTGGTTTAGTCCATAGATGGATCGCTGAAGTTTGCATACCTTATTAGCATCCTTAGGATCGACAAAACCCTTAGGTTGTATCATATACAACTCTTCTTCAATATTACCATTGAGGAATGCAATTTTGACATCCATCTACCATATTTCATAATCGAAATATGCAGCAATTGCTAACATAATCCTAACTGACTTAAGCATCGCTACGGGAGAGAATGTCTCATCGTAGTCAACTCCTTGAATTTGTCGAAACCCCTTTGTGACAAGTCGAGCCTTATAGATGGTCACATTACCATCAGCATCAGTTTTTCTTTTGAAAATCCATTTATTCTCAACGGCCTTTCGGTCGTGAGGTAAGTCCACGAAGTTCCAAACTTGGTTCTCGTACATGGATTCCATCTCGGATTTCATGGCTTCCAGCCATTTGTTGGAATCTGGGCTCATCATCGCTTCTTCATACGTCGCAGGGTCATCCATTTCATCAACCATGAAATTCACAACAGGATTGCCATACAGTTCAGGAGCTGCACGTGTCCTGCTTGACCTGCGAGGTTCGGTAGTGTCTTCTTTCGGAGTTTCAGGATCATTATCATTAGCTCTCTCTTCATCAGGTGAAGTCAACTCCGAAACAACTTCCGGTGCTGCGCCATTCGCCATTCCATGAAGAGAAGGTTCAATAACCTCCTCGAGTTCTACCTTCCGACTACTCATACCTTTCGCGAGAAACTCCTTCTCAAGAAAGGATCCATTCTTGGCAACAAAAACCTTGCCCTCGGATCTGTGATAGAAGGTATACCCAATTGTTTCCTTAGGGTATCCTATGAAGACGTATTTTTCCGCTTTGGGTTCGAGTTTATCTGGTTGAAGTTTCTTCACATAAACATCGCATCCCCAAACTTTAAGAAATGACAGCTTAGGTTTGTTTCCAAACCATAATTCATACGGTGTCGTTTCAACGGATTTAGATGGTGCCCGATTTAAAGTGAATGCAGCTGTTTCCAGTGCATAACCCCAAAATGACAGTGGCAAGTCAGTCAGAGACATCATAGACCGAACCATATCCAATAAGGTACGATTACGATGTTCCGACACACCATTACGTTGTGGTGTTCCGGCAGACGTGAGTTGTGAAACTATTCCACTCTCTTTCATGTGTGTTCTAAACTCGTAACTTAGATACTCTCATCCACGGTCAGACCGTAGAAATTTGGTCTTTCTATTACGATGATTTTCCACTTCATTCTGAAATTCCTTGAACTTTTCAAAAGTTTCAGATTTGTGTTTCATCAAATAGATATACCCATATCTACTCAAATCATCCGTGAAAGTAACAAAATAACGATATCCACCTCGCGTCGACACACTCATTGGTCCACACACATCAGTATGTATGATTTACAATAGATCTGTCGCCCGTTCCATTGAATCGGAAAACTGCGTTCTAGTCATCTTGCCCATAAGGCATGGCTCACATGTATCAAATGATTCAAAATCAAGTGATTCCAAAAGTCCATCAAAATGGAGTTTCTTCATGCGTTTAACGCCAATATGACCTAGACGGCAGTGCCACATATATGTAGACATATCATCATCAAGTTTAATCTTTTTAGCATTAACATTACGAATCTGTGTAATATTACTATCGAGATCCAACAGAAATAAACCATTCAACATAGGTGCATGACCATAAAAGATATCATTCTTATAAATCGAACAACCATTGTTTTCAGATTTAAAGGAATGACCACTTTGCATCAAACACGATCCAGATACAATGTTCATTCTCAGTGCAGGCGCTAAATAACAATTATTTAGGTTTATAACTAATCCCGATGGCAAATGGAGAGGTAGCGTCCCGACGGCGATCACATCAACTTTTGATCCATTGCCATCCCGCATTCTGACCTCATCCCTTGCTAGTTGTCGCTTGTTCCGTAGCCCCTGAACCGAGTTACATATATTAGCAACCGATCCCGTATCAAATACCCAGGTGCTACTATGAGTACTAGTCAAGTACACATCAATAACATGTATATCATATATACCTTTGTTTGCCTTGCCGGACTTCTTGTCCGCCAAATACTTGGGGAAGTTGCGCTTCCAATGGCCAGCCCCCTTACAATAGTAGCACTCGGTGTCAGACTTAGGGCCAGCTCGGGGTTTCTTTTCAGGCGTGGCAACAGACTTGCCACCCTTCTTTCCCTTGTGCTTGCCTTTCTTGTCTTTCTTGAAACCGGTGGTCCTATTGATCATCCATAGATCAGGCTCTAATACCACTGTTGGGTCCACAACATAGAAAAAAAAATTCCTACGGTGTGAACTACACGCCAAGATCTATCTACTAGTTGCAAAGCAACGAGTGGACATACATCCAACGAGAACTTACCCTCGAGGACAACGAGTTTTGTTAACGAGTAGAACTCGTGGTTGATGTAGTCGTACACTTGCCGATCTCAAGATCGTGAGGAAGTCCGAGCGCCGCAACTCAGCAGCGCATCCGCACTCGCACACACGTTCAAGCCACCGGACAACCTCCACCTCCTCGCTCCAGCAATCCAGCGGAAGCAGCAACTCCTTCCAGACGAAATGCCACCGGGAACATGTATCTCGCTAATCCGAGACCATGGGGGAATAATTCTAGAGGGGGAGAGAGATCCTTCACAAGGAGGTGTGAGGATGAAGGAGGGAATGGGTGGACTTTTATAGGAGGAGGGGGTGCCCCCTCTCTCCATGGCCGGCGCATGGGGGCTGACCCCTCACCTCCCCCATTCATGTGGTGGTAACCCCTCCACATTAAAATGCCTCTTCACATTCCCTTTTAAAGTCTCCACTTTAAATGCATTAAATTTCTCCAAATTTAATGCTCTCTCATTTAATAAAACTCTTTTTATTAAATTTATTCAGAATTTTGTTAATTACTTTAATTAACAAACATTCACGTATAGCCCCTTGCAATATTTCAATATCACATGCAGAACCACTTTCTGCAATTTCACCCGAAACACTTTCCGGTTTCTATTGAAACAATTCCTGCGCTTTGCAATTCTTTTGTCTGAAACATATGTGCTCCAAAATGGTGTCCGGTAAATCTTAAGTGTGCCACCCTACGGTTCGCGAATAATGCAGACATGATCGAGACCCTTCTCCGATCAATAATCAGCAGCGGGACCTGGAGATCCGTACTGACTCCTACACATTCAACGATGACTTCTGTGATCGTGAGAACCTTTAACGTTACAAATAAGGCTACTCAGCCAAGGCTACTTAGACACACATTGTACTTCGTACTACCCCAGAAATAAATAAAGCTAAGTGCCCCGAAACTCTATGTTTTTCTTTCATTTTTCGCAAATTATCCACTCGGGGGCTACGCCACCCTGTACGCATCTGTTCTACGAACTCAAACACGATATCCTGAGTAGCTGGCACACCAATCGAAACCCTTGACAAAGCATCAACCCAGTTGCAATGCACCTGACAGGTTGACAAGGGACTAAGATAAACTCAAAGCCAGGCTAACAAAAAGGAATCGCATAGTGCAACGCACTCACAAAACATACACGCTAACAAGCTCTTTTATACATCATTGTCAATCAATTATACACAGCATATATACAAACTTTACAACATTGGTACAACTATGTGCAGGATACAAACTAAAAAACTGTTGCAACAAGAGAACATTGGTCTGCTCCTCGAAGAAATTGATGATCTCCTCTGCCGGGCGGTCCACTGCCTGATAATGCGGCACCATGTTCCAAGCAAAACCCGCTGGAGGAGCAGGTGGCCCAGCCGCAATTGTTGCAACGTCCACAACAGGCCTATTCGATCGCACCAGTGACAGAGCAGCTTTGGCACCAGCCACTAATTGTTGCTGCACACACTCGCAGACCGCAATCAAATCCTGGAATCTAGCGAGAAGAGCCAGCAGGCTCGATGGAACGACGTCCAGCAGAAACATCGTATGGTAAATATTCTTCAAGCATGACTGTGACTTCTTCAAGAAATGAAGCACTCGCGACGCACGATCCTGTAGGGTCGCCAACGCGATCGCGCGATCATGATCTACCGAGAAGTACCCACTCGCCTGAAGCTGCTCTTGTGTCAAGTCATTCATGCGAATGGCAATTCGATACTTCTCATCCTGCGGATGGCGCGCGCTGAAAACTATACAAGGAAAAGGCAAAATATGAGGACAACGAACTACTATGAGTGACTACAAGGAAACGACATGAGGGAAGAAGACTGACATTTGAACTGGTCGCCCAACTGCGTCACCTCCCCTAGCAGATACTGCTCTCGGGCAACGGATTTTTCAGCTTTCGACTTCCATACGTCCGCATTTCCGCGGAGTACGGGCAATTCACGCTCCAATTGCTTCACGCGGTCACGGAGTCGCGAGAGTAGAGAAAGCTCATCCACCCTTGAACGCGGTGGTGCTAAAGTGTCATCAAGGGGAGGTGAATCCTGAGGCTCCCTCAAAGGATCACTCGACGTGTCCTACCACAAGTCAAGCAAGAGAAAATAAGAGGACTAGGACGAGGCATAAACTAAAGATTCGAGTGCATTCAAGCTTAACAAAGGTATCAACAGATACACTCGCCAACAGGCATGTTCTTGACGGAATACATAATCTATTTAACTATTACAAGTTGCAACTACTGATGAGCGACTGGCTTCTTCGATTTCGACTTTGGTTTCGAGGGCCTCATTGAGTCTGTGGCAGTATCAGATGCCACAGACTTCCCGCCGGCCCCTGACGTCGCAGCCCTCGCAGCTTTCTTGGTGCGCTGAAGCTCCACAGAGTACTTCGCAACTATCTTGATCAGCTGCAGGCCGTACTTGCCACAAGCAGTTGCGAAGGGAGCAAAGACTACCTGTTGGCCATTAGCGCCGACAGGCATCGCCTTGGAGACCGCCGCGGGGTCAACTTTGACTCCATCGGCTAGAACCATGGTGAGTGACATCGAAGTGCCTGCCACACGGAGCGAGTTCTTGAAGCTTGCAGGGACGCCCCCGGCAAGAGACTCCACCAGCTCGTTCATGTTCTCGATCAGCTCAGCCTTGGGCGCCATCTCTTCCCGGAGGTGACTGAGCACGCCCTTGGCCTTGGAGAGCATCTCTTGAACGCGGTGCTGCGGTCCTCGACTGCTAAAAGAGCACCCGCCAAGGCATCGTCACGACGGAGGGCCTGAGGGTCGAAGCTCAAATCGCCAGCATCTGTACAGAACCCACACATGGGCACGAAAGTCAGCATCAACGATAAATTCGAACAGAGAACAATAATGATATCTAGACAAGGTACCTGAGAAAGCCTTGGCAATCGAGAAAAGCTTCTCCTCGACCAACTTCTCCCTAGCCGCGAAGGAGGCGCGCAGATCCTCCTCGCGTTTCTGCGACTCGTCACGCGCCGCGATTGCCTCATCACGACTCTTTATCGCCGCGCCAAGCGCCTTTTCAAGGGAAGCGGCATCATAGAGGAGTGCATTATGCTCAGCTGCGAAACAAACAAAGATAGGTTATCAGTCTAATATATCACAAGGAGGACGAAGAAGAATCAAGACACTTACTTTCAACTACGCGATGGCGAGTATCCAGCATTGCATGCTGGCGACCCATCGTAAGAACTTGCTCCGCTAAGCGAGCAACTCCCTTCACAATAAGTTGCGATAGGAAAAAAACAGCAAAGGATAAGCAAGATGATAGAAGATGGTACATTCGACTGCAAAAATAGAGGAAACAAAATACCACACTTACATGATCCTCCAAAGACTCTGAAGCCGATGGATTCGCAGTCGTCCGGATAACCATCTGGTGCTCCATATCATGCAGAGAACTCGATGAATTATGGCCGGAGTGGGCCGCCAATGGAGGAGAAGGAGTGTGCTCAACCACTTTCTTGGCTTTGGAGGCCACGACTCCAGATTCTTTCAATAATTGTACGTCGTTAGAAGATGACGACGCATGTTGGCTGCAAAACAAAACCAATATCAAGAAAAGGCAACCCCAAAGAAGAACCAAAAGGGAAGACTCGAATACTTACCAATCAAACTTATCAAAGTCGAAGGATTGATCCCCCGACTCTGACGATGATTCCTTCGGCAGCCACATCTTCTTGGGAGAGGATGGCACCATGGCACTCACAGGAATGGCAGGGATCGGTGACTCTGCACCAACACCTGCACCTTCCGGATTCGAAGGAGACGACGCATACGAATCCTCAATGTGCGAACGCTTGTGAGTATCCAGACTACTCGACTCGGGGGCTTCCTCGTCCACATCAGATGGGACGGTCGACTCCGACTCATCCTCTTCCAAGGCTTCACGAGGAATAACCCCCTCAGGAAGAGGAGGCATACAGGGCGACACTACCCAATCCTGCATACAACATAATTTAGCACAAAGTCAAGAAATAGCAAAGAAGCAATCGACAAACAAAGCTACTACGTAGCACAACTGTACCTCAGGAGGAGGGTTAGCAGCATCGAACGGAGGAACGACTGGTTCACTGGGGAGCACATCCTTGACGGTGTACTTGGTGACCAGTCGCACCCTTTTGTCTACCTCACTCGCGGACATGCCATCGGCAGACACACGAGTGACATCGTCCGTGCCAGCCCACTGGAACATGGGGTGGACTCTAGCCTGCAGGGGCTGGAGGCGACGGCGCAGCCATGTGCGAATGAGGGCGCAGGCTCCCTCCTCTTTGCCCATGTGACTCTCGAGGTCGCGGACACGCGCATATAGCACATCCATCTCCACGGACTCGCCGGGAATAATTACGTTCTTCCAGGAAAGCCTCCTCTTGCACGGCGTCGCGGGGTCGAAGGGCGCGAGTCCGTAGTGTTCTCCATCGGCCTTCTGGTCGTGGATGTAGAACCATTTGTCCCTCCACCCTTGGACGGACATCATCAGCTTGATGTCGAAGTACGTGGCGGAAGGATCGACGTGGATACCGTAGCCGCCTACATCATAGACTACGGAGCCCGATTGGCGCTTCAACTTGAAGAGGCGCTTGAAGAGGCCGAAGTGCGGCTCAATTCCGAGCCAGCACTCGCAAAGGGTAATGTAGCAAGCTACATGGAGGATGGAGTTTGGAGACAGCTGATGGAGCTAGAGCCCGTAAAAGCAGAGAAGGTCCCTGAAGAAAGGATGTAGGGGCAACGAAAGACCACAGATGATGAACGCTAAGAACATCACCTGAAAGCCGGCAGGAGGAGAGGGGATTACCTCGCTGCCAGGGATGTGTGCGTCCGCGACTGTGGAAGACAAAACTCCGTCCTGGCGCAGCAGACAAAGCTCAGAAGACTTTATCACGGCCGCGCGCCACGTGCCATTGGTGACGCGAGTGCCCGTGCCCTTCTTCTTTCTGACGACGGCGGTGCTGGTGCCCGCAGCGGCGGCGCCACCCTTCTTCTTCATGGCAGCCGCGGCAGCAGCGGAATCGGCTGCAGCACCTCCCTTCTTCTTCCCCATTACACGGCGGTGGTGTGACCGGAGGAAGTAGCTAGGAAATACGCGGAGCTGGTCCAGCGCCGCGAAGGAAAAGGAGCGCAAAGAAGCTGAGAAGCAGTGCCAATGGCGACGGAGGCAAAGGAAGAAAAGAAGCAGATGTGAATTTTACCGTTGCCGCATCGCTACTTAACCCCCTAGAAGATGCAATCCAACGGCTAAGAAAAACCCTATCAAATGCGTGGCGTTCATCGTGCTCGACACGTGGAGGACCTGAAGCGCAAACCGTCCCCCACTACACCCATTACGCACAGAAATCGACGAGGCGTAGTTAAAACAAAGATTACGCATGCCCGGCCAAATCAGAGTCAGGAAATGGGACCCACCGCTCGTCACGTCCCGTCAAACTCGCTCACGCGGGCAACTGAGGTCATGGATCGTCAGCACTGACGTCATCAAAAACTACACAACAAAAGACTTCGACCACTTTAGTCGTTGCTCGAGTCTTTGACTCCACCAAGCACTCGGGGGCTACTCCCATAGGGAGCACTGGTCGTGCACCCTACGATTTTCTTCTTCTTCTTTTTACAGGAACATGGACAATCAAAGCAAACCCAACCACTCGAAGCACAATTTGACTATGGACGTGGGTTACTCCCATAGGGAGCACCGGAAGCAAATTCAACTGAAACAAGCAAACAAAAGACGACAGCAGTCGCAAAAGTTCTTTAGTCCCTGCCTGAGTCTTCGACTCAACCAGGCACTCGGGGCCTACTCCCATAGGGAGCGATGGTCGCGCACCCTATGATTATTTGAACATTATACTATGCATTGATGACACCCACACTCGAAGCTTATGGCGACACCGCCTCATGACATTGCCCTACAAAGAGATTGCGTCTCCTGGGTCACCCGAATCATCTCCGCAATGACAAATTTCGGATGCCGTGCTTGCAGCGTGAAGATAAGACCTGAATAAGGCCTGGCAACGCATTTTCTATGCACTACCAGAAATATATCCGTGCCAATAGGTACGATGAACATGCCTTGACGGACGCGTCGAGTGCTCACACCCATATACTGGAATTCGACTCCTGTAAGACCTCCGTGGCTTGAGTCGAATTACACCAGCACTTTTCTGGATTCGAGTCCGGGGACTCGAGTTCGAGTAGATGGCGTTGTTTTACCCTAAGGTAGTTAACTGATACTGATGCATCGGTTAAATCAGGCACACACATCAACAATCCCTATGACATAAGCAAATCAGTCGAAACACATACTCATCCATGCACTCAAAAGGCTTCATAAAGTCCCCAGTCGAATCTGCGAATCCACTGGACACTCGGGGGCTACTGACATGGGTATACCCTACAGGTACTCGAGCTTGGTATATACGGCCTGAATATAGCGGGAGCGCACGGTGTCACCAAGGCCCAAACAAAGGACTCGAGTAACCTACGGACTCTCGATTGCTTAAAGAACAAGAAGAAGCTAAAGATAGAAAGCTCAAAGGGGAAAACCCTAACCTGTAACCGACTCGATCTGTCACCCGAGACCTAGCCTATGTATATAAAGGCTAGGAAGGGCGGCGAGGAGCACACACACAACCCTAGTTTCCACAACCCTCGCTAGATTGCATCTACGCACCATTGTAATCCTCGATTCCTTCGATAATTCCACGAGCAGACAAGCAGGAGTAGGGACCTCTCCGAGGCCTGAACCTGGGTAAATCTTCGAGTCCCATGTGTGCTTGTTTGCTAGCCGATAGATGTCTCCAGCGCTCCCTCCTTCTCCAAAACCCAAGTCCATAACAATGGGCATTGATGAGTTAAACCCTCGTCAGGTGCGATGAAAAGGAAAATTTCCTCCTACAACATTGTTCGACATCCCATGATGCATATGTATGCACAATATGGACACATTATCACAAACTATGCCTTGATTCTAGCCATAACATTGGTCATTTGACCCGAAAGCCAGGAAACCTCGAATGAGTTAGGTCATTTTGTGAAGGGTTTTTTGAGACATAATAAATATACCAAGTTTGATTATGACACCACACAAAGGTCTCACATTTTTTTTATTTTTTTTATTTAGTTATGGTCATTTGAAACTATCGACAAACCCTAATTGAACAGTGGGCATGAAGATTCTTAGCTTGGGGCTGAGCCTCGCTAAACTTGCATTGAATCTCTAAAAACATCATATTGTGAACCTAAAAATGATTTTTTTCAAAAAATCATGAACATTAGATCATGTACCTGCAGTTCATATATGACCCACTTCCTTCCAATTCGGCAGAAATTTGTCTTTTTCAGCAGGAGTAGATGGAAAGGTTTATGAATTCCCGGTTGGGACATCATTCATGTAAGGTGGTCTATTATTTTTGAAAAATGGTGTGGTAACATTTTTGTATTTAACGGTTGGCGTTGCTTCACAAAACACCCCGATTTTTTGTGCTCCGAAAATAGAAAATGCTTTTTCCGTGCGATGAAATGGAAAACTTCCTCCTGCAACATTGTTCTCCATCCCATGATGCACATGCATACACAATATAGGCACATTATCACAAACCATGTCGCGATTCTAGCCATAAGATTGGTAGTTTGACCGGAAAGTCAGGAAACCTTGAATGAGATAGGTCATTTTGTGAAGGGTTTTATGAGACATAATAAAAATACCAAGTTTGATATTTTTCCTGCCAACTATGTCACATAATATGAAGCCACGCGAAGGTCTCGCATTTTTTTATTTTTTTGTTTAGTTATGGTCATTTGAAAGTATCGTCAAACCCTAATCGAACGGTGGACATGACGATTCTTAGATCGGGGCCGAGCCTCGCTAAAATTGCATTATATCTATGAATAAACATCATATTGTGAACCTAAAAATGATTTTTTCAAAAATTCATGACCATCAGATCATGTACCTATAGTTCATATCTAACCGACTTCCTACCGATTCAGTAGAAATTTGTCTTTTTCAGCAGGGGTGGATGGAAAGGTTTACGAATACCCGGTTGGGACATTGTCCATGTAAGGTGGTCTAGTATTTTTTAAAAATGGGTGGTACATTTTTCTATTCACCTTTGGTGTTGCTTCACAAAACGACCCGATTTTTGTGCTTCAAAAATAGAAAATAGCTTTTTCGTGCGACGAAAAGGAAAACTTCCTCCTGCACCATTGTTCGCCATCCCATGATAAACATGCATGCACAATATGGGCATATTATCACAAACTATATCGCGATTCTAGCCATAACATTGGTAGTTTGACCCGAAAGTAAGGAAACCTCGAATGGGATAGGTCATTTTGTGAAGGTTTTTTGAGACATAATAAATATACCAAGTTTTATATTTTCCTTGCAACTATATCACATAATATGACACCATGCGAAGTTTTTACATTTTTGGATTGTTTTTGAATTTGTTATGCCCATTTGAAACTATATGTAATGTTTTATGCTTTAATTAATTTTTATTTCAATATGTGTAATATTTGAGTTTAAGTAGATAGATCTTGTTTTTCTGCAAATTTTGATATATTATTTGTATTTTTCTCAAATAGAATGATTTAGTTTGATTTTTCTAAGATTAATGAGGTAAAAGGGGAAATAGCTATGCCGAGGGCAGCCGTCGGCGTAGCTCTCCTACGCTGAGGGCAATTCTACGCCGATGGTCAGCTTCGTGGGGCGCCCAACTCGTGGCCTACGTCGACGACCCCAAGTTTTGGCCATCGATGTAGCCTCTAGCCCTCAGCATAGCTTGTCGTTCCTGTAGTGGCAATAAATGAGACTTTGCATGATACCACACCTATGTTATTTTCCACTATGGGGTAGTAACTTAGACTAGTAACATATGCATGTTACTACTCTAAGTTATTCCCCACTATGACCAACCTAAATATAGTAACTTGCATATGTTACTATCTTCATAGTGGGTGATAACATGTGTGTGGTGTTATGCAAGACCTAATTAATTAGGTTCTAGACTCATATAGTATTGGTATGTGTGATGTTATGGTAATACCTCCCTCTATTTCATCATTAATTATTATATCATGTACATGCAAGTTACTAGCTAGTAATAAGTTACTCCCACCTGACGAGAGGGATGGTTGCTGTCTCTGCATTAAATAGAGGAAGAGTTGTTGAGCTAGACAGGGAAGACCAATATTTTAACATATGCTGAGTTTGGGGATCGGAGCAAGTAGTTGCTCCGGTTCCTTGACTTTTTTTGTGGCATCGGTTGTGCAGCGTAGGCACTGGTGCCGTATGGATGAGAAGTGGTTTGGGCACCGATATTTGCATATGCTATGGAGGACCACCCAAGTTCTATGGATTTTCAAGCTTTTTAGCTAAAAGAGAGCAACTATATAGATGCATAGTCTGGTGGTACTTCCCCTTGCTATCGGTAAAAGAGAGAAACTATTTGGATGCGATGATGATTCAGTTTATTTATATAACATAACTAGTATAGGTACAACACAACCACGACAGAAACTAAAACATACTCTAGACGGAATCAGCACACACATAGACACCCGAATATCATACAGTTCTTTTTTGTCAAGAACCTATGTCGCCCTCTGCCTGTGCGGGCACGCCGTCTGGTGTTCAATGAACTTGAGGAAGCTGCCAGCCATGTCGCAACCTTTGTTGCTGCACTTGAGCCTCATTTCCAAGGACATCTGATTCACGATAGTGGTTGGTTCGAAGACGCCTCCGTATTCACATCCTGGGCACTGGCCATCGAACAATTTTCCAACACATTGTGCGCATGCAATGTGCGCCGTGGCCTTGCCAAAGCATTGGTCGTGCAAGGAAAAGAGATTTAGCCCCAAAACAAGAATTGTATCGAACCAGTGTGGAAAACATCATGAAGAAAGAAGTAATAACCATGTACGCGGGACAACGAACAATTTGAGAACACAGCCTGTAGCTGAAGACCTGCCTCATTGCACTCATGTCAATCGTAGCTTCAAACCACTCGTCTGCCATAGAGTCGCCTTCTTCAACTGCGGCGGATCTGAGAGGGATTTTGAGACCGAGCGAGAGAGAAGAGGGAGGAGCGCAGATCTAAGAGGGTTGATGAGAGCGAGCGAGAGAGATTGGAACTATAGTTAAATACTAGGAGTACTAGACTCCTCATCTCACTCTAGGCAATATTGTCCGTCCATCCAAATTCAACGGCCATGAACCGACACCTTATCTCTTTGGCAAGAGACTGGCGCGGAGAAAACTAGGGAAACGCTGTGTTCCCCGAGTAATTATCTCCCTCTAACCCAGTGTACACGTCGCTTTGATGACCTACGTCTACGTGGAAAACTAAATATTATACTCCAGTACTACTCCGGGATGGAGGTACTAGTACTACTACTCTACCTCTGTTTGGGATGAGACTAGCCCCAAATGGGGGTATCAGGTGGTACGTATCATGCATTATTACATGCATGGAAAATGCTTATGTGTCACGGCAATTAATGATGAAAGAGACTGTGTTGATATCATAGGTAGAGTATCATAGAAAAAATAATCTCAAATAAATCTTGTACACAATTTTACCTTGAGATTACAAAACAATAAGGCATACTTCTATAGTTATATCAAGTGCCGGAGCACTCAGGCATGTGTAACTTATTACTATTGTATACTGGAGTACATACTCCAAGAATTTATAGGACTCGTTGCTCGAGCTGCCAGTTGCTCGCCACCTCTTTTTCGAGAGTACATAGTACTCCTACTATCTAATTAACTGCGGCCAGCTGAAAGTACGGCTGCTACAAGTACTGATATGACATTTCTCTTGTGAGTTAATGCCCCGAACAACCACCGACTGCGAAAAAACTCACGCACCTCCAAGAGGTCGCTCTATATACTCCTTGGAGCATCTAAAAAAAGTACTCCTTGGAGAAATTCTTGGTCAAAGCAAAAACACCGAAAAAGAGGTCCCCTCATTGTAGCGATGGGAGTAAAACTGAGTAGCATCGCTAGTACTACTACTAGTAGTATACTATTCCTTCGCAAAAAGCAGTTCAACTTCTTCATTCTACTCTCCAGCGAAATTTCTTTCTTCCATGAAAGTCATGTTACCCTCACAAATACTTGAAGGAATCTCGATGGATTGGCTGCCTCATCCTCGGAGGTCTACTTCGGTTCGAGGCCAGGCCCGGGAACAGTTCATCCGGTGGGAACATGTCACTGTTGGAGCCGCCTCTTTAGAGCACCGAATCGCCCGCGGTAAACGTGTGTTGGCCCTGCCGGCCGACAACGCGATTTTGGTACCCCTCAAGGCTACCGATCCTGCACTAGCCACGTCACGGAGGCGTCAACACGGCATGCAAACAAAAGTGGACCTCTACAACAAAGCGCTAGTCCCGGTGTGCCTCCATTTAGACTGTGACAAAGCTGCGTACGGGCAGGCGCTTTGGTTGGACATCAACCGTGGGCAACTTAAGCCCGTGCGAAGCAGTGGCCAATCCTTCTGCCAGGAACCTGTAGCCAGTGATAATGCGACCGGGGCAGACAACTCGGGTGGGCGCCACATTGCCGTGGCCGTGGCCGATTTCGTCCTGGGTCCCCTCAAGCCCATCGATCCTATGATGGCCCTTGCTTACGATCAGGACATGCTCGCGTTCAAGCTCGCGTGCGAGGAACCTGTGGCCAGCGAGCATGCGACCGGGGCAGACAACTCGTGTGGGCGCCAGGTCTCCATGACCGTGGCAGACGACGCCATCATGGGTCCCCTCGAGCCTATCGATCCTATGATGGCCCTTGCTTACCATCAGGACATGGTCGAGTTCGAGATCGAGCACGAGGAACATGCGGTCGGCGAAGGTGCGGCTGGGGAAATTGACTCAGTAGGGGGGCAGGTCGACCTCTTCGGACCTTCGCCTGACGTTAACCACGTACAACAGTGACTTCAGTCCTCAAATTAGTTTACCAGATTCTTAGTTGTGCTCCTCTACTCGTTTCGAGCAATCTCGTCCCTTCGACCATGATCAACACGCAGGAGCATGTTGTGTTTTGTGTGTGAAGCAAACAGTAGTAGGAAGATTCTGGCTCAGCTGCTCGGTTGAAATTTAGCCGGATCCGACTACCTTTCCAAGCTAAATTTTAGGGGCCTTTGTGCCAATTGTATGGACTTGGATGTAATTTTCTATTTTTTGATGTAACCTTTAATCCCACCGACTATGTTGATTGAAGCATGATGCACTTTCAAGTGAAATTAGCTATAAAATTAAGCTTGAAAAATATAACATGTAATTTATCCAACCAATTCATGTAGTAGATGTGCATATCTTGGCGTTGGTAAACAGCTTTGCCAATGGGAGTTTCCAAATACTAGGAAAAGTAACAACTCCAATTTTCTAAGCGATGGAAATATTTTTTCTATAAAGCTAGCAAAGTACTCCACTTCCATACTAGTACTACTCAAAAAGGGAGGCGCCTCCTTCCAGAAAAAAAGGAGGCAGTGCGAGAGCAACGGGAGGAGGAGTCGGAAGGCGGTGCGATGTTAGAGCAAAGCTATGATGGGCTGCTGACATGATGTACAGGGTACACTCCACTAGTAGTAAATATATGGACCTCATACTAGTAATATGCATGCAAAACAAGTTGTGTTTTATCTCTCCTTCGCTGGCTCTCACCATCTGAAAAGGAAATGGACGTCGCCTAAAGGGGGGTGAATAGGCGTTTTAAAAATATTACGGTTTAGGCTCTAATAAATGCGGAATAAAACTTAACGTTTAATTTATCAAGCCAAAACCTATATCCACTAGTTTCACTAAGTGCACCAACAACCTATGCTAAGCAAGACAAGCAACAAGGTGATAGCAAGATATAGTACTTCAAGCACGAAGGCTATCACAATGTAAATTGCATAAGTAAAGGGCTCGGTTGAGAGATAACCAATGGACGCGGAGACAAAGATTTGTTTCCCGAAGTTCACTTCCAAAGAAGCTACGTCTCCGTTGGAGAGGTGCGTGGGCGCAATGAACTTCGAACCCCACAAATGGCTCACCTCGAGGTGTAGTGGCTCGATGCTCACCCAACGCCACACAAGGCCTCACCAAGGATGTGAAGCCACGCAACTCACCGACGCCACAAAAGTCTCACCCTATTCTCCCGTGAGCTCGCCACAAAGGCCTACTCACGTTCCACTATGGGACACTTGAGGGCGGTCACCGAACCCGTACAAGGATTGGGGCAATCTCCACAACTCAATTGGAGGGCTCCCAAGAAACGCCACAAAGGCTCCACAATGCCACAAAAGGCCAACAAGCTTGGGGAACCTCCACAACTCAATTGGAGCCCCAAGAACACACCACAACTCCGCACAACCGTCTAGGGTTCTAAGAACCCAAGAGAAACAAGCCCAAGGGCTTGAACTCGCCGAATCTCCGAGGAGAACTCAAACCTATGCACCAAATGCAAGAGGCAAGTCCTTCACTCTCAAATTCCACCAAAGCTACAAAAGCTATTGGGGGAATAAGGGAGGAAGAACACAAGAGGAGAACACAAAACTCTCCAAGATCTAGATCCCAAGGATTCCTTCACAAAGAAGGGATTTTGCTTGGTGGGGCTTGTAGATCTAGATCTCCTCTCTCAAATCCCGCAAAAAGATGCAAGAATCATAGGAGGGAGAAGGGGATAGGCCAAGCTCTTCAAGGTCAACAATGGAGGAGAGAGAGAGAGCAAGAACCAAGAAAAACGAGAGAGGGCCGAAGGGGGAAGGGGAGCTCCTTTTAAAGGGCTCCCGATCTGCCCGTTACCCACAGAATCACGCACGGCCGGTAGTACCGGTGGGTGGCCGGTACTACCGGTGGCACCCAGCCAACGGTCAGAAAACAGCGAGGCAAAGAACAAAAACGTGAGCCTGGCTGGTACTACCGTCGCTTCGCCGGAACTATCAGTGGCAAGAATGTCCTAGCGGTACCACCGCCTGAAGATCCGATCCAAGTTCCGACAAATAGCGCAGACCAGGCAGAGAGCATACTGAACCAAAAATGTGTTCACCGGAAGTTGGGCCGGTATTAACACCAGTACTACCGGCGGCATTTCTGCCGGAGCGGTACTTCCGGTGTCTGGCCGGTACTTCCGGTCAGAGAAACTTCAGAACCAGAAATGCCACAACTTTTGCATCCGAACTCCAAATGAGATGAAACCAATTTTGTTGGAAAGATAATCGAAATATTGGATATCACCAAGGGAGAAAATACCATTAATATATATATGAGATACCTCCAAGGTGTGGAGCCAGAAAACCCGCAAGATCAAAAACACAATAAGATATGCAAGGGAAATCCGTTTTTGATGAACTACAACTTGTTATGAAGATAACCACAAGCTCTAAAACCTCACATGGACAAGAACTAAACAACAACCAAGAAAGATGATGCTATGAATGCAAAGGTTTGAGCTCTCTTCGAAAGATACGAACGAGTCACCCACTCGAGAGCCCCTCTTGATAGTACGGCTATCTATCCTAAACCCGGCCTCCCAACACTACACGAGAACGGTAAAATAGAAACCCTATCAAGATCATACCTTTGCCTTGAGCATCCCACTTGAGCTTGATGAAGACGATCTTGTCACCTTCAATATGGAACACCTTTCTTGATTGCTCGTGCTTGCTCTTGCTTGATGAAGACTTGCGAATGGCTCCCCCATAATCCATGGGCAAACCTCTTCTTTGACCTTGTCTTCATCACTCCATGAACGCCGAGGAGGCAAGCTCCAAGCATGAGATCTTCTAGAGATGGTGCATCTTGATCTTGCACAACAATTCTTGACGATGTCTTGAAGATAGCCATGAGGAACTCCATCTTCTTCTTCTTCTTCAAGACATACTTGATCTTCTTCTTCTACTTGATTCCAATAGGCACAAAGCCCTTGGACAATGCTTCTTCTTTTTCATCCTTGAAACCAACACATGGTCCAAGCGATGCCAATGGACAAACCTACAAGTGAAACTCAATTTGCACATTAGTCCATAGGGATTGTCATTAATTACCAAAACCACACATGGGGGTATACATGCCCTTTCAACATCCATCCTCCATCGATCTCTTCTCTGCAGCCACGGGTGCATAGTCCGGCTTGTCTCTTCGTCATCCACAGCATGGTGTCGCGCACGTGTGCCTTGGTACGGCGCACCGATCTACTTCCAACAACCATTTTTTCCAAAATTCAAGCGATCTACCGGATTAATAATCATCTACACCAATACAAAAAGTCTCAAAAGTAATCATAATAATTACAAAAAGGTCCTCAGACCACATTGCGACAACTATAAACCCTAGTGCGCTAATTGGAGTGTCTCGCTCCTTTGGGACCTATGGTACCCCGGTTCCAAAAAATAAATAAGGAATGCCACTGCCTCGATTTTCAGACAAAGTGTACATGCTTTCTTACAATTCCCAAGTTTTAGGATTTTTCAAGCGGGCATAGAAATGTTTTTCATTTTATTCCTATTTAATCTTCTTACTTTTTTATGAGGTTGTTGCATGTAATGCTAGTTGTTCTATAGTTCAAATGTTAGGTATTGTACATGTTGGTATAAAGCTGGCAATAGATGACGTGTCACTTTGTTATACCTAAAACTCGGTTATACTATTGAACTATCTCTCACTCACTTGTAGAATATTAATTTAAACCTAATTTGACAAATCGACGGAAAGTCGTAGAAAAGAATTTTGATTGGATTGTTCCTGAAAACCCGTTTGATAAAAATAGTGAACCCAAGAGTAGTGAGAAAGGATCCTCTAGGACTTATTTGGATGAGATACCTTGCCCTGTTGAAGATATTTCTGGTATTGATCTTAATGCTTCTTCATTTGAGAATACTTGATTCTTTTATTGCTTCTTATGCCTAGCTCAAAGGCGTTAAAGAAAAGCACTTATTGGGAGATAACCCAAATTTCGTTAGGAATCTTTTGTTGAGTCTTTGAAGTTCTTGCTTCAGTAATAACCTCTCCTTATCATTTTTGTGTGGTTTTTGTGCCAATAGTGACCTCTAATGAGAGAGAAGTAATGCTTGAGAGAAGTAATGCTTGGGACAGATTTTTGTGCTTCGCTGTAGAAATTCATGAAAAATATCTATACGTCAGATTGAGCTATAAATGTTTGTGCTTCTGACCCAGGTTTTGATCTAACTTTCGTTAGTTTGACAATTTTCGATTTGAGCAACAGAAGGTCTTCGAAAAAATCGGTTTTTACCTGGTGGTCTGTTTTGACAGATTTCTGCCATTATTTGCATTTGCCTCTTAATCTCTTTCTCTTTGAGTTCTCTTTGATCATTTGAACTTTTTAAAGGAAGTGCTATAGTAGCTTGTGTTTTAATGGAAGTTTTACTTGTGTTGAAAGAACCAAAAGACTTATTATCTTGAGTGCACTAATGTTGCTAATGAAGATTGTGTGAAGTTTTGTATGAAGGAAATTTTAAAGTGTAGGGAAGAATAATGTGATAAGATGAAGTATGGAAAAAATCTCAAGCTTGGGGATGCCACCCGTGTCACCTCAAGAAATATTCAAGAAGTACAAGCATCAAAGCTTGGGGATGCCCAAGACATCCCCTTCTTCATCAATATAAATTTTAGGTTTCTTCCAAACACTTCATTTTTATTGTTTCATCCATAATTGTGTTGTTATTGGAGCGTCTTCGTTTTTGATTTTAGTATTAGTTTGCTTAAATAAATTGGTTGGACCCCCTCATTCATACATAGTTTCAAATAGGTTGATTTGGATTGGAAAAGAGTAGGAAAGTTCATGCTTAAGTGGTATAAAAGGAGCTTGTTTCTAACTGTGACTAAGAATTTATCATGTCATGCTTGATATTGTTTTAGCTTTATGCTTCGTGATTATTGTTGTAGCATGAACTGTTACAAATAATTGAGATTGCTTGAAGTTCCTTGAAATAATCATGCGTTGTTTTAGCATATTAAAGCATAATATTGTGGTATTCTCCTTTGATGCTTTATTTGGGTTGACTTGGCGCATGCTCACACCAAGTCACCATAGCCTCTATGATCATTTAGTTTTCGACTTGTAATACCACTTTATGCTTTAATTAATAATGTTTTGTCGCTTTGCATGATTATGGCCATTATTGCTCTCTTAGTTGGTCGCTCCCAGTCTTTTGCTAGCCTCCATACCAAGTATGAGTTCCACTCATGCATCCAACTCCAAATAAAACCAAGTTATTCCAAAGATTTCACCATACCTACCTATTAGCATTTGCTATTCCAAGTATATTCATGTTTTTATCTACCTTCCAAATTAAACTTGTTATGTGAAAATTAGTGATTAAAGCTCTCACGAACTTGATGGCACACTTTACTTTTCTTGCACTTAATAAACTCAAACCATTGTGCCTATCTATGTTGCGTATATGCTTCCATTTTGTAAGTTGTGGATTAGCAGAACCATGTTATCATGGGGAACGCTTTCAACATTGCACATTGATATCATGTTCTTTTGCTTATGGATCCCGGCGGTGTGAAATGAAAGAGGAGATTGTAAGGCTCATGGAGTTCCTATATGTGCTAGAGAAACGCATGGGCGGCTGGTCTAATCCATGCCTATTCATGGTTGAAACCTGCAGCATAACCATAGTGAGAAATCTATGAAGTATCCTATATAAAAAAGGGAAGCCTATGCAAATAGGAAAGAAAATAGAGAAAAAAGAAGAAAAAAAATGCCTATGCAAATAGGAAATAAAAGGATGCTGAGATGCTCATTGTCTGCTTGCCTTGTCATTTTGATATGGGGATTCTTCCGTATCATCAGGCAAGGGGTACCCGTTGGTGGTTCTCTATGATACACATGTACTTACAATGACAAGAACTTACTTGTGACTAAACTTGAGTAGCATGAGGAACGGTACTCGTAGGTAAGGGGCATCGGATTTTCAGCTTATAACATGTCAAGCATATCCTCATATTTGTTCACTTTAACCTTAATCACCTAAAGATGCTTATGATAGGGGCAATGAGATCTGAAATCTAATAAGTACCATAATTTTTGGAAGCTCTTTATGAGACTTGAATCCCTGCTTCCTTCTATGAAGGCCTTTCTTTTACTTTTATGTTGAGTCTCCTTCTTCTACCTTTATGCAACTATTGAGAGAGCATAGTGGCCATTCTTAGTTTAATGTACATTGTCCCAAAACTTGTTGATTGATTCATAACTTTGATATTGCTTGTTCTTAAACTATTTGTATCTAGTCACCCTTATGAACTTTGAAGGTGTCATATGCATTTATGTTTTGCTACACTATGAGGGACAAGCCGAATACCATTCTCATTATGTTTTCTATATGTGAAACAAACAAACATCTTTCAAAGCATAGTTATTCATGAATATTTTGTTTGTACCTTTTCATGTTACAACATAGTTGTTATGTCTTATTGTTCGAACTATATCTTTCATGTTATGTTAAAGTACTATGATCCTAGCTATCAATGCTTTACAAATACTTTGATCAAGATTATGATGGTGCATGTAACCTAAAAAAATATTCTTTTTTATCACTTACCTACTTGAGGACGAGCAGGAATTAAGCTTGGGGATGTTGTACGTTGCAAACGTATCTATAATTTTTGATGTTCCATGTTTGTTTTATATCTACTTTCTTATGTTTGGTCCACACTTTGGAGTATTTTTACACATTTTCTGGAACTAACCTATTAACAAGATGCCACAGTGCCAGTTGTCTATTTTCTGCTGTTTTTGGTTTTAGAAAAGCTATTAAGGAAATATTCTCAGAATTGGACCGGACAAAAGCCCAAGTCAATATTTCACCAGAAGGAATACGGAGTCCGGAGGGGAGACGAAGAGGGGAACCAGGGCGACCACACCTGGTGGTGGCGCAGCCAGCCCTAGCCACGCCACCAGGGGGTGTGGGCCCGTGGATCTCCACCGACCTTGCCCCTTTGCCTATATGTTGCCTCCGAGATGAAAACCCTAAGAACTCGATCAAAATTCCACGAAAGAGTCTGTAGCCGCCGACATCTCCATCCCTAGATCAGAAGGGATCTGAAGCTCTTCCTGGCACCCTGCCGGAGGGGGAGATCACCCTGGAGGCCTTCTTCATCACCATGCCTGCCTCCGGTGTGATGCGTGAGTAGTTCATCCTTGGACTACGTGTACATGTAGTAGCTAGATGGTTGGTTTTTCTCCTTGGTGCTATCATGGTTAGATCTTGTGAGCTCCGTTCATGATCAATATTATCTATTTGTAATCTTACATGTTGTGTTTGCGGGGATCCGATGGATATTGAGAGTCTATTTTAGATTGATTATTGATTCTAGCATGTCTTTGTTATTTATGATATTGCATGCTTTCCGTTGTTAGTAGCTATCTTGGCCAAGTAGATGCTAGCAACTCCAAGAGTTAGTATTTATGCTCGATAGTGGGTTCATGCCTCTAGTAATCTGGGGAAGTGACAGAAATCTCTAAGGTACTAGATGTGCTGTTGCTACTAGGGAGAAAACAACAATCTTGTGTTCATAGAACAATCATATTGTTTACTTTACACGCAATGCGTAATGCAATTATCTGTTGCTTGCAACTTAATACTAGAGGGGGCTCGGATGATAACCTGAAGGTGGATTATTAGTCATAGATGCAGTTGGATTACGGTCTATGTATAATGTTTTAATGCCCAATCAAGTCTCAAAGGAGTCAAGATGATTAGTATATGCATGTATGCTTTCTCGATGTTTGTCAATTGCCCCGCTGTAATTTGTTCACCCAACATGTTATCTATTTTAAGGAGAACCACCACTAGTGAAATATGGACCCCAGTCCTTTCTTTACCATCAATCTACAACCGTTTACTGTTTTCTGTTTACTTTCTGCAAGCTTTTACTTTCTTCCACACAATACGTTTAATCCTTTGTTTTCAGCAAAGCCGGTGAGATTGACAACCTCACTGTTTATCCTTTGTATTAGTGGTTTCAGATGTTTGAAACGTGTTTTTAGTGGTTTCAAATGTTTAAAGTGGTGGTTTCAATCGTTTAAAACATGGTTTTGTGGTTTCAATTAATTGAAACTTGGTCTTGAGGTTAAAGTAGTCTTCGGGTGGTGGTTTCAATTTAATGAAACTTTGTCTTGTGGTTCCGGTTCTTCTTATATGGTTGTTTCAATTGTTTTAACATGTATTAGTGCTTTCAAATGTTTCAAACAAGTTTCAGTGGTTTCAAATGTTTGAAGTACTGGTTTCAATTGTTTTCAACATGGTTTTGTCATTTCAATTAAATGAAACTTGGTCTTGTGGTTCCAGTTCTTCTTATGTGGTTGTTTCAATTGTTTCAAACATGTATTAGTGGTTTCAATTTTTTCAAACATGTATTATTGGTGTTAGATGTTTGAAACATGTTTTAGTGGTTTCAAATGTTTGAAGTGGTGGTTTTAATTGTTTCAAACATGGTTTTGAGGTTTTAATTAAATGAAACTTGGTCTTGTGGTTCCGGTTCTTTTAATGTGGTGGTTTCAATTGTTTGAAACATATATTGGTGGTTTAAAATGTTTGAAGTGGTGGTTTAAATTGTTTCAAACATGGTTTGTGGTTTCAATTAAATGATACTTGGTCTTGTGGTTCTGGTTCTTCTTATGTGGGGGTTTGAATTTTTTCAAACATGTATTAGTGGTTTCAAATGTTTCAAACTTGTTTTAGTGGTTTCAAATATTTAAAGTGGTAGTTTCAATGATTTCAAACATGATTTTGTGGTTTTAGATAAATGAAACTTGGTCTGGAGGTTCTAGTGGTTTTTGGGTGAAGGTTTAAATTAAATAAAACTGGGTTTCAATTGTTTGAAACATGTATTAGTGGTTTCAAATGTTTTAATATGTTTTAGTGGTTTCAAATGTTTTAAGTACTAGTTTCAATTATTTCAAAGTACTTCTTCCATGGTGAGTTTGTCTCCCCTTTTGTCCTCCCCTACATGCCGTTTATTTTCTTTTAGCACAGTACAGTTAGGATATTCACCATTTATTAACATCTTGCTGAAGAATTTGGTTCATGAGATGGACTAGAGTAATTTCAAGCTTGTGTTGAACGCCACATCTTGCTGAAGAGTATCTCTCTAAATTTTGTTTGGTGTGTGTGCAGAGGGAGTGATGTACGATGAAGGACTATATAACCTGGCCACCTGTAGGTCGTTGCCTCCAACCTGGAGATCATCAAGCTCATGGATAGCTTCAAGTAAAAGGAATAAAAGAGGAGGCTCTGTCCAACCTGGAGGTCAATGATTATATAGATGTACTGATCTGTTTTTCTGACTTGTGTTTGAATCTTTCTCAACTCTAGGTGGAAAAAACTGGTGTCTGAATCTTTCTCAACTCTCGATGTGCTGGTCTATTTTTCTGACTTGTATTTTCAGAAGAAGGCGGGGTTCGAGGCCGTGCCGGACGAGATCATCTGGTACTATCCCTCGAGATCACACGAGCTCCATTGTCACAGTTTTGTGTCCCCTGCCTCTCGGGCGCTGCACAGAGCATATATGATCTTCTCGTAGCCGCAGGTGAGCTTTAATATTTCTCTTAGTTTTGAGCATATGTGTGTATGTTGCTGTGAGTACCTAATTTATCTTCTACTCATGAAATGACATTAGTGAAATTTGCTGCAATGGCTCTACTTAGTAAGCTTATCTTTGCGTACATAAATGCATTTTTGATACCTTGCAAGACTTATCAGAGGTGGACTTCAGCTATGCATGCATTGATGGAACCAATTTTCCATGCACTAATCTTCATAAAGCAAAGTTTAGGGTATGTCACATTATCACTCACACCAAGATTGTGTGTTGTCGGTTATCTTTTTTTAGTGCAGTTGTAGCCCTTCTAAACTTAATTTTAGTGCTTGTTCAACTGAATTATTCCAGCTGGTACTACTCCTAGAGTACTTGTGGACAAACTGAGGAGCAGGATATGATAAGGCATGAGTTCAACAAGCAGGAGTATAATTTAACTATTGTATTCCATATTGATACGTCCATTTTGCATCACTATTCTATGTCTTAATTCACTGTTATTCATTGATATATTTCGTATTGAGAGGTGTTACTTATGTTATTTCATCTGTTTTTGCATGGTTGATGACTTTTGCAGCATGGATCGTTGCAGTCAGGATTCTGATGGAAAAGGTGTTGTTTGGAGGCAAAATTCGCGAAGATTAGAAAATCTGGGAAAATATACGGAAAATCCTATTTTTCCAGAAGACTTAGGATGACAGAAGATGGAGTGGAGATGGGCCACAGGGGGCCCACACCACCCCCTGGAGCGGGCAGCCCTAGGCCGCGCCAGCAGGTGGTGTGGCCACCCTGGCCCACTCCAGCCTCTCCCCTCTGGCGTATATCATCCTCCTGAAACCCTAAGACTCGGGGAGCGACACAGAAAGATCCCTGGACTACGGGTATAGTAGCTAGATGGTTGGTTCTTCCCCTTTGTGCTACCATGTCTAGATCTTGTGAGCTCCATTCATGATCAAGATCATCTATTTGTAATCATACATGTTGTATTTGTGGGGATCCGATGGATATTGAGATGCTATTTCGGATTGATTATTGATTCTATCATGTTTATGTTATTTGTGATCTTGCATGCTTTCCGTTGTTAGTAGCTATCTTGGCCGAGTAGATGCTAGCAACTCCAAGAGGGAGTATTTATGCTCGATAGTGGGTTCATGCCTCTAGGAATCTGGGGAAGTGACAGAAATCTCTAAGGTACTAGATGTGTTGTTGCTACTAGGGAGAAAACAACAATCCTTTGTTCATAGAACAATCGTATTATTTACTTTACACACTTTGTTTAATGCAATTATCTTTTGCTTGCAACTTAATACTAGAGGGGGTTCGGATGATAACCTGAAGGTGGATTATTAGTCATAGATGCAGTTGGATTACGGTCTATGTATAATGTTGTAATGCCCAATCAAACCTCATAGGAGTCAAGATGATTAGTATATGCATGCATGCTTTCTCGGTGTCTGTCAATTGCCCCGCTGTAATTTGTTTACCCAACATGTCATCTATCTTAAGGAGAATCACCTCTAGTGAACTATGGACCCTGGTCCATTCTTTTACCATCAATCTACAAATCTATTTACTGTTTTCTATTTACTTTCTACAAGCAATTACTATCTTCCACACAATACGTTTAATCCTTTGTTTTCAGCAAAACCGGTGAGATTGACAACCTCAATGTAAGTTGGGGGCAAAGTTTTGTGGTTGTGTTGTGCAGGATTCCAAGTTAGAAACAACACCTTGGAGGTGTTTCGTTGCTCCTACTGGTTCGATAACCTTGGTTTCATAACTGAGGGAAAACTTGCTGTTGTGCTCATCATACCTTCCTCTTGGGGTTCCTCAACGAGCTCGATATGTTGAGACGATCATCAGCTGCACTGGCATCGAGTGCCCAAGATCTGCTTCCCCGACGCCAACAGCCACCACAACCGCAGCACCCTCGGTGACCTGGATGTCACTCGCACGGTACCGACGATGCTTAGACGCCTCTCTTACCAAGGTAACCAAATCTCCAACCCGTTTTTGTTTTGTCAGTGGTATAGCAGGTTCAAGCCTGTCGCAGTGAACTGCATTTTTGTAATCATGCTAGTACAACAAGTCACTAGGCACGCATGTTCTTCATGCTAGTACATACAAGGTCATTAGACATGTTGGTCTGCATTCGCTACTCTACAAATTTCAAGTCATGCACATGGCTATTATTTTGTCATGCACATGTTCTTATCTTAGCAGCTCCGTACACCAGTAATTGCCTGCTATTGTGTAGTTCTTGCAAAATGTAATGTTAGTGGAAAATATTAGTGTGGATTCCCTACTCCACAGTTACTGACTCTATCTGGTTATTCCTGAGCTAAGTTCCTACTATTATTTCCTCCCTGGCATCGTTCTACTATCCTATAGTACCCATTCAAACTCTTTGTACTAGTTCGATTATAATTTTGTTATTGCCATCTGGTTCTTCAAAAGCTGCAATACTGACTATTTTATTTTCTTTGTGTAGATCTCAAAAAGGCAACACTGAACATGTTTGTTTGCACAGCCTACAGGTCCACCAGCGATGCCATTATATATTTTCTATATCTGGTGCTGGTTCGTCCTAATCAACGGCATAATTATTCTTTACTATATAGTTCATTCGTGTTTTCTGTTCCCGCTCGACAAGTTCTGGTATGTTGCGGTTATAATTTGTATGTGGTTCATTCTTAGCTATGACAGTAACTGTATGCCATTGTGTAGCTCACCACAAATTCCGAGTCACCCAACGTCTCTTGCATTCCAGGAGATACCATTGCTTCCATATATATTTGCTGAAATGACCTGGCTAGTTTATACTGAAATTCTAAGAAACACTTTGTTTGATTTCTTATTTCATTGTTGGCATACTTGTCTAATGCTTGTTTGTCCTGTTCTATAGGTTCAAAAGCCACACCATTATATCTCTTATCTGGTTCTGGTTCGTCCTAGGCAACGACATAACTATCATCTACTATATAGTTCATTCATTGTTTGCATTCATGCTCTACAAGTTTGTATTATGCAGTTATAATTCCTATTTGGTTCATTCTTAGATATGAGTAGTTTGTCTTGTTTGCTGTATTAACTTGTTATTACTTAGTTTCAGACTATAATTATTGCTATCGCCACCAAAGAGGGGACAGCAAGATCATGTCTCAAGGTGGTTTTCCAATGTAGCTGTCACACTCAAAGAGAGATACAGTTGATGGATTGAGAAAGCAAATTGAGGAATCTGCTATCAACTTGGTTAGCAACTGAAATGCTGAATTTTCTTTCCCTTTTGTTCATATTATGTAATATTTTTAAAAAGTTTGCAGCTGATGTATGATACGTCCATAACGTATCTATAATTTTCGATGGTTTTATGCTAATAATATGCTTTTGATACTCCTTTTTATATAAAGTTTATGATTTATTTGGACTAACCAACTAATAGTTGCAAAAGTGCACAATGTTCTTGTTTTACACTTTAATGTGTAGAAATAACCAAGAATACAAGTGGAAATCTTGTTGGAGTCAAATTGGGATTTTCCAGAAATCTGTCTCGGAAATCGATTTGAAGATGGTCACGTTTCGGGTTGAATACGGCGTCAAACGGAAAACTCTTCAACTACAAAGTTGTTGTAAATTTCGCGACAAACGTTTTGGACATAAAATTTATCTGATTCCGAGTTCGGATGGGCCTGATAGGCCCGATTTACTGCAGCCAAAGATGTGGTGACGGGAATCCGAGAAACTATATAAAGGGAGGAAAGCTAATTCGTGGGAGACACCTCCACCCACGAATTTGCAGCCACCAAAGCCACGTTTTTGCCTCCCCATGCATCCCATCTCCATGGGGAAGGGCTCCCAAGAATCCATGAAGGAAGGGTGCTAAGGGGCGGTGCTCCCCTGTGATACCGGCGGCGGGGAAGGAGTCCTCCGCGCCGCCGCCGCCTCTTCACTATATCCACCGCCATCTCCATCACCGTTGCTGATTTCCATAATGATGAGGGAGTAGTTCTTCCTCAAGGCTAAGGGCTCTATCGGTAGCTATGTGTTCATCTCCCTCTCTATGCGTGATCATATTGTGATCATGAGCTTTGTAATCAAGTAAATCTACCTTCCTACTCAACTGCTTTAATAGATCTCTACTCTCCCCATGTGTGTGAAAGTGACAGTGTGCACACCATGGCGGCACTTAGGTTAGAGATTACAAATACTTGTTATGAGTTATATTTGCAGTTAGATGTCTCTATGCAATTGTGGTGTTTGTTGGAACCATCTAGTGCTCAAGGTGACAATGTGGGGTTATCTAGATGGGAAAGGCTTACTTTGAGGTGTGCTGTTATAGCCCTACCATGGATTAGAGTGTCCAACCGGAGAGTAGTTCATAGTAGTATCATGAAGATAATATATTTATATGAGAGTGTTCACTAATGAAAGTATGATCCCTAGGCCTTGTTTCTAAGCATTGAAACACCGTTTGCAACTAGATCTGTTACATGTTTGCTTGCTTCCATCTTTATTTCAGTTTGTCTTTAGTCCCTTCCACGCCATCAAACTATTTTCTGGCACCGTTGTCTTATATCCATACCACTTGTATTTCACTATCTATTCGCCGAACTAGTGCACCTATACACCTGACAAGTGTGTTGGGTGTGTTGCGGACACAAGAGACTTGTTGTATCTTGATTGCAGGGTTGCTTGAGAGTGGATACCTTTGACCACTTCCTCCCTGAGTTCTATAAACCTTGGGTGATCCACTTAAGGGAAAACTTGCTGTTGTTCTACAAACCTCTGCACTTGGAGGCCCAACAACTGTCTACAAGAATAGAAGTGCATATACATCAAGCTATTTTCTGGCACCGTTGTCGGGGAGGTAAGGTAAAAGGTATTCACATCCTCTGTCTACTAAGCTATCTTCTAGTACGGTTTCTGGTGTGTGAGTGCTCGAAGTTATTTCCTTTAGATTCTGCAAATATATCTTTTTGTTTCTTGTTTTTATTTTCACTAGTTAGGCTTAATGGAAAACAACAACAAAATTAGAGATTTTTATAGTATTTATCTTGAGTTATGACATGAAGTGTTTGAAGAGAAAATAAAAAAACCTATGAAACTTTATTTGCATGATAATAGCAATGTTATTAGTATGAATTCTTTGAACACCATCATTTCTAATACTATGGAAAATTCTAAGCTTGGGGAAGCTAGTTTTTATGAAAATGATATTTTTAGTCCCCTAAGCACGGAGGAGAAAATTTACTTTGATGATACTATGCCTCCAATATATGATGATTACAATGATGAATATGATATTTTAAGTCCACCTACTATTGAGGAGAAAATTAATTATGATTACAATATGCCTCCTATATTTGATGATTATGGTGATGATAATAATAATGATAGCTATTTTGTTGAATTTGCTCCCACTACAATTAATAAAAATGACTATGTTTATGTGGGGAGTATTAATTCTTATATGAGTGTGGCTCATGATAATAATGTTTCATGTGATTGTTATATTGTTAATTTTATTCATGATGCTACTGAAAGTTATTATGAGAGAGGGAAACATGGTTTTATGCATCTCAATAATATTAGGTTTCCCCTCTTTATGTTGAAAGTCTTGAAGTTGCACTTGTTTTGCTTTACTATACTTGTTGCTTTGTGCTTTCATGACTTTTTTCTTTACAAGATTCCTATGCATAGGAAGTGGGTTAGACTTAAATGTGTTTTGAATTTGCTTCTTGATGCTCTCTTTTACTTCAATTCATATTTCTTATGTGAGCATCTTCTCAAACTATCAAGCCTAACTTAAAGGCGTTAAGAAAAGTACTTATTTTGGGAGTTAACCCAAAAGTTTTAGTTGAGTCTTGGAAGTCATTGCTTCAGTAATAACCTCTCCTTATCATTTTTGTGTGGTTTTTGTGCCAAGAGTAACCTCTAATGAGAGAGAAATAATGTTTGGGAAAGTTGTTGTCCCGAAACAGATTTTTGTGCTTCACTGTAAAAATTCGTGTAAAATATCTATATGTCTTTTTGAGGCATAAATTTGTGTGCTTCTGCCCCAGGTTGTTATATAACTTTTGTTAGTTCAACACTTTTCGATTTGAGCAATAGAAGGTCTTGGAAAAAATTGGTTTTTACCTGCTGGTCTGTTTTGACAGATTTCTGTCATTATTTGCATTTGCTTCTTGTTGGTTCCTTTTTTAGTTATTTTTAGGGAATTGATCTTTTTGAGAGAAGTTCAACAGTAGATTTTGTTTTAATGGAAGTTTTGTTGGTGTTGAAACTGAACCCAAAGACTTATTATCTTGAGTGCACTAATGTTGCTAATAAAGATTGTGTGAAGTTTTGTATAAAGGAAAAAAATTAGGTGTATGGAGAGAATGATGTAATGAGATGAAAAATGGACTAAAGCTAAAGATTGGGGATGCCACGCGTTTCACCCCAAGAAATATCCAAAGAGTACAAGCGTCAAAGCTTGGGGATGCCCAAGGCATCCCCTTCTTCATCAATAGAAATCTCAGGTTTCTTCCAAACACTTCATTTTTATTGTTTCATGCACAATTGTGTTTTTCTTAGAACATCTTTGTTTTTGTTTTTAGTTTTATTTTGTTTGGTTTGCTTAAATAAGTTGGTTGGATCCCAACACACTTCTTTTGGAGAGAGACACGCTCCGTTTTCATTGCCTAGAACACTCTAGTTTTCATTCTTATTGTTCTGTGAGTGTTCTCTTTTGCTAGCATTGTGTTTAGCCTTAGTTTTCTTGTGCTTTCAGCTTAGAACTTTTTAGTTCTTATTTGTGGATTTGTGAGGCAAGCTCACTGATCTTTATTGATTATTATCTTTGTGAGTTGTTTCAAATAAGTCGATTGGTGTTGGAAAAGAGTAGGAAAGTTCATGCTTAAGTGGTATAAAAGGAGCTTGTTTTTGACTATGACTTAGGCTTTATCATGTCATGCTTGATATTGTTTTGGCTTTATGCTTATTGATTTTTCTGTAGCATGACATGTTATAAACAATTGAGATTGCTTAATGTGCCTTGAAAGAATCATGCGTTGTTTTAGCATATTAAAGCATAGTATTGTGGTATTCTCCGTTGATGCTTTATTTGGGTTGAGTTGGCGCATGATCACACCATGTTATGACTATCCCAAGTCACCATAGACTTTATGATCCTTTAGTTTTCGACTTGTAATATCACTTTATGCTTTAATTAATAATGTTTTGTTGCTTTGCATGATTATGACCATTATTGCTCTCTTAGTTGGTCGCTCCCAGTCTTTTGCTAGCCTCCATAACCAAGTATGAGTTCCACTCATGCATCCAACTCCAAATAAAACCAAGTTATTCCAAAGATTCCACCATACCTACCTATTAGCATTTGCTATTCCAAGTATATTCATGTTTTATCTACCTTCTGAATTAAATTTGTTATGAGAAAAATAGTGATTAAAGCTCTCACGAACTTGATGGCACACTTTCCTTTTATTGCCCCTAATAAACTTGAACCATTGTGTCGTCTATGTTGTATATGCTTGCACTTATATGTTGGGGATTAGCAGAACCATGTTTTCATGGGGAACGCTTTCAAAATTGCACTTGTACTTTGTACCTAGTTGATATCATGCTCTTTTGTCTATGGATGTTGTCGGTGTGAAATGAAAGGGGAGCTTGTAAGTCCATGGAGTTATGTATGTGTGTTAGAGAAACACCTGGGCGGCTGGTCTAATCCATGCCTAATCATGGTGGAAACCTGCAGCGTAACCATAATGAGCAATCTATGAAGCATTCTTCTTATAAAAAGAGATAGAGATTCAAAAAGAAAAAGAAAAAAAGAGATGAGAAAAGAGGAAAGAGAGAAAAAAGCACTATTTTCCCATGGTAAATAAGATGATTGATGAGATGCTTATTGTCTGCTTGCCTTGTCATTTTGATATGGGGATTCTTCTGTATCATCGGGCAAGGGGTACCCCGTTGGCGGTTCTCTATGATACATATGTACTTACTATGACACGAACTTACCGATAACTAAACTTGAGTAGCATGAGGAGCGGCCCTCGTATTCAGTGTCGTTGGATTGATGACAAGTACGCCATGAGGGGGTCCTCGAGGCATGCGGAAGAGAGGGGTGTGAGGCGTACGATGTTCTGGGACACTGTACGCCTCACACCCCTCTCTTCCGCACGCCTCGAGGACCGCGTCATGGCGTACTTGTCATTAATCCGACGATAGTTGGTGCCCACCATGGGGCAAGTGAGCTTCGGATATGCGTTCTGAGCGGAATCTGCAAGAATCGGAATCGGCAAGACTATCGCCGTCGGTCGCATCCTCTACACCAGCGACATCCCTCTCATCGTCCTTGACGAGACTTGGATTCCGGCTAGGGAAGCCGTGACCACCTACACCATCATGTCTTTTGGCGAGATCGATGTTTACATCGGCTTTGCTGAACCTACCCCACCCACCCCTACGGTGATGATAGAGGCAGAAGAAATTTCTGGATCCCCTTTGTCCATGGAGGCGACAGAGTTTCGGATCTCAGAAAACCTTAATCCCACCCAGCCCGCACCAATTGCGGAGATAATGGAGAAATCCGAGCCCGGGGAAGACCTGGCGGTCCAAGTTGAATCTGGAGTGGATCTCCCTGGAGAGATTGAATCCCAGATAGACTCACCCGCTGAAGTCGAAATCCAGGAGGAGCACAACAACAACGCTGGTTCTGGATCTGATGACACCGGAACAGACAGGCCTTTCCCTGAGATACACACTAAGGCGCATGATGATGCAAAACTCAGGCATAGAAGAAATCCTCGAGACCATCAAACATTTCAACAAAGCCTACTATGAAGACTACAGTTATCTTAGGAGGGGCACATCGCACTTTATCGGATATGTGGGATCCAGATCCGGCTCTGCCGATGCTAGAGACAACACCGACTCTGTGCTGGAGGCGATCGAAACAAACGCCGACATACCCGCATCCTCGGATGAGTCGATGACGTCAGTAGATTTCCGAAAGTTCTCCGCGGAATATGAAGAGGAGTATAACTCCAAAGCTGCAGAGGAAGAAGAAGCCATGGATGAAGGATCCGGGGAAAACTCTCCCAAAGCACAGGATGGCATGGAAGTCGGAGATAATCCCGAAGTCCAGATGTCCAAAAGTACCGATCAGAGCTTGACTCTAGGAAACAGACCCAAAGCCGTCTTTGCTACTGGCGCCGCCAAGAAGGCAAAGAAGAAGAACAAGACCCCCGCAAAAGATCCTCCGGCGGAGGAGGTGATTGCCGAGGAATACGAAGAAGACTCGGATGGAGCACTTATCCTAGACGAGCCCAAAAAAGAAGAATCGGTGGATGGACACATGATCACTGAAGGTGCGCGTAAACTCATCGATGCTGCATTAACCACACCTATTCCTACAGCTGCAGAACTTACTGATGAAGAGCTGGACGAGAGGGCACAGGCCCTAGAAGCGCGTCGCCAAGTACTCCTCGATGAAGCCAAAAACATTGAGGAGGAAAAGAAACGCATGGCAACTGCAGAGAAGTACAATTCCAGGCAACATCAAAAGACCAGGAAACGTCATACTCATGATGACCAATTCCCGCAGATTCACAAGGTCCTTTTCGGAGGAGAACTTGGGATGCCTCGACGCGACAACAACAGGGATTGGGTGTATCCAACGCCAGTATAGAACACCGTTGTGGCTCAGGAAATCCTCGACTAATCCAGGCCCGGAGCAGATCCGATTGGGAATCAAACCACTCAACAAATGACTGGAGCAGCAAAAGGTCGCCCTGTCCGGAAGTCAAAAACTGGTCTCAGATTCTAACCAATGTCACACAGATCCAGCATGGGCTGACGTAAGACCCCAACGCATTCCGGAGCAGCACCACCATTCTGACCGTCGGGAAGACAATTACTCAAGAACCGGATCTTCAGGACAGCACCACAAAGCTGCTCGTGACTGACATAATGTTAACCCAGTTTCGGAGCAAGAGGCAATTGCTGCACTGAATCCGAGGAACCCGCCCTAGCGAGAGTCGAAAGACCGTAGGGACGACGATAAAGAGAAATGTCGGGAGGAGGACCGACAAAGAATGCCACCTGCTAGACATGCAAGCCGTCCGGATGACGGGCAAAGGAACGACGGACACCGTGTCGAGACAAGCCGGCAGGGGGTTCGTCATAATGAAGACCCTCCCCGGAACCAAAATAATGACGCTCCGGATGGAGGCCAACGATTAGCCGGAAATAACCTAGCTGCTCCTCCCTCTCCGCCGAGTAGCCATCACAACGGCTCCCAAGGAGGCCAAGGAGGGCGTCGTGGTGGAGGAGGTGGTGGCAGAAGCCGAAGTCAGGCTCCAAGGCACCACAGCCATAGCGATCACTCGGGCCGATCTTTATCCCCAAATGATGCGAGGCACAGGGTCAACTCCAATATAGAGGCTCGGCGCTATGAAAATGATGACATACACGTGGGCCCAAAGTGCTTCGGACCACGCATAAGAGCTACAAGATTCCTGGAAGGATTTGCTATCTCAAGACATTCAAGCCTATGATGGCATAGCTCTGCCAGATACTTGGCTTCGGGATTTCTTCCAAGCTTGCTGCATCGCCAAAGGCGGAAACATCCTGGTCACAACTCGATACCTCCCACTTATGTTGCGGAAGACGGCAGGATCATGGCTCAATGAACTTCCGGAGAACACCATCCACAACTGGTATGACATGCAAAGCGCGTTCTTTTGGAATTTTGAAGGCACATATCAGAGGCCCTGTACGGTTGGAGACCTACAGCGTTGCACCCAGAAAGCCAGAGAAACTTGCCAGGATTATCTCAGACGATGGATCGACACCAAGAACTCATGTGAAGGAGTAAATGACCAAACTGCGATTGAAGCATTCATTGCAGGTCTCCCAATTGGTTTATTGCGTCATCGCTTGAAGTGTACTGATTTGGGAGAGATGATAGAAACAGCGAGCAAGTATGCAGATGCTGACGACGACGCGGAGGGATTACTCAACGCCCTAGCTATGCCACAGTCGGCAAAATAACCAAAGCAACCAGCTTAGAAGCGCAAGAATACCTCGGAAGAAAAGCCCAACACGGAAACGGCAGTGGTCACTGCCACTTTCCGGTATGGAGGAGGAGGAGGACGTGGCGGAGGCCACGAACGCGGTCGTGGGACTTTGAGAGTTCAAGGTAGAGGAGACCAACAACCAGGCAAAACCTACTCTCGGGCCGACATTGCCAATAACCCATGTGTGCATCACTTAGACGCCAATGGGGGCTCGTCCCACACAAACGCCGAGTGTTGTTTCAACGACGACATTAAGAGAGATGATCCCGCTAGCTACAAAGCTAAGAGGAAGAAGGGAAAGAAGAATCCCGAAAAGGATAAAGAGACCAAGGAAGATTCCGACATGGAGGAAGCTGATGCTTCAAATCCCAAGCCTGAAGGGAAGAAAAAATTTCCGACCAAGAAAGACACTTACGTCACCTTCCTCGGATCTCAACCAGCAAAGGTCAAGAAGGCAGTACTACATGAGCTCAACGCAACAGTTCTAGTTGTCCCTCAATTCTTGGACTGGTCGGAAGTGGCAATCACATTTGACCGCGCTGACCATCTGCCTAAGCTACATAGGCAAGGAAAATACGCCTTAATCGTCAATCCGCTTATTGACGGTTATGGTTTCTCCAAGACTCTCATGGACGGTGGCAGCAGTATTAATATTCTGTATGTCGAAACGCTACGCTGGATGAAGATCTCGGAGGCCCAGCTGAATCACAGCTCTGTGATTTTTCACGGAGTTGTCCCAGGAAGACAAGCAAATTCCCTGGGAGAAATCACTTTGGATGTTACCTTTGGAACTCCAAAGAACTATCGGACGGAGGCACTTTCCTTCGAAGTGGTCCCGTTCAAGAGCGCGTACCACGCTATATACGGACGTCCGGCTTACTGGGCTTTTATGGCTCGTCCATGTTACATTTACAATACGATGAAAATTCTAGGTCCCCACGGCGTGATCACCATCAGGGGAGACCCGAAGAAAGCACGAGAATGTGAGGATGGAAACGCCGCCTTTGCTGAAGCCGTGTTGCACGCCCAGGAGTACTAGGAGATAAAGAAGAGCATAGATCCGTCCGAGATGCCTGCAACGAAGAAGGAGGTGACAAAGCCGAATCCAGAGTTCAAGGCATCAGAAGAGACGAAGAAGATGCCGATGAACCCTCCAAGGTGACCCATATAGGCGTAGGCCTAGATAGCGCATAGGAAAGTGCGCTCGTCAAGTTCCTCAAAGCAAATCAAGATATCTTCGCATGGCAGCCATCTGACATGACCGGAGTACCTAGGGAACGTGTCGAGCACTCTTTAAATGTAAACCCGAACGCTAAACCCGTCAAACAGTCCCTAGGACATTTTGGCGATGAAAAGCGTAAGGCAATAGCTAAGGAACTAGCACGGCTCGAGTTAGTCGGATTCATAGAAGAGGTCATCCACACTGAGTGGTTGGCCAATCCTGTAATGGTCTCTAAAAAGGACACCACTGATTTAAGGATGTGTGGAGATTATACTGCCTTGAACAAGGCTTGCCCCAAAGATCCGTTCGCTCTGCCTAGGATTGATCAAGTTATTGATTCTACGGCAGGCTCGGAACTCCTCTGTTTTCTCGACGCATATTCCGGTTATCACCAAATCCGGATGAAGGAATCTGACAAAGTCAAAACTTCATTCATAACCCCCTTCGGAACCTTCTATTTTGTTACGATGCCTTTTGGGCTGAAAAACGCAGGAGCTACGTACCAACGCACAATGCAGTGTTGCCTCTACGATCAAATCGGACGCAATTTACATGCATATGTGGATGATATTGCGGTGATGTCCAAAAAGAAGGAAACATTGATTTCCGACTTGGAGGAAACGTTCGCCAATCTACGAAAATGCAACATAATGCTTAATCCGAAGAAATGCTTCTTTGGAATCCCAGCCGGAAAATTGTTAGGTTTCATCATGTCTCAAAGAGGCATAGAGGTGAACCGAGACAAAATTAAGGCTATACTCAACATTTCTAGGCCAACTCGCCTGAAGGACGTACAAAGACTAATTGGCTGCATTGCTGCAGTCAGTCGGTTTGTAAGCCGGCTCGGTCAAAGAGCCACACCATTATACAAACTCCTGAAAAAGACCAAGGATTTTGTATGGACTGACGAAGTTGAAGCTGCGCTACAAGACCTGAAAAAAGTACTCTCATCTGCTCCTATCCTTGCTCCACTAGAACCACAGAAACTATCTTGCTGCGACAAACAAAGTCGTCAATATCGTCATGGTAGTGGAGAGACCGGAGGAAAATCAGGAACACTTGGTGCAGCGTCCGACTTATTTTGTCAGCGAGGTCTTGACAAAATCGAAACAGCAGTATCCGCACTATCAAAAGCTGGCTTACGATGTTTTCTTAGAATCCCGTAAGCTACGACACTATTTTCAGGAGCATCCAATTACCGTGGTGAGCACAGCTCTCATGAGAGATATAATCAACAACAGTGACGCCACAGGACGCGTCGCCAAATGGGGCATAGAGCTCTCAGCTTTTGATATTGAGTTCAAACCTCGGACAGCAATCAAATCCCAAATCCTTGCCGACTTTGTTGTTGATTGGACAGAGACGAAGGAGAATATGACCCTCCCTGAGTCGGAATATTGGACCCTATATTTTGAAGGGTCTAAGGCTCGCAGGGGCTCGGGGGCTGGCATGGTGCTCAAATCACCCCAAGGAGATAAACTTTTATATGTGTTGCAGATCCACTTCACGACGACAAATAATATTGCTGAGTATGAACCACTGCTGCATGGAATCCGAATTGCTAAGGATATCGGCATCCGACGTTTGATGTGTTATGGAGATTCAGATCTTGTCACTCATCAAGTGTCGGATATTTGTAATGCAAAGAAACACATGGCAGCATATAAAGTTGTCATGGATGATCTATCTAAATCGTTCGAAGGGTTTGAGGTTCAACACATTCCTCGAGAAGAAAATGAGGAAGCAGATGCATTATCTCGGATAGGCTCTACATGGAAAGAGGTTCTGGATGGCGCTTTTCTAGAGCACCTCAAAGTTCCCTCAATAAAGGGAGTAGATGAGGAATATCCGACCAAATCCGACTCACCTTTGATAGCAGTTCTGGCTGTAATTCCCAGCTGGACTCAACCCTACCTTGATTATTTGGTAGATGGCAAATTACCCGAAGATGAAGTTCTAAGCCGACAGATCATCCGACGAGCAAAAGCCTATACTGTGGTTAGTGGTGAGCTCTATAAGCGGAGTGTGTCTGGGTATTTTTAGCGCTGCGTATCTCCGGAAGAATGAGTGGAAATCCTAAGAGAAATCCACGAAGGTGAGTGTGGTCACCACGCTGTAGCCAAATCTTTAGTTGCAAAAGCTTTCTGACATGGTTTTTTTTGGCTTACAGCCAAGGCAGATGCCGAACGGCTCATCAATACGTGCAAGGGCTGCCAAAAGTACGCCAAACAAGCTCACGTTCCGGCTGATCAACTGCGAACAATACCTATAACATGGCCTTTTGCGGTCTGGGGGCTTGACATGGTAGGACCGTTTAAACGGGCTCCAAGTGGATTTACTCACCTCTTAGTGATGGTGGATAAGTTCACAAAATGGATTGAGGCCAAACCCGTCACTAGTTGTTATGGAGCAATAGCCAAAAGATTTGTTGAGGATGTTATAATCCGGTATGGTTATCCGCATAGCATTATCACGGACAACGGGAGTAATTTCTCTATGGGAGAATTGGCCGAATTCTGCAACGAGCAAAATATCCGGCTTGACATTGCGTCAGTCGCACATCCACTGGCTAACGGACAAGTTGAAAGAGCAAATGGTTTAATCTTGCAAGGCCTAAAACTGAGACTCGAAGCACCATTATGACGTGTTGCGGGGGCTTGGGCAGAGGAATTACCCTCTGTAATATGGAGTTTACGAACAACTCCGAACAGGTCAACCGGATACACACCTTTCTTCTTGGTCTATGGCGCAGAAGCAGTTCTTCCTAGTGATTTGATTCACACTTCTCCTAGAGTGGCCACGTATATCGAAGAAGATGCCGAGATTTCTCGACAAAATAATCTCGACTTAGTCGAAGAAGTTCGCATCATTGCTGAAATGAGATCAATAGTCTATCAGCAGAAGTTACGCAAGTATCATAGCCAGAGAGTCAGAAACCGGTCTTTCAATAAGGGTGATTTGGTTCTCCGTCTTGTGCAACAAAGAAAGCACAAACTTTCCCTAGTATGGGAAGGGCCCTTTTTAGTTAGTCGAGTATTGCACAATGGTTCGTACTACTTAACTGATATGAGGCCAGTCAAAGAAAGACCTGCTACTAAGAAGAGAAAGAGAGCTGGAGGCAGTACAAATCCGGATGAGTTAGACAGACCATGGAATATTGCTCATCTATGCCCCTTTTATTATTAGTTTGTCCTTCTTTGTAATCATATATGTGTACATGTTCTGTGAGAAATAAAAGTTTTGGTTGCCTCAAGTTTTTTCTGAAAAGTTTTTACCATCTTATTTTCGAATGATCATGTCACAAAGTCAAAAATCCCAGAATACTTGAAAGTACTTTATGCTCATGTTTGTTCTGGTTTAGATTTCTGATTCTAAAAATGCTACCTTCGGGTATAACTCTAAATTTCATAGTCTATACTTTGGTTATTTGTCTCATTGCTGGATGCGGGTATTTTCCAAGTAGTGAATTGTTGGTACTAGAAGCCGCTTTTTTTACGAGTTTAAACTGGTTTAGCAATTGATCTCCGTTGCTCGGCAAAGTTTCCATGCAAAAAGTTTAGCCGGCTCACGAAAGGGACGAGACGGAAATCCAGATAAACGATAATTATAGACGAAAAAGTACAAGTGCTTATGTAAACATTTCAGGCACACAAAAATTTAAAGCCAAAAGTGCTGAGTAGATAAAAACTTAGCACTAGCAAAAGTATAGTACTGCATATTTACAGACCCATACTGTTTTTCAGAATAACACATTTGTTTCTGGTAATCTATGATGCAGGAGAGGAGGCATGCCATTGCTTTGCCTTCGCTTTTCTTCCTCTGGGCATCAAAGGAGGGCGGATCACAAGCCGATGCTTCACGTCGAAATGGGTTAGTCTGCTCTTCGAGGAAGAATTCCAGAATACTCAAGCTAGATGGGTCGGTTGAGCATGGGTTAGGAGCTGCCGGCTCGCTGGACACATCAGCCGTGCCCTGATAACGATCTGAGATGTCCAAATCCGATATGGTTTGTTCATCGTCAGAAACTTCGGCTGCTTCATCAGGAGGCGGAGGCAGCGTGTCCACGCGGGTGAAGAAGGGAGTGTCGTAGCTAGTTAAGTCAGCTACATGACACCCATATCCGGCGCAGGAGTCCATGATGGCCTTGATGTCTTGCTCCTGTCCGTCTTCGTCCACCTTGCAGTACCTGATACGTCCATAATATATCTATAATTTTTGATGGTTTTATGCTAATAATATGCTTTTGATACTCCTTTTTATTTAGTGTTTATGATTTATTTGGAATAACCTACTAATAGTTGCAAAAGTGCACAATGTTCTTGTTTACACTTTGATGTGTAGGAATTATCAAGAATACAAGTGGAAACCTTGTTGGAGTCAAATTGGGATTTTCCAGAAATCTGTCTCAGAACTCTTTTTGAATATGATTGCGTTTCGGGTCTAAGACGGCGTCAAACGGAAAACTCTTCAACTACAAAGTTGTTGGAAATTTCACGACAAACATTCTGGAAAAAAAAATTAGCTGATTCCGAGTCCAGACGAGTCTGATAGATCCGATTTACTGCAGCCCAAGATGGGGTGACGGGAATCCGAGAAGCTATATAAGGGGAGGAAACCTAATTCGTGGGAGACACCTCCACCCACGAATTTGTAGCCACCAAAGCCATGTTTTTGCCTCCCCCATGAATCCCATCTCCATGGGGAAGGGCTCCCAAGAATCCATGAAGGAAGGGTGCTAAGGGCGGTGCTCCCTTGTGATACCGGCGGCGGGGAAGACGAGCCTCCAGCCACGAAAAGTTCCGCAGCGCCGCCACCACCAAAGGGGAGATTCAGGGGACAGAAAGTCTCTATTTCGGCACCCTGCCAGGATGGGGAGGTGCCCCCGGAGCCACCTCCATCGATCTCCACCACCATCTCCATCACCATTGCTGATTCCCATGATGAGGAGGGAGTAGTTCTCTCTCAAGGCTAAGGGTTCTACCGGTAGCTATGTGTTCATCTCTCTCTCTCTGCATGATCATATTGTGATCATGAGCTTGTAATCTATAGATCTACCTTGCTACTCAAGTGCTTTAATAGATCTCTGCTCTCCCCATGTGTGTGAAAGTGATAGCGTGCACACCATGGTGGCACTTAGGCTAGAGATTACAAATACTTGTTATGAGTTATATTTTGAGTTGGATGTCTTTATGAAATTATGGTGTTTGTTGGAACCATCTAGTACTCAAGGTGACAGTGTGGGGTTTTCTAGATGGGAAAGGCTTACTTTGAGGTGTCCTGTTATAGCCCTACCAACGATTAGAGTGTCCAACCGGAGAGTAGTTCAGTGTAGTATCATAAAGAAGAATATATTTATATGAGAGTGTTCACTAGTGAAAGTATGATCCCTAGGCCTTGTTTCTAAGCATTGAAAGACTGTTTTCAATTAGATCTGTTACATGTTTGTTTGCTTCCATCTTTATTTCAGTTTGCATTTAGTATGTTCCATGCCATCAAGCTATCTTCTATCACCGTTACCACTTATAATTATACATATCACTTGTATTTCACTATCTCTTCGCCGAACTAGTGCACATATACATCTGACAAGTGTATTGGGTGTGTTGGGGACACAAGAGACTTCTTGTATCTTGATTGTAGGGTTGCTTGAGAGGGAATACCTTTGACCACTTCCTCCCCGAGTTCGATAAACCTTGGGTGATCCACTTAAGGGAAAACTTGCTGCTATTCTACAAACCTCTGCACTTGGAGGCCCAACAACTGTCTACAAGAATAGAAGTGCGTAGACATCAGTACCCTCTGGTCACTTGCCAGATTTCCATGCTTCCATGGTGGCTCATGACCATGGTGAGGGCGTTCTGCGCTGCTGATTGCGCGTAGGACATATTCCAGTCCCGGACGAGCTGCGGCATCTCCTTTGCCTTGTCCCGCACCTGAAAGTCGGACATGCTATGCATGTCCGGAACCTTGAGAGCTTCGCCAATATCCTCAATGGATTGGCGGAAGTCATGAAGCAAATCACCGACTTGGGTAAGCCGGTGGGTGCGAGGCTCGGCAGAAGTGCAGTCCGTCAAGTTCAGAGAACCTATACATATAACACAAAACAGTTAAGTAAATCCGACATCGACAGAGTCGAAGAATGTAGACAGGTCAGAAAGATGGAAACATACCAAAGATGACGTCATTTGGTCTTCTCTTCACGAAGACTCCGGAGTTCAGCCCGGAGTGCCTCAGAAAGGTCCCTCTCTCTACAAAGCTCATTGTTGAGATCCAAGATTTTCTTCTCATGGAGTGCAATCTTGCGATCACGCTCCACGGTGGCCATGGAGGAGGATTCGAGAACTTGAGCTATGCTCTTCTCATGATCCGCCTTAAGATGATCTAGCTCTTGGCGGAGATCTTTATTTTCCACCACCAAGGTCTTCAAATTCTCAGCCTCTTCGATCATAGCACTGACTGCTTTACCAGTGCTGTAAGACAAAAGAACAACAGTTCAGCAAAAAATATTCGACTATGGAAACACAAGACAAGATTTGAGTCTCGGAATGTTTACCTTTGGCTTCATCCTTGGAAACCTTCAGCTCAGCATTTTCAAGTCGGAGAGCTTTGATCTCTCTCCGCTTGTTGCAGATATTCTTCAACAAATCATGGTTATATGAATTAACTTTCTGTAAGTCAGAATACCTAGATTCAGAAGTCTACTAAAGACTCGGGCATATATTGTTACTAATATCAGCATAAGCCTTGGGGGCTACACTAGTTCGTTCTTTAGCATCCTAAGGAAGCATAAACTCGGATTGTATATCCAACTTCATGCTTGGGGGCTAGAGGATATGATATAAAGTACAATAAAGAAAAACGTGAGTTGGAATTCTGACTTACATGATGTTCATGTGTGAGCTTGCTCAGGCACATGTTCACCTCGGTGGTAACCTTCTCGGCGAGGGTGACTGGAATAACCGAAGGTGGTGGAAGCACACTGGCTCTTAGTCCCTCATCGCGAAGGCGGACTTGTTCAAGAAGGTCGGAGAACTTGATGTCCTCCACTTATTGTGCTACTTGTTCGGCAGAGAGATTACGGCTTTCCAGACATTGCCAGGCCAGCCGCTAGATTTCCTCCACAGATTTCCTAGACAAGCCAAATTTGGCAAGTCCCGGATTATTCAGGAGGTTTTCGGCGAAGGTCTCTGCCGAGGAATCGTTACCCGAAGAGGGTTCACCCTTATCTAAACCTGAGCCACCCATGGTGGTGTTAGTCTGCGACTCAAGGGTCGCTGGCCCTGTTGAGGGAGCCAGATCTTCTACGACAACCGGCGATGGAGTAATCACCGGCGTTGCAGAAGGTTGAGGGGCAGGAGTCGGAGGAGCCGCAGTAGGAGAAGCCATAGTCAGCTTCGTCTGCCGTAGGGGCTTCGAAGAAGTTCCCTTTCCCTTGATGAGCTGTTTAGCTCTAAGAATGTGATAGAATAGAAAACATTACATCTCAGAAGAAACCACGAGTAAGATACAAAGGAGAAAGTTGTGTTGAAAGTTACCTCTTCACAACTGGCACCTTCTTTGTGCCGACGGCTACTGTCGGAGCTTTGCGCTTCCTACGCACAACGTTCAGCAGTGGGACCAGTTCCTCCTCCTGAGAAAACTCTGGAGGATATCCCTCAATAGGATCCAGTTCCGACTCGGGGAGGTCGCCAAGCTGAAAAGAAGATAATATCTTAGTATTGCAAAATAACTTAAAGGTGAAACACATAAAAAGGGTTTATTGCTAAAGCTTACCGAAACTACAGGGTCTTCCGCTATGTGCATGTCCAGAGACAAGTCCGGAATCTTTCTCTCAATCCACTCCTTAATCAGCCATTTGATCTGGCTTATGTAATCCCATTGCTTTCAAGCCTTGGGACTGATGCGGAGGGAGTCATTTTTCGACGCCGTGATGGAATGCATTAGTCAGTCGTCGTGGTACTGGAGAGGCTGGATCTGGCGTGCCACCTAGGAATGGACTAAATCTGACCCTTTCAGGCCCTTGTGCTTCATGATACGTCCATTTTGCATCACTATTCTATGTCTTAATTCACTATTATTCATTGATATATTTCGTATTGAGAGGTGATACTTATGTTATTTCATCTGTTTTTGCATGGTTGATGACTTTTGGAGCATGGACCGCTGCAGTCAGGATTCTGATGGAAAAGGTGCTGTTTGGAGGCAAAATTCGTGAAGATCAGAAAATCCGGGAAAATATACGGAAAATCCTATTTTTCCAGAAGACGGAGTGGAGATGGGCCACAGGGGGCAGCGGTCCATGCTCCAAAAGTCATCAACCATGCAAAAACAGATGAAATAACATAAGTATCACCTCTCAATACGAAATATATCAATGAATAATAGTGAATTAAGACATAGAATAGTGATGCAAAATGGACGTATCAGGTAGCAATTGTGAAAGACCTTGTCACTAAAAGCATAGAAGATGGACACATAGTCTTTTGTGAGGATGCTTCTAATATTGTTTCACATCCTAATAAAACTAAAAAGGCTAGTGTCCCTATGCTTTTTGTTAGAATTGGTGATCATTGCTATTATGGTTTATGTGATATTTGTGCAAGTTCTAGTGCTATTCCTTATGAGTTTTACAGAGAAATTATGCATGAAATCACTCCCTGCGAATTGGAAGAGATCGATGTGGTTATTCACCTTGCTAATAGAGATACCATCTCTCCAATTGGTATCGTACGAGATGTGGAAGTTCTTTGTGGTAAGATTAAGTATCCTACTGATTTTCTAGTACTTGGATCAGCTACTAGTAAAACTTATCCTATCATTTTTGGTAGACCTTTCTTGAGTACTTGTGGAGCTATTATAGATTGCAAGAGGGAGAAAATCTTGACTAAGTTTGATGGGGAATCTTATGAGTTTAATTTTTCGAAATTTACTAAAGAACCTTCTAAAGAGGAAACCCATAATGAGGATTTTAGAGTTGAACAACTTGCTTCTATTTCTCTTGCTCCTAACAATGCTTTGCAGCAATTTATGGAAGATCATGAAAGTGAGAACTTCATGGAAGAAAGGAATGAGATTGACGAGATTCTCCATCGTCAACCCAAGATGCTTAAGCATAACTTGCATGTAGAAGACTTGGGTACCACGCTGCCACCTAAAAAGGATCCGGTCTTTGATCTAAAACCTCTCCATGATGATCTTAAATATGCTTATATTGATGATAAAAAAGATATATCATGTTATTATTAGCTCTAAACTTTCAGGGAAGGAAGAAGAAAGGTTATTGGAGGTTTTGAAGAAACACCGAGGAGCTATGGGCTATACTCTGGATGATTTAAAAGGGATTTCACCTACTATATGCCAGCATTCTATCAATATAGAACCAGATGCAAATCCAGTAGTAGAGCACCAACGACGTTTAAATCCTAAGATGAAGGAAGTGGTAAGAAACGAGGTATTGAAACTCCTTGATGTTGGTATTATATACCCAATTGTTGGTAGTGAATGGGTTAGTCATGTTCATTGTGTTCCTAAGGAAGGAGGAATTACCGTTGTTCCTAATGATAATGATGAGCTTATTCCCCAAAGAATAGTAGTAGGCTATAGGATGTGCATTGATTTTAGGAAAGTCAACAAAGTTACTAAGAAAGATCATTACCCGCTTCCTTTTATTGTCAAATGTTGGAAAGGTTATCTAAAAAGACACATTTTTGATTTCTTGATAGTTATTCTAGTTTCTCTCAAATTGCTGTTAAACAACAAGATCAAGAAAAGACTACTTTTACTTGCCCTTACGGAACTTATGCTTATAGACGTATGCCTTTTGGTTTATGTAATGCTCCTGCTACTTTTCAAAGATGCATGTCTGCTATCTTTCATGGTTTTTGTGAGGAAATTGTAGAAGTGTTCATGCATGACTTTTCTGTCTATGGAACTTATTTTGATAATTTTCTACACAACCTTGATAAAGTTTTGCATAGGTGTGAAGAAACTAATCTTGTTCTTAATTAGGAGAAATTCCACTTCATGGTTAATGAAGGGATTGTCCTTGGGCATAAGGTTTCTGAAAGAGGCATAGAAGTTGATAGAGCTAAGGTTGAAGCAATTGAGAAAATGCAATGTCCAAGACACATCAAAGGTATTCGTAGTATCCTTGGTCATGCTGGTTTGTATAGAAGGTTTATTAAAGATTTTTCTAGGATATCAAAACCCCTCACTAATCTTCTTCAAAAAGATGTACCCTTTGTTTTGATGATGATTGTAAGGAAGCTTTTGAAACTCTTAAGAAGGATTTAACTACAGATCCTATCGTCCAGCCACCTGATTGGAGTTTACCCTTTGAAATAATGTGTGATGCTAGTGATTTTGCTGTAGGTGCTGTCCTTGGGCAACGAATTGATAAAAAGCTAAACGTTATTCATTATGCTAGTAAGACTCTAGACGCTGCTCAAAGGAATTATGCTACTACTGAAAAAGAATTTCTAGCTGTCGTCTTCGCTTGTGATAAGTTTAGACCCTATATTGTAGACTCAAAAGTCACCATTCACACTAATCATGCTACTACTAAGTACCTTATGACGAAAAAGGACACTAAGCCTAGGCTTATTAGATGGGTGCTACTTTTACAAGAGTTTGATCTACATATAGTAGATAGGAAAGGCATTGAAAACCCTGTAGCTGATAATTTATCCCGATTGGAAAACATCTCTTTTGACCCTATGCCTGTTAATGATAGTTTTCCAAATGAACAGTTGGCTGCGGTAGGGGTAAGCTCGCGAAGGAGCCCTTGGTACGCTGATTATGCTAACTTTATTGTCTCCAAGTATTTGCCTCCAACTTTTACAGCTCAGCAAAGAAGGAAGTTCTTTTATGATTTGAGGCATTATTTTTGGTATGACCCACACTTATATAAAGAAGGAGTGGATGGTATTATGCGAAGATGTGTTCCAGAATATGAACAAAAGGAGATATTGCGTAAATGTCATGGTAGTGCTTATGGAGGACATCATGCAGGAGATAGAACTGCACAAAAGGTGCTATAATCAGGTTTCTACTGGCCTACTCTTTTTAAAGATGCAAGAAAATTTGTTTTATCTTGTGATGAATGTCAGTGTGTTGGTAATATTTCTAGACACAATGAAATTCCTATGAACTACTCTCTAGTTATTGAACCCTTTGATTGCTGGGGATTTGACTTTATGGGTAGAAGCCATTCCTACGAAGAGTGCTAATGGGGAGAGTTCTCTAAAAATGCCTAAGGATGTTATATTTCCTAGGTTTGGAGTGCCTAGGTATCTCATGACTGATGGCGGTTCTCATTTCATTCATGGTGGTTTTAGAAAGACCCTTGCTAAATATGATGTTAATCATAGAATTGCTTGAGCTTATCACCCCCAAACTAATGGGCAAGTAGAGTTATCAAATAGAGAAATTAAATCCATCTTGCAGAAGACTGTTAATAGATCTAGAGAAAACTGGACTAAAAAGTTGAATGATGCTTTATGGGCTTATAGGACTGCCTACAAAAACCCTATGGGGATGTCTCCTTATAAAATGGTTTATGGGAAAGCTTGTCACCTACCTTTAGAATTAGAACACAAAGCTTACTGGGCAGTTAAAGAACTCAATAGAGATTCTAAGCTCGCAGGTGAGAAGAGACTATTTGACTTGAGTTCCTTAGATGAATGGAGGAGTGAGGCCTATGAAAATGCTAGGCTCTTTAAGGAAAAAGTTAAAATATGGCATGACAAGCGAATACTTAAGAGAGAATTTCATGTTGGTGAGAAAGTTCTATTGTATAGGTCTCGTCTCAGATTTTTGCAGGAAAGCTACTGTCAAAATGGGAAGGACCTTTCATTATTGAAGAAGTGTACCGTTCCAGAGCAATAAATATTTCTTCTTTAAAAGATAATACTACACAAGTAGTGAATGGGCAGCGACTCAAGCACTATATTGCTGGAGATTCTTACAATGAAGATGTTGATGCCTTTCAAGTTATAACTCCAGAAAAATTTATCAAGGATCAAATTCAGAGACCTGCAGACTCCTTAACAGTTCTGGTAAGAAAAGTTCCGTGAAAATACTATCCAACTATATTTTTGCAGTTTTTAGTCAATAAGGAAAGCTACGAAGCGAAAGAGGGACGGAAACAAAGCCAGGGTGGCTCACACCACCCTGTGGTGCGGGCCCACCCCTGGCCGCGCCACCAGGTGGTGAGTCCACCCCGGACTCCGCCTCCGACTCATTTTCTCCTAGTACCTTCCTTTTTGTTCTGAAACTTCGTAATATATAATCCCCCGGATCTCCCGAGGTTCATATATTGTGTTTTCGTCGTGTTTTTGTTTCGATCTGTTTCTGCCAGGAACTATCTTTGAAAGCTTAGAAGCACAATGGTGTCCACCAAGGATAAAGGAAAGGAGCCTATGGAGGAATATCTGCAAGACCCTGGGCAGGAGAAGGAGATCAAGAGTGAAGACGAAGAGGAAGCAAAGCACACCGGCACTACCAGTGCGAGCATTGGAGTGGTGGAAAACCCTGCCAGAACTATGTCAATTGGAGGGAAGCCTCCTCATCACTGTTTAGATCCCTGGTCACTTCCTCCGTGTGTCAAGAATCCTTTCCATACCCTTATCCATGAGCATCAATACCAAAATATTCCCATGGGGAAATTACCCTCCAATTGGGATTTGCCTCGTTCTAGATAATACGTCCAAAACGTATCTACTTTCCCGAACACTTTTGCTATTGTTTCTCCTCTATACTTGTGTGATTTGGATGCAACTAATGCAGACTGACGCTGTTTTCAGCAGAATTGTCTTGGTGTCTACTTTTTGTGCAGAAAATCAACTATCAGGAAAAATCTCGGAAAATATGCCAAAAATCCTATTTCAGCCGAAGACTCCAGGAGCAAGAATATGAGACCGGGAAGAGCCAGGGGTGGCCACAGCACCTGGTGGCGCGGGCCAGGCCAAGCCGCGCCAGGGAGTGGTGTGGACCCCCCAGGCACCCCCTCGGCCTCTCTCTTCGCCTATAAGGAGCCTTCTTACCTAAAAACTTCGGGGGGTTCGACGTTTTTCCAGAAGGAGTTCCGCTTCGCCGCCACCACCAGATTCCATGAAACAGCACCAGAAACTTCGTTCTGGCACCCTGCCGGGACGGGGAATTGGAGGAGATCATTGCCATCATCATCACCATCGCTTCTCCATCGACCATCCATGTTTCTCCCATCTATGAGTGAGTAATCCCCCGCTGTAGGCTATGGGGATGGTAGGGATTGGATGAGATTGTTCATGTAATGGCATCAGATTGTTAGGGCATGGTGCCTAGTATCTTTTATTAGTGCTTTATGACTTTGTTGCGACTTGTTGTGCTTAATGCTTGTCACTAGGGCCCGAGTGCCATGATTTCAGATCTGAACTTGTTATTGATTCATTATGATAGTATTGTTTTTGGTCTTATCTGCAAGTTGTATACACACGTTGTTGTCCGGAACCAATTGCCCCAAAGTGACAAAAATCAGGATAACCGGAGGGAATGGCTTTGATGTGAGTATCACATGTGTTCACGGAGTGTTAATGCTTTGCTCCGGTGCTGTATTAAAAGGAGCACCTTAATTGCTAGTAGTTCCCTAGAGGCCCCGCTGCAAACGGGCTGGCAGGACAAAATATGTTGTGCAAGTTCTCATTGCGAGCACGTATGACTATATCTGGAACACATGCCTACGATTGTCTAGTACTTGGATGCTTTATCTTATTTATCTGCAATTGCCCTATGTTCGGTTTGCTATGTGAATTGTCTTGTCCATGCAACGCCCGTCCATCCATCCCTATTCCTACCGCACTCGAATCCCACTGTTTACTGCTTTTGTTACTACTGTCCTTGCATTACTACTGCTGTTACTTTACTATTCCTACTACAAAACTGTTGCTACTGATAGACTGCTGTGAGGAAGATTGTTTCCAGGTGCAGCTGAATTGACAACTCAGTTGATAAGGCTTATAAATATTATTTGGCTCCCCTTATGTCGAATCAATAAATTGGGTTTCACTTCCCTCGAAAATACTGCGATACACCCCCTATACTTGTGGGTCATCAAGACTATTTTCTGGCGCCGTTGCCGGGGAGCATAGCTTTATTTATCAAGTTCACTTGGATTCTCTATTGTTCGCTGCTATCCATCCATCATGGGTAAGTATCGTGATGGAAAGTTTCCTATTTTACCATCCACTACAAGAAGAGGTACGGTTCTGAACACCTCTATTGCTCTTGATTCACCATCTGTTATAAGTAAGCTCGTTACACCACCACATACACATGCTACACACACTGCTACTATTGCTGAATCTGAAACTTCTGATGCTTATGATGCTGCTTCTATTGTGCTTGATAAGAGTGGTTCATTAGGTCCTTTCCTAGACGCTACGATTGCTAGAACTATAGCTGGAAATACCGAAACTCCTAATGAAGACACTACTGCACCTGTCAGTTCACCTGAGTCTAGTGAAAGTTATGATACTGAAGATGGTTATGTTGAGATGACTAATGAATTTATTAAATAATGTAAGAACACCCATGATAGGAGCGCTGCTAAGAGTCTCCTTGAGAGGCATACTATTAGACCCAAATTGTCTCCTGATGCTAAGTTTGCTTCCTCTCCCATAAACATTATAGATGAAGATTATGATTTCTCTCTCGATCTATCTTACATAGCTATTGTCGAGAAAGAACCTTTTTGTGGGACTAAGAATGAAAGTGCGGTAGCATATATGAACGAACTCTCTACCATGAGTGGCTTGTTTTCTGATGATATTAAGATGCGTACTTACTTTGTGTTTTCAGGAATAGGACTCCTAAGGAAGCTAAGGAATTAATGGCTAAAATAAGCAAGAATTATGAAGATTGGACTCCTCATAAACAAGCTATACCTGAAGTAATTGTACCTGAACCGTCTATTCCCGTGCCTATTCCAACATCAAAGAAGAGGGGAGTTATTGAATTAAATGATGAAGTGATGAAGGAAGCTACGAAATGTCTTAAGGAGAAGGGTATTAAAGCTGCAAATGTCAAGAATTTACCTCCTATAGAAGAATTATGTAAGCCTATTCCCTACTCATCCACTATTGAGGTACACTCTCTCCAACACTTTGATGAAGGTGATATCCCTTACTCTAAACCTCCTGATCAATGCTTAGAATAATTTGATATCTTTATTGTTAAGCAAGATAACTTTATAAAAGGGTGCAAAATCATCTAATGGAAAACACTAGAGCTATTGTTGAGTTAAAAGATATTGTGGAAAGAACCTCTAATGATGTTAAAATGATTGTTAAACACTTTCAAATGGTTCAAACTCAAATAGATCAACTCGTTAAAGTGCAAAACGACTTGCTAGTTAATGCTGCTAAAGAAAAACATGCTTATGAAATTAGAACTAGAAGTGGTGCTGCTACCCAGGATCCTCTATATCCTGAGGGGCATCCCAAAAGAATTGAGCAGGATTCTCAACAAGCTGAAAATAGTGGTTCTACTCGTAAGAAAAGAAAAAAGAAACATAAAACTTTTGTAGAACCCTCTGAACCTACTATAGATCCTAATAATATATCTATCTCTAATACTGAAACTGAAAGTGGTAATGAAGAAAATGTTGCTCCTAATGAAGAGAAAGTTGAGGAAGAACCTGAAAACCACACTAAGAATACTAAATACACCAAAGAGGATTTTATTGCTAAGAAACATGGTAGTGAAAGAGATCCTTGGGTCCAAAAACCTATGCCTTTCCCTGATAAGAAACACAAGTCAAAGGAAGATGAACACTACAATAAGTTTTGTGAGTGGATGAAGCCTTTATTCTTGCAAATTCCTTTGACTGATGCTATTAAATTGCCTCCTTACTCAAAGTATATGAAGGACATTGTCTCGAATAAAAGGAAGATCCCTAATGAAGAAATTTCTACTTTGCTTGCTAATTATTCCTTCAATGGTAAGGTTCCTAAGAAACTTGGAGACCCAGGGATTCCAACTATCCCTTGCTCTATTAAGAATAGTTATGTTAGAACTGCTTTGTGTGATTTGGGAGCTGGAGTTAGTGTTATGCCTTTCTCTCTCTATAAGAGGCTTCAACTTGAAAAATTAATACCAACTGATATATCTTTGCAAATGGCTGATAAATCTACCACTATTCCTATGGGTATATGTGAGGATGTACCTGTTCAGGTGGCTCATAATTGCTTGATATTAACTGATTTTGTTGTACTTGAAATGCCTGAAGATGATAATATGTCTATTATTCTTGGGAGACCTTTTCTTAATACTGCAGGAGCTGTTATTAATTGTAATCAAGGAAAGGTGACCTTCAATGTTAATGACAAGGAACATACTGTCTATTTCCCCAAGAAGATTGAAAGGACTTATGGTTTGAATTCAATTGAACATGTTGAAGGCATTCAAGTTGGAGAAATATATTGTCCCATACCAAGAGAAAAAATTAAAACTATTATGATTGGGACCATTGCTATCAAGGTTGAGGTAACAAAATCATTAGTGGAGTACAAAGTTTTGTCTCATATGCAATTGTTTTGGTAGCAAGACTTGATCAACCTTGTTAACAAAAGGATTCCATTGAACAAAACAATGTTTTCATTATGATTATCTCCGTTTATTTCTATCCTTCGCATTTTAGTTTTTGCTTTCATTTAGTTTTATTTTTGTTGTTAGTTGCTTGCATGTTAGAACTTCTGTAGTTCTAGCCTTGTTTTGTCCTTGCATCATGTTTCCAAAAGAAAAAAATATGTCTGTCAGAAAAATCCTTCTTCTATTTCTAAAAAATGCCCAAAAATAAAGTGTCTCGAAAAATTCCAGAAAATTCATATTAAATTTTTACGTGAAAAAAGGGGCAGAGGAGTACCTGGGAGGTACTGGGGGGGCCACCAGGCAGGCATACCACATGGTGGCGTGGCCAGCCTTGGTTGGCGCCATGCCCTGGTGTGGTCCACCCCTGGCCCCCCACTAACTCTCTCACATGCCACTTTTTTCTCTCTCCCGAGTAAGCTCCAGTTCATTGCTCAAAATCACGTTATTGCTGTGCTTGCTCTCGATTTTTTCGATCTCCTTGCTCAGTCCATCTTTCTTGCTAAAATTTGGAGCATTTGTTCCATGGTATGTGACTCCTCCCCTTGCCCAAGTAGATTTGTGTTTAGTGGATTATATCTTGAGTATTTTGCTGCTGTAGGTGACTGGTTATGAGGGCTTGTAAGCTTGTTTGATGCTTAGAGATATAGTTTTGATGCATGTTTAGGCCTCTTGCAAGTCCCTATGAGTAGAATCCTTTATTATATTTACTTTGCAATCACTTGTTTAATAGGTGTTTAAATTTCAGAATACCAAGCATGAACAACCATACTTTTGGAGAGATATTTGAGAGTGATGCACCTAGGAGGTCGAGGCCCTCAAGAACAGCCTCTCAAGCTAGGCCATCATACAATGAAGATCTCATTGCAACTCGTATTGGCAATGAAAGGGATGATGGGGATGCTCACCCATCCTCTTTTCCTTGTTTTACTTTCTTACAAGCTGCAGGTATTCTTGATGATTTCTTGCTACTGATTGAGAGGGTTGGTTTGACCTCATATATGCAAGATGAGAGTGCGCAATACGCTATGCTCGCCAAAACTTTTGTTGAGAGCTTCACGTTTACTAACGCACCCTATCAGTCTACTGTCTCTTTCAAAATCTATAATCTGCCCTTCACCATGTCTTTGGAGAGATTTTGCAGTATTGTAGGTGTGCGCATGACAGGAACCGTGAAGAAAATTCAAGGGTGACCCGCTGATTTGTTGGAGCTTTACCGAGGGGTGACCAATGATGATGACCGCGGGGCGCAGCGCGGAAAGATAAGAAATATCCAACTCCCTGCTCTTAGATACTTTGCATATTATCTTGCTACTAGTGTACTGGTTAGGGAGAACACAAGTAATATCTCCAACTATCATTTAGCTTGCCTTGCTGATGCGCTTAACAATGATACTCGGTACAATCTTGGCTCGCTTATTGCTCGCCGCCTAGCTGCTAGGGGGCCTATCTATAGGGGCATCATTGCCTCGCTTATAGTCAATGCATTAGGTCTTTCAGTGGATCCCTATGATGCTATGCTGGCACCACAGAGGCTTGACCTTGTTGCCATGAAAACTCATCACTTTGTCACTGCTACCTCTGATTTGAACAATCTAGTATATAGGATGCTTTTCACTGACGGGGATGAAAGGGAGATCCTTTTGCCACAGCCTGCTTTGTTTAGTGTTCACAGGAGACCGTGGTCGTGCTCCAAGGAGGAGGTGGATGAGCAGCTTCGCTTGCTGGGTTTCCACGAGCAGCACCAGGAGGATGTGCCCTCCTATGATTACTCCGCGGATTACGGAGGGACGTACTCGAGTTCGCACCACGATGGGGGGACCTCTTCTTCGTACCAGGGTGACACTTCATCCTGGCCAGCTTGGGATTGATACCCACTTAGGCCAAAAGCCTAAGCTTGGCAGGAGGTATGCCGACACCGCACTCATCTCCATATCATGTTGTGTCGGTACGTTGTATATTCATGTTTTCGTTCTCTTTTTAGTTTTCGTTCTTCTTTGCTTTTGCTTTCTAAAAACACAAAAAGACCAAAAATATTCATGTTGTTTCTATTTGGTTTGCTTCTTCTTTTTGCCTTGGTTTGCTTTTCCCTTTTTGCTTTGTTTGAACTATTCGAAAAACCCAAAAAGATTTTGCTTTGCTTGTTTTTCCCTTTTGGTTCTTGTTTAAAAATCGAAAACACCAAAAATATTTGTCGTTCTTCTTTCGTTTTTGCGAGTTTGCTACAGGGTTCGGCAGTCCTCAGTGGATATTGGTTTCATATTATTATTCAAGACACACAAGTGAAGAGCAATAAATAGGATCAATGACAACTTGAGGCGTGGTAAGAGGCTGGTAACGAACTCTATTTGTTTTCATTTTGTACATATACTCATCAATGTGGACTTGCTTAGTCCGTTGAAGTAGGGTGTATGTTATCTTTGGATGCTTAGTAGTTCTTGCTTTCTTATGATTAGCTCCAGCTCGCTAATAGTTTGTAGCATGTCTTATGAATGTTTGCTTGCATTGCTCTATTCATAAATTTGTATGACACCGTGGTATCCTCCTCTGAATGTTTCATTTGAATTGACTAGGCACATGGTCACGCATGCACATGACTGCGATAATCAGTTAAGCCTTGATGAATTATTTTTCCTTGAGGATCTTGAATCACTTTCATGCCATGAGTAGTCATGTTTTGTTGCAAGCATGATAATGATAGCTATTTCTCTCTCGTTTGTCGCTCCCTTACTATTGCTAGCCTTCACTTCCACTGAGTGTTTTACTCAAGTTTCCAACTCCCTAAACCAAATATTTCCAAAGTGTCCACCATACCTACCTATTAGCATCATTTGCTACTCCCGTGCATATTCAATATGCCTTGTTTTCTTCCGAATAAAATGTTTGCTTGTTACAAGAAAGTTAGTTAGTAAAGCTCTCACGAACTTGATGGCACACTCTATTTTCTTGCACTTAATAAACCTGAACCATTGCGTCCTTCTTTATTTCGCATATGCTTGCGCTTTATGAGTTGAAGTTAGCAGAACCATGTATCATAGGGACCGCTTTCAACACTTCATAGGTACTTTGTACCTAGTTGATATCATGTTCTTTTGCTTATGGATCCCGGCGGTGTGAAATAAAAGTGGAACTTGTAAGATCATGGAGTTTGTATGTATGTTAGAGAAACGCCTAGGCCGCTAGCCTAAGCCATGGCTAATCATGGTGGAAACTTGCAGCATAACCATAATGAGCATTCTATGAAGCATCCTCAATAAAAATCTATGCACATAGTAAATAAAAAGATCGTCGAGATGCTCATTGTCTGCTTGCCTTGTTATTTTGATTATGGGATAGCTCCCGTGTCATGTGCAAGGGGTACCCCGTTGGCGGTTCTCTATGATACGTATATACTTACAATGACAAGAGCTTACTTGTGACTGAAGTTGAGTAGCATGAGGATCGGGCTTCGTAAGTAAGGGGCATGAGGCTTCGATTTATATCTTGTCAAGCATATCCTCTTAGTTGTGTCACTTTCACCTTAACCATATTAAAGATGCTTATGATAGGGCAATGAGAGCTCAAAGCTAACGAGTATCATACTTTCAGCATTTGGAAGCCTTTCAAAATCATTCAAAACCTTTTCCTTTACTTGTTGAGTCTCCATTTATTCTTTGAGCACCTTCTTAAGAGCATAGTTGTCATTGTTTGTGCTTGTCTCACTACTTGATTATTTGTGTTATGACTTTGATGCTTGTATCCTTGATATCTTTACTTCTAGTCATCATTTGAACTTCAGAGGTGCCTTGGCATTCATAATCAAAGGCAAGCGAGATACCACTCTATCATACCTTTTTATGAGCATTGTAATGTTGCTTATGTTTGTGCTTCATGCTACTTATTATTCTTGAGTTGGAATCTCTTCATAGCTTGCAAGGACTATTAAGTAGACTCAGTTGCATACTCTTTATTATGAACTGTCTAAGTAGTTGATCACATTGCTAAGAATATTTACATCATATGAATCAAATGTGTTCGTGAAAGTTCTTTTATCACACTCAGTTTTCAACTGAATTGCTTGAGGACAAGCAATAAGCTAAGCTTGGGGGGAGTTGATACATCCAAAACGTATCTACTTTCCCGAACACTTTTGCTGTTGTTTCTCCTCTATACTTGTGTGATTTGGATGCAACTAATGCGGACTGACGTTGTTTTCAGCAGAATTGCCTTGGTGTCTACTTTTTGTGCAGAAAATCAACTATCAGGAAAAATCCTGAAAAATATGCCAAAAATCCTATTTCACCCGAAGACTCCAGGAGCCAGAATACGAGACGGAGAAGAGCCAGGGGTGGACACACCACCTGGTGACGCGGGCCAGGCCAGGCCACGCCAGGGGGTGGTGTGGGCCCCCCAGGTACCCCTCGGCCTCTATCTTCGCCTATAAGGAGCCTTCTGACCTAAAAACTTCGGGGGGTTCGAAATTTTTCCAGAAGGAGTTCCGCTCCGCCGCCACCACCAGATTCCACGAAACAGCACTAGAAACTCCGTTCTGGCACCCTGTCGGGACAGGGAATTGGAGGAGATCATCGCCATCATCATCACCATCACTTCTCCATCGACCATCCATGTTTCTCCCATCTATGAGTGAGTAATCCCTCGCTGTAGGCTATGGGGATGGTAGGGATTGGATGAGATCGTTCATGTAATGGCATCAGATTGTTAGGGCATGGTGCCTAGTATCTTTTATTAGTGATTTATGACTTTGTTGCGACTTGTTGTGCTTAATGCTTGTCACTAGGGCTCGAGTGCCATGATTTTAGATCTGAACTTCTTATTGATTCATTATGATAGTATTGTTTTTGGTCTTATCTGCAAGTTGTATACACACGTTGTTGTCTGGAACCAATGGCCTCGAAGTGACAGAAATCGGGATAACCGGAGGGAATGGCTTTGATGTGAGGATCACATGTGTTCACGGAGTGTTAATGCTTTGCTCCGGTGCTGTATTAAAAGGAGCACCTTAATTGCTAGTAGTTCCCTAGAGGCCCCGCTGCAAACGGGCTGGCAGGACAAAAGATGTTGTGCAAGTTCTCATTGCGAGCACGTATGACTATATATGGAACACATGCCTAGGATTGTCTAGTACTTGGATGCTTTATCTTATTTATCTGCAATTGCCCTATGTTATGTTTGCTATGTGAATTGTCTTGTCCATGCAACGCCCGTCCATCCATCCCTATGCCTACCACACTCGAATCCCACTGTTTACTACTTTTGTTACTACTGTCCTTGCTTTACTACTGTTGTTACTTTACTATTCCTACTACAAAACTGTTGCTACTGATAAACTGCTGTGAGCAAGATTGTTTCTAGGTGCAGCTGAATTGACAACTTAGTTGTTAAGGCTTATAAATATTCTTTGGCTCCCCTTGTGTCGAATCAATAAATTGGGTTTCACTTCCCTCGAATACTGCGATACACCCCCTATACTTGTGGGTCATCACTAGCCATGCAGGTAAAGAAGACTTCAAGGAGGTAGAGTGGGGAAAGAATCGCAGGAGCTAGGATTCTCAACCTGACATGATCATGAGCCACATTGAGCAAAACTCACAGCTTATTCGTAATCTCACCTTCGAGATTGAGGGCTTGGGGAAATTGATCAAAGAGCTCATCAGGAGGATACCACCACCACCGAAGGAGTAATTCGTCATCAGGTTTGGCATCCCCTTGGTTTGTTCCAAGCTTGGGGGAGTGTCGCGGTATCACATCACTATCTTCTATCTTTTTACCTTTTTAGTAGAGTCATATCATGAATAGAGAAGTTATCATGTAGGATGGTTTGCATTATGGAAGTGTCCCCTCTCTCGTTAGATATGTATCCCTTGGTGTGAGTTGCCATTATGGATTATTAATGAGAAGTTTTATCATTTACTCTTTTGCATATCTTATATTAGTTTTCAATTTGTGGTTATATGATTGATCTTGTTGTTAGTATTGGTATCACCTTGGGATCATGGAGTTAATTTAGTTGGTTTTGGAAAACCTGGCTCAGTCAGTCGCAACACTATTTTTGAGAGTTGAATGAAAACGATAATATTGTGTTTGGATGTCGTAATTGAGGCTCGGAATTGAGCTTTTGGAAACCGATGGGCCGAATTCAGTTGTTTGGCTGTCTTTAGAATTGGGGCCTGGAAAGTTGAGCGAATTCCATGCCCGCTAGCGCCCCATGTAAGCTCGCCTCGCGAGGTTCCGAGTGGGGAGGCTCGGAAAGGCTCGGAAACAGCCCCGTGTACCGGTTCGTCTCTGCTCGAACAGAAGAGAAGCTCGCATCAGGGAGCACACCATGCACGACCTGCAACAAGGCGGCGGCATCCCCAACTCCGATGAGTCTTCTTCTCCTCTCCTCTTCCTCGCCCTCCTCTCCCTCTCCTCTTTCCATTCACCGCCCCTCAGAGCAAGGTAGTTGCAGCTCCAGCGTCCGTCCCCTCTAGCGCCCCACCCCCAAACCCTAGTCGGCTGCAGGCGAATGGCGGTAGGAGGGGAACGATAGCCGGAGGGGAAGGATGACGGGAGGAAAATGACGGCCGGATAGGAATGGCGGCCATTCCCCCTATCCTCTACCCAAGCTGGACCTCTCCCTGCCCTCTTCCATTTCTTTGTTTCCCTTTCTAATTTATTTGACATTGATCTGTTTGATTTGTTGAATTTGCAGAACCTGAGGAGAATGATTGACTCGAGCGTTCCCGCTGCAAGTTTTTTAATCAACACATGCATCTCAGGAGCTTGTGAGGAAGCACTGCAGTGCATCAAGCTATGGCTGAAAGTACAAGAAGTTCAGAGAAACACACGAGAGGAGAACTCTTTCATTGGCCTTGGTCGAGCTTGGGTAAATACATGACTGGCTCTTTATACAAAGTGATGTGTCAGGGTTCAGTTATGTTTGCGCTAACAGATATGATCTAGAAATGTCGTGCACAAGTGCAAATGTTCTGCTGGTTAGCACTGTTGTATATGTTATGAACTTGTGACAGAAGACACTGGCATGGACTACAAGACTTTATTTGGATTTTTTTTAATATTATTATGATAAAAATAATATATAAACATCAAATATATTCGTACTATTTTGCATACACATAGACAAGTTTATATTAGTATCAAAACTCAACAATACATTCAATTTTATGGTTCGCACATCCAAACAGGATTTGGATTTGGATGCTACCATTTGATTCCATCAGTAAATTCCATGCACTTCCAAACAACAGAATTGAAAATGGAGGTCATTTCCTTTCCATCTTGAATTTGGAATTTCCGATCCAATTCAATTTCGAGCTAAAATTCCTACATCCAAACACACTGTAAAAGTACTCTTTAAGAAAAATAATTTCATCATCTTTCTTCCTTGATTTGCTCATAAGTTTAGTATTCTCTAGTTAAGATCTTTTGTGCTTCCAAGGAAGATTGCATGTTTGTTTTTATCACTTGTATGTTTGTTTGTTTCCTTCAACTCTTATACTTGCTACCCAGCCTTGCTAGCCAAAAAACCTGTACTGAGAGGGAATTCTTCTCGTGCATCCACTTCCTTAAGCCAAAAACCATGCCATTTGTGTCCACCATACCTACCTATTAGCACTATTGTTATTCCAAGTAAATTCTTGTTTTTATCTACCTTCCAAATTAAACTTGTTATGTGAAAATTAGTGATTAAAGCTCTCACGAACTTGATGGCACACTTTACTTTTCTTGCACTTGATAAACTTGAACCATTGGGTACTTCTTTGTTGCGTATATGCTTGTGCTTTATGAGTTGAAGTTAGCAGAACCATGTATCACGGGGAACGCTTTCAACACTGCCATGGTACTTTGTACCGAGTTGATATCATGATTCTTTTGCCTATGGATCCCGGCGGTGTGAAATAAAAGGGCAACGTGTAAGATCATGGAGTTTATATGTGTGTTAGAGAAACGCCTGGGCTGCTAGCCTAAGCCATGCCTAATCATGGTGGAAACTTGCAGCATAACTATAGTGAGCATTCTATGAAGCATCCTTAATAAAAACCTATGCAAATACCAAATAAAAAGATCGCTGAGATGCTCATTGTCTGCTTGCCTTGTCATTTTGATTATGGGATAGCTCATGTGTCATGTGCAAGGGGTACCCCGTTGGCGGTTCTTGATGATACATATGTATTTACAATGACAAGAGCTTACTCGTGATTGAAGTTGAGTAGCATGAGGTTCGGTACTCGTAAGTAAGGGGCATGAGATTTCAACTTATAACTTGTCAAGCATATCCTCTTAGTTTTGTCACTTTAACCTTAATCAACTAAAGATGCCTATGATAGGGGCAATGAGAGCTAAAAGCTAGCAAGTACCATAATTTTTGAGAGCTCTTTATGAAACTTGCAATCCCTGCTTTCCTCTGTGAAGGGCCCTTCTTTTACTTTTCAGTTGAGTCAGTAAACCTATTCCTTTCTATCTCAGCAAGTATTTTGAGTTGTTGTGTTTCATTCATTCATATGATGATTTATTCAATCATGTTTCTTATGTTCCTTGTTTTGCACATTGCTCTTATCTTGGTGTTTACTACTTTGAAAGCTATCATTGAAAACCAGTTATTTGTCAACTCTAGCAAATTATCAACTATTCTTCGACCAAGAGCTAAGTTTGCCATTACCAATTATGATTTACTTCATGTATCTTTATTGTGTTTCCTTTACTTATTGCAAGTTAAGTTATATAATAGTGAGTTGTCTTCTATTATGATATATGTATTGATGAATGTGATGCTTCTTGTCCGTATTCTTTTATCGACTCTTCACTCCATAAACCTGAGGTCATGTTTATTGAGCTCAGTTTCGCTTGGGGACAAGCGAAGTCTAAGCTTGGGGGGAGTTGATACGTCCATTTTGCATCACTATTCTATGTCATAATTCACTGTTATTCATTGATATATTTCGTATTGAGAGGTGATACTTATGTTATTTCATCTGTTTTTGCATGGTTGATGACTTTTGGAGCATGGACCGCTGCAGTCAGGATTCTAATGGAAAAGGTGCTGTTTGGAGGCAAAATTCGCGAAGATCATAAAATCCAGGAAAATATACGGAAAATCCTATTTTTCCAGAAGACGAAGGCTGCCATAAGAGGGAGTGGAGATGGGCCACAGGGGGCCCACACCACCCCCTGGCGCGGGCAAGCTGGGTCGCGCCACCAGGTGGTGTGGCCGCCCTGGCCCACCTCTGGCTCTCCCCTCTAGCGTATATAATCCTCCCGAAACCCTAAGACTCGGGGAGTGACCACAGAAAGATTCCGCCGCCTCTACGGGGCGGAAAACACCGAGAGAGGAAGATCTCTCCAGCAAACAAATTTCTACCAGGGGAATTCCTTCTCGGAGAGGGGAGATCGTCGCCATCAACACCACCATCAAGCTGGACTTCATCGGGATCATCATCACCACCATCATCACCATCAGCACCCTCATCACCATCTCCATATTGCTATAACAATTGGGTTGAATCTTGCATTAGTTCTTAGGGGAAACTTTCCCGGTGTTGATTACTCTTTGTAGTTGATGCTATTGAGTGAACCGTTGAATTATTGTTTATGTTCAGATTGTTATACATCATTATTCCATCTCTTATCATGATCCATATGATGTCTTGTGAGTAGTTCGTTTTGTTCTTGAGGACATGGGAGAAGTCATTTTTTAGTAGTGGAATTGTGTTGAGAAAGATTCAATAGTTTGATATTTAAGTTGTGGTGTACTTCTTCTAGTGCTGTCATGTGAACGTCGACTACATGACACTTCACCTATATGGGCCTAGGGGAATGCATTGTGTATTTGGCTACTAATCATAGGGGTTGACGGAGTGACAGAAACCTAAACCTCCGTTAGGAAACCATTGCACAAGGGACATAAGGGTCTTAGAGTTTAAAGTTGTGGTTAGGTTTCTACCTTAATTACTTTCTTGTACTTACGGATGTTTGCAAGGGGTATAATCACAAGTATGTATTAGTCCTAGGAAGGTCGGTACATTAGCACAGGTTCACCCACACAACACTTAGCAAGCTAAAGAATATTAATCAACTATATGAAGCGAAAGCACTTGACAGTCTTCCCATGTGTCCTCAAGAACGTTTGGTCATCTTAAGTTATACAACCGGCTTGTCCTTTGCTGCATAAAGGATTGGTCCACTTCCTACATTTATTCCTACTGTCTTTTGTTTACTCGTACTTTATTTACTTGCTTTATCAAAAACCCCTAAAAATCCATTTGCTAAGTATTTGCAGAGAATTCCTGATCCATACCACTAGCCGGCACCTTCTGCTCCTCGTTGGGTTCGACACTCTTACTTATCGAAAATACTGCGATACACCCCCTATACTTGTGGGTCATCACTTCATCAGGTATTCAATCCGCCTCTTGGCGAGGATCAGATCGTCATTCAGAGCCGGAGGAGCCTCGTCCCAGGACGCTAGGGCCGTGGCAGCTCCGTCGATGAAAGCCGGCAAAGCAGTGGCTTTGCCGAGAGCAGGAATATCCTTATGGTAAAAGAAGGTGGTCGGCCACTGTTTGACCGACTCGCTAGCTAAAATGCGAGGATAAACACGCTCGCGTCTAACTGAAAGGCTAATCGTGCCGGTAATATAAGGATTACCGGCAGTGGTGGAGTTTCTCCTGACATGAAAATAAAACCGAAACAAAGTGAGACTCGGCCTAATGTCGAGATATCCCTCACATAAAGCTGCATAAGAGCTCATCTCTAAGATGGAGTTGGGAGGAAGATGGTGAAGCTGAACGCGTAATGATCTATCACCTCGGAAACGAATTCTGAGGGAGGGAAAGACAAACCTCTATCGAGGTGGGTACCAAAGTGTACCCGCTCGTCGGCGTGCGGGTTGGGGATGGTTTCGCCGAAACCACTCCGCCAGTCGCCGGCGCGGAGGAGCCCTTCATTCTCCATGCTGTGGAGCTTCTCGTCGTCGAGGAGACACGAAATCCAAACCCCATGGTTGCTTTCTTTCTCCGCCGCCGTCGCCGTCGTTGTAGCCCTAGCCAAGCCGGACAATGAAGATGAAGCCATTTCTCCGGTGCGCCGGCGACCTTGGATGGGCGGTGCTGGGAATCTGGGAAGCAGAGGAGCTCTATGCGCGGAGGAGAAGTGGAGGAGAGGAAATGGCAAGGGGAATAGGTGAAGATGGGGGAAAAGGAATCCTCACCCCTTATAACCACCTAACTGCGCCAAGATTCGTGCAAAAGCCACAGTATAAACGCCACGTGCCGTGGAAGGAACTGGGAAGGTCCCACGCGATGATTATGTCGCCTCGATCTCCGCGTACGCATTGAAACGGTGCCTCGGTTCCCCGAACGACGGACCCACCAATGGTCGTGCTGATAGGATGTTTGTCAGTGACGTGACTTGACCATGACCAGTGTCAGATGACATCAGAGACCAAGTTCCGGCTTAGTTTGAATATCAAGCTAGGAAATCTGAATAACGTACTAATAGGTCCGACTTGCTTTTGAGACCCAGATCATATCTTTTGTTTTGAAGTTTCAGGAACCCTTCAAGATTCTGCAAGCGGAAGATCAAGCTAGACGATGATGAATCCGACTTTGGATCTTGGAGACTTCTGGGGGATGCTGTTGGGGATATACTTTCCAGGTATCCTCACAGTTCCTCACTGACCAGGGTGGCCCACTTCGGGTTAGAGCTTTGCTTCACGGGCGGCCCAGTTAGGGAGAAAAGATGGAGTCCAGTCCGGCTACGGGAAGGCCCAGAAGACTTACCGACTTAGGCCTATAGTGTTACTTGTAGTTCAAGATGTACTCTGTAACCGGCTCTTAGTCGTAGCCGGATAGATCTCTCCTGTAAACCCTAGGTCAGATATCTATACAAGCCGTCCTAGGGAGAGCCTTTAGGGCACCCTTAATAGTTCACAATCTCAACTCACACAGGTGAACCCTTGTAAACCATATTTCGGCTCTACCGTATTACTGGATTGCTAGCAGGAGTAGGATCCGTCCAAAGCCGATGGATTCGAACTTGGGTAAACTTGTGTGCTCACCGTCCCGGAACACCATACGCCTCACACCCCTCTCTTCTGCACGCCTCGAGGACCGCCTCATGGCGTACTTGTCATCAATCCGACGACATTCAGGGGACATGAGATTGCCAACTTATACTTTGTCAAGCATATACTCCATAGTTTGTTCACTTTAGCCTTAATCACTTCAAGATGCTTATGATAGGGGCAATGAGAGCTGAAAGCTAATAAGTACCATAATTTTTGGAAGCTCTTTATGAGACTTGAATCCCTGATTCCTTCTATGAAGGCCTTTCTTTTACTTTTATGTTGAGTCTCCATTTTCTATCTTTATGCACCTATTAAGAGAGCATAGTGGTCATTCTTAGTTTAATGTGCATTGTACCAAAACTTGTTGATTGATTCATAACTTTGATATTGCTTATTCTTAAACCATTTGTATCTAATCACCCTTATGAACTTTGAAGGTGTCATATGCATTTATGTTTTGCTACACTATGAGGGACAAGCTGAATACCACTCTTATTATGTTTTCTATATGTGGAACAAACAAACGTCTTTCAATGCATTGTTATTCATGATCTTTTGTTTGTACATTTTCATGTTACAACATGGTTGCTATGTCTTATTGTTAGAACTCTATCTTTCATGTTCATGTTTAGAGTTCCTTGATCCCAACTATCAATGTTTTTACAATAATGATGATCAAGATTGTGTTGGCTGCATGTCACCTCAAAATTTATATTATTTTTATCGTTTAACTACTCGAGGACGAGCAGGAACTAAGCTTGGGGATGTTGATACGTCCATAACGTATCTATAATTTTTGATGGTTTTATGCTAATAATATGCTTTTGATACTCATTTTCATATAAAGTTTATGATTTATTTGGACTAACCTACTAATAGTTGCAAAAGTGTACAATGTTCTTGTTTTACACTTTAATGTGTAGGAATTACAAAGAATACAAGTGGAAACCTTGTTGGAGTCAAATTGGGATTTTCCAGAAATCTGTCTCTCAACTCTTTTTAAAGATGGTCACGTTTCAGGTCGAAGACGGCGTCAAACGGAAAACTCTTCAACTACAAAGTTGTTATAAATTTCGCGACAAACGTTCTAAACATAAAATTTAGCTGATTCCGAGTCCGGATGGGCCCGAGCTTTTCAAGAACATCGATCACCGAGCTGTTGAAATCAACAAGGACCTGACGTATCGTGACGTACCCATCTGTATCCTAGAGGAAGCCTATAGAACCACCAGGACCAGGAGTATCAAGTTTCTCAAGATTCAATGGAGCAACGATACCGTAGAAGAAGCCACCTGGGAGTGAGAAGATTACACTAGGACAAAGTTCCCATATCTCTTTAGTTCCTAGTTTTCTTTCGTAAATCTCGGGACGAGATTTTGTTTAAGGGGGGAAGCTATTGTAACATCCCAAAACTCTAATCCAAGGTTATTAAGATCCAAATCATCAAATTTAGAGTTAACAAAAAACTTTTCCATTTAAAAATATTAAAGCATTCATATGTGTGTGCATATAATTTAGGAGTTGATTTGAATTGCCATGATTAAGTGATCCATTGATTATAAAATGATTCTTAGGTGAATTAAACATAATCCAGATCATTCCCAAACAAATCCCAAAGAAAAACAAATAAAAATGAATAAAAGAAACAAATGGTCATTTGTGCCATTTTAATCGACATGCCTACTTTGGCTATTCCTAGAACTCAATTCTTAACAGAAACAATTATGGATCTTTGCACCCCTTGCTAGTACAAGTAGTGATGTACCAAGGCCCACTTTGTTTCACCCCAAAAACTTTCAAACACTAAATTTAAATGACATTTGAAATTTGAATGTAGTTCATATGTATAGATCACACTTATTCAAAAACCACTCAAATGAGCTCCACTTTTAAAACCCAAGCACACCTAGAAGCTCTAGCATGTGATCAACAACTCCACCAAAATTCAGCCCAAAATTCAAATATTTTGTTCATGCGGCCATTGTGTCAAACACCTTGCAGACAGAATCAAATTAGCCTAACTATTACTGTTTTTTATCAAATCTTGTCGAGCAAATTGTTGTGCATTGATCATTCTTGTCTCCCTGAGTCCAACCCGACCAAAACCCACCCTAGTTCTAGCCCCTGGCGCCAGTGCCATGCCGCCCCGACACCATGCTCGCCGGCCAACGTTGCCAACGCAGCAGCAGACCGACATCCCCTCTCTGTTGCTCCAGGAAGCTAGGCGCCAACCTATCGCCCCCCACGGTCCACCCCATGGCCACTGCCAGCCAATGGACCACTCCCCAGCCTCGCCGCCCATTCTCTCTGCGTGCAGCCAGAGCGAGCCAGAGCGCCCTCACCGCTAGCATGCCACAGACCGCCCCTCGACCCAATACCGTGTGCGCCACTCCGCCTCGACCCCAGCACCCCGCCAGACATAGTCGTGCCCCGCCGCACGACCCATAGTCGCCGTGCGCGGTGTCGAGCACCGCCTCTGTCTCCTAGAGTGCGGGAAGCTCCCGACCGTTAGGCACCACCCCTAGCCACGCATTGAAGTCGTAGAGCACCGCCAGGAGGCAGGCTACCGTCCGCCTACGCCGCCCATGCCGATAGCGCCTTGTATCGTCGTCACCGATGAGCTCGTCCTCGCCCTCTCGAACCCCTCATCGAGCCTATATAAGGAGCCCTCCCCAGCACAAACTCCTAACACCATTCCACTTCCGTCTCCCTCCTGAGCATTTCCCCTCTCTCACCGGAGCCACTCGAGCCCTAGTTCGCTGGAATTGCACCGGAGGAGCCCGCTGTAGAGGAGGAGAAGTCCCTGTCGATTTCGTCCACCCCTGGAGCTGCCGTGACCTCGCCTGAGTCCGCCGTCGCCGTCCAGTTCGATCGCCCGCCTCGCAGCACTAGTTGGAGCCCTGGTATGCCCTCACCGTACCCCCACTGGCCGTTTAGGGTTCGGTCTCGCCGGCGACGAGTCCGTCGTCGACGACGATTGTGGACCGTTGATCTCTATTCTAATCGTAGCGCCCAGATCGTCTCATACCGTTTCGGGTTTTAAGTCTCGCTAACAAGCGGGACCAACCTGTCAGCCGCCCTCTGCGCCGCAGAGCGCCACTAGGCCGGCCCATTTCTTTTCCCGCGCTAGCCCACGAATTCAAATAAGTGTTTTCCTATTTAAGTTTGTACTCACTTTTGTCCCTTAGTTTAAAATCAATTCTAGAAGATTTACTGAACCAAATTGAGTGATTCAAATTTTGTTAGAAAGCCTCTGAAAAGATCTATCCAAGCCCGTTGGATTTATTTCGTTTAGAGTTAGAGATCTCTCCTAGTAAAAATAACAAAACTGAAGCTTTTGCACATTCAAACATTTTTATAAAATCAACCATAATAGCTTTTGAGTTGATTCCAACTCTCAAAAATCACATTTAACCATACCTATATGAATATGTAATAATATTAAGGTTTACATGCAGTGACTTTGGACTAGTACCAAAATAATGCTATATAGGCATTTCTGGTCACTTTAAATCATTAATTATTAAACTTAAACTCAATTAAAAGTGATCCAACCCTTAAATCACATTCCCATATGTTAGAATATGTGGTGATGACATGTGTCCACATGATCCCATATTTTAATTGGGGAATATTAAATCTTAGTTATATTCAATGAGTAGAAATTACTTTTCTCAAATAAAAAGAATAAAACTAGTTAATAATCTTGTGATGCTTGTGATGATAATAGATCATCGAATGTGTGCATTAGAGTGCTAAGTAGACTAGTTAAGTATTGTTTGGTGATTGTGTACTCCGTATGTATTTATAGAAAATAGTACCGACCAAGCCTACGAGGAGGAGGAGTTCTACCAAGAGGAGGAGGAAGAAAACTTCAACCACTGCACTGCACAAGGCAAGCCATCATTAACAATGCAAGCTATTGTTAGCAAGCTAGCACCATACCACTGAACCCTTGTAAGCTAACACTTGCAATCTAGATAACCTAAGCAAGATGCATTAGGCATGCTTAGCTATACCACTTTGACTATTACCTACCCTAAGTTTTATTTCCAAGCTTTTACTTCTTTACCTTATTAAAGTCCTTTACTTGTTTTGAAGGTAGCATAAAGTGTATAAAACTTGACCTATCTAGATAACCTTAGATGTCATTCTATGGCATGATATTGAGTTTAGCATTCCACATTAGTGAACACTCTTAACTTAGTAGCTTAGAGCTAAATAAAAACTTGACTCACTTTGATGGGAACACTTGGTGAAAATGACTTGTGAAAACCTTGGAATGATGAGTCATTCTGTTGAGATGTTTTGACATGTGTTGAGAAACACAAATGGTTTATGATGGTGAAAATGTTGAGGCATGAGCCTTAGCCCTTTTACAAAAATTGATGGTTGGATTCGGATGCGATACCATTCCAATTTTGCCGTACAACCACAATACCTGAATTGGGTAAGGCTTAGCCGGAAGTTTATATGCATTAGTATTAGTTCCCTCGCGGGAGAGGTTTGAGCTGAGGCTACCTCTCAATGTTGTCCACCTATGCAGTGCCCAAGATGATAGATGGTCATGGTTGGGAGGCCATGCTCATAGGAGAGGTGCTTATACTAGAGTGTGTAAAGGAAAGGTTATGTTTGATTATCTACATACTAAGTATGATGATTCAGGGTTATCCCTGACAGATGTATCGAATCTTTTGGTGAAAGTGTACCACCTCTGCAGAGTGTCAAACCATTCGAATAGCCGCGTCCACGGTTATGGACAGTTAGAGTGGCCATACTGTTTTGTTGTCAGATGTTTTCAAAGCGACTTATGAAATAAATGATGAATCTTGACTTAACCACAACATGGTTGTGACTATGACACTAGCTTCCCAACTTATGTGATTCTAGAACTTTATTTCATCTTTCTTTGTTTCAGAACTCTCTTAGGTTTCAAACTTAACCTTACAAATAAACATAGAGTTAGCATTTTCCCATTAGTACTATCTTACTTGTTAGTGGTAGTTTGCGAGTACTTAAAGAGTACTCATGGCTTTTGTCCCTGGCTATTCCTATGGTCAGACTATGAAGGAGACTACCAAGATGACGGACAGCAGGACGGCTATGATAACTAGGACTATCTTCCATCGTCGGCATTGCATGTGCCCCTGAAGATGGACCCCACCGCTATGCTATTTATTCTGCTGCTTGATTGTACTAAGACAGGATCATGAGATCATTTATTTTGTTGTAAGACCTTATTATGGTTTGTAATGGATGATGTACTATGATATCCAATCTGTTATGTCTCGCAAAAATGGTAATCTTGGGATTGAGATGTATGGCATAACAGGCATCTGGGATTAAAAATCCGGGTGTTGACAAGTTGGTATCAGAGCCATCCTGACCATAGGAGACCCTAGTTAGAATGGACGCCCAAACAAAAACTTAGTTCCAAAAACCAAAGTGAGTACTTATGAAAACTATTTCCTCTCTTACCCTTGGGAATTCATTCTTTCTCTCAAAAAAATTCATGTTCCTCCAAATTCTTACATTACTACATAAAATATGACACACTTGATCACTTCACTAACTTCCTCATCCTCAATTCTTGTAGATGGAGACTCAGTTCAGCAAGTTCTACCAGTTGGGCAACGGAGGCCAACCGATCTTCGAGAGGGATCTAGATGCACTATCTAAGTTATTGGGACGCCCACATCCGGAGTTTCTTGGAGCTCAACTTCCTGGACCCCCAGGAGGAGATTTACAGTGGCTAGTCACCGCTGATCTTCGAGGAAGCATAGAAGCACCAACGTCCGGGAGAATCCAGTTCTCCGTAAGAGAGAACAACTGGCTAGATGGATTAGCCAGGGCAATGCATGAAGCTCTCGCACGTCCGTGTGCCCTCAGTGTCAACCAGATCCAAGGAACCCGTTTTGCTCACTATGCAAGGCGTGACTTCATGGGAATGCCGATGGAAATGCCAAGTCACCCGGAGTTGAAGCGTCAAGTGGAAAACCTTGACTTCCTACTGTATGATCACCAGAGGGAATTGGACAATGTCAGGGAGTTTGCCAACCACAACTGTGCCAGTGCTGCCCAGAAGGCTTAGACTTTCTCACTGCTTGTCAAGGACCGCCAGTCTCTTCGCCTCCAGCACGAAAAGAAGGATCGCACCATCGCCCGTCTTCGCAAGAAGGTGGCCGACCTCGAGAAGACCATCAAGGAGCAAGAAGCTCAGCTTGCAGCAAAGGAAGAAGAAGAGGGAGGTGAAGACATCCAGGGAGATATGGATTCTTACCTCAGCAATGATGATGACTTTCTGGAGGAAGATGCCGTGGACTTCTACACTAACGATGACGACTCCAACTTCATCGATGATGAGTAGATGCACTAGAGCACTGTCGTAGCCTGAGATGTATCGGTCCCATTGTATCGTAGCTTATAGAATGGTTCTTAAAACCATCTGTTTTCCCTTGTTGTGGTGTGTGTGTGTGTTTGTATCGTGTGCTTTGCTTGAATGAATGAGATGAAGTTAGTTGCAAAAACCTGAGTCAAACTCAAAGTATTAGCTTTAAAAATCAAAACCATGAACCTTAGAACTTCCCTCTTACCCCTTTATCCATCTCAATCCTCAGATGACTCATGGAAACCCCGGAGGGAGCAGCTCATCGCAAGACCCAATGCTGCAACTTATGCAGATGTTAGTTGCAGACCGTGAAGCAAGCAGGGCAGAACGCTAGGCCAACTTAGCAACACTGCAGCAGATCGCCCAGATGGCCCAAAACAACCAAGGGCATGGAAATCAGGATCATCATGGATCCAAACTCAAAAACTTCCAGAATACAAATCCCCCAATCTTTAGTACTTCAGAGAACCCACTGGATGCTGATGACTGGTTGCAGAAAATGGAAAACAACCTAGAAGTAGCAGGAGTGGATGCCAACTAGAAAGTTATTTTTGCCACCCACTATCTGGCAGGAGATGCAAGAGCATGGTGGAACAGTATCTGCACAATGAACCATGGTCAAGTGATGACATGGGAAGCTTTCAAAATCAAGTTCAGCCGCACCCCACGTGCCGCAGGATCTAGTCACCAGAATGAGGGATGAATTTCAAGAACTAAAGCAAGGAAGAATGACTGTGGTGGAGTACCATGACCGATTCATGTCGCTTGCAAGGTATGCACCTGATGAGATCAACACGGAGGCCAAGAAGAAGGAGAGATTCTTGAACGGACTGCATGATGAGATGCAGACTGTCCTCGTCAACATCCGTTTCGAGGATCTCAAAGAGCTAGTCGACTCTGTAATTCAGATGGAAGGAAAGATTAACCAGGCAAACGACAACCACAAACATCATATGATGCAGCAATCTGGATCCAACAGTCACCAGAAGTACCGTCCCAACCCCTCACTAGGATATGCACCAAGGAACAACCGAACCCCAATGTCTCGCCCAAGCTACCCCAACCGTAGTGGAGGCAATGTGAAGTCTGGAGGAAACAACAATCACTCCGGCAACACCAACAATTTCAATTGTGCCCCTCCCAAGAGCAACAACAACAACAACAACACTGCACCCAGAACTAGAAGCAATGTTGTGCCCGTGGCAGCAAAAGACAAGTCCCAGATCACTTGTTTCGAGTGTGGAGTTAAGGGTCACTACTCCAATGAGTGTCCCAAGAAGATTGTCGCCACCGCCAATGTGAATGCACCAGCTCAATAGCAGTGTCGTGTTCAACCAGGAAGAAGATTTGCCCTAGGGAATCCTCACAACCGCAACGGTCGTCTTTTCCACATGAACGCCGAAGAAGCCCAAGAAGCGCCAGATGTAGTGCTGGGTATGTTTTCTATCAACTCAGTTTTAGCAAGAGTGTTGTTTGATTCTGGAGCATCGCATTCATTTGTCACCGAAGAATTTGCATGCACTAGTAAGATTCACCCAACCAACTTGAAGCATGTCATGATAGTTCAAATTCCCGGTTCAACTATAAAAGCTAGAAAAATTTGCAAAGTTGTGCCTATCAGAATACATGGGATAGCTTTTTATGCCAACCTAATTGTACTCGGAACCAATGGATTGGAAGTAGTACTAGGTATGGACTGGATGTCAAGGCATAAAGGACTGATAAACTGTGCCAAGAAAGCCATCACCATGACCAGTAACTCCGGAGTAACAGTAGAGCATATCTCTGAAACCTTACCCCGTCAATTAAAGTGCAACAAGAGTGTAGTCCTGCCCACCATTAACCAAGTCAGAGTAGTCTGTGAATACCCTGACGTATTCCCAGATGAATTGCTAGGTATGCCCTCGAATAGGGATATTGAGTTCATTATAGAACTAATCTCCGGAACCGGACCCATAACCCAGAGACCCTATAGCATGAAACCCCTAAGAGTTAGTGGAACTGAAGAAGCAGTTGGATGCCATGTTAGCAACAGGCTTGATTCAACCAAGCGCATCGCCATGGAGATCACCAGTGTTATTCATCGACAAAAAAGATGGAGGCAACCGTTTGTGCACCGATTATAGGAAGCTGAATGATGTCACAATCAAAAACAAGTACCCCTTGCCGAAGATAGAGGATCTATTTGACCAGTTGACCGGTGCCCAGGTATTCTCAAAGATTGATCTTAGGACTGGTTATCACCAACTTAAGATTCGTGCAACGGATATTCCGAAGACCGCCTTTACTACTCGCTATGGTTTATACGAGTATACGGTTATGTCTTTTGGATTGACCAATGCCCCTGCTTATTTCATGAATCTCATGAATAAGATCTTTATGAATTTCCTAGATAAGTTCATCGTTGTGTTTATCGACGATATCCTTATCTACTCCAAGTCATAAGAAGAGCATGAGCAACATCTGAGAATCATCCTAGAAACCCTGAGAGAGCATCGGTTATATGCCAAATTTAGCAAATGTGAGTTCTGGCTGAAAGTAGTAGGATTCCTTGGACATATTGTTTCTGCCGGAGGAGTCTCCGTTGATCCCGCCAAAATCAAAGATGTTGAAGAATGGGAAGCCCCAATCACTCAAACCCAAGTCCGTGCATTCCTCGGATTAGCGGGATACTACCGCAAGTTCGTAGAAGGAATTTCTAGCACCGCCAGACCCATGACCCAATTGTTGAAGAAGGACAAAAAGTTTGAATGGACCAACAAATGTGAAGCCAGTTTCCAAGAACTGAAGAAGAGATTGATTTCAGCCCCAATATTAATCATGCCAGATATCAAGAAGCCGTTTGACATATATTGTGATGCATCCGAGGTTGGCCTCGGTTGTGTATTGATGCAATAAGGCAAAGTCATTGCTTATCTGTCTCGACAACTGAAGCAGCATGAGCAGAACTATCTGACCCATGATCTTGAGTTAGCAGCCGTAGTGTTGGCATTGAAGACATGGCGTCATTATCTAATGGGTAATCGCTGTGAGATTTACTCAGATCACAAAAGCTTGAAGTATATTTTCACTCAAAAGGAGCTGAATATGAGGCAAATAAGATGGATAGAGTTAATCAAGGATTATGACCTTGATATTCACTATCACCCCGGCAAAGCCAATGTGGTAGCAGATGCTCTTAGCAGATTACCGTGTAGACTAAACACCATGATCAAGGAGAAGCAACCAAGTTTGTACGAGGAATTCGAGCAGTTTAGAACTGAGCTAGTTAGTAGAGGATTCTTAGCTAGCATTAAACTTCAACCCACTTTGATTAGCCAAATCAAGGAAGCCCAGAAGGGAAATGAAAGTATCGATGGAATCAAACGTCGTATTGGTACAGGAAAGGTACCTGGATTTACTGAAGACGAAGAAGGAGTTCTGTGGTACAAAGGTCGTATCTGTGTGCTAGCAGATTCAAAGCTGAAGCAAGTTATCATGCAGGAAGCTCATGATACTCTTTATTCTATCCACCCCGGAGGAACAAAGATGTATCAAGATTTGAAAGAGCAATTTTGGTGGCACAAGATGAAGAGAGAAATCGGGAGCTACATCACCAAGTGTGACATCTGTCAAAGAGTCAAGGCAGAGCATCAGAGACCCGCAGGACTGTTGCAACCTTTGCAGATTCCGGAATGGAAATGGGATTCCGTCGGAATGGACATTATCACTAGTTTGCCTAATTTGAGTAGAGGAAATGACTCAATCTGGGTCATTGTTGATAGACTGTCCAAGGTAGCCCACTTTATACCTATCAAGACCACCTACCAGAGTTCGAAGCTAGCCGAGGTGTATATTGCTAGAATTGTTAGTCTGCATGGAACCCCCAAGACCATAGTATCGAATCGAGGAACCCAATTTACCTCGAGATTTTGGCAGAAAGTCTAGGAAGGATTGGGAACCAAGTTGAATTTTAGCACCGCTTATCACCCGCAAACTGATGGACATACTGAAAGAGTCAACCAAATCCTAGAGTATATGTTGAGAGCATGTGTTTTGGAGTACGGATCAAAATGGGAAGACTGCCTGCCTTTCGCAGAATTCTCATATAACAACAGTTATCAAGCTAGTCTACAAATGGCACCATTTGAGTTCCTATACGGAAGAAAATGCCGTACCCCTCTGAATTGGTCGCAAGTAGGAGAGAATCAGATTTTCGGACCCGACATTCTCTAAGAAGCTGAAGAGAAGGTTCACAAAGTCCGTGAGCACCTCAAGACCGCCCAGTCCAGACAAAAGAGTTATACTGACAAGAGAAGGAGAGATCTGACTTTCAATGTCGGAGATTTTGTATATCTCAAGGTGTCGCCATTGAAGGGAACGCAATGCTTTAGTCTGAAAGGAAAGTTAGCCCCCAGATATATCGGGCCTTTCAAGATTCTGAACCGCTGAGGAGAAGTATCGTATCAACTGGAACTGCCAGAGGAGATGTCAGCCATCCACAATATGTTCCATATCTCGTTACTTCGCAAATGCCTAGAAGTGCTAGAGAAGACCGAGGTTTTCAAGAACATCGATCACCGAGCTGTTGAAATCAACAAGGACCTGACGTATCATGAAGTACCCATCCGTATCCTAGAGGAAGCGTGCAGAACCACCAGAACCTGGAGTATCAAGTTTCTCAAGATTCAATGGAGCAACCATACCAAAGAAGAAGCCACCTAGGAGCGAGAAGATTACATTAGGACAGAGTTCCTAGATCTCTTTAGTTTCTAGTTTTATTTCGTAAATCTCAGGACGAGATTTTGTTTAAGGGGGGAAGGTTTGTAACATCCCAAAACTCTAATCCAAGGTTATTAAGATCCAAATCATCAAATTTAGAGTTAACAAAAAACTTTTCCATTTAAATATATTAAAGCATTCATATGTGTGTGCATATAATTTAGGAGTTGATTTGAATTGCCATGATTAAGTGATCCATTGATTATAAAATGATTCTTTGGTGAATTAAACATCATCTAGATCATTCCCAAACAAATCCCAAAGAAAAACAAATCAAAATGAATAAAAGAAACAAATGGTCATTTGTGCCATTTTAATCAACATGCTTACTTTGGCTATTCCTAGAACTCAGAAACAATTATGGATCTTTGCACCCTTGCTAGTACAAGTAGTGATGTACCAAGGCCCACTTTGTTTCACCCCAAAAACTTTCAAACACTAAATTTAAATGACATTTGAAATTTGAATGTAGTTCATATGTATAGATCACACTTATTCAAAAACCACTCAAATGAGCTCCACTTTTAAAACCCAAGCACACCTAGAAGCTCAAGCATGTGATCAACAACTCCACCAAAATTCAGCCCAAAATTCAAATATTTGGTTCATGCGGCCATTTTGTCGAACACCTTGTAGACAGAATCAAATTAGCCTAACTATTACTGTTTTTGATCAAATCTTGTCGAGCAAATTGTTGTGCATTGATCATTCTTGTCTCCCTGAGTCCAACCCGACCAAAACCCACCCTAGTTCTAGCCCCTGGCGCCAGTGCCATGCCACCCTGACGCCATGCTCGTCAGCCAACGTTGTCAACGCAGCAGCAGACCGCCAGCCCCTCTCCGCCGCTCCAGGAAGCTAGGAGCCACCCTACCGCCACCCAGGGTCCACCCCACGACCACTGCCAGCCACTAGACCACTCCCCAGCCTCGCCGCCCATTCTCTCTGCGCGCAGCAAGAGCGCGCCAGAGCGCCCTCACCGCCAGCACGCCACAGACCACCCATTGACCCAATACCGTGTGCGTCGCTCTGCCTCGACCCCAGCACCCTGCCAGACATGGCCATGCGTCGCCGCGTGACCCACAGTCGCCGTGCACCGTGTCGAGCACCACCTCTGTCTCCTAGAGCGCGGGAAGCTCCCGACCGTTAGGAGGTAGGCCACCATCCGCCTACGCCGCCCATGCTGATAGCGCCCTGTATCGTCGTCACCGACGAGCTCGCCGTCGCCCTCTCGGTCCCCACGTCGAGCCTATATAAGGATCCCTCCCCAGCACAAACTCCTCACACCATTCCACTCCCCTCTCCCTCCTGAGCATTTCCCCTCTCTCGCCGGAGCCACTCGAGCCCTAGTTCGCGGGAATTACACCGGAGGAGCCCGCTGTAGAGGAGGAGAAGTCCCCGTCGATTTCGTCCACCCCTAGAGCTGTCGTGACCTCGCCTAAGTCCGTCGTCGCCGTCCAGTTCGATCGCCCGCCTCGCCGCACTAGCTGGAGCCCTGGTATGCCCTCACTGTACCCCCACTGGCCGTTTAGGGTTCAGTCTCACCGGCGACGAGTCCGTCGTCGACGACGACTGTGGACCGTTGATCTCTATTCTAATCGTAGCGCCTAGATCGTCCCATACCGTTTAGAGTTAGAGATCTCTCCTAGTAAAAATAACAAAACTAAAGCTTTTGCACATTCAAACATTTTTATAAAATCAACCATAATAGCTTTTGAGTTGATTCCAACTCTCAAAAATCACATTTAACCATACATATATAAATATGTAATAATATTAAGGTTTACATGCAGTGACTTTGGACTAGTACCAAAATAATGCTATATAGGCATTTCTGGTCACTTTAAATCATTAATTATTAAACTTAAACTCAATTAAAAGTGATCCAACCCTTAAATAACATTCCCGTATGTTAGAATATGTGGTGATGACATGTGTCCACACGATCCCATATTTTAATTGGGGAATATTAAATCTTAGTTATTTTCAATGAGTAGAAATTACTTTTCTCAAATAAAAAGAATAAAACTAGTTAATAAAATCTTGTGATGCTTGTGATGATAATAGATCATCAAATGTGTGCATTAGAGTGCTAAGTAGACTAGTTAAGTATTGTTTGGTGATTGTGTACTCCGTATGTATTTATAGAAGATAGTACCGACCAAGCCTACGAGGAGGAGGAGTTCTACCAAGAGGAGGAGGAAGAAAACTTCAACCACTGCACTGCACAAGGCAAGCCATCATTAACAATGCAAGCTATTGTTAGCAAGCTAGCACCATACCAGTGAACCCTTGCAAGCTAACACTTGCAATCTTGATAACCTAAGCAAGATGCATTAGGCATGCTTAGCTATACCACTTTGACTATTACCTACCCTAAGTTTTATTTCCAAGCTTTTACTTCTTTACCTTATTAAAGTCCTTTACTTGTTTTGAAGGTAGCATAAAGAGTATAAAACTTGACCTATCTAGATAACCTTAGATGTCATTCTATGGCATGATATTGAGTTTAGCATTCCACATTAGTGAACACTCTTAACTTAGTAGCTTAGAGCTAAATAAAAACTTGACTCACTTTAGATGGGAACACTTGGTGAAAATGACTTGTGAAAACCTTGGAATGATGAGTCATTCTGTTGAGATGTTTTGACATGTGTTGAGAAACACAAATGGTTTATGATGGTGAAAATGTTGAGGCATGAGCCTTAGCCCTTTTACAAAAACTGATGGTTGGATTCGGATGCGATACCATTCCAATTTTGCCGTACAACCACAATACCTGAATTGGGTAAGGCTTAGCCGGAAGTTTATATGCATTAGTATTAGTTCCCTCGCGGGAGAGGTTTGAGCTGAGGCTACCTCTCAATGTTGTCCACCTATGCAGTGCCCAAGATGACAAATGGTCATGGTTGGGAGGCCATGCTCATAGGAGAGGTGCTTATACTAGAGTGTGTAAAGAAAAGGTTATGTTTGATTATCTGCATACTAAGTATGATGATTCAGGGTTATCCCTGATAGATGTATCGAATCTTCTCGTGAAAGTGTACCACCTCTGCAGACTGTCAAACTATTCAAATAGTCGCGTCCACGGTTATGGACAGTTGGAGTGGCCATACCATTTTGTTGTCAGATGTTTTCAAAACGACTTATGAAATAAATGATGAATCTTGACTTAACCACAACATGGTTGTGACTATGACACTAGCTTCCCAACTTAAGTGATTCTAGAACTTTATTTTATCTTTCTTTGTTTGAGAACTCGGCTTAGGTTTCAAACTTAACCTTACAAATAAACATAGAGTTAGCATTTTCCCATTAGTACTATCTTACTTGTTAGTGGTAGTTTGCGAGTACTTAAAGAGTACTCATGGCTTTTGTCCCTGGCTATTCCTATGGCCGGACTATGAAGGAGACTACCAAGATGACGGACAGCAGGACGACTATGATAACTAAGACTATCTTCCATCGTCAGCATTGCCTGTGCCCCTGAAGATGGACCCCACAGCTACGCTATGTATTCCACTTCTTGATTGTACTAAGACTGGATCATGAGATCCTTTATTTTGTTGTAAGACCTTATTATGGTTTGTAATGGATGATGTACTGTGATATCCAATCTGTTATGTCTCGCAAAAATGGTAATCCTGGGATTGTGATGTATGGCATAACAGGCATCTAGGATTAAAAATCCGGGTGTTGACAATGTCTCTATGCAATTGTGGTGTTTGTTGGAACCATCTAGTGCTCAAGGTGACAGTGTGGGGTTATCTAGATGGGGAAAGCAAACTTTGAGGAGTGTTGTTATAGCCCTACCATAGATTAGAGTGTCCAACCGGAGAGTAGTTTAGAGTAGTATTATAAAGAGAAGATATTTATATGAGAGTGGTCACTAGTGAAAGTATGATCCCTAGGCCTTGTTTCTAAGCATTGAAACACCGTTTGCAACTAGATCTGTTACATGTTTGCTTGATTCCATCTTTACTTCAGTTTGCCTTTAGTTTCTTCCACGCCATCAAGCTATTTTGTAGCACCGTTACCACTTATAATTATCCATACCACTTGTATTTCACTATCTCTTCGCTGAACTAGTGCACCTATACACCTGACAAGTGTATTGGGTGTGTTGGGGACACAAGAGACTTCTTGTATCTTGATTGCAGGGTTGCTTGAGAGGGGATACCTTTGACCACTTCCTCCCTGAGTTCGATAAACCTTGGGTGATCCACTTAAGGGAAAACTTGTTGTTCTACAAACCTCTGCACTTGGAGGCCCAACAACTGTCTACAAGAATAGAAGTGCATAGACATCAATGTAATATCTAGATAACTCGCATAGGCTATGTAGGCATTTAGTTGACGCCGTCCACGCATGGCGGTACCATAACTACGACAGCCATGTCGATCAGGTAACAACATAGGGTTTTGTTATTTGCTATTCTTGTATTGCGCCTTCCATGAACAGTAAAAGATGCTCGCTAATTATACTCCTTTTATGATATTTGCATGGGCTTCAGAAAGTCTGAAATAGTAACAGTAACTAGATAGAACAGTAATAGGCCAAAACAGTAACATGCCAAAACAGTAGTAGGCAAAAACAGAAATATGCCAAAACCGTAACAGGTCAAAACACTAGTAGGCTAGAACAACGGCAACATAGCATAGTAACAGGCCAGAACAGTAACAGGCTAGAACACCAGCAGGCTAGAAGAGCGGCAACCTAGCACAATACGGGCAAGAACAGTGACAGGCCAGAACAGTAAAGGACCACAACAGTAATGGACATGAATAGTAGATGGCCAGATCAGTATCAGACCATCTCAAAGGTGGGCCATTCATAGGTCCTAGGACGAGCTGTGAGAACAGTGACGGGCTGACCGTAGGCCTTAACAGTATCGGGCCGACTTGACGCATGCTATTAACGAGCCACACAGTATTCGACCATTGTGGGCTTCTATAGGCTGAAATAGTAATGGGCCTAATGTTCGCGGGCCACTGCTGGCTGCATCTTTTGGGCCCATTTCAAACAGTGTCGGGTGAAATAGTAACGGGCTGTAATCTTATTGGCTCTCTTAGTGGGTCGGTCCACTTAATATTTAGTAGGCCTTGGCTGGGCCTGGCTTCTACCACAGTTTCTATGGCCATTAACAGTGGTAACTGGGCGTTAGCGGTGTTTGCCATGTAGCATTTTGCATGACGTTAGTAGTCAACGCGGTTGGCAAACAGATCTACGACGGGACAAGTTTTTGTGGCTGAAGGGTGCGATCCGCCACGGTCAGAAAAAAACCGTGGTAGATTCTTTTGTGATGGGGCATTTACCACGAAGGGCATCCATCGTAGAAGACTTTTTAGCCACGAAAAACAGGCCTTCAACCATGAAAATTGTCTGTTGTAAAAGCCAACTTTTCTTGTAGTGTCATATCATTGGAGAATGATGTGATGGACATTCCTCCAAGGATTGCGACATGATCAAGTCATATAGTTCATTGTTGCAACAGCTAAAATCTAGACTCTTTTTCCTTAGCTCGTGAGTTCATATTACTCACTGTTTCCCGAGGCTGCTTTGACTGCATCGAACATCATCTGGTGATACAGTGACAATAAAGGTGTATATTAGGTATTCCAAAGGAACAGTAGATGCCATGTGGGACTCAAGAAGAGGAGGGGGTGGGAGGCCACCTTGGCCGGCCAGCCAAGGCCCTCTTGGGCCCCACGTGGTGCACCAAGGCCCATGCAGCCAAGCCCTCCCTCTCTCCTTTGGGTTGCTCTCCCTCTTGGGCCTTTCCCCCTAGGGAATTGGCCCATTAGGCATGGGCTACCCATTAAATCATATTTAAATCATTAAATAAATATAAATAAATTCAAGTTCCAAATTTAGCCTCATGAAAGAATTTTTTGGAATGTGAAGCCAATATACATCATGAAACTTCAGACACTGATGATTGTGAGGTTCTGGAAGAGAGACGACGTAGACTGAAGTGAACATATGTATAATTAAATAATTAACAAATATTTACATATTATTTAATTCCTGTTGCACCGGAACTCTGATACGTCCAAAATGTATCTACTTTCCCAAACACTTTTGCTATTGTTTCTCCTCTATACTTGTGTGATTTGGATGCAACTAATGCGGACTGACGCTATTTTCAGCAGAATTGCCTTGGTGTCTACATTTTGTGCAGAAAACCAACTATCAGGAAAAATCCCGGAAAATATGCCAAAAATCCTATTTCACCCGAAGAATATTGAAAGGACTTATGGTTCGAATTCAGTTGAACATATTGAAGGCATTCAAGTTGGAGAAATATATTGTCCCATACCAAGAGAAAAATTTGAAACTATTATGAATGGGACCATTGCTATCAAGGTTGAGGTAACATAATCATTAGTGGAGTACAAAGTTTTGTCTCATATGCAATTGTTTTGGTAGCAAGACTTGATCAACCTTGTTAACAAAAGGATTCCATTGAACAAAACAATGTTTTCATTATGATTATCTCCGTTTATTTCTATCCTTTGCATTTTAGTTTTTGCTTTCATTTAGTTTTCTTTTTGTTGTTAGTTGCTTGCATGTTAGAACTTCTGTAGTTCTAGCCTTGTTTTGTCCTTGCATCATGTTTCCAAAAGAAAAAAAATATCTGTCTATCAGAAAAATCATTCTTCTTTCTCTGAAAAATGCCCAAAAATAAAGTGTCTCGACAAATTCCAGAAAATTCATATTAAATTTTTGCGTGAAAAAAGGGGCAGAGGAGTACCTGGGAGGTACCAGGGGGGCCCACCAGGCAGGCACACCACATGGTGGCACGGCCAGCCTTGGGTGGCGCCATGCCCTGGTATGGGCCACCCCTGGCCCCCACTAACTCTCTCACCTGCCACTTTCTTCTCTCACCCGAGTAAGCTCCAGTTCATTGCTCAAAATTGCATTCTTGCTGTGCTTGCTCTCGATATTTTCGTTCTCCTTGCTCAGCCCATCTTTTTTGCTGAAATTTGGAGCATTTGTTCCCTGCTATGTGACTCCTCCCCTTGTCCAAGTAGATTTGTGTTTAGTGGATTATATCTTGAGTATTTTGTTGCTGTAGGTGACTAGTTATGAGAGCTTGTAAGCTTGTTTGATGCTTAGAGATATAGTTTTGATGCATGTTTAGGCCTCTTGCAAGTCCCTATGAGTAGAATCCTTCATTATATTTACTTTGTAATCACTTGTTTGATAGGTGTTTAAATTTCAGAATACCAAGCATGAATAACCATACTCCACGAGCCAGAATATGAGACGGAGAAGATCCAGGGGTGGCCACACCACCTGGTGGCGCGGGCCAGGCCAGGCCGTGCCAAGGGGTGGTGTGGGCCCCCCAGGCACCCCTCGGCCTCTCTCTTCGCCCATAAGGAGCCTTCTGACCTAAAAACTTCGGGGGGTTCGACGTTTTTCCAGAAGGAGTTCCGCTCCGCCGCCACCACCAGATTCGACGAAACAGCACCACAAACTCCATTCTAGCACCATGCCGGGACAAGGAATTGGAGGAGATCATCTCCATCATCATCACCATCACTTCTCCATCGACCATCCATGTTTCCCCCATCTATGAGTGAGTAATCCCCCATTGTAGGCTATGGGGATGGTAGGGATTGGATGAGATCGTTCATGTAATGGCATCAGATTGCTAGGGCATGGTGCCTAGTATCTTTTATTAGTGCTTTATGACTTTGTTGCAACTTGTTGTGCTTAATGCTTGTCACTAGGGCCTGAGTGCCATGATTTCAGATCTGAACATGTTATTGATTCATTATGATAGTATTGTTTTTTGGTCTTATCTACAAGTTGTATACACACGTTGTTGTCCGGAACCAATGGCCCCGAAGTGACAGAAATCGGGATAACCGGAAGGGAAAGGCTTTGATGTGAGGATCACATGTGTTCACAGAGTGTTAATGCTTTGCTCTGGTGCTCTATTAAAAGGAGTACCTTAATTGCCAGTAGTTCCCTAGAGGCCCCGCTGCAAACGGGCTGGCAGGACAAAAGATGTTGTGCAAGTTCTCATTGCGAGCACGTATGACTATATAGGGAACACATGCCTAGGATTGTTGAGTACTTGGATGCTTTATCCTATTTATCTGCAATTGCCCTATGTTCTAATTGCTATTTGAATTGTCTTGTCCATGCAACGCCCGTCCATCCATCCCTATGCCTACCGCACTCGAATCCCACTGTTCACTGCTTTTGTTACTACTGTCCTTGCTTTACTACTGCTGCTACTTTACTATTCCTACTACAAAACTATTACTACTGATAAACTGCTGTGAGCAAGATTGTTTCTAGGTGCAGCTGAATTGACAACTCAGTTGTTAAGGCTTATAAATATTCTTTGGCTCCCCTTGTGTCGAATCAATAAATTGGGTTTCACTTCCCTCGAAAATACTGTGATACACCCCCTATACTTTCGGGTCATCAAGACTATTTTCTGGCGCCATTGCCGGGGAGCATAGCTTTACTTATCAAGTTCACTTGGATTCTCTATTGTTCGCTGCTATCTATCCATCATGGGTAAGTCTCGTGATGGCAAGGTTCCTATTTTACCATCCACTACAAGAAGATGTACGGTTCTAAACACCTATGCTGCTCTTGATTCACCACCTGTTATAAGTAAGCTCGTTACACCACCACATACACATGCTACACACACTACTACTACTGCTGAATCTGAAACTTCTGATGCTTATGATGCTGCTTCTACTGTGCTTGATAAGAGTGGTTCATTAGGTCCTTTCCTAGATGCTACGATTGCTAGAACTATAGCTGGAAATACCGAAACTCCTAATGAAGACACTACCACACCTGTTAGCTTACCTGAGTCTAGTGAGAGTTATGATATTGAAGATGGTTATGTTGAGATGACCGATGAGTTTATTAAAGAATGTAAGAACACCCATGATAGGAGCGCTGCTAAGAGTCTCCTTGAGAGGTGTACTATTAGACCCAAATTGTCTCATATTGCTAAGTTTGCTGCTTCTCCCATAAACATTAGAGATGAAGATTATGATTTCTCTCTCGATCTATCTTACATAGCTATTGTCGAGAGAGAACCTTTTTGTGGGACTAAGAATGAAAGTGCGGTAGCACATATGAATGAACTTTCTACCATGAGTGGCTTGTTTTCTGATGATATTAAGATGCGTACTTACTTTGTTGCTAAGATTTTACCTTTTTCACTAAAAGGAGAAGCTAAAACTTGGTTTAGTAATTTACCTCCTGGATCTATTGATAGCCCTGAGTGCTTGATTTATACTTTCCTGCAGAAATATTTTCCTCCTAGTGCTAGACATGCTATTTTGCAGGAACTTTTTGATTTTAAATAGGGAGAAAAGAGGTATTGCCTGAATCTTGGGCAAGGTTTTGTGCTTTGATTCATGCACAGGCTAGAAGTCCATTACCTAAGAATGAGCTTCTTGATATATTTTATAATGGACTAACCGAAGAATCTAGGACATACCTACATAGTTGTGCTGATTGTGTTTTCAGGAATAGGACTCCTAAGGAAGTTGAGGAATTAATGGCTAAAATAAGCAAGAATTATGAAGATTGGACTCCTCCTAAACAAGCTATACCTGAAGTGATTATACCTGAACCATCTGTTCCCGTGCCTATTCCAACATCAAAGAAGAGGGGAGTTATTGAATTAAATGATGAAGTGATGAAGGAACCTAAGAAATGTCTTAAGGAGAAGGGAATTAAAGGTGCAGATGTCAAGAATTTACCTCCTATAGAAGAATTATGTAAGCCTATTCCTTACTCATCCACTTTTGAGGTACACTCTCTCCAACACTTTGATGAAGGTGATATCCCTTACTCTAAACCTCCTGATCAATGCTTAGAAGAATTCGATATCTTTATTGTTAAGCAAGATAACTTTAATAAAAGGGTGCAAAATCATCTAATGGAAAACACTAGAGCTATTGTTGAGTTGAAAGATATTGTGGAAAGAACCTCTAATGATGTTAAAATGATTGTTAAACACTTTCAAATGGTTCAAACTCAAATAGATCAACTCGTTAAAGTGCAAAATGACTTGCTAGTTAATGCTGCTAAAGAAAAACATGCTTATGAAATTAGAACTAGAAGTGGTGCTGCTACCAAGGATCCTCTATATCCTGAGGGGCATCCCAAAAGAATTGAGCAGGATTCTCAACAATCTGAAAATAGTGGTTCTACTCGTAAGAAAAGGAAAAGGAAACATAAAACTGCTGTAGAAACCTCTGAACCTGCTATAGATCCTAATAGTATATCTATCTCTAATGCTGAAACTGAAAGTGGTAATGAAGAAAATGTTATTCCTAGTGAAGAAAAAGTTGAAGAAGAACCTGAAAACCACACTAAGAATACTAAATACACTAAAGAAGATTTTATTGCTAAGAAACATGGTAGTGAAAGAGAGCCTTGGGTCCAAAAACCTATGCCTTTCCCTGATAAGAAACACAAGTCAAAGGAAGATGAACATTATAATAAGTTTTGTGAGTGGATGAAACCTTTATTCCTGCAAATTCCTTTAACTGATGCTATTAAATTGCCTCCTTACTCAAAGTATATGAAGGATATTGTCTTGAATAAAAGGAAGATCCCTAATGAAGAAATTGCTACTTTGCTTGCTAATTATTCCTTCAATGGTAAGGTTCCTAAGAAACTTGGAGACCCAGGGATTCCAACTACCCCTTGCTCTATTAAGAATAGTTATGTTAGAACTGCTTTGTGTGATTTGGGAGCTGGAGTTAGTGTTATGCCTTTCTCTCTCTATAAGAGGCTTCAACTTGAAAAATTAACACCAACTAATATATCCTTACAAATGGCTGATAAATCTACCACTATTCCTGTGAGTATATGTGAGGATGCACCTGTTCAGGTGGCTCACAATTGCTTGATATTAACTGATTTTGTTGTGCTTGAAATGCCTGAAGATGATAATATGTCTATTATTCTTGGGAGACCTTTTCTTAATACTGCAGGAGCTGTTATTAATTGTAATCAAGGAAAGGTGACCTTCAATGTTAATGACAAGGAACATACTGTCTATTTCGCCAAGAATATTGAAAGGACTTATGGTTTGAATTCAATTGAACATATTGAAGGCATTCAAGTTGGAGAAATATATTGTCCCATACTAAGAGAAAAAATTGAAACTATTATGATTGGGACCATTGCTATCAAGGTTGAGGTAACATAATCATTAGTGGAATACAAAGTTTTGTCTCATATGCAATTGTTTTGGTAGCAAGACATGATCAACCTTGTTAACAAAAGGATTCCATTGAACAAAACAATGTTTTCATTATGATTATCTCCGTTTATTTCTATCCTTTGCATTTTAGTTTTTGCTTTCATTTAGTTTTCTTTTTGTTGTTAGTTGCTTGCATGTTAGAACTTCTGTAGTTCTAGCCTTGTTTTGTCCTTGCATCATGTTTCCAAAAGAAAAAAAATATCTGTCTGTCAGAAAAATCATTCTTCTATCTCTGAAAAATGCCCAAAAATAAAGTGTCTCGACAAATTCCAAAAAATTCATATTAAATTTTTATGTGAAAAAAGGGGCAGAGGAGTACCTGGGAGGTACCAGGGGGGCCTACCAGGTAGGCACACCACATGGTGGCGCGGCCAGCCTTGGGTGGCGCCATGCCTTGGTGTGGGCCACCCCTGGCCCCCACTAACTCTCTCACCTACCACTTTCTTCTCTCTCCCGAGTAAGCTCCAGTTCATTGCTCAAAATTGCGTTCTTGCTGTGCTTGCTCTCGATTTTTTCGATCTCCTTGCTCAGCCCATCTTTTTTGCTGAAATTTGGAGCATTTATTCCCTGGTATGTGACTCCTCCCCTTTTCCAAGTAGATTTGTGTTTAGTGGATTATATCTTGAGTATTTTGTTGCTGTAGGTGACTGGTTATGAGAGCTTGTAAGCATGTTTGATGCTTAGAGATATAGTTTTGATGCATGTTTAGGCCTCTTGCAAGTCCCTATGAGTAGAATCCTTCATTATATTTACTTTGTAATCACTTGTTTGATAGGTGTTTAAATTTCAGAATACCAAGCATGAACAACCATACTTTTGGAGAGATATTTGAGAGTGATGCACCTAGGAGGTCGAGGCCCTCAAGACCAGCCTCTCAAGCTAGGCCATCATACAATGAAGATCTCATTGCAACTTGTATTGGCAGTGAAAGGGATGATGGGGATGCCCACGCATCCTCTTTTCCTTGTTTTACTTTCTTACAAGCTGCAGGTATTCTTGATGATTTCTTGCTACTGATTGAGAGGGTTGGTTTGACCTCATATATGCAAGATGAGAGTGTGCAATACGCTATGCTCACCAAAACTTTTGTTGATAGCTTCACGTTTACTAACACACCCTATCAGTCTACTGTCTCTTTTAAAATCTATGATCTGCCCTTCACCATGCCTTTGGAGAGATTTTGAAGTATTGTAGGTGTGCGCATGACAGGGACCGTGAAGAAAATTCAAGGGTGACCCGCTGATTTGTTGGAACTTTACCGAGGGGTGACCAATGATGATGACCGCGTGGTGCAGCGTGGAAAGATAAGAAATATCCAACTCCCTGCTCTTAGATACTTTGCATATTATCTTGCTACTAGTGTACTGGGTAGGGAGAACACAAGTAATATCTCCAACTATCATTTAGTTTTCCTTGCTGCTGCGCTTAACAATGATACTCGATACAATCTTGGCTCGCTTATTGCTCGCCGCCTAGCTGGTAGGGGACCTATCTATGGGGGCATCATTGCTTTGCGTATAGTCAATGCATTAGGTCTTTTAGTGGATCCCTATGATGCTATGTTGGCACCACAGAGGCTTGACCTTGTTGCTATGAAAACTCATCACTTTGTCACTGCTACTTCTGATTTGAACAGTCTAGTATATAGGATTTCACTGACGAGGATGAAAGGGAGATCCTTTTGCCACAGCCTGCTTTGTTTAGTGTTCACAGGAGACCATGGTCGCGCTCCAAGGAGGAGGTGGACGAGCAGCTTCGCTTGCTGGGTTTCCACGAGCAGCACCAGGAGGATGTGCCCTCCTATGATTACTCCGCGCATTATGGAGGGACGTACTCGAGTTCGCACCAGGATGGGGGGACCTCTTCGTCGTACCAGGGTGACACTTCATCCTGGCCAGCTTGGGATTGATACCCACTTAGGCCAAAAGCCTAAGCTTGGGGGGAGGTACGCCAACATCGCACTCATCTCCATATCATGTTGCGTCGGTACTTTGTATATTTATGTTTTCGTTCTCTTTTTAGTTTTCGTTCTCTTTCTTTGCTTTTGCTTTCTAAAAACACAAAAAGACCAAAAATATTTCTATTGTTTCTCTTTGGTTTGCTTCTTCTTTTTTGCCTTGGTTTGCTTTTTTCCCTTTTGGCTTTTGTTTAAAAATCGAAAACACCAAAAATATTTGTCGTTCTTCTTTGGTTTTGTGAGTTTGCTACAGGGTACAGCAGTCCTCAGTGGATATTTGTTTCATATCATTATTCAAGCCACACAAGTGAAGAGCAATAATGAGGATCAATGACAACTTGAGGCGTGGTAAGAGGCTGGTAACGAACTCTATTTGTTTTCATTTTTGTACATATACTCATCATTGTGGGATTGCTTAGTCCGTTCAAGTAGGGTGTATGTTATCTTTGGATGTTTAGTAGTTCTTGCTTTCTTATGATTAGCTCCAGCTCGCTAATAGTTTGTAGCATGTCTTATGAATGTTTGCTTGTATTGCTCTATTCATAAATTGGTATGACACCGTGGTATCCTCCTCTGAATGTTTCATTTGAATTGACTTGGCACATGCTCACGCATGCACATGACTGTAATAATCAGTTAAGCCTTGATGAATTATTTTGCCTTGAGGATATTGAATCACTTTCATGCCATGAGTAGTCCTGTTTTGTTGCAAGCATGATAATGACAGCTATTGCTCTCTCGTTTGTCGCTCCCTTACTATTGCTTGCCTTCACTTTCACTGAGTATGTTTTACTCAAGTTCCCAACTCCTTAAACCAAATATTTCCAAAGTGTCCACCATACCTACCCATTAGCATCATTTGCTACCTCCGTGCATATTCAATATGCCTTGTTTTCTTCCGAATAAAATATTGCTTGTTATGAGAAAGTTAGTTAGTAAAGCTCTCACGAACTTGATGGCACACTTTATTTTCTTGCACTTAATAAACATGAACCATTGTGTCCTTCTTTGTTGTGCATATGCTTGCGCTTTATGAGTTGAAGTTAGCAGAACCATGTATCATGGGGACCGCTTTCAACGCTTCATAGGTACTTTATACCTAGTTGTTATCATGTTCTTTTGCTTATGGATCCCGACGGTGTGAAATAAAAGTGGAACTTGTAAGATCATGGAGTTTGTATGTATGTTAGAGAAATGCCTGGGCCGCTAGCCTAAGCCATGCCTAATCATGGTGGAAACTTGCAGCATAACCATAATGAGCATTCTATGAAGCATCCTCAATAAAAATCTATGCACATAGTAAATAAAAAGATCGCCGAGATGCTCATTGTCTGCTTGCCTTGTTATTTTGATTATGGGATAGCTCCCGTGTCATGTGCAAGGGGTACCCCGTTGGCGGTTCTCTATGATACGTATATACTTACAATGGCAAGAGCTTACTTGTGACTGAAGTTGAGTAGCATGAGGATCAGTCTTCGTAAGTAAGGGGCATGAGGCTTCGATTTATAACTTGTCAAGCATATCCTCTTAGTTGTGTCACTTTAACCTTAACCATTTAAGGATGCTTATGATAGGAGCAATGAGAGCTCAAAGCTAACGAGTACCATACTTTCAGCATTTGGAAGCCTTTCATATTATTCAAAACTTTTTCTTCTACTTGTCGAGTCTCCACATATTCTTTGAGCACCTTCTTGAGAGCATAGTTGTCATTCTTTGTGTTTATTCCATTACTTGATTATTTGTGCTATGACTTTGATGCTTGTATCCTTGATATCTTTACTTCTAGTCATCACTTGAACTTCAGAGGTGCCTTGATATTCATAATCAAAGGCAAGCGAGATACCACTCTATCATACCTTTCTATGAGCATTGCAATGTTGCTTATGTTTGTGCCTCATGCTACTTATTATTCTTGAGTTGGAATCTCTTCATAGCTTGCAAAGACTATTAAGTAGACTCAGTTGCATACTCTTTATTATGAACTGTCTAAGTAGTTGATCACATTGCTGAGAATATTTACATCTTATGAAGCAAATGTGTTCGTGAAAGTTCTTTTATCGCACTCAGTTTTCAACTGAATTGCTTGAGGACAAGCAATAAGCTAAGCTTGGGGGGAGTTGATACGTCCAAAACGTATCTACTTTCCCGAACACTTTTGCTATTGTTTCTCCTCTATACTTGTGTGATTTGGATACAACTAATGCGGACTAACGCTGTTTTCAACAGAATTGCCTTGGTGTCTACTTTTTGTGTAGAAAACCAACTATCAGTAAAAATCTCGGAAAATATGCCAAAAATCCTATTTCACCCGAAGACTCCAGGAGCCAGAATACGAGACGGAGAAGAGCCAGGGGGTGGACACACCACCTGGTGGCGCGGGCCAGGCCAAGCCGCGCCAGGGGGTGGTGTGGGCCCCCCAGGGACCCCCTCGGCCTCTCTCTTCGCCTATAAGGAGCCTTCTTACCTAAAACTTTGGGGGGGTCGACGTTTTTCCAGAAGGAGTTCTGCTCCGCCGCCACCACCAGATTCCACGAAACAGCACCAGAAACTCCGTTCTGGCACCCTGCCGGGACGGGGAATTGGAGGAGATCATCGCCATCATAATCACCATCACTTCTCCATCGACCATCCATGTTTCCCCCATCTATGAGTGAGTAATCCCCCATTGTAGGCTATGGGGATGGTAGGGATTGGATGAGATCATTCATGTAATGGCATCAGATTGTTAGGGCATGGTGCCTAGTATCTTTTATTAGTGCTTTATGACTTTGTTGCAACTTGTTGTGCTTAATGCTTGTCACTAGGGTCCGAGTGCCATGATTTCAGATCTGAACATGTTATTGATTCATTATGATAGTATTGTTTTTTGGTCTTATCTACAAGTTGTATACACACGTTGTTGTCCGAAACCAATGGCCCCGAAGTGACAAAAAACGGGATAACCGGAAGGGAAAGGCTTTGATGTGAGGATCACATGTGTTCACGGAGTGTTAATTCTTTGCTCCGGTGCTCTATTAAAAGGAGCACCTTAATTGCCAGTAGTTCCCTAGAGGCCCCGCTACAAACGGGCTGGCAGGACAAAAGATGTTGTGCAAGTTCTCATTGCGAGCACGTATGACTATATATGGAACACATGCCTAGGATTGTCTAGTACTTGGATGCTTTATCCTATTTATCTGCAATTGCCCTATGTTCTGATTGCTATTTGAATTGTCTTGTCCATGCAACGCCCGTCCATCCATCCCTATGTCTACCGCACTCGAATCCCACTGTTCACTGCTTTTGTTACTAATGTCCTTGCTTTACTACTGCTGCTACTTTACTATTCCTACTACAAAACTGTTGCTACTGATAAACTGTTGTGAGCAAGATTGTTTCCAGGTGCAGCTGAATTGACAACTCAGTTGTTAAGGCTTATAAATATTCTTTGGCTCCCCTTGTGTCGAATCAATAAATTGGGTTTCACTTCCCTCGAAAATACTGCGATACACCCCCTATACTTGTGGGTCATCAAACTCCTTCCGGACAACACCAAACACCCGCCGGACTTTGTCAGAACCCTTCCGGTTTTCCCTTCTCTTTTCTTCGGTGATTCCTATGATACCAAAACAATATCCGAGCGTTGTCAATGTAGGGGTTCGTGCATGAAAACAATAATTTTTCCTATGCCAAGAACCCTAATGCCAGGACCTATCTATTAGTAATGCAGTGACGGGAGGGGCTTTTCGTGAACTTACCCTTGAAGACTAAAAAACATTGTCAATGCTCGAGAGAGTGTGGTTGATATAGACGAACCGAAGCCGACCTTGATGTCGTGTTGAAGTCCCGACAGCTCTTGTGGCTCCAATGACTCCTAGTGCCCCAAGTGTTGCACCTCGCAGGGAGTTACACACGTCCGGTGCCTAACGATGACTCTCGCTCCTCCGATCCAGCAACAGTTGCAGAAGTAGAGCTTTTGGATCCGAATCCCGCAGCGTGATAGTGCTCCGCAGTGAAGAAGACTCCTGCTCGCGCGATCCGGACTTGGGACCACAGTCACAGGAGAGAGAGAGAATCAACTGGAGGTCTCCCAAAAGAGAGGGAACCTTTTATTGATTATTGTGTATTTAATTTTTCAAAATACCACTCTTTATATAAGGGACCCCCCCCCCCACACACACACATGGCAATTGCCTTAGCCATGTGGGACTAAACAAAGGAGAGGGGAGAGGGGAGGGTTGGCCGCCGCTGACCAGGGCCCAAGTGGGCCCCACGTGGGGTGCCTTGGCCCAGCCGGCCACCCCCTCCTCCTTCCTTCCTTTGGTCTTTCCCTCATGGGCCCTTTTCCCTCCGGATTTGGCCCAATTAGGTATTTGACCCTTTTTAATTCTTTTTTATTTTATTGAATAAATATAAATGAATGATTAAATCAATATTAAACATTCACTTACATATTATTCAATCCTCATTGATGTGGAACTCATTCCATCTCATTCTGGACATCCTCCGGACTTACCGAAATCCTTTCGGTTTTCTCTCTTCTCTTTTTTTCGGTGATTCTACCGATACATAAACACTCTCTGAGCATCATGAAGCCCTTAAGCATGATACCCCATGGTTCAGGAACACTCTAGACATGGTTGGGACCCTCCTATACCAATGATCATCAGAGGGACCTAGATGGCCATGTTGATCCATGTGCATTCAACGAAATCTTTCATCGTTGAACCATGAACATCATGTCGTATTCCTTTCGTCTCTTGATACTTGCATTGTACGAGACCTAATCAATGACATCACTATGTCGTGTTCAATCTAGTTATCAACAAATGCTATTTGACTCGTTCCGACAAGCGATATACCTATGATCAAATCACACATTGCGCATCTATTGGATATAACTTCTCCGAGTGGGCCCTAGAGTATCTTTTCCGTCATGCGGATGGAAAAATCTCGCTCTTGAAGCATATTGCCTCAACTATTCATCCGAATACCTGAACACACCTTTATGATCACCGAGTCACCAGATGATGTTTGATGTTATCTAAGTATCCTTGGGTAACAGTGATCGATATGGCCTCATAGTCTAAGAAATACGACACTAGGTTTATTCTAATCATTGTAACTTGAACTTCGTGACATGATCGGGTCACTATGCTTAGGTTGGGTATAGCTCATCATCTCATTCTCGCAATGAGGTGACTCCATTGTCAACTGGCATAAATGCCACATGATTAGGACACCTCGATCATTTGTTGACCAATGAACCAGTGACTAGAGCTTCACCGGGAACTTTTGTTGTTTATATATCACACGTGTATTGACGTTTCCTTTCAATACAGTTATAGCATGATATAAAACTTAATCATAAACTTTATAAAATATGATAATAATCCATATTTTTATTTATCTCTAGGGCATATTTCCAAGAGTCTCCCACTTGCACTAGAGTACAAATAAACCTGTTGCATTTGTTCCTAATCATAGACACCATATATCACGACACCTTTGATCATGCTTGCTCATGGAAGAGGTTGAGTCATGGGTCTGGACTTTACAGCCCCAAATCCTTTGCAACTTACTAATGTCACCTTAATTGACATTAATACTTTATCAATACATGATAACATCTTTGTGTATGCATCGTAGTCATGGCAGTAGAATGAGGTCAGTTTCCAGGAGCCAATAGTGATGTTAGATCAACCACAACGAGCTTTCTCATGGGCACTGTGCCCTAGGACATACATTCTACATAAAGACAAATTAGTCCCGCCATAACAATATACATCACGTTAGATCATACTCTTATCTTTCATTATAAATGTAATCTTCGAAACACTAATGCACTTATGTGCAACTTTCAATGTTTTACTACCTTGCTTCCTACTTGACTTCAGTCGGTATTATCGATGCAGGGATTTCCAATCTTCTAAGGTTAACACATGCCCTTATAACATAACCCTTTATGTTTTAAGATATGTCAACCTTCATAGATTTGAAAACGTGTCTACAGACACTGTGGACAAACTTTAGCTCAATGTTCCATGATTCATACTTAATCACTTTTCAAACGTTCCTTCTTGGATCATATATTATGTTAGGTTGTCATTATGGTTTTTCAAGATAGAATCTATGTCTCAACATAGTGGATGATGATCATCCTTTTCTTTCTTTCAACCATTGATGTTTTAACTTAAGGATATTCCTAATTTGAGTGACTAAGAACCATTCCTTAATCAATTCTTATTCCAAAACTCTTTTCAGAATCTCTTTTAGGAATGCAACATAATATCGCAACATACTTACTTTCAACTTCTAATCCCTATAAATCATTATTTATCGGTTCTTGCGCTTTCATTCTTAATGTTTCATACACACTTAAGAATTAATCATTAATATCCCACTCAAAATATGTTCCCAACATATTTGAGTCTGCGACTTATATTGCTCCTACTCAAAAATATGGCATTCATGTATTGTAATAGGAAGACTTTTACAGCTCCCACTCAATTTTATGCAAATTGCATATCCTCTCACTATTTTGAATGACTTCAAAATCCTTTTATCAATTATCAAACCGAGAGTTTTATTACAAGATGCTAGTACCTTACTAGTATCAAACCCACTAGACTTTCAGCACTTCTAAATCAAATTCTTTTAAATTTGTCCAATACACTATTCATGACAAATCGTGCTTTTGTCATTCACATTTTCCATCATGACCTTGCAGCCTTTTGGAAACATCAAGCAACCCTTTACTTGGTAAGATTCAGCAATGTATTGCTTTCTAATCTTAAGTGAATTTTGTCTCTAGGATTTCTCATAATTTTATTTTACCATTATTTTCCTTCGTAGTTCGTAGGTATGCCATACTCCGGTAACATCAAAAATGATTCACATAGGGGTGGATTTGAGCTGAGCCAAGCCGACTCGTGGCTTGGCTTGATCAGGCTTGACAAAATTTGAGCCGAGCTTGGCTCGGCTTGGTGACTGAAATTTTCCAAAAAGAGGCTCGTGGATTGGCTTGAGAAGCTCGAGGCTCGGCTCAACGGCTCGTCGAGCTCACCGCAAGAATCTGAGCCAACTCACCCCCACGCTAGCACCCCACGTCCCCGTGTGCGATTCCCCTTCGTTCGCAATGATGCCCTTTCTCCCATCTCACTAGGGTCGGCGCCACAACCTCCACTAACGGCGGTAGCCACCCCCAGCCACCTCGTATTGCCATCTCGTCCTCCTCCTCCATGAGCCCCTACCCCTGCTCCTCCCAGATTAGTTCCCCGCAGACGCGCATGTCGCCGCTCGTCTAGGTTTAGTGGCGGATGCTGCCCGCCGGCCCTCCACCGCCCTTGTTCAGTAGCTCGCCTGCTCCTCTCCTCCTGTGTCCTCCACAAACTGCTATTGTCCTACACCAGACCACCGTCGTCGACTGTAGTGAAGGTCAGTTCAGTTCTTGTGATGATGGTGCAGCAGGAACCAGGTGCACGCTACTCCTCTTTTAATCTTCTCCAAGGCTACTCCTCCTACCCCGTTGCTCCCTGGATCTCCAAGTGAGCAGTTTATTTTGGAGTTTGGACTGATCACATGTGTTGGAAGCTTGAGAAAGTTGTTCACTGGTGGGTTAATAATTGATGAAAAAATCCAGCTTTTCAGTTGTAAAAGTTCCGAACTCTTTATCGCTAGGAGTAATTTACTTCCCAATGTCAAATGTGGTTTTTTTGTAGGAAGCCTCTCGAATTATTTTGTGCTATTGATTAACTTGATATGTGAATGTAGGACAGATTATTAGAGATAGCTTGAAATCAATCGGATGCAACTTTTCTTGCCTCAAATTGTGTCCTTATACTTTGTTGGCATCTCCACTATCTTTCACGTATAATATCCATTAAGTATCGGTTCACTGGTGCATTGTGTCGGTACAAATATTATAGCAAACTAGTTTGTGCACCATATTATGTGCATATATGTTATAATCTATACAAAGATTAAAGTTAAATATCATTATACGTGCATTTTATATGTATATTTATGTAGATAATGCCAAATTTGAGTGCATGGACAACTAATTATTAATTACAATTGTGAAATCTTACATTTTTAGCAAAGGTTGTGTCAATATTTTTTCATGCACCGAGCCTTCGCGCAGGCTTGCGAGCTTTACCGAGCTGGCTTGTCGAGCCTCGAGCCTAAGTAGCGAGGTTTATGCTTGGCTTATCCAACCTTCGAGTCGAGCTGAGCTCGAACCGAGCCTTATCGAGCCCGGGCCAAGCCTCGAGCCTCGAGCTTCGTGTCCACCCCTAGATTCACAAATATCTCCATACAAGATGTGGGGTACATTGTTTAATCCTACCTTATGTAGTAAAAACACTAATGGGGAAAACACAATGATCATTATCATTGATCCTTTCCTTTATGAAGAAATCATTCAGGGATGCTTTTCATTGTGCTTCTCAACACTTTGATGGAGGGTTTTAAATCATCATCATGTTTTTCACTATCTTCCATAAGCTTCACAGCCGAGAGCATAAAATTTCTTGAGAATGCACCAAAATTTAAGCAACACTAGTTTTGCCTTGAATACTCTACAAGGACTTGTTCGCTATTATTTTGGTGATATCGAATAACTCCAAAACTTCCACGACGATCCATACAAGATATGGCACCGATCTCACAAATTTAGATGATTCACTATATGTTATAAATGAGTATTCACTATTTCTAACTAATGGTCTTTACATTTACACTACAACGATTTATTCAGCGCCATCTATTCACCCACTTGATAACTAATATCATATTGTGATGCTTTGCATTTTGATGTATCAAATGCATTGCATTTCACAATTTTTATATGTCAATCTTAGAATGTCGAATTTCATTACTATTGAACAAATCACAGTAATTAGATTCTCTATTATCTTTAATACCCATGGATGATGAAATATTTTGATCATATCAAATAGTTTCATGATCATGTTTCTTTTTATAAACCCTTTTACAAAATTCAAACAATCACAAAATGATAATCACCACTTTATTGAAATATGATACATCGAATATGTATTCTCTTTCAACAATTCATCAAACACTATATATTCATGCAATACACAGTGTTTAAGTTAGCTTGCCGAACTTGGGCATAATGCATATGTGACAAGAAACCAAATGACTTTCACATATTATCAACATAACTTTGAATTTAAAACAATAGTTTCATTCAAAATGAATATATCATTAAGTTGGATATTTTCAAGGTATTTTCAATATTTTACAAATGTTCATGCATTATCAATTAGTTTCACAACCAGGATAATTCACACATAATCGAACAACATATGAACGCAAATAGAAATCATTCATAGAAGCAGAACAATTGTTTGTTACAAACTTATATGAATAACCGTCTTACGAAGTGTGAGACACACTAAAAAGTTCACAATCCATCGATTACAATAATCATCCAAAAAACGATAAAGTAAGTGATAAACATCGAGGGAGAGTGTCGTTGGCCATCATCATCATGCTCGCCATCAACACGCAACGTCGCCTCCTCTCTAGCAAGCAGCTCTCATGCAGAAGGACCTGTTTTCACCAAAACAGAATAAGTATCAAATACTTTAACACTACAACAAGTGTTTGCAAGATTATAATATTTATAAAACTATATATAAAATATATACCCTTGTCATCGATGACCTCTCTAGCATTTGGTTCAACCTTCACATTCCTGAAATGTGTTATGAGCTCGTGGAAATCCTGTGTTTCTCCATCACCTCTCATGATGCAAGCCCTGGCATGTGCATGGTAGCTTGGTGGCAGCGACCGTAGCACCATGCCTATTGCAAAAGAGCTCGTCGACTAGTTATCCGGGAAGTAAGCAAGCCTCATATACGCATCATGTATGCGCTCCAAGTGGTTCTCCAGTGAAGTGTTCTCATCCATCTTAATGGAGATAAAGTCTCCCATCAGCTCATGTTCCCATATGCGCACTTGTTCCACGAAATGGGATCTAAGTTGTACCATTATCGTACGTGGGTCAAGATTACCCACAATTGGCCACATCTCATCTAACATTCCGAAGTGCATCGTCACTAATATGAAGGTGGACATGTCACGACGGTAATAACAATCTTCCCACTGCTCTAGGGTCTCACAGGAATAGGGCTGCTCCAAATCCATCTCGTGGAGTATATAGTCGACCATAACATTCTCACTAGGGAGAACATGGAGACGCGCAGCCCATATAGAAAAGTTTGATCCATCTAGTTTGAGCTTCTCTCCATCTAACCAATCGTCAAATGGGAAGGTAGCATCAGGGAGAACCATTTTCTACATTTATAATTGCAAAAGGAATTTAGACTAAGTTTATAATTATATGAGTTAAAACAATAACTCCACTAAAAGCTCCTATCTTAGCGATTACACGATTCCTATTCACTACACCGCCCCTAATCATCACGGTCGGTGATATAGTTGCAAAGCTAGACACCAAAATGTCGATCACATCATTCATGCGACTCGTGCTCGATCTTTCGACCATCCGTGTTCCGAGGCCATGTCTACACATGCTAGTCTTGCTAACTCAACCTTAGTGTATCCTCTGTGCAACATGGCTTACACCCACCATATGCGAACACAGATATGTCTGACACCCGATCGTCACGGCCGGTCTCATAATGGAAAACTTTCTTGGTGGTGCACACTAAGAGAAAACACTTTCATTGGTATTTTGATTAGGGATCATCTTATTAGGCTACCATCAAGTATCAATACTAGCACACAATAAGATGCACAAACAATAAACATTGAATGTAAGTGCGATGTGATATGGTCCTTCTCGCTGTGATCTCCATCCCACGTCAGGGTTCCAGCGCCGTAGGCTCCAGGGTACCGGTGCCTCCGGCATGGTAGTACATCATATCCATGACCATCTACTACTACTTAGCAACATAAAGTAAACTACTTTACCTTTGCCACAACCATATCACATCACAACGCCCCCTGCAAAACAAAGTTAGACGCCTCTACTTTATCTTTGCATTTTTTACGTGGCTGATAGGGCTTCCGTACAAGAACCGTTCTTACCTACGAACTTTCACCACAACACTGATCAAGTAGTTATCTATACTATACCCCTTTCGGGGCCCTCCTTTGCAAATGGCATACCAACTAATGCAAGAGAGACAGGCACCCCCCCCCCCCCCAAAGCCACCTTATACGGTATAAGCCGTATGTCAAGCGTGGACCAGTCTCGCAAATGAACGCGTAAAGTCGGTTGGGATCCGCTTCATCAAGCATTATTATGGTATACACAAGTACACGTGGGAGGGTAACAACTAAAAGATCAACATCCACACGCTACAACTCGTGTGTTCTACCCGTAATATCAATACTACACATAGATCTAGCTTTGATACCACTGTAGGGGTTTGCGCATGAAAACAATAATTTTTTCCTATGCCAGGAACCCTAATGCCAGGACCTATCTATTAGTAATGTAGTAAAGGGAGGGGCTTTTCACGAACTTATCCTTGAAGACTAAAAGCGTTGTCAATGCTCGGGAGAGCGTGGTTGATGTAGACGAACCGAAGCCGACCTCAAGGTTGTGTTGAAGTCTCGATAGCTCCTGTGGCTCCAACGATTCCTAGTGCCCCAACTGTTGCACCTCGCAGGGAGTTACACACGTCCAGTGCCTGATGATGACTCCCGCTCCTCCGATCCAACAACAATTGCGGAAGTAGAGCTTCTAGATCCGAATCCAGCAGCGCGATGGTGCTCCGTGGTGAAGAAGACTCCCGCTCGCGTGATCCGGACTTGGGACCGCAGTCACGGGAGAGAGAGAGAATCAACTAGAGGTCTCCCGAAAAGAGAGGGAACCTTTTATTGATTATTGTGTATTTAATTTGTCAAAATACCACTCTTTATATATGGGGAAAACCCCCACATAGGTAATTTCCTTAGCCATATGTGGGACTAAACAAAGGAGAGGGGAGAGGGGGAGGGCTGGCCGCCGATGGCCAGGGCCCAAGTGGTCCCCACGTAGGGTGCCTTGGCCTAGCCGACCACCCCCTCCTCCTTCCTCCCTTTGGTCTTTCCCTCATGGGCCCTTTTCCCTATGGAATTGGCCCAATTAGGTATTTGACCCTTTTAGTTCCTTTTCTTTTATTGAATAAATATAAATGAATGATTAAATCAATACTCAACATTCACTTACATATTATTCAATCCCCGTTGATGTGGAACTCATTCTATCTAATTCCGGACATCCTCCAGACTTACCCAAATCCTTCAGGTTTTCTCTCTTCTCTTTTTTGGTGATTCTGCCAATACAAAAATACTCTCTGAGCATCATCAAGCCCTTAAGCGTGATACCCCATGGTTCGGGAACACTCTAGACATGGTCGGGACCCTCCCATACCAATGATCATTAGAGGGACCTGGATGGCCATGTTGATCCCTGTGCATTCCATGAAATCTTTCTTCGTTGAACCATGAACGCCGTGTCGTATTCCTTTTGTCTCTCGATACTTGCATTTTCTGAGATCTGATCAATGAAATCACCATGTCGTGTTCAATCTCGTTATCAACAAATTCTATTTGACTCGTTCCGACAAACGATCTCCCTGTGATCAAATCACACGTTGTGCAGCTATTGGATATAACTTCTTCGAGTGGGCCCTCGAGTATCTTTTTCATCACGCGGATGGACAAATCTCACTCTTGACGCATATTGCCTCAATTGTTCCTCCGAATACCTGAACACACCTTTATGATCACCGAGTCACCAGATGACGTTTGATGCTATCTAAGTATCCCCGGGTAACAGTGATTGGTATGGCTTCACAGTCTAAGAAATAGGACACTAGATCTATTCTAATCATCGTAACTTGAACTTCGTGGCATGATCGGGTCATGATGTTTAGGTTGGGTATAGCTCATCATATCATTAATGCAATGAGGTGACTCCATTGTCAACTGGCATAAATGCCACATGATCAGGAAACCTCGATCATTTATTGATCAATGAACCAGTGACTAGAGCTTCACCGAGAACTTCTGGTTGTTTATATATCACACGTGTATTGACGTTTCCTTTCAATACAGTTATAGCATGATATAAAACTTAATCATAAACTTTATGAAATATGATAATAATCCATATTATTATTTGTCTCTAGGGCATATTTCCAACAGTCAAACCCTTAAGCGTGATACCCTATGGTTCGGGAACACTCCAGACATGGTCGAGACCCTTCTTGGACCAATGATCATCAACGGGACCTGGATGCCCATAACGGCCCCTATGCATTCCACGAGAATTTTCGTCGTTGAACCATTAAACATAGAGTCCTATTCCCTTTGTTATTTTGATACTTTACTTGTCCGAGACCTGATCAATGACATGGCCATGTCGTGTTCAATATCGTTACCGACAAGTATAACTTTACTCGTTCCGAGCTATGCCATCCCCGTGACCTAGTCACACGCTTCAACTTTATGGATGTCATGTCTCCGAGTGAGCCCAAAGTATCTCCCCGTCACGCGAAAGAACAAATCTCGCTATTGACACATACGCCTCTACATGCCCCTCTGAATATCTGAAGACACCTTTATGATCACCGTTTCACCGAGTGAAATTTGATGCAATCAAGGCACTCTCGGGTGGCAATGATTAAATATGGTCTCACGGTCTATGGAATTGGTTACTACGTTTCCCCACGCGGGGTGCCTTGGCCTAGCCGGCCACCCCCTCCTCCTTCCTCCCTTTGGTCTTTCCCTCATGGGCCCTTTTCCCTCCGGAATTGGCCCAACTAGGTATTTGACCCTTTTAGTTCTTTTTCTTTTATTGAATAAATATAAATGAATGATTAAATCAATATTCAACATTCACTTACATATTATTCAATCCCCGTTGGTAGGAACTCATTCTATCTCATTCCAGACATCCTCCGGACTTACCGAAATCATTCCAGTTTTCTCTCTTCTCTCTTTCGGTGATTCTGCCAATACAAAAATACTCTCTGAGCATCATCAAGCCCTTAAGCATGATACCTCATGGTTCGGGAACACTCTAGACATGGTCGGGACCCTCCCATACCAATGATCATCAGAGGGGCCTGGATGGCCATGTTGATCCCTGTGCATTCCACGAAATCTTTCTTCGTTGAACCATGAACGTCGTGTCGTATTCCTTTTGTCTCTCGATACTTGCATTATCCGAGATCTGATCAATAAAATCACCATGTCGTGTTCAATCTCGTTATCAACAAATGCTATTTGACTCGTTCCGACAAACGATCTCCATGTGATCAAATCACACGTTGTGCAGCTATTAGATATAACTTCTTCGAGTGGGCCCTCGAGTATCTTTTCCGTCACGCGGATGGACGAATCTCACTCTTGACACATATTGCCTCAATTGTTCCTCCGAATAACTGAACACACCTTTATGATCACTGAGTCACCATATGACGTTTGATGTTATCTAAGTATCCTCGGGTAACAGTGATTGATATGGCCTCACAGTCTAAGAAATAGGACACTAGGTCTATTCTAATCATCGTAACTTGATCTTCGTGAGATGATCGGGTCACGGTGCTTAGGTTGGGTATAGCTCATCATCTCATTAATGCAATGAGGTGACTCCATTGTCAACTGGCATAAATGCCACATGATCAGGAAACCTCGATCATTTGTTGATCAATGAACCAGTGACTAGAGCTTCACCGAGAACTTCTGTTATTTATATATCACACGTGTATTGCTGTTTCCTTTCAATACAGTTATAACATGATATAAAACTTAATCATAAACTTTATGAAATATGATAATAATCCATATTATTATTTGTCTCTAGGGCATATTTCCAACAGTCAAACCCTTAAGCGTGATACCCTACGTTTCGGAAACACTCCAGACATGGTCGAGACCCTTCTCGGACCAATGATCATCAACGGGACATGGATGCCCATAACGGCCCCTGTGCACTCCACAAGAATTTTCGTCGTTGAACCATTAAACATAGAGTCCTATTCTCTTTGTTATTTTGATACTTTACTTGTCTGAGACCTGATCAATGACATGGCCATGTCGTGTTCAATATCGTTACCGACAAGTATAACTTTACTCGTTTCGAGCTATGCCATCCCCGTGACCTAGTCACACGCTGCAACTTTATGGATGTCATGTCTCCGAGTGAGCCCAAAGTATCTCTCGGTCACGCAGAAGAACAAATCTCGCTATTGATACATACGCCTCTACATGCCCCTCTGAATATCCGAAGACACATTTATGATCATCGTTTCATCGAGTGAAATTTGATGCAATCAAGGCACTCTCGGGTGACACTGATTAAATATGGTCTCACGGTCTAAGGAATTGTTACTACGTTTTCCAGTCATTGTACGTGTCACAATTCCTGTGTTGGGTATGTCCATCATTTTCATTCACCTAATATAGTGACCCTATTGTCAATTGATATAAATATCCATAATCAGGAAACATCGATCATGGATTGGCCAATGAACCAGTGTCTAGAGGATCACTAGAGACTCTGGTGGTTTACATATCACACGTGTATTGACGTTCTTATCAATAAAGTTATATCATGATATAAAACCTATTATTAACTTAATGAAATATATCAATAATCTATATTATTATTATCTTTAAGGCATATTTCCAACAAATGTTGCAAAGCGGTTCGTCGTGGAGCTGCATGCAACAGGCTATGGTGTTGCCATGGCGGCCGACCGGAGCTATAGAAGTGTGGCGAGGTGCAAAGAGGAGGCAACAGTGCTACATGTGGTGGGAGGTGTTGCAAGCGATGTCAACAACTCCCATGAAGGAAGTTGTTGGTGCTATGCTGGCTTTGTGGTTGTTTAGCATGTTTGAGGATTTGCTACATTATCATATTTATTTTGCTATATAGTTATTGTTTTGCTACTTTTGGTGTTTTTAAGTGCTACAATGCCTTTTTGCGTTTTAGCCACCATGGGAAAATATTGCTCCAACGATGCTACTTCAGAACAAAAATATTTGCACATCTATTTTATGGTTTTGCTAGAAGAGTATAATTTTTTGTTACATTGTTTACGGTGAGGTCTCAATAGATATCTCCGACGAGGTTGGTTTTGCTACAATAACACTTTTTTTGCAACGAGGTCTCCTATGAAATTTAATTTTGCTATAGTAGTACATTTTTTTGGCTACAATATCTCCAGCTGAAGTAGGTCTTTTTCTTCTATTTTTATGGACAGGCCATTTTTGCTATATGCGGCAAATGCAGGAGTTTTTTTGCTACGTTGCAACAAAATCAGGATTGAAGCGTCAGGGGACGCGTGTCGAGACCGGAAGGGGGAGGTTCCCGGGGGAAAATCCTCACGAACGCTCGGTCCTATCCGTCAGATAATTAAAGAGAATTGATCTTTCCATATGATCAAAGTATATTTTCCTGCGAAAATCACCGATCTATTAATAATCATCACTAGCAGTAGAAAGAGCATAAAAATAATAAAAAGTACAAATAGGTCCTTGAACCACATAGTGACGAAGGCGCGTTGTCATCCTCGTCCCTCCACCAGTGGAGCCGAACAAAGCTTGTTGTAGTAGACAGACATGAATCCGTCATGCTAAGCCTCCAAAGAACCAGCGCACCATAGCAACAACCATCACCAATGATGACAACCATAGGTTGAAAGAGACTGGTCTGAAACCACACCAAGAAATAAAAAATCTATCGGATCTCGGGAGACCCGTCGGACACATGACTCCACGCGCCCTCTGCTAGCGCTAGATGCACCACCGAAGGGAGGATAAGACAAGAAGAACCTTATCTGTATCTTCTTATAAAGTAGACCCCACTAACTATTCTATCTCAACATGCAAGCTATCCATATCACATACTTTAATAGCCACTCAAAAGTCCATGTCATCCCACTAACAATCATTTATAAAGTGTATTTTACATGCAAACCAATCCACGTCATCTATTTTGTTCCATCCAACTATCTACGTCACTAATTTATGTTTGTCAAATATATGATAATTTTACATCAATTTGAACAAATTAAATCTTTCTCTATAAATTCTTTTTAGAAAAATTCAAGTTCTATATGTATTATATCTTTTATTTAAACAATGTAGTTTTTGAAGAGATTTCCGCTGCAACGCGCGGAGCATTTTTCTAGTTTTTAGGATGTAGTCGTCGTCTCACTATTCCGAAAAAGAGTCTGAAAGCAAGCTAAGCAAAGAACGAGAACACTCCCGCCGGCGAGAGGCCGTGGTCTGCCAAGACTCCAAGGCCACCGGAGATGCAGCGGATAGGCGTCGCCGACGAGTTGGACAAAACCCTAGATGGGTTGCCTCTCTTCTCAAGATTGAAGTATAATTACAGTAAAATCCTATACACTTTCTATTTCTACACTTTCCTATCTTATATGAATTAAAGGAGCGCTGTGGGGAAACTTCCAAGTGGAGAATCGTCCAATTCTTATGTAACAACTCTGAATTGCGTGCCTGATTCGTTTCAGGTCAAATTCTAGGAACCTCGCACAGAAAGCTTCGTGGTAGTAACCATCCAACGGTTCAGACGCGCGCACTGGGTTCGACGCACGGACGCCAAGGCCACATCGAACGGCTAACGTTAGCCCCGGACAAGAACACAATCAACCCAGAGACTGGAGCAGAACGTCGCCACCATTCCGTCCCACGCCTCCTTCCCCCCATCGCCAATGGCGGACGAAACCCTCGCGGGCTCCCGCGTCTCGTCATCAAAACCCTAAACCCTATCCCACCTCCTGTTCCACCGCTCGAATTCAGTCATCCGGCGAGGCGGCCCCGCTTCCCTCCGCCGCCATGGGGCCCCGTCGAGACGTCCGCTTCGTCTCCTCCGGAATCAAGCTCCCGCGCGCTTCCCCGACCCCTGCCCCTGCCCCGGCGCACGCCCTGCTATCCGCTGCGCTCCCCTTCGCGCACATCGGCCGCGCCATCGACGCCGCCGCCCGCCGCGTCGCCGCATCGTTTCCCCGAGTCCCAGTCGCGCGGGCCGAGACGGCGGCCGCGCCCTTGCCACGGAGGCACGGGAAGGACGGAGGCGAGGAGCGCGTGCTGATCAGCGAGGTGGCGGTGCGCGGAAAGGACGGGGAGCCCCTGGAGCGGCCCGAGCTGGAGGAGGCTGCTGCGGCGGCGCTGCGCGCGTGCCGCCCCAACGCGGCGCTCACTGTGCGGGAGGTGCAGGAGGATGTGCACCGCGTCGTGGAGAGCGGTCTTTTCCGTTCCTGCATGCCTGTGGCGGTCGACACCCGTGATGGCATCCGCCTTGTCTTTGAGGTCAGGTTTTTGCTTGTTCCCCGATACCCTTTTCCATGCCTTGTTGCTGGAACTGAAAGTTGCAACATTTGGTGTATTTTGTGGTTTAGGTGGAGCCGAACCAGGACTTCCACGGGCTGGTCTGTGAGGGTGCCAACATGCTGCCTTCCAAGTTCCTAGATGACTCATTTCGTGACCGTCATGGTAGCCATTTTTTTTGCTGTCATGTTTAAGAGTATGTTATGTTACATGAGATGGAACGATGATATGTTTAATTGAGAATATACTACATTTGGTCAACTTACTCTGCATGATGTTACATGAACTATTACTGCATGTCGATTTAAGCAATTTAAGTGTATAAATTTGCTTGGGCAGAGAGCTACTAGAGTGCATAGCATGGATCCATACTCTGGCATATTTGAATGCAACATAGGTCTAGAATGAGGCCAGCATTGGTCTATTGCGATTTCACTCTATTATAATCAGCAGCATAGTTACAAGACAATTACAATGCAAAGGGGATACATCAAATGAACACACCTCTTATGTTGTCTCACACTATTATTGTCATTGGTTTAATTTTAATCCAAAAAAACAGCTATATTTCTCCACGCCGAAGAGATCTATGGTAACATGGACCCATCTACTGCACCAGAGTCTCTCGGTATCCGTTCCATATAGAGAAATTATGCTGAACTAACGCGTGCGCGCGCGCGCGGGGGGGGGGGGGGGGGGGGGGGGCTGATCACTTTTGGTTTCTGTAAAGAATGAGAAATGATGTTCAACTCCTTACCTCTTGCAATCTTAGCGTACTGTTATTAGCTTCTGAGATTCGTCCTTTAGACCTAATTTACTGCTTTGTATTGCATTATGCAGGGAAAATAATCAACATAAGACATCTAGATCAAGTGATCAAGTCCGTTAACGGGTGGTATCAGGAGCGCGGTCTTACTGGCATGGTAGGTCGTAAAATAATTAATACCGCTCATGTTCTATCAGTGTCCATTATTTCAGACTTTCTGCTATTGTTGCAACTTGATTGAGAACATCACTGAACAAGAACCATCTGCTACCCATGTCTTAAGGACCAATTAAACTTAATTTGAAACTTCTTGGGTTCTCTTGGACTTCTAGAGGCCTGCTACCAGAGGAATTGAATTTATTCTTCAATGCACTTGCCAAACTGTCATTGTTCACACCTCACTGCTATCACATTGGAGAGCATACAGCATAGTCTCCTCTACTTTGTCATTTTTTACTTCTTGCTATGTATATAGAACTTTATTCTCAATCTATGCTTTTCATCGTACATGTTCTTAATCATGACAGAAATAGAAACATGATGTAGGGAAATGTGAATGCGTGGTAGTTGCTCACCTGTTAGTTGAGTTTACCGAAAGTTTTGGTGCCTACTATTTTAGGCTAATAGATATTTTATTGCTAATGATAAATCAATAAAGGTGCTTGATTTGGCTTCAGGTTTCGTATGCCGAGATCCTTTCTGGAGGAATTCTGAGGTTACAAGTTTCTGAAGCTGAGGTTAATAATATCAATATTCGCTTCCTGGATAGAAGAACGTGAGAATCATAGCTTGTCATGGGATTCTTTTTCACTAGTTTATGCTTTATAGCCATGAAATATTCTGATCATTCGTATCTTCTTTCTCTTTCCATTTCTTTCTATCACTAGTGGTGAACCAACTATTGGGAAGACACAACCAGATACCATACTCCAGCAACTTACCACCAAGAAGGGTCAGGTCAGAGCAATTTTAAAAGTTCCTTTTGTACTATTTCTTTTTTATCCCCTTTGGCTGCATTATTGATGATTTAGTCGCACGATTTTGCATGAAATGATTCCATTCTCACTTCACACTTGGTGATACTATGTTGTGCATTGAAGCATCGATTTAGTGCAGTTTTGAAGTTTCTATGCAAACGCTATATAACCAAAACCACAAGAACTAGTGTTACAGTGAATGTCAACAATTGTGGTCGGATCATTCTTCTATAGTTTTTTTAATGTTGACTTTGATGTCAATTTGACACTCTTGTCCTGTGCCCTTGATGCCGTGATGGACATCTTACCTGCATTAACTTTTAATGATGAAGTAGGCTTACAACAGAGCTCAAGTGAAAAGAGATGTTGAGACAATACTCACTATGGGAATTATGGAGGATGTAACAATAATTCCGCAGCCAGTTGGAGGTGAATCAAATTTATTCTGTTCCTATTTTATTAATGTTGGTGTTTCTTTTTTCAAGTACCTGCATCTTACTTTTGGTCCTGTGCAGATTCTAATAAAGTTGACCTGGTGATGAATCTTGTTGAACGCCCTTCTGGTGGCTTCTCTGCTGGTGGTGGCATTTCGAGTGGGTTAGTACAAGTAGACAAGTAGTACTGCTTGCTTAGTGAACCAAATTGAGTGAAATTTGTGCTGAGGTGGTTTATATGTGTTGGATTTGAATACATATTTATGCCATAATAACACGCTGTTTTTTCTGCAGGATAACAAATGGGCCTCTTTCTGGACTAATTGGCAGGTCAGTAGGTTATTGATCTTTCAGTCATTGTTATCTTATTTCCTCTGGAGTGTAGCGTTCTTTGTCGTGTAATATTGTCATGGTAATATTTTAGAGATTGTGTTTGTTAAGCTCCAGTTGGGGTTTGGGCCTTTCTGAAATAACAATTCAAGAAGCAACCCGAGCTATAAGCTTTCGGAAATTAAATATGGGCTTAAAATTTTCTCTCGCAAAGGTGCTCATGCTTATGAAGTTATGATAGGAGCTACCTCAAGCCCCACCATCATACCATGTTTGAACTTTGGAGTGCTTAAGTTAAGATGACAGTGAAAAGCCCAAGCAGGCTTCTAGGAACAGGCAATTTTAGAAGCTAAATTTAGTTTTGTAATTTATCTTAAACCTACTGTCTTACCTGCCTGGGTAAATAGAAGTTCTACATCTACTTTTTTTTAACTGTAGTTTTTAAAACAGCTTTGCATATTCTCATCGGAATGTTTTCGGGAGGAACAAGAAGTTGAATCTCTCACTAGAGAGGGGCCAAATAGACTCTATATTTCGTTTGAACTACACAGACCCTTGGATTGATGGCGACAACAAGAGGACCTCCAGAACTGTCATGGTTCAGGTACTTAACCTTAATATCATATCATCTTCACTGTAACATGCACCATCAGTTGAGAATCATGTATATTCTTATTTATTTTACCAGAACTCTAGGACTCCTGGAACACTTATCCATAGTGGGGACCGTCCTGACCATGGGGCTATTACAATTGGACGAGTAACTGCTGGCATTGAATATAGTCGACCGTTCAGGCCTAAATGGAGTGGTACACTTGGATTGATATTTCAGGTAAACACAGGATTCATATTTTGGATTAAGCGACTCTGCCTGACAAAAGTCCAAAATATACATGCGTGTAGCTGCATACTGGTTTAGGAAACAAGTGAAAGGAATAGTTGATTTGGTTTTCTTGTTTTATTTTCTTGCCTCTCCTGCATATCCTAATTGCATCGTATTGACACCTTCTATGCAGCACGCTGGTGCTCGTGATGACAAAGGCAACCCTGTGATCAGAGATTCCTATAACAGCCAATTAACAGCTAGGTCTCAAATTTTGATGCCTCGTTCACCTTTACAATGCACCATAAGTATATATACATAATCGGGTACACCACGAATAGAATTGTCGAATTGAGTTACTTTGAAACCTGATAGTCATGTCGTGCCAATGCAGTGGAAATCCTTATGATGACACAGTACTTGCTAAGCTTGAAAGTGTTTATACAGATTCTGGAGATCGTAGCTCTACAATGGTTAGTATTGATCCTACTTCATTCTACCGATTTCTAATTTTGTTGTGATGTCTTATACCCAACCATTGTTCTTCCAGTTTGTTTTCAACGTTGAGCAAGGTCTGCCCATTCTTCCAGAGTGGCTTAGCTTCAATAGAGTGACAGCGCGTTTGAGGCAGGGCTATGAAATTGGGCCTGCTCGACTTCTACTAAGGTATATTTTAGTTCATATTGTGCAATTGATGGACCTAGAATGAAAATATGTGTGTTACCTGTTGGTTTTGCATAGCAGTGGCACTTACATTTTGTGTATCACTTAAACTGTGATTTAGTGCTTCTGGAGGTCATGTGGAAGGGAACTTTTCGCCTCATGAAGCATTTGCAATTGGTGGGACAAATAGTGTAAGAGGATATGAAGAAGGTGCTGTTGGTTCTGGCCGTTCATATGCCGTTGGTAGTGGAGAAGTCTCTTGCCGCATGGTAGGCTTTGTCTCTATTTTCTGCAGTCTTTAGTTATTTGTCTTCATCGAAGAACCTTGACACACATGTAGATAAAATACAGATACAGACCTACACTATGTTCTCATATATATCTTGTTGATTACATGTACAGATAACAAAAAGAAACTTTTGATTTGAAGATGATGTTCTCTTTTTTAGGATTGCATATATTAAAAAATATACTTCCTCCGTCTTCAAATATATGTCAGAGATTTGTCTAGATTCGTATGTACCTATACACTAAAATGCGTCTAGATACATCATACATGCAAGTCTAGACAAATCTCCAACATCTATTTCGAGACGGAGGGAGTAGTTGAAAAGGTGAAGTAAATTAGCAGATGTACAAGTTAAGAAATATAGTTATTATATTTTTGTTGTATATAGTGCCAAATATGAAATATGTCAAAGTTGCATCAGTGATCAATTACTTTTTCCAAGGGAAACAACCGAACACATGGTTCAGATCAGCTGAAACCGTGAATATTCAGACACTGATTAATTGCACCACGGAAAATGTGCCACTCGTACCTGTGCATATATACCGTATAGTCCTTCGCCACCAGGCCCCACCACCCTATCCCACCTGTACCTGATTCATTGAACTACTTGTCCTGGTGTTTGTGATGTTCCGATGTTTGTTTCTCAATGATTGCCTATTTAAAGCGGTTTATATACTTGTGTTGATGATCCGAGTGATTTTATAACTTGTCATGCACATTTTCATTGTTGATAAATCGTGCACTATTTCGGGTTGCCCTGTGATGACATTGAAAATGCAGTTTACTAGTTCATGTGCTACTCTTGTGCACATCGTACTTGCTGTATGAATCACACATTAGAAGAAGAAAATCAACCTTCTAAACCATTATTTTGATTACTCACAGTTTGGACCGTTGGAAGGCGTTGTCTTTGGTGATTATGGTAGTGATCTTGGCTCTGGTCCAAAGGTTCCTGGTAAGTCATGTTGTTGTGCTCACATTTTTGCTAAGCCCTGGTCTCATCTTTACAACCTCTGGTGGTTTCTTTCTTTAGGTGACCCAGCGGGAGCCCGTGGAAAGCCTGGAAGTGGTTATGGGTACGGTGTTGGCATCCGTGTAGACTCCCCATTGGGACCTTTGAGACTTGAATATGCTTTCAATGATAAACAAGCAAGACGCTTTCACTTTGGGGTTGGTCACAGAAATTAACCTATCCGAGAGGCTGTTATTTATAATGTGTGTGATCCAGCATTTGATTTGGCTGCACATATGTGTTGGTAGGGATAGTGCCAGTACTTTGCAATGTCGGTACAAATTATTGCAAAGCAAAATTTTGTCTACCCAGATTGTCTTGCTTGTAACATATAGTTTTTATTTTGCTTTTACTCATTTTCTGTTGTGAACATGCCTGACAGTTGATTACGGAGAGAAAAGAGCCTCCAGCGAGTTTTGTAGGTGTGAGCTAAGATATCAAAATTGAGGAGAACTACTGTTTGCAACTAGTTGTGACTGCACTGCCGCATGCTTCACTGTCTGCAATAACAGCAGTGTATGACTTTGGAACATGATCAGTTCGAAAGCATTACGCTACTGACATAACATTTGAACTGAATCTGTCAAGTGTAGACAGTTTTAACACTTATGAGGCAGATGATTATAAAGATTAGCAATCGTAGTTGCAGCCTACACTAGCTTCAGACTGGTGAATGCACATTTACAGATTGGGACAAGCAAAGTTCATCATATTTCAGATAAAATTCAACAACCGTTTCGAAAAATTGAAGATAACAATCAACAAAGTAATGATCTAAAGCTCATGAGGACTGGAAACAAGCATCATAAAAATGAAAAGATAACAATCAACGAAGTACTGATCTAAACCTCATGAGGACTGAAAACAATCATCATAAAAGTGAGAAGAAAACAATCAACAAAGCAGTGATCTAAAGCTCAGGAGGATTGAAAACAAGCATCATATTTCATAGAAACACGATTGACGAACAAAACATTTCTGCATAAACAAAATGCAAAGGACACCAAAAACCAACTACCCGGCAACACCAAATTCATCCATCCATAGCCAAAAAGGGGAGTGATGGAATGCGGTTGAGAGAAACAGTCGCCGCCTACCTCCAGAACCATAGCCGCGACAATTCTGTCTCCTCCATCCGTCGGTCCCCCTCCTCCGATAGGTCTAGTCGGCGTTAGGAGGGGTAGAGAACTTGATCTATGTATGGAGTTTTCAATAAATTTTATTCTTTCAGCATATTAGTTTCGGTTTTGGTGGTCATCTTCTTAGCCTTTGTGCAATGGAGATAACAACCTATTCAATAAGTGTTTTGTGGCCCTTTGTTCGACAACAGAGAGTTACTAGGTATGGTGGTGTTAGAAGTTCAAATTTTCCTAGATATGATTTTTCAGATCTTGCTTCGCCGGATCAATTTAGATGGTTTCTGATGGTTGTCCCGAGGATGTTTGTCATTGTAATATTTGTCTCAGCTGCTACGTCCTGAAAAAAGGCGATTTGTACTCTTGACTCTCCAACGACATCGATGATGTTGTTCGGTTTGTCTTCCCTCGAATATGATGTTGGTTGATTATTTTAATGACTGCGCGTGTGCACATAGCTTTGGTATTGTGGCTCAAATTAAAATTATTGAAGAGCCCTAGTTGATATATACAGGCTTGAGGTTTGGCATATGTGTTTATTTTTGGTGGCTTCTTTCAAAAGAGTAAAAGATTGTGTTATAGAAGAAGGAAGAGTTTGAAGACCTCGATAATTTGCTAGTTTATTTTAGACATTATTTTGTAATTGTTGAAGACATCCCATGTAACTTTACCATGTACTATCTAATCTAATACAATACTTTCTTTGTCTCAAAATAGATGTCGCAGATTTATCAAAATTTTATATAACTAGACAACATTTAGTCAAATACATCCAAATTTTGACAAATTTGCTACCCATTTTTAGACGGAGGGAGTACTATAAATAGTATGTCGTATTGATTGTCATAAAAAAAATCATCCATCCATATGCAACAAAATCCGTCAGTACAGACCTACGGGCTCGTATGATTTAAAAATTGTGTAGGAATTTTATACGATTTAGATCTTTAGAGACTTTTTTTACAACAGTCCTTTGGTTTAAAGGATTACAATTCGTTCAAATTTTCTAACAACGGTCGTTTGGAGGAAAATAATAATTCTACGAACGATCTCTCCTAACAACTACGGAGTAGCACTCTAAAGTGAACAGCCAAGCACCGCACCAAACCCCCACCCCATTCCTCATCCCACTCCAGTTTAAACCCTACCTGCTACGCTCCTTCCCCTCCCGTCGCCGCCGCCGTTCCCGATGGAGTTCTGGGGTAACGCTCGCCCCCCCCCCCCCCCCCCCCCGGCGGTCCCCCCCGGGGCATTCCCTCCTGATTTTCTCGCATGGCCCGTTTGGTTTTCGATTTACGACTCCGCCCATGTTTACTGATTATAGTTATTGTTCTTCTCTGTGCAACCCACCATTCATGTTAATCATTTAGTTTCTGTGCTAATCTCAGTAATTAACATTAGTATTGCTGCCCCAACAAGCAGAAACATACATACCCAGGACTTATATTTTCGATCAATTTGCTTTGTATACATGTCGTTCTCCCCTATATTTTCCATGAATTCCTCTCTGGTCAAACATAATCATTACCTGAGACCTGACTATGTTCCATTTCTGCAATTTTTTACTTTGATACAAAAGCTGAAATATGTACATGTAAATTGAGCGTCCTACCTAACTTGTGCGTAGGCCTCGAGGTTAAGCCTGGACAGTCGGTCAAGGTCTCACCTGAAGATGACCATTTCATGCATCTCTCTCAGGTTTGCTCAACTTAATGTCCATCCCTCATTTCTTGCAACCCCTCTTGTGATGAGCATGGAGTTTATTATGTTACTGAGATGCCCATCCCTCATTTCTTCTTGCAACCCCTCTTGTGACGAGCATGCAGTTTATTGTGTAACTGAGATGCCCATCCGTAGTTTCTTTTTGCAACTCCTCTTTTGACAAGCCGTGTTCATGTATTTTAATTGTGACTTATGTTATCTGGTCATTGAGATGTTCCTATCTGTTTTGTTTCTCTTGGTAGGGTGCCCTTGGCGAGGCCAAGAAAGATGACAAGGCGACCATGTTTGTGAAGGTGGACGACCAGAAGCTGTCCATTGGTACCCTCTCCACAGATAAGTTCCCCCAGGTCCAGTTTGACCTGGTCTTTGAGAAGGAGTTTGAGCTCTCGCACACCTCCAAGTCCTCCAGCGTCTTCTTCTCTGGGTACAAGATTTTCCAGCCGGCTGGTGGAGATGAGATGTTTGACTCAGAAGAAGAATCTGAAGGTATATTCTATATATAGATGTACTTGTTGTAGTGCTCTTATGTTCAATGTACCCTGTGTGTGAGGACCTAACCGGTGGTCTGTTTGAATTTCAGATGAAGAGGAGGAGGAAAAGATCATTCCAGCCACCAAGGAAAATGGTATCCAGACTTCTCCCTTGTTTCTATTTTCATTTGTTGGCATTTCTTTTGCACACATTTCTCTTTGAACTTGCCCTGGTAATCCTTGCCAATGCATATGAAGGTAAAACTGAAGCAAAGGACAAGGAGTCAAGAAAAGTCAAGATTGGGTCCGCCGATGCAAAACCAAAGGCTGATGCAAAGCTCTTGGGAAAGAGTAAGAAGGATGAAGACAGCGATGATGATGATGAGAGTGATGATGAGAGCGATGATGATTCCGGTGGAGCGTTGATTCCTATTGATGGCGATGATTCTGTGAGTGTTTATGTTATGGTATTGTGTAGATTTTGCGAGATTGATGCTTGACTGGGACTGTGAGATTTATGCTTGACTGGGACTGTTGTGATGGTACTTGATAGGAGTCGAGTGAGGGTGATGATAGCTCTGAAGATGACGATGAGAGTGATGATGATGAGGAAGAAGAAACACCTAAGGTCTGTTACAGCTTGATGTGCCTTTTCATTCCCTGTTACACTCTTTCCCCTGCTGTTACATGAATCTTAACACGAACGCTACTTGCAGAAGCCAGAGACTGGAAAGAAGAGGGCAGCTGAAAGTGTGTCGAAGACACCTACTTCTGGTAAGAAGGCAAAGGTCGCAACACCGTCTGGCCAGAAGTCAGGTGAGAAATGCTATTTCATTGTAACCAATGTTGTCCTTGTTGATGATATAGTACTTAGTATGCCCTTGATTGCTGCAGGTGACAAGAAGTTGGCTGTCCACGTGGCCACTCCGCACCCAGCGAAGAAGGCGGGCAAGACCCCTGCAACCAATGAGAAGTCACCCAAATCCGGTGGGTCTGTCGCTTGCAAGTCCTGCCCCAAGTAAGTTCTCCCGTGCCCCCCCCCCCCCCCCCCCCCCCCCCCCCCCCCCAATACAATAATCATCTCAGTTTGCTCCAGTTCTAAGGCGATGAATCTCTTGGTGCTGCTTTCTCAGGACCTTCAACAGCGAGAATGCTCTGCAAGCCCACTCGAATGCCAAGCACAAGGCTGCCGCCAAGTGAGAGAGGATGGTGTTGGCTGGCTCCAGATCCTGTTATCTGCTGTGTTAGGCTTATCTTGTTTTGTCCCCCCTTAGAAAGAAACCGTTGGGTGAGCTTATGAGAAAACCGTTGATGTGGTGAAATGAACCCAGACGATCAATTATGTTATCCTGTTGGAATTCGAATTGATGTGGTTGGTGGTAATGGTTAGTTATTTTGAATGGGTGAATGAAGGAATGGGTGCTCGTGATGGTTTTCTGGTTGCTTTTGGTGCTCCTCCTGTTTGGACTGTATTTTGTGTTCAGCTTGATCTTGACAATATCAGTCTACTTTGTACTTACTGATGGCTTGTCACTTGCAGATAACTGTTACCTACTCTGAAATGCATTTGGTGGTCTGTATATATGTGTTCTCTCTGAATCGTTGCATCTATCTGAATGCAATTAGATAGTTTGGAGAGCTGGCCAAGCCTTGCTGATGATGTGTGTGCACCGAATTTGGTGTGTGTTTTCTGTGTAAATCTGGTATCTTGGTATATGTACCTGTTACGATCTTTGTTGTTGCGTCGGAATCTTTTTCATCTGTAGGTAGTTCCCTGTGTTATGTAGTGCTTTTTTTTGTTTTGAATCACAGCAGGAGAGCTGCTATATTCATTACGTTAGAGGAAAAGGTACAGAGACCTAAACTGCACGGTTTATTGGAGGAAAACCGGGCAAAACCTTTACATCAGCAAGAGCAGCACTAAACATACAATGCGCCGGGAAGGCCAACGCCACCAACAGAGAAGCACACCGTCAGAGCAAGCAACTTTCATCGTGCCTCATCCATCGCGCTTGCGGTCGGACAGACCACGACTTCGTCGCAACAGCACCAAGGTTACTCCAGAACTGTCGCGTCGATCACCTGTCACGAGCTTGTTCGCAGGCTTCAACAACACCGGAGAGAGAAGACATGTCCGAAGGGAGGCGGCATGTGCCGCTCCGGTTTCGAGAGGAAAGTGAACAAGAATCGTCTGACGCGGATCGCATGTGAAGAGTGCTCTTGCCGCCACCACCTCCGGCAAGCACCCTCAAGACTAGGCACCGAAGACTCCGCGAACATCGCGCCCTCGGTGGTGTCCGGCCAACCTCTTAACCACAAGCCATGTGCTCTCACCTCAAGATCATGTTTTCAAAGCGATGCTTCCATCGAAGTAGCGACGTCGAGGACGCCGCCATCGCCGGTCCAAAAACGGACCTCGGTTTTCACCGGAAAACAAGAAATGAGGATGGTAGAGGTAACGAATCTCCTTGGTGACGCCTTCAGCAAGGTAAACAGCACCCGGAGGTGTTGTCGTCGTCGTCGCCAGCATGGACAGAAGTCGAGCAGGACTTTCGTCCGGAGAAACCGCACCTCGCCGATAAATCGGCGCACCTCAGCCACTAAATCCACAGCAAGCTGTGCACGCGGACCCTGCCGGAGCACCACCAGCATCCCATTGTCTCCATCGGGCCAACCCAAGCCGCAACGGCCTAGGGGCCAAGGTGGACGCCACCACCACTGGCACAACGGCCAGCCACCAAGGGAACCTTCGTGCCCGCCTCCTTCCATCAACCATTCGAGACGACCACCGCCCAGAAACCTGCTAGCCCTCCGCACGACCCACGCATCCCCACTGCGCTTGCAGCAGCCTACGTCCTCCGTGCACTGCGTTTGCAGCAGCGAGCCACCCCAAGCTGCTCGGGCTTCAAAGCCCGCCTGGACGGAGAAGCCGACCTTCCCGGGGCCAGTCCGCCGCATGCCGCCCCGTCCAGTCACCACAACCGCTGGGGTCCGGGGACAAGCAGCCCCAGCAACCAAAGGCCCGCTCAGCTCCCCCCGCCGTCCATCTGCCGCCATGGGGCCGGCCCGCCCGAGCCCGACGAATCCCAGATCGAGCCCGTCGCTGCCCCGCACCGCACGCGCCGTCGACGCGCCCGCGCGCTTGCGCCCAGCCCAAGCTCGCCGCGCGTTTGCGACCAGCCGCAGTTGCCGCTTGCTCGCGCGTTTGCGCAGCGCCACCGCAAGACGCGCCGCCCCGCTCAGAGCGCCTTGCGGACGGGAAAGGAAGGCCCGCCGCCGCCGACGCCGCGCGGGCTTTGCCCGGCGGCGGAGGAGGGGAAGGAGGGTGAGGTGAGGTGGTTCCTGGCGGAGGTTAGGGGTGGCCCGGGTCGCCCGCGGGGGGAGCGACACGGGCAGAGGGTGAGAGGAATCTAGTGCAAAATTTAGGCCCCGTGTGTTAAGACGGTTTCTGGAACTTGCCCCTAGTGACTGGGATGGTTCTTAATTCGGTACTCCCTCCGACCCAAATTAGATGACTTAGATTTGTCTAGATTTGATTGTCTCTAGACATGATTTAGTATTAGATATATTCATATCTTGATAAATTTGATTCAACTAATTTGGATCGGAGGGAGTATAAAAATCAATCTGGAAATCCATCTCGAAGAAAAAATCAATCTGGAGGGGTATATGGTTCATCTTTGAGAAACAAGGCAGTAGTATTTTTTATGACTTTTACAACATATAGAGTGCTTTTGAAAAACAAGATGATCTTTGAATTGAATGTACTACTAGAGATGGGATTTGCACATGTTTGTGTTGGCGTGGAAAGTGTTCAACCCACCCAGCCCAGGGCCAGGTGCCAGGTGCGACTGGTCCGTTGCCATTCCCCTTCCTCCCCTCCCTCTGCCTTCTCGTCTTCTTGGAGGGAAACCTGCCATTTCGGGAAAGAATCGGACGCCGCCACCGCTGCCTCGCTTCTCCCCCTCCGCCCTCCGCCCTCCGCCCTCCGGAAGGAGAGGAAAGTAAAGGAAAGGAGAGCCGGATGGCCGCCGGCGAGGAGGCCGCGACGGCCTTCGTGGAGACGAGCCTCGGCACCCGACTCGCCGTCTCCTTCTCCGCCCCCAACACCACCGTCGCCCACCTCAAGCGTACGTCCGTCCGTCCCCTCCCTCCCTCTCTTCCACCAAAACCTCTGCCTTTTCTTCCCCTTCTCCGCGAATTTGCCCATGCTGACAAAACCCTATTCCGATTCCTGTCCCGTCCCGTTCCGGGCTGGCCCGGAATCGGATCCTACTCCACCAGGCATAGTGGGCGACGAGCACGCCTCGTCATTTCCCCGCACCGGCCAAATCGTCGTCGAGTCCTTCAAGGTACGCACCTGCTTGCCTGCCTGCTGTTTCTTCAGTTCACGCCTCCCTGTCGTAAAACCCCAACCTTTGTTCTGGCTGATCAAATCGCTGCTTCCTGTGTCAATTGCATTGCGGCAGGTAAGACGAAGGGGCTCCTGGTACCACCTCACCGACTCCGTGCCGGTCCGGGCCGCCTTCCATGGTGTCAGGGGGGCATGGCACCTCCACGCGCACGTCCTGCCTCGCTCTGCTCCTCCTCCTCCTCCTCCTCCTGCTGCTGCTGCTGCTCACTCTGAATGCAATGTACACATGCTGCATCATGTGCTCTGCTCTCAGCAGAATGTCATCGATGACGCGGCGGAGGCAGCTCAAGGGGACCTCCTACCATCGCAGGACGGACACGGTCACCTTGGGGATGCTCATGAAGATGGGTATAGTCATGTGAGGGGGGCAGGTGCGATCGAGGATCCGAGAGGGGGGAAGCGTTTCAGGGAGAAAAAAGATGGAGACCGTGATCAGAGTGTCCTTGTTGGCTGGGATGGCGGTACGAAAAGGATTTGCGCGGCGCCAGAGGATGGTCTTCTGGATGAAGTGGATGCCAATGCTGTAGGTGTTGGTGGTGATATCGCTGCGCACTATCCAGACGATGGGATACTCGAAGATGAAGGTGCTTTGGACAATGAAGGGCTGGATTTTCTTGAAAAGGAAGAGGAGCCGGTACCGTCGTCTAGGGCGTCAGACCTGGCTGAACCGCCGGTGAAATTGTGTGATCATGAGGCTAAGTCCATAACATATGATGAAGAGCCAAAACTCTGCTTCTCGGTGAACAAGAATGACTTTGTCGCCGCCACAGAAAAACATGCTGACGAAGGGATGACACAGGAGAAACTTGTTGAGCAACAAGATCACCCTGACACCTCAGGCGCTGAAGTGGTACTACAGAACTGTAACTCCAAAGATACCTCGGCGATTCATTCTGAGCACGTATCTGATTGTCATCAACATGAGGGGTCATCTAGGAGCTTTGATTTGAAATGCTGCAAGAGTTCAAAATGTGAAATGCTGACTGGTCAGATTGCTGACCGCAACCGTGCGTGCTCGAAAGTTGAAAGGGAACCCCAGGAGAAGGAAAATTATCATACAAGTGACCCCTTGCTGCATGATTTGGATGACTCTGCACTTAGTTTGGGGGGAAAAAACGATATGTGGCCAGAAGAAGCCATCGATAGCTGAGGTGTGCAATAGTGCAAGCATCAAGAAAGAAAAGGACGTCCCACCTTGTGTTGAGACATTCAAAGAAGTTAATTCTTCAGAAAAAGAAGCAATGGCACACAAAGTAAAGGGAAAGGAACCATGGACAACCAAGGTGTGCAACAACGAAAGAAGCAGCAGTGAAGGAACAGATCGCCTACCTCGTGCTGGGTCCATGAAAGAAGGCAAATCTTCAGAAAAAGAAGAGATGGCACAAAAAGTTAAGGAAAAGGAACAATGGACAGCCAAGGAGGGCAACGGCGAAAGAAGCAGCAAAGAAACTGATCATCCACCTTGTGCCGGTTCAATGAGCGAAGGCAATTCTTCAGAAAAAGAAGGGGTGGCACATGGAGAGAATCAAAGCACGAGAACGGTCACATTGGTCGATGTGGATGGGACCAAATGGGAAGTGGAATTAGATGACTCTTTTGAACTTAGTCCACAAGAAAGCAGCAGTTTTTCCTGGTCAGAAAACGAAGATGCTGAAGAAATCCATAGCGACTCGGCGAAACCCTGTCAAAATGCTGAAGAATGTCCAGAGCGTGCACCTGAAAATGGAGGAACTAGGGTACCGACCGTGAGGAGCGATCTTCCGCAACATGGTTCCTTCAAGACACCAACGTCCAATGCTCCAACGGAATCGAAGCAGGCAGGATCTACGTCAGCTGATGACTCTGAACAGGGGACATGGGAGAGAAGAAGAAGGCCGAGGGTTGTGGTTCGGAAAATACCGGAAAGCAGGGCAGTGAAGATGTATGACTACAGGTAAATCTTTAGTTTATCGGGACCCATGTTGCTTACCGTTACCATTTCTTCACTGGATTACTTGAATGTGCTACTATGTTTGAAATCTAAATGTCATGTTTTTGTTCTTGCGTTTGTGAATCCTTCATATATATATTTCTTGTGATCTGTAGCAAAATTTGGGCCATGTCTGTGTAGAAAAAACCAATTACGGTTCTGAACCTGGACTTTAACTTGCTTAGTGACTGGATCGATTATTATGGAATTCCCTGGTTTGTATTCTCATATGTGCCACAAATATCAATTTGGTAGTCAATCTGGAAATGCTACGATGTTGGTAAAATTAAATACTCCTTCCAAATAGGCTACATGGATTATGAAAATATTGGTTTACTGTCAATGTCAAGAGTAGAATTATTGCAGTATTTTCCACCGTCAGATCCCATCATTAGTAGAGGAGTTATCTTGAAAAAATAAGATGATCTTTGAGATTAAAGAGAAAAACTTTTGACTAGTGATTTCCACTTGAATGCACTACTATGTTTGAAGCAAATTTGTACCTAGCTAGTGATGGGATGTCCACATGTTTGAGTTGGCATGGAAAGTGTACAAACCACCCAGCCCAGGTCTGAAGATGTACGGCTACATGTAAATCTTCAATTTATCGGGATCCATGCTACTTGTTACCATTTCTGCACTGGATGTGTTTCTGCCCCCATAGTTGAACTGAGAAATGAGCATCATGTTTTACAAATTATTCTGAGAAGTGATCAGATTGCTTTTTCCCACTTCACAGTGAAACCAGAGTATGCATGCTTTGAATTATGTACATGGTATTTGGAAAAATAAGTGTTTTGGTGTGTTTTCTCAGCGCTTATTTGCTTGTACGCATTCTTTGAATTTGATACTTTCCTGTTTACAGATGACAAGTGTTAGAAGTGATACAATTTGCTTGTAGACATGTTAGTATATGGCATGAATGAGTTTTCTGTAATTTTGTGAATAGTTTGATCAGCGATACCTTGAAAGGAAGATACTAGGGTGGAAAGCTAGGTTGAATTTTGAGATTTTCTTGATAATGCCTAAGAAATTGCTTGAAATAACAGTATCAGTGAAAGATACTAGGTAGTATGATATATTGTGTGGTACATTGAATTTTAAGCATTATCAAGAAAATCTAGAGTTATTTCATGTCTGAATGTGAGAACAAATCTAGAATAGACCTACCTGGCAAGCAAGAGAAACTAAGTAGTACAGCCTAGCAAATCGGATACCTAAAGATGGATATTGTGTGTAAAGAAAAGAAGATCCTCTTTGCGTAAATAGTGGAAATATATTTTTTGCATCTACTTCTGTGAAACAAGTTGCTCAAAATAACATTGGCAGAAAATTCAGGAAGCATAGTTAGGCCGAAGGTGAATGTTTTGCTTGAATCAAGATGTTGCTGAAAATATTTTGCTCTGTCGCAGGTGAAAACCCAGCAAAGAAGGAAGTGAGGCGCGTTGTGGCTTGGAGGGAGTGGCACAAGATGGAGAAAGAAATATGTAGGAGGATCTTGCATTATGGCTTGAAAACCAGCTAACTAACCTGAATGGCCATGGACGTTTTCGCTTTGCTGTTATTCTCTCCACTTTTATGCACTTATTAAGACTCCAATGTTTACTAGTGTACTGAATATGGAATGCTTTATTCATCACGTTGAACCTAAAACTAGAAAATGCTTGGGAAAAACAGTGGGCAGCATCGTTTTCTGTGGCCCATCATCACCTAAGTCCAGCATTGTCGTTGACAATCACCTCAGGTGGTTCGTACTCACTAGATGTTCATCTGATGCAGGTCTCAATCAAAAATATTCTCCAATGGTGTGATGGACTCCTAAATGTTGTAGCCATTCAACCTCTTTCTTTGAATTATATGCGAAATGGTCGACTAAATGACCTAAAGGCACGCAAGATTGAAAGCTTGATCGATGTTGTGTTCTAATACCTGAATAATATCAATATTTTGAGGTACTACTACTACTGAGTTTAAATCAATTTGGGAACCATAGCCGCCTCTCGCGTTTCTTATTGAAGAACACTGTCCCTAATTTGGGAACCCTAGCGGCCTATCGAGTTTCTTCTTGAAGAACACAGCCGCTAATTTGGGAACTAGTACTATAAACTAAGTCTACTATGATCAGGGTGTTTTTTCAGGGATATGAATTGCCTCTTGAAAATACTCATCGCTGGATGACGTAAAATCATGTTTTGGGTGGTGTCTTCACTCATTTCTGTGTGTGTTTTCAAGGAAGGCAGGTTTTTGAATTAGTAACATTTTTTTCTGGGAAAGAAGGATAAAAGGAAGGGACTCTTTATGCTATAGCTAGAAGATAGAATGAACTAGGGCACAAATTGCTGAGCTTGGCACATGTCAACTAAGCGTTCACCTCAAACAAATGTATCTTGAACATGTGTTTAGACTAGGACACAGCTGCCCAGGCCAGGAGTCACTAATGTTACAAACAAGGGGCAACTAGAGAAGCATCTAGACATAACTAGAGATCATCATGCGAAGTCTCAGTTGTGGCCTTAATTTCTTTCTAGAAAATCTCAGCCTATGTCCCAGAAACACAAAAAAGATGAGTGCACAATAGGACTAACCCAAGAGCAGCTTAGCTAGGCATCCAACACCAAACCAAAAATGCATCACCACATCATGATAACGTATCAAGGATTCGAGATCATAGTGTGCATGCAACATCTAGCTAGCTAGATCAATCACAATTCATCATGCCAAGAGATCCAGATTACAGTTTGCTCTTGACCGACTGCCTGGACTAGACAACCAGCATAGCTTGAGCAGCTAATCGACAAGGTGCAAGCACCTTTTAAACATGAAACATGCTCAAGTGGACACCATAAACTGAACAAACACGGCTAGCAAGTACTCACTGTAGAATCATCATTATCTTAAGTGGGATACAGCATAACAATATGCACAGGGCTCTAGACTATTCTTGATTCCCATATTCAGAACTTACAGATGTATAAGAGGCAAGTAGCATTATTGTTCATCGTGCAGTAGTAGAAGAGTTGAGGTACCAAGTTGCTGTCAAATAACACATTCAAACACACCTAAAATAGTTTTCACGAGTTATGAGCCTGTAAGATGCATTAACAGCAGTGAAACAGAAGGCAGATTAGGATTCAGAACATGTTCAGATAGAAAGCCAACACTTGGCATAACAATGTACCTGAATCTGTTTTAGTTGCAGTCTACGCAAGCTTCAAACTCGTGATTGCAAACTTACATATGGTGAAAAACCAAGTGACAATAATTCAGATATCAACCGATAGTTCAATGATCTACAGCTCATGAGGACTGAAAACAAGCATCATAGTTGACAGAAACACAATTGACGATCAAACGCTTCTGCATCCACAGGATGCAAAGAGACCAAATCAATTATCCAGCAACAGCAAATCCATCCCTTCATTCATCCATCCATCCAGTTGCAACAAACTCCATTACAGACTACATGCACACAACAATCGAAACCCTAAGAGATCTAGGCACACGCCGACCCAGCTACAAAGAAACGGCCCAGGAATCTAGCCTCCGAAGCCGTAGAGGGTGCGGCCCTGGCGCTTGAGCGCGTAGACGACGTCCATGGCGGTGACGGTCTTGCGGCGGGCGTGCTCGGTGTAGGTGACGGCGTCGCGGATGACGTTCTCGAGGAAGATCTTGAGCACGCCGCGGGTCTCCTCGTAGATGAGGCCGGAGATGCGTTTCACGCCGCCCCTCCTCGCCAGCCTCCGGATCGCCGGCTTGGTGATGCCCTGGATGTTGTCGCGCAGCACCTTCCTGTGCCTCTTGGCGCCGCCCTTGCCGAGCCCCTTGCCTCCCTTGCCACGGCCTGACATTGCTGACGATGAGAGAGGAGAACAGAGAGAGGAGAGAATTGGGGAAAATTTTCTGGTGTGGTGAACTGCGGGGTGTGCGAGACTATTTATAGAAGTGGTCGAGCGCGGAGGTGGAAAGGGAGGCGCGTCTTCGGCCGTTCGATTGGAGGCGGACTGGCGGGATTCAGCAGGTCGCGAGGAGGGCGGGTCGATCCGCGTGATTGGAAACACAGCGTCGTGATTGGCTCGCTGGGGGAGAGGCAGGATCGCTGACGTGGAGGAGTTTTTTTTTTGATAGAGAGACGTGGAGGAGTTTGTGTGGGTGTGTAGGCTCGTATCGGGCTATGGGTACGGTGTTGAGAAAATTCCTTATTTGACACTATTTTAATATGTTTTTTATTTGATATTAAAAAAAATACTTTTTATGTGACCATTTGTGAAATGTTTTTGCCTTATATGACACTGTCGTCAGTTCCGTTAAAAGCTTTTTTAGTTTTTTCCGGCCGGACTCAAATGCCTCTGGTTCAATCGTTTGATGGTTCCTGCTAACATGCAGGACATAGTTCTTCCTGCTGTTCGACCGTGCAGCGCGGTCACGCGAGCGTCTGCGGAGCAGCGTATTGTTTTTTTTAACGGAACAACGCGTTTGCTAATCGGCATATGACGTACTAATCACGTTTTGTCCCGGCTACTGGTCTGGTCGTGTGTAGTTATTGACTTTCTCCTTTCCTTAGTGGTTGTTTGGATACCAGTTCGTGCCTATTCTTACTTTTGAGTTGATCGATGGATGGCATACATAAGCTGCCTAGTATTGCACAACTACGGCACTCCGGCAAGCAACTAGCGATGTGCAAGAAGGGCGTGATTAGGGAGAGACCAGAGACCAGTAGGAGACCACAACCACAACTAGAAAGAATTTTGCAGTTTATCGATACATGTTCCCACATATTTATAGTCTAAAGTGGAAAACTTTCAACCAGCTTGAGAGCATCTCCACTCGTGGCCCTCAAAGGCCCCCCAAAGGCCTTTGAGGGGCGCCGACGCCGATTTTCGGCCCCAGCCGCGTCCCCCAATTTTGATTTGGCGTCCCCTTTTTGTGTTTTAGAAAGCAAAAGCAAAGAAAGAACTAAAACTAAAAAGAGAACGAAACATGAATACACAAAGTACCGACGCAACATGATAAAGAGATGAGTGCGATGTCGGCGTACCTCCCCCCAAGCTTAGGCTTTTGGCCTAAGTGGGTATCAATCCCAAGCTAGCTAGGATGAAGTGTCACTGTGGTACGACGAGGAGGTACCCTCGTCCTGGTGCAAGCTCGAGTACGTCCCTCCGTAGTGCGCGGAGTAATCATAGGAGGGTACATCCTCCTGATGCTGCTCGTGGAAACCCAGCAAGCGAAGCTGCTCGTCCACCTCCTCCTTGGAGCACGACCACGGTCTCCTGTGAACACTAAACAAAGAAGACTGCAGCAAAGGGATCTCCCTCTCATCCCCGTCAGTAAACATCATCCTATATACTAGACCGTCCAAATCAGAATCAGTAGTGACAAAGTGATGAGTTTTGATAGCAACAAGGTCAAGCCTTTGTGGTGCCAATATAGTATCATTGGGGTCCACTTAAAGCCCTAATGCATTGACCATATGTGAGGCAATGATGCCCCCATAGATAGGCCCCCTAGCAGCTAGGTGGCGAGCAATAAGCGAGCCAAGGTTGTACCGAGTATCATTGTTGAGCGCAGCAGCAAGGAAGGCTAAATGATAGTTGGAGATATTACTTGTGTTCTCCCTACCAAGTACGCTAGTAGCAAGATAATATGCAAAGTATCTAAGAGAAGGGAGTTGGATATTTCTTATCTTTCCGCGCTGTGCCACGCGGTCATCATCATTGGTCACCCCTCGGTAAAGTTCCAACAAATCAGCGGGTCGCCCTTGAATCTTCTTCACGGTCCCTGTCATGCTTACACTTACAGCACTGCAAAATCTTTCCAATGACATGGTGAAGGACAGGTTATAAATTTTGAAAGATACAGTTGACCGATAGGGCGTGTTAGTAAACACGAAGCTCTCAACAAATTTTTTGGTGAGCATACCGTATTGCTCACTCTCATCTTGTATATATGAGGTCAAACCAACCCTCTGAATCAGTAGCAAGAAATCATCAAGAATCCCTGCAGCTTGTAAGAAAGTAAAACAAGGAAAAGTAGATGGGTGAGCATCCCCATCATCCCCTTCATTACCAATATGAGTTGTAATGAGATCTTTGTTGTATGATGGCCTAAACTGAGAGGTTAATCTTGAGGGCCTCGACCTCCTAGGTGCATCCCTCTCAAATATCCCTCCAAAGGTATGGTTGTTCATGCTTGATATTCTGAAATTTAAACACCTATTAAACAAGTGATTGCAAAGTGAATATAATGAAGGGCACTACTCATAGGGACTTGTAAGAGTCCTAAACATGCATCAAAACTATATCTCTAAGCATCAAACAAGCTTACAAGCTCTCATAACCTATCACCTACAGCAGCAAAATACTCAAGATATAATCCACTAAACACAAATCTACTTCGACAAGAGGAGGAGTCACATACCGGAGAACAAATGCTCCAAATTTCAGCAACAAAGATGGGCTAAGCAAGGAGATCGAAAAAATCGAGAGCAAGCACAACAAGAACGCGATTTTGAGCAATGAACTGGAGCTTACTCGGGAGAGAGAAGAAAGTGGCAAGTGAGAGAGTGAGTGGAGGGTCAGGGGTGGCCCACACCATGGCATGGCGCCACCCAGGCCAGGCCGTGCCACCAGGTGGTGTGCCTGCCTGGTGGGTCCCCCTGGTACCTTCCAGGCATTCCTCTGCCCCTTTTTTCAAGAAAAAATTAAATATGAATTTTCTAGAATTTTTCGAGACACTTTATTTTTTGGCAATTTTCAGGCAAAGATTAATGAATTTCTGACAGACGGACTTTTTTTTGAAATGATGCAAGGACAAAACAAGGCTAGAACTACATAAGTTCTAAGACACTCTAACATGCAAGCAACTAACAACAAAGAAAACTAAACGAAAGCAAAACTAAAATGGATAGAATAAAACTAAACGGAGATAATCTTGGTGAAAACATTGTTTTGTTCAATGAAATCCTTTTGTTAACAAGGTTGATCAGGTCTTGTTACCAAAACAATTTCGTATGAGACAAAACCTTGTATTCCAGTAATGATTATGTTACCTCAACCTTGATAGCAATGGTCCCAATCATAATAGTTTCAAATTTTTCTCTTGGTATGGGACAATATATTTCTCCAACTTGAATGCCCTCAACATGTTCAATTGAATTCAAACCATAAGTCCTTTCAATCTTCTTGGGGAAATAGATAGTATGTTCCTTGTCATTAACATTAAAGGTCACCTTTCCTTGATTACAATTAATAACAGCCCCTGCAGTATTAAGAAAATGTCTCCCAAGAATAATAGACATATTATCATCTTCATGCATTTCAAGCACAACAAAATCAGTTAATATCAAGCAATTATGAGCCACTTGAACAGGTACATCCACACATATACCAACAGGAATAGTGGTAGATTTATCAGCCATTTGCAAAGATATATCAGTTGGTATTATTTTTTCTAGTTAAAGCCTCTTATAGAGAGAGAAAGGCATAACACTAACTCCAGCTCCCAAATCACACAAAGCTGTTCTAAAATAACTATTCTTAATAGAACAAGGGATATTTGGAATCCCAGGGTCTCCAAGTTTCTTAGGAACCTTACCGTTAAAGGAATAATTAGCAAGCAAAGTAGAAATTTCTTCATTAGGGATCTTCCTTTCATTCGAGACAATATCCTTCATATACTTTGAGTAAGGAGGCAATTTAATAGCATCAGTCAAAGGAATTTGCAAGAATAAAGGTTTCATCCACTCACAAAACTTATTATAGTGTTCATCTTCCTTTGACTTGTGTTTCTTATCAGGGAAAGGCATAGGTTTTTGGACCCAGGGCTCTCTTTCACTACCATGTTTCTTAGCAACAAAATATTCTTTAGTGTATTTAGTATTCGTAATGTGCTTTTCAGGTTCTTCTTCAACTTTTTCTTCATTTGGAGCTTCATTTTCTTCATTACCATTTTCAGTTTCAGCATCAGAAATAGATATACTATTAGGATCTATAGCAGGTTTAGAGGGTTCTACAATAGTTTTATGTTTCTTTTTTCCTTTTCTTACGAGTAGAGCCACTATTTTCAGCTTGTTGAGAATCCTGCTCAATTCTTTTGGGATGCCCCTCAGGATATAGAGGATCCTGGGTAGCAGCACCACTTCTAGTTCTAATTTCATAAGGATGTTTTTCTTTAGCAACATTAACTAGCAAGTCTTTTTGCACTTTAATAAGTTGATCTATTTGAGTTTGAACCATTTGAAAATGTTTGACAATCATTTTAACATCATTAGAGGTTCTTTCCACAATATCTTTTAACTCAACAATAGCTCTAGAGTTTTCCATTATATGATTTTGCACCCTTTTATTAAAATTATCTTGCTTAACAATAAAGATATCGAATTCTTCTAAGCATTAATCAGGAGGTTTAGAGTAAGGGATATCACCTTCATCAAAGTGTTGGAGAGAGTGTACCTCAATAGTGGATGAGTAGGGGATAGGCTTACATAATTCTTCAATAGTGGATGAGTAAATTCTTGACATCTGCAGCTTTAACTCCCTTCTTCTTAAGACATTTCTTAGCTTCCTTCATCACTTCATCATTTAATTCAATAATTCCCCTCTTCTTAGGTGATGGTATAGGCACATGAATAGTTGATTCAGGTATGATTACTTCAGGTATAGCTGGTTCAGGAGGAGTCCAGTCCTCGTAGTTCTTGCTTATTTTAGCCATTAATTCCTCAACTTCCTTGGGAGTCCTATTCCTGAAAACACAATCAGCACAACTATCTAGGTATGTCCTAGATTCTTCGGTTAGTCCATTATAAAATATATCAAGAAGCTCATTCTTAGGTAATGGACTTCCAGCCTATGCATGAATCAAAGCACAAAACCTTGCCCATGATTCAGGCAATATCTTTTTTTCTCCCTGTTTAAAATCAAAAAGTTCCTGCAAAATAGCATGTCTAGCACTAGGAGGAAAATATTTCTACAGGAAAGTACTAATCAAGCAATCAGGGCTATCAATAGATCCAGGAGGTAAATTACTAAACTAAGTTTTAGCTTCTCCTTTCAGTGAAAAGGGGAAAATCTTAGCAACAAAGTAAGTACGCATCTTAATATCATCAGAAAACAAGCCACTCATGGTAGAAAGTTCATTCATATGTGCTACCGCACTTTCATTCTTAGTCCCACAAAAAGGTTCTTTCTCAACAATAGCTATGTAAGATAGATCAAGAGAGAAATCATAATCTTTATCTTTAATGTTTATGGGAGAAGCAGTAAACTTAGCAATAGGAGACAATTTGGGTCTAATAGTACGCCTCTCAAGGAGACTCTTAGCTGCGCTCCTATCATGGGTGTTTTTACATTCTTTAATAAATTCATCGGTCATCTCAACATAACCTTCTTCAATATCATAACTCTCACTAGACTCAGGTGAACTAACAGGTGTAGTAGTGTCTTCATTAGGAGTTTTAGTATTTCCAGCTATAGTTCTAGCAATCGTAGCATCTAGGAAAGGACCAAATGAACCACTCTTACCAAGCACAGTCGAAGCAACATCATAAGTTTTAGAAGTTTCAGATTCAGAAGTAGTAGCAATGTGTGTAGCATGTGTGTGTGGTGGTGTAACGAGCTTACTCATAACAAATGGTGAATCAAGAGCAACAGAGGTGTTCAGAACCGTACCTCTTCTTGTAGTGGATGGTAAAATAGGAAACTTGCCATCACGAGACTTACCCATGATGGATGGATAGCATCGAACAATAGAGAATCCATGTGAACTTGATAAATAAAGCTATGCTCCCCGGCAACAGCGCTAGAAAATAGTCTTGATGACCCAAAAGTATAGGGGGTGTATCGTAGTATTTTCGAGGGAAGTGAAACCCAATTTATGGATTCGACACGAGGGGAGCCAAAGAATATTTGTAAGCCTTAACAACTGAGTTGTCAATTCAGCTGCACCTAGAAACAATCTTGCTCACAACAGTTTATCGGTAGCAACAGTTTTGTAGTAGGAATAGTAAAGTAACAACAGTAGTAAAGTAAAGATAGTAGTAACAATAGAAGTAATAGTAGGATTCGAGTGCGGTAGGCATAGGGATGGATGGACGGGCGTTGCATGGACAAGACAATTCACATAGAAATCAGAACATAGGGCAATTGCAGATAAATAAGATAAAGCATCCAAGTACTAGATAATCCTAGGCATGTGTTCCATATATAGTCATACATGCTCGCAATGAGAACTTGCACAACATCTTTTGTCCTGCCAGCCCGTTTGCAGCAGGGCCTCAAGGGAACTACTGGCAATTAAGGTGCTCCTTTTAATAGAGCACCGGAGCAAAGCATTAACACTCCGTGAACACATGTGATCCTCACATCAAAGCCATTCCCTCCGGTTATCCCGATTCCTGTCACTTCGGGGCCATTGGTTCCGGACAACAACGTGTGTATACAACTTGCAGGTAAGACCAAAAACAATACTATCATAATGAATCAATAACATGTTCAGATCTAAAATCATGGCACTCGGGCCCTAGTGACAAGCATTAAACATAACAAGTCGCAACAAAGTCATAAAGCACTAATAGAAGATACTAGGCACCATGCCCTAACAATCTGATGCCATTACATGAACGATCTCATCCAATCCCTACCATCCCCATAGCCTACAGCGGGGGATTACTCACTCATAGATGGGGGAAACATGGATGGTCGATGGAGAAGCGGTGGTGATGATGATCTCCTCCAATTCCTCGTCCCGGCAGGGTGCCAGAACAGAGTTTCTGGTGCTGCTTCGTGGAATCTGGTGGTGGCGGCGGAGCGGAACTCCTTTTGGAAAAACGTCGATCCCCCTGGGTTTTTAGGTCAGAAGGCTTCTTATAGGCGAAGAGGGAGATCGAGGGGGTGTCTGGGGCGGCCAGACCACCCCCTAGCGTGGCCTAGGCTAGCCCGCGTGGCCAGGTGGTGTGGCCTGGGCCCAGCCCTCCTCTGTCTCGTATTCTGGCTTCGGGAGTCTTCTGGTGAAATAGGATTTTTGGCATATTTTCCAGGATTTTTCCTGATAGTTGATTTTCTGCACAAAAACTAGACACCGAGGCAATTCTGCTGAAAACAGCGTCAGTCCGTGTTAGTTGTATCCAAATCACACAAGTTTAGAGGAGAAACAATAGCAAAAGTGTTCGAGAAAGTAGATACGTTTTGGACGTATCATCCAACTGTAGACAGCAGGCCCGTGATGCAGCCTATATGCGGAGGGAGCAGGAAAGGGCTAAGGAAGAGAACCGTGCTAAGAGGGCAAAATACGACAACCTTCAGTCTTTGGCCTGCATGTCAAAGCAGGAGTACTGTGAGCTGCGGAAGACTAATTTCTATGCCTTGTCTCGCACCAGCGAGGACCCATGCTATTGGAGGAAGGAGCAAGCTGTCTTCATGAAAGACATTTACAGCGTGCTCAAGAGATGGCCTGTGTGCCCCCAGAAGTACCTGAGTGTTGAAAAGATGAGGAAGAGCCCCTACTTCTCTGATGCACTGTGGATTAGTGAGAAGTTGGGGCTGTTCAACTTGATGGAGATCCGTGAAGACTACAACATCACCCTTGTGCAGCAGTTCTACGCCACAATTGTGTTTGGGACTGACCAAGCCAGGACTATGACTTAGATGACTAGCGACCACCGCTATTCTACAACTTTCTATGACTTTGCTGAGGCCATCTTTGAGAATTCCAGGGGGTGTCTACTCGTGTTGGGGTGCGCATGCACTTAGCAGCTCTTGGGGTGAACAAGAACAAGCTTGCCCCTTTATATGGTAGCGAGGGTGTTGTGGGAGGGTCCAAGGGACTCAAGCCTCTCTACAATCTGATGTTGAGGATCTTCCGCTAGACCATTTCTCCTAGTGCTGGGAATGATGATGCCATCAGATGTGGTTTGGTCAACTTGTTGTATCATACCTACAGGATTTACATGGCTGCCCCGAGGCAGATGCAGATCCTATTGATGTTATGGATTACATATTTGAGGAGATGTACCATGCCATCTTATACAAGAAGGCTCCACCTTATGCACCACTTGTCATGAGACTCATCAACACACAGGAACATGCTTCTCCACTTGCCTTGCCTCCCAATCTTACCGAGCACACTCTTGTATCTCTGCAGCAGAAGGGGGACATGAGGGCTCCTCCTAGACACTCCCATGCCCATATGGAGGAGGAGATCTCAAAGACCGAGAGGGCCTCCTCTCCTACTAGGGCTCAGAGGAAGAATGCTTCCAATGCACCTCCTCCTCCCATGACACGTGACTATGTACATGAGAAGGTCAAGAAGGCCTCATTTTGGGAGAGGACCCTATGTTGCATGAATGTGGACATCCGTAAGCAGCAACATGCCTCCTACAAGAGCAACCATCGCATAGAGAAACTACTCGAGGAGATCAAGGCTTAGGGTGAAGCGAATGATGAGGAAGGTGAGGATGAGTACACTGATGAGCATGGCGCTCAGCCATCCACCGAGCCAGACTACACTCTTTCTTTTGGGGCATGGAATGCCCAACATGACAGCTTGGTGGATTGGAAGACCTTTTCTGATCTCACTTCTGGGTATGGGTACCAAGGTACCTCCTCTTCTCGCCCTCACGGCAAAGGACCGACTACTCCTGATGGTGATGAGGACTATGCTGATGATGATGAGGATCAGGATATGGATGAGGAGGACGAGGAGGATGATGACGAGGACTACTGATCAGTTGGGGCGCTAGCTTAGGTCTTTTCCCTTTTTCGGTGTTTTGATGCCAAAGGGGGAGAAGACATTGTCATCGGGATTTGGATGGGCTGGGGCTATTTGATTATTATTTGCTATATCGACTTTCGTATCTTTTTGCCTTATGTTATTGCGAGACACTATTTGCTATTTGTGTGTGACTCTGTGGGTGCTCCTACATTATTGTAACTCGTGTGAGAACTATGTGTTTTATCCATGTACTACCTACCATGCTTGCTTTACATGTTTATCTTTGTGCACATAGACAGGGGAGCATGTCCATACTCTGTCATACGTCATTGCAAACTATTTTTCATGCAAATTCACTTGTTGTCATCGAACACCAAAAAGGGGGAGATTGAAAGGACATTTACTGTCATAATCACTTTTTGTGTTCGTTAACAACAAGTAGACCTTTTTTACAGTTTGCTATTGTCTACAGGTTGATATATTACAAAGTGAAAAGGACCCTTGGCCTGCAGAACATTCCCTGCATATTTACTTGTCTCTTGGGAATTCCAGACCGGAGTCTCCGGTCTGCCAAGACCGGAGTCTCCGATGTGGTCCGGAGTTTCCCCAGGAGTCTCCGGAGGGGGCTCCTGTTTCCTGCCTGGGTCAGCCAGTGAGGTGGTCCAGACCTTGGTCCGGAGTCTCCGGTCCTTGCCTCGGACCGGAGTCTCCGGTGTAGAGGGACCGGATTCTCCAGTCCACTTGGCTCACAGGAGGGCTAGGTCATTCTGTTTGATGGTCCGGAGGCTGGTCCGGAGATTGACCAGAGTCTCCGATGTGTAGACCGGAGTCTCCGGTCTGACTTTTCTCCAACGGTCAGAAAACGGTTCAGTGGAGTGAAGGGCTATAAATAGAGGACCTTATCCCCTTCCTCCAGCTACTCGTCCACCTCAAGAACACCATGCCCATTTGAGCCACCAAATCAACAAGATCTCTTCATCCAACCATCCAAAGACATTGATCTTTGGAGAATCGAAGGAGGAGGCCTTGATCTACATCTTCACCAAGAGAGATCTTCATTTCCCCCTCATTCACTTGAGGGCCCAATGCTCTAGTGTTTCTTTGGAAACCCTAGCTTTTGATTTGGTTCTTACAAGCTTGTCTTTGATTGTTTGACAGCTTGCCTGTATTTGGGAGCCTCCAATTAAGTTGTGGATGTGTGCCTCGAACTCGTTTTAAAGGTGCCGACTTCCACCTCGAAGGTTGTCGTATAGTGGAAGAGGTGAATCGAACCCCTTGGGGTGAGGTTCATCGGAGAACAAGGGAGGCCTCTCGTGGCGTTGGTGGTTTGATACCACCCCCTCTCCAAACGTAGACGTACTTCCCTTTAAAAGGAAGGAACTACGGGAAACAAATCCTTGTGTCTCCGAGCGCTCCAGTTTGGTTACTTCTATCCTTCACCGCACTTTACTTATCTAGTTCTTGCTTAGTACTTGTGCTAGGTTGACATATAGGTAAATTCACCTTAGTTGCATAATATAGAGAATTTACGTTTTGTGTCAAACCCTAAATTGGAAAAGAGTAAAATTTGGAGTAGCACCTATTCACCCCCCACTCTAGGTGCCCATACGATCCTTTCACTAGGAATCTATTGAAACGAAACAATATGACTCTTCAGTCAGGATATAAGTGTGTTCTATGCCGAAACCCTCCTGAAGAAACAGAGGAACTCCTATTCTTCAACTGCACTTTCAGTAAAGCTTGTTGGCATAAACAGGGTATGTGTTGGCAGAACCAAGGGAATAGACTGGACATCATATCTAAGGCTAAGGAGAATAGGAATAATAATATGGTGATGGAGAAATTCATGCTAGGAGCCTGGAATATTTGGAAAGAGAGGAACAATCTACATTTTAACACAATTCCCCCCCCCCCCCCACAACTTAGTATTGGAAGGATAACTTTGCTGCTGACTTTGGTCTTCTAGTGCATAGGACCAGGGAGGATTTACATCCATCTATTCACAGTTTGATAGCCTCTTTATAGCTCTCTATCTGTATTACCTGTAGTTTTTCTCTTTTTATGATGCCTCCTTAGCATCTCAATGTTGTAAATTCTTGATGTAAGCAGTTCAACTTTATATAGAAAATGAGTCAGTAGGGAATTCCCCCTACTGTTATGAACTTCAAAAAAAAATTGCTCTAGGCCAAGCATGATTAACCTTAGAGTTCTTTTCGAACGAGCTTCCGGAAAAGAAGTTGCAACTTGTTAGTACGAGTATTCCATCAATCCTATTAAGCCATGTGCCTGGTCTCACATACACCCACCCTTTAGAAGATCGATGCCCTCATCTATCAAGCACACCCCATGAGCGTTCCCTCTTGGCACACGTCTGTGCGTCCAGTGCCGGCACATGTGTCATGTCGTGTCCACTCCAGGCCACATGTGCCATGCTCCACATGTCCCGCCACTGATCCGCACACACCTGTTTAACCGAGCGGTTGGCTCTGATACCACTTGTAACACCCTATCCACTGGGCCCGGGGGGTGTCACTCCTGAAATCTTAATAGGATATCTAGACTGGCCCCACAAACCAACACTAGTATTTTTTGCGCACTTTGTCCTCACTCATGCGCACTCGGTACCCACTTCCCGGTCGGTCACCCATCCTAGAATTTCTCTAGGCCAAGCACGCTTAACCTTAGAGTTCTTTTCGAATGAGCTGCCATAAAAGAAGTTGTAACTTGTTGGTATGAGTATTCTATCAATCCTATTAAGCCATGTGCCTGGTCTCACAACCCACTCGTACTGATTGTTACCGACTTCGTTCATTTTTTATGAAGCAAAGAAACGAACGGAGAAACACAGAGCCAGTAATGATCAGTGGTACGGGCGGGTCCAGTCATACCGCCCGCTCGTACCGTCCTCGTAAGACCGACGGTGAACTCGGATAAACAAATGGAAAACGAAAAAGTAAAAAGAAGCAACAAATAACCATCCAGGACAAATGTATTTCAAGATTTCAAATGTCTTGTTGAATGATAGGAAAAGAGTTTATCAAGTACATTAATCTCCCTCCAATTCTTAGATCAACCTTTCCTTTTTGCCTTTTAAACAAGGTTGATCGCAAGAAATTGCTAAAACCATTGCAAACAGAAATTGAAATTTTATTTTAGGAATTGTAGTTCCTGAGGGTATGTAGATGGATGACACTACCCCAGGTGGATCAATCTCCTCAATGTCCATGGATGCTTCCTCCTGTTCTTCTTTTCTTTGGAGAATCTGTAAATCAAATTCTTGCAAAAGTGAAGTCCAACAGATCATTCTTGGCTTAACGGTAGTCCTTTCAAGAATTTCTTTTAAGCCAACATGATCAGTATGCACTCTTACCTTAGAGTCAATAATATATGATCTAAACTTGTCACAAGAGAAAACCACAGCGAAGAATTCTTTTTCTGCCATGAGGTAATTCTTTTGGGCCTCGTTTAAGGTCCGACTAGCATGATGGATGATATTGAGTTCATCACCATCACACTGGCAAAGAATTGCTTCCACGGATTCATGGCTAGCCTCACAGAATAGATCAAAAGGTTTCTTCCAATTAGGTGGTTTTATAAAGAAGGGCTTGTTTTAATATGTTGAAAGCAGTGAGAAAATTTTCATCAAAATTAAAAACAACATCCTTTTGAAGAAGGTTAGTTAAAGATCTCGCAATCTTTGAGAAGTTCTTAATGAATCTTTCTATAAAATCCAGCATGGCCTAAGAAACTCCTAATACCTTTTATGTCTCGAGGAGGGGGAAGCCTTTCTATTGCTTCAATCTTTGCTTTATCAACTTCTATACCCTTACCTGAGATTTTGTGACCAAACACTATTCCTTCTTGAACCATTAAATGACATTTTCCCAATTCAATACTAGGTTAGTGTCTTCACAGCTCTGCAAAACTCTATGAAGGTTATGGAGACAATGATTAAAGGACATTCCATAAACATAAAAATCATCCATGAATACTTCCATAATACTTTCAACATAATAAGTAAATATAGCAGTCATACACCTTTGGAAGGTGGTAGGGGCATTACAAAGACCAAAAGGCATACGACGATAGGCATATAGACCGTAAGGAAAAAGCTTGTTTTAAGTTGGTCATCAGGGTGAACATCAATCTGAGAAAATCCGGAATAACTGTCTAAGTAGCAAAAATGAGAATGCATAGCAAGCCTTTCTAAAGTTTGACCAGTAAATGGCAAAGGATAATGATCCTTTCTAGTTTCTTTATTAAGTTTTCTATAGTCAATACACATCATGTGGCCAACAACGGTTCTAGTAGGTATCATCTCATTGTGTTCATTTTCAACAATAGTAAATCCAAATTTCTTAGGAACACAATGAAAAAGACTTACCCATTCACTTTCCTCCACATGAATGATGATCCCTGCATCTAATAAATGTATTACTTCCTTCCTTACCTCTTCTTTCATGTGAGATTTGAGTCACCTCAGGAAGTTTGCAACCGGCTAGGCTCCCTCTTCCATAAATATTCTATGGATGCCTATCAAGGGACTGATCCCTTTCAAGTCGCTCATCGAATACCCAAGAGAATTCCGATGCATCCGGAGAACCATCATTAAATTGTCCTCCTCTTTTTCTGCAAGGTTAGAACTTATAATAATAGGGAAATTATTAGTTTCATCAAGAAACCTATGTTTTAATTCTTTGGGTAAAGTTTTGAGAGTAGTAGGTGGAGGTGCCTCATCTCCTTTTCTTATAGGTTCTTCATATTTTTGATTCATCTCGGGATCCACCTCAGGTGTGGAGTCAAGATAATCGTCCATTTCCATTTTTTCTATATCTTGAAGAATGTTATTACTATTGACTAAACTCATTGCTAAATTATCATCATGCGTAGAAATGACTACTGAAGCTATACTAACGATATTACCTTCCTCTTCTTGTTCATACTCATAATCGTCCAAATCTTTGATAGCCGGCTTGTGGTCAAATTTAGAGAAGTGAAAGTCCATTTTCTCTTCACCAAACTTGAGAGATATAGTTTGTCTCTTGCAATCAATGTTTTCTCCTGCAGTGTTTAAGAAAGTTCTTCCGAAAATAATTGGACAATAAACATCAATAGGCATATCAATAAGCACAAAATCAATGGGATATTTATATGGTCCAACACATATTGGAACATCTCTATTTTTCCCATAGGAACTATGAGTGTCTTATCTATAAGAATTATAGTCATGTCAGTATCCTCTAATTCAGCTGGGGTTAGTTTATTTTGGATTTTCAAATAAAAATTAAAGGGGATTACGTTAACAGCTATTCCAATGTCGTAGAGTCCATAATAAGAAGTTCCACCGAAAGTAAAAGGAAGAATAGGTTTACCAACTTCTTCAACCTTTATGTTTCCTTCAATGAACTATGAATCTTCAGTGTCTAGCTCTATCACGTTACAATGTGCAAACATGGTTAAAATATCCTCCTTTGTTGGTTCCCTGGTTTCCTTTACTTACTTTGTCAGTTTTTCTTGTTTGTGCCTCGTCTTCTAACATCTTGAGGAACAACCTTTCTTCTTTGCGTTGATCTTCGAGCTACTAAGCCATCATATGTTTTCTCGCCATCCTTGGAAAAGGAAGGGGTTCAACATATGGGGGTATCTCCCCTAATGGCTCAACATGAGCTGCAATTATTGGACCATCTTCTTCAGCTGGCTCGGGTGGAGGAGTATATTGAAACCAATTTTTCTTAGGGGCTTCAATGTGTTCTGTAAAAGACTGAAGGATTTGCAAAATAATATCATCATCAAGTTAAAGTTCATAAATAGTTTCTTTCACTTTACCGGATTCTTTATAAGCATTGATACACTCATATTCAATTTCTATATCTCCACCGCCTAAATCAAACCCCCATGTTTCTCTATTACGGCGAATTCGTTCTAGAAGTTCCCAAGCTTTAGTTATAGTTATCTACATAAAAGAGCGTCCGGAATTTGTGCCAAATTCGTGTTTAATTTCTTGATTAAGTCCCCCATAGAAAATATGTAAAACATAGCATTCAGGTAAATCATGACGGGGACATTTATTAAGTAGGGACTTATACCTTTTGAAGCCCCTTACCAAGCCTTCACCTGGGCGGTTCTTGAAGTTTGTGATTACCCTTCTTACTTCAACAGTCTTTACCTTGGGAAAGAATGGAAATACGAATTCTCCTTTGAGTTTTTCCCAGGTATCTATTTTCTCTGTAGGGCAAATTCTATACCAAGCTAAAGAAGTGTTGGTTAGAGATTGGCTAAACAATTTAAGTTTCAATTCATCATCAGAATAACCCCTCAATTTAAGTGTCCAACTTAACTCGGTAAAATGCATTAAATGAGTGTAAGGATCCTCATCGAGATCATCTCCTACAAAAGTTTTCTCTTTAATAATAGTGATAAAGTGAGGGTTAACCTTGTATTCTAGTTCCCTCCTACTCGATAATTCTTTGACGAGTCCTCTATTAAACTTCTCGAGGTGTTTAGTTGCATCGAGCTGATTCATCAGTCCGAGTGCATTCATGGTGCTTACCTAAAACTAGTAAACAACTTTAGTAAAATAATTGGTAGAATAAGCAACTAAGAACAAAGACCAAAAGCGCTTAGCTTCCCAGTAACGACACCAGAAAATAGCTTGATGGCTGCAAGTGCACAAATTAATTATAGCTAGTTTCAAATAAGAGTATCGTACCCATAGAGAGATATTTGGTTAAGGTCTTTATGCCCCTCATCACTTTTCACCAAAGGATACTTATAAGCCTCCTTTGATCTCAACTAAAGGGTGTTTGAAAGGTTTTTGGTTGAGTGCATGAAAGTAACTAAAACAAGTAAAAGAAAGTAAGTAACAAGGTTGTGTGAAAACATGGTTGAACTCAATAGGGCTAAAACATTCTCGAGGGTGTAGGATACACCACTAGCATGATATTATTATTCATAACTAAGATACCATACTTCTTGTGTCATGATATGTGTGGATAGAGATCCATAATAAGATGTTCACTACAAGTCTTATAGGAAGCCACTTTGTTGAGCCAAGAATGAGGTCACCTCTAAATAACCACTGCGATGTCTAAGAGCTGTCACCCATACAAACCATCACAATTAAGGATCTCCCCATGGATATCGTAATTAGCTTAGGGAGTCTCTCTTTATCCTCCTTTGACCGTGTAGGTTGCTAGCCGGTGCCAATTGTCACGAAGCTCTCCGGGCACACTTCCAAACATGTCCAAAGGATTTCTCCCTGTCCTTAGTCTCGAAGGAAAATGATATGTGGTCGACTACACATACCCTCTAAAGAGAGAGAGAGATCAAACACAAATCATAAATCTATCATAGACCTACAAGTCATATGGACACAAGAATAGATCATATTTATTGCAACTTCATAATAGTGCTATGGTTTATCCATCTCCCCAAGAACGAGGAAAAACTACTCACACATGGAAGCAATCAAGGACATCATCATAATAAAATGGATGGATAAAAGTACGAGGATAAATCTAGTGCAAACCACAATTGAATCTGGAATTACAATAAGATCTATTAGATGAGAGATGGGGGTAGTAATGGTGATGGAGATGCAACGGTTTATGATGAAGGGGATGATGCGATGTCCTCCAATGATACGCGAAGCAATAGGGATTTGCCCTTCTCCAATTTCCTCCTTCAGATCCCTTTCTGGTGTGGTTTTTTCATGGCTGTAGGTTGTTGTGTATGTTGGATCTCTTCGCCATCTTCGCCAGGAGAAAGTATTTGACGAGGCGGACACGCCACTGCGTGGTACGAGCGGGCTCCGCCCGTACCATTGGTCGTTATCGCGGCGCGCTTTTCCCACTAGTCGTGCGGGCAGGCTTGTCCCACGTTTGGTATTCTCCCGGGTGCGAGGGTAAATCAATAAAATGACATTTATCACTTAAAGATATCATATTACAACATAATATGACAGTTCCAATTGATATGTTCATAAGAGACTCGGTGATTCGAGAACCTATTGAAACAAGGACAAAAATGTGCGCGCAAATGAAGTGAAATACCAAAATCCCTATTCTATTTATGAAAAAACAAAAGGTAAATATGCTTCAATTTTGGACTCATCACAGGTCTCAGACAAGTCTTGTATCGTGTAACAAAGGGAATTGAACATATCGTTTAAGGTTTGACACGATGGTTATTCATGGAGTGCATAGGGGTCAATATGGGCATCCTGGTCTCGCTATTGATCATTGATCAAGATCATGTCTATGACATTCTTGAACTGTAGGGAAACACGCTTAAGGGCACTACGACGCTTAGAGATCCTCCTGTAAGATGGAATCACAGAAGAGAGAGAAATTGGAATCGTTCCAAGAGAGATCCGAAGTTGTTCGAAGAAAGAAAGAGACCGATAAGTGTTTTGGATAAATGGAAATTTATAATATGCATTTATTATATGTTAATAATATATTAAATTATATTAAATAAATATTTAAATTAAGATTATTGGGAAACTTCCTTAACTAGGACAAAATCCCGAAGGGAATTGGCCTAGGAGGAAATCACTCAGAAAAGGGAAAGAAAACAACAAAAACAACACAGCCAAATGCGTCTGGGCCGCATTTGACCGGCCCACGCAGGTGAGCTACACTTAATAGCAAGCACGTGGGGCAGACGGCTGCCACCGATCGCTGCTAGCAGCCTATTTTACCACAGCCCACGCGGGTAGAAGCCAGGCTACTAGCGCACAGGGCAGGGCACTAGCGCGAAGCGCTATTGGGCCACCGCGGCCCACCCGAGCATCGTTGTCGCCAGCCGCCACGTGCAGCTGTCGGGCCATGTGCGCACGCTCGGGTGGCCGGCCCACCTGGCCACCGCTGCTTGCTGCTGCCGGCTGTGGGGTGCACAAGGGAGCAGCCCACATGCGCGACTCTAGCTACTGCTGCGCGTTTGCTGCTGCTGGCTATTGCTGGGCCGAGGCCGGGCTGGCCCACCCGGCTGCCCCAATGGCCCAACCGACCAGCACCCCAATTTTTGCTTTTTTATTTTGTATTTTAGTCCCATATGGGACACCCAAAGGGGGGGTACACCTCCCTACGCCTATATAATGGGGTGCCCACGAGAGGTATTAAATCATCCAATTAATATATTATCTAAGGCAATTTTCCTTAGAGAAAATCCCCCTCTCTCTCAGTTTCCTTTGCGGTGGCACGATCCCGGAGAAGGCCTGTACATGCAAATTCAACACTGATGCAGCACGCCGTTATGCTATAGGGATTCCAGCCAGGAGTTCTACTTCCACAACCTCGGCAGGGATCAGAGTCCGGGAGTCGTTATCTTGCACCGTATGTGTGTGATAACTCAGAGGGAGCTACAATTAGTAGCAACCTGACCGTCGTGGAAGGACCTGGACAAGGGGTGACGTGCGAGGAGCTTCGTGACCTTGAGGTCAGATGGGTACGACTACATCATCCACGCTCCTGCATGAGCGTAACGTTCTCTCGGTCTTCAAGGGTATTTTACCGTTGTCTTCCTTCATTACTGCATTACTTCTTATATAGATCTTGGGCGTTAGGGAGTTCCAACATAGTTAAATTTTGTTTTCTGCTACGGAAACCCTTCAGTGGTATCATAGCCTGATATATGTGTAGTATGCTAGTACAGAAACTCATGTAGAGTGTGGGCATTGATACTATAGTTGTTACCTTCCCACATGTATTTGTTTATATCGTGGCACTATGAGATGAAGTGTCCTGGACCAACCTTATGCGTAATCTTATATGAGATTGGTTCCACGCTCGACATATAGCTTGTACCGTATAAGTGGCTAGCGGGTGCCTATCTCTCTCATATTAGTTGATATAGCATCTACAATGGAAGGCCTCAAAAGGGGTGTAGTAGAGACAACTATTGTATCCATGTTGTGGTTGGAAGTTCGTAGGTAGAAACGGTTCTATTTCAAAAGCCTAATAGCCACGTAAATACTACAATAGATAAAGTATAGGCGTCTAACTTTATGTTGCATGGAAGGCTTTGTGATGTGATATGGTTACAGTCGTGAATGAGGTAAGTTAGTTCACTTTTCCTATTACTAAGTAAGTATAGTAGTAGTCATCGTGAATATGAACGACAAGACCGGTGGCATCATGGACTTGGCGTCAAATTGGTGTCCTGATGGAGATCGTGATGGAGCACCTGATGGAGATCATGGAGCACAAAGATAACCATGTCACGTCATATTTAGATTAGATATGATTTAATCTTTGGGTTCATCTTGTTTGAGTGCTAGTATTAGATACACAACAGTAGCATTTAAAGAGGATGATCCCTAATTAATACCAACATAGTGTTCTCCCATTAGTGTGTACCACCAAGAAAGTTCGTCATTATGAAGCAGACCATGATGATTGGGTGCTAGACATATGTACGTCCGCATACGGTGGGTGCAAGACATGTATGCACAACAAATACACTATGGTTGGGTTGGCGACCCTAGCATGTACAAACATGGCCTTAGAACATGGAGATCGAAAGGTCAAGTACGAGTCACATAGATGATGTGATCGATGGTTATAGTCCACCCTGGCAGTCGCATCAAAGTCTGTGATGATCGGGGATGATGTGGTGTCAAGGGGTCATGTAATCACTAAACTATCTTTAGGGTTGATAGTTTAAGTGGGAGCTCCTTTGTTAATTTGAAATTTTAACTCCAATCATGAACTTAGTTTAAGTCCTTTTGCAAATGTCTTGTAGATTATGGCCATCCCCTTAGTTCAAGACATCTTTGGCCATTAATGAATAGGTAGAAACTTAAGTTAGATGGGTCAAATTTCCTCGACTGGTACCAACGCCTAAGAAGGATCCTCATAGAAATACATCTCCTCTATATCCTTTATGAACCCGTGGAAGATTTCCCTGATGAATCCGACGGTAGAGAAGATACGACTCTTTGTGCTACCGTGATACCTTCAGCAAGGTCGAACCCAAAGCTAGGATCATCATCAATGGAAAAGGTATAGGTGATATACAAGTAATAAATGTTTCCATGAAACACTTATGAAGTTTTCAAGTATTGGACACTTAATCTTTTTTTATTGAAAATAGGACCCTCTGCGTGAGAGTTACAAAATAGAATGAGGCGCTCATGGCGTGATGAGGTCAAACAAGATAGTTTGTGAAACTTATTAGTGTGTCTTCCTTATTGCGAGACGGTTGTTCATATTAATAAGAAACAATTCAGTTGTTCTGTTTTTATGAATGCTTTCTTTTATGATTCACATTGGGATTATAAACAAGTTATTCTAGTCTTTATCTGTATGATAAAAAGGACTTTTATGAAAATTGCCAAAAGATATTCAAGTTTAAATATTGAATAACACTATTGTTTAAGTAATTATGGTTATTGCATGTTTTTCATGTTAATGAAAATCATGGTCTTAGATATTTGATCTAGAAACTTTGCAAAACCATGCCTCATTGGCGAATGACTAAAACTCCGCATTTTGGTAAAACGGTGCTATGCGACGGATTGTTAAATTTTATACATATGATGTATTGTATTTTCAATAGATAGTGGAAATCATTATTTTATAAACTTCATGGTGAGTTTAAGTAAATATGTGTATTTACTTAATGAAACACAAGTTTAAAACTATTTGAATTGTTCAAATGATTTCAGAATGAAGTGGATATTAAATTAACAAGAATTTCAAAATCTTTGTGATTTGATCAAAATGATTATGGATTAAAGTTAATAAGCAAATTGGTATAAAAGGACTTGTGAAAAACTATTTCACAAATTATGATAATTAGAAAAATTCAAAGTGTACTGACTTGTCCGAACATCATGATCATAATGTATAAGAAACATGTGGTCTAAAATGATCTTCTAAAGGATTAACGTTAGGGATTAGAGTTTATAGATTGAATTAGTAAACACTCAAAAGTATTAGGAACATCTAAAGATTCATGGAAACAACAAAATATGATATATGGCAAGCTCAAGTTTCTAGAGATCTCGATAGTTTGAGATTGTTGTGAATAGTAAGTCTTTGTGGTGCATTCTTAGTAAGACTATGAACAAATTCCAAACTAATACCCGAAGAAGACAAAGTTGGTATTGTCTTAGTGTGGTACTTCTTTGAGAAATTGTTTTCTTATAGAAGTGTTAGTGAAAGGGTATAAGTGTAAGCATAAGTTTCTGCTAATACTTTAGAAAGTGGGATTTAGGAATTTATTCTGCAATTTGTAGAATTTCATTCTTGATTCACTTGTCCTATTATTGGAATAAGACATACCTACGAACTACAAAGAAAGGTTGATGGACCTAAGCACAAGAAATGACTTAGAGTCATGAAATTGGCAAAGGACTTATCAAAACTACAAAGTCTTCAAGAGTTTGAAGAAAAGGTTATAACTGGTACAACTGGTAGGTTTTGACCAATCGGGAAATGCCGAAGTCTTGCAACAGAGAATTCTTGATTTGATGTAAGATCAAAGAATTTTGGATTTGCTAAGATTATCAAGAAAGTATGTAAATTGAGTGGGAGCTAAGAAGTTTTCCAAGTCGAATATGTGGCGATGTATTTGAGTGGGAGCTGAGTGATATCCTAAAATATCAAATATTGATGAAATATTTGATTTGGAGCATGATAATGTTCTTGAATATGTTATTTACATATTAGTGAACAATAAGTTTGGTATTAGGAATGATTAGATCATTAGATGGATGAAATTTAACATATATTAAATATAGTGGATCTATGTGATTAGATCAGGATAAAATGTCAAAATACTTGGAGTTCTGAAAGTAGTTCAAAGGATCTAGTTGAGATTCTAAAAACAGTTCAGAATCTTTTCAAGTGAAGAATTGGCTCTTACTTGAACTATTAGGAGAAGTATTGAGTAGTGACTTTGTATTCATGACAACGGTTAAAGGAAATAAAGATGCATCACATCACATGTGCCTTGGCCGTAGGTTTTTTCAGAAAAACCCATGTTATTTATACTTGACATTATGTGACCCAAGTTCTTAATGTGAGAATAGGTTTTTGAGTGATTAAAGTTAATCACAAAATTAGAGTTAAGTTTAGTGCAAAGGAAGCATGGTCAGGGATCAAAGTTGCAAATATTGCAATTTGATCAAAGTCTATATAGATATAGAAGTATTAGAATACTTCAGAATAAACACAAGTGGTTTTGGTTTTAGAAACTTTGACTTTCGACTAAGAGTGTTTTATAGTTATACATGATATCTTGAAAGTTCAATTGACTGATAGATCGTCATCGTATACACAACAAAACAAAAGTCTCACTTTATCACCCAAATGCTACAACACATTATATGATAATGGTGTGAATGTCAAATAGGTAACATTAATGATTTGAAAATAGGAATTTACAAATCTAGTAAAACATATTTAGGATAAGAAGTCCTCCATGAGAAGCATGATCAATAAACACATATGAGATTTGGTTTATGATTAGTAGCAATGCAACTAGCTTATTCGTACTCTAGTGCAACTGGGAGACTGAATGAGATATGCCCTAGAGGCAAATAATAAAGTTTTTTTTATCATATCTCATTACTTAATAATAGTTTTATATCATGTTATAACTATCTCAAGCGGAAACATTGATACAGGTGTGGTATATAAACAAACCCAGATCCCTAGTAACCTCTATTCAACTAGTTCATTGGGCAGATGATGATCAAGGTTTCCTGATCATGGTGCTATTGAAGCCAACTGGCAATGAAGTCATATCATCTAGAATGATGTGATGGACATTTTCCACCGATGATTGTTGCAACATGATCATGTCACTTAGTTCATGTTGCAATTGTTATAAATGAAGTGTCCTAATCCTTAGACCATGAGATCATATTAATCACTGTTACCGGAGGTTTGCTTTGACTGCATCAACCATCATGTCCGTGACTTGGTGACCATAAAGGTGCATGTTGAATATTCCGAAGGGGCAGGTTGAGGCCTATGCATCAAGATCGGGATTTTTTCTCCAATGTGACGGGAAGATACACTAGGCCCACTCGGTGAATTACATCCATAAGCTGCGAAGTGTATGACTAGGTCATAGGGATGGAATTTCACCTAAATGAGTAAAACAATACTTGTTGGAAACGATATTGAACAAGGTATCATGATACTGATGATTAGGTCTTGGACAAGTCTTTTATTGCGTAACAAAGGGAATTGGACATATCGTTTAAGGTTCGACAAGATGGTGATTCATGGAGTGCATAGGGATCAATATGGACATCCTGGTTCCGCTATTGATCATTGATTGAGATCATGTCTATGACATTCCCGAATCATATGGAACCACGCTTAAGGGCACTACAACACTTAGAGAACTTCCTGTAAGATGGAATCATAGAAGAGAGAAATTAGAATTGTTCCGGGAGAGATTCGAAGTTGTTCGGAGAAAGAAAGAGACCGAAAAGTGTTCCGGATAAATGGTAATTTATAATATGCATTTATTATATGTTAATTATGAACTAACTTATTCTAAATAAATATTTAAATTAAGATTTATTGGACAACTTCCTCAACTAGGAAAAAACCCAAAAGGGAATTGGCCTAGGAGGAAATCACCTGGAAAAGGGAAAGAAAACAGCAAAAACAGCATAGTAAAATGCGGCAAGCCGCATTTGACCAGCGCACACAGGTGACCTACGCTTACTAGCGAGCGTGCAGGGCATACGAATTCCACCAACCGCTGCTAGCGGCCCATCTAACTACAGCCCATGCGGGCAGAAGCCAGGCCGCTCGCGCATGGGGTGGGGTGCTAGCGCGAAGCGCTGTTGGGCCGTTGCGGCCTACGAGGCATCGCTGTCGCTAGCCGTTGCATGTAGCTGCCAAGCCGCATGCGCGTGCTTGGGTGGCCGGCCCACCTAGCCACCGCTGCAGGCCCCCGTGCTACTTGCTGCTGTCGGTCGTGGGCCGCGCGAGGGAGCAGCCCGCCCGGGCGACTCTGATACGTCCAAAACGTATCTACTTTTTCGAACACTTTTGCTATTGTTTCTCCTCTAAACTTGTGTGATTTGAATGCAACTAACGCGGACTCACGCTATTTTCAGCAGAATTGCCTTGGTGTCTACTTTTTGAGCAGAAAACCAACTATCAAGAAAAATCCCGGAAAATATGCCAAAAATCCTACTTCACCCGAAGACTCCAGGAGCTAGAATATGAGACAGAGAAGAGCCAGGGGGTGGCCACACCACCTGGCGGCGCGGGCCAGGCTAGGCCGCGCCAGGGGGTGGTGTGGGCCCCCCAGGCACCCCCTCGGCCTCTCTCTTCGCCTATAAGGAGCCTTCTGACCTAAAAACTTCGGGGGGTTCGACGTTTTTCCAGAAGGAGTTCCGCTCCACCGCCACCACCAGATTCCACAAAACAGCACCAGAAACTCCGTTCTGGCACCCTGCCAGGATGAGGAATTGGAGGAGATCATCGCCATCGTCATCACCATCGCTTCTCCATCGACCATCCATGTTTCCCCCATCTATGAGTGAGTAATCCCCCGCTGTAGGCTATGGGGATGGTAGGGATTGGATGAGATCGTTCATGTAATGGCATCAGATTGTTAGGGCATGGTGCCTAGTATCTTTTATTAGTGCTTTATAACTTTGTTGCGACTTGTTGTGCTTAATGCTTGTCACTAGGGCCCGAGTGCCATGATTTCAGATCTGAACTTATTATTGATTCATTATGATAGTATTGTTTCTGGTCTTATCTACAAGTTGTATACACACGTTGTTGTCCGGAACCAATGGCCCCGAAGTGACAGAAATCGGGATAACCAGAGGGAATGGCTTTGATGTGAGGATCACATGTGTTCACGGAGTGTTAATGCTTTGCTCCGGTGCTCTATTAAAAGGAGCACCTTAATTGCCAGTAGTTCCCTAGAGGCCTCGCTGCAAACGGGCTGGCAGGACAAAAGATGTTGTGCAAGTTCTCATTGCGAGCACGTATGACTATATATGGAACACATGCCTAGGATTGTCTAGTACTTGGGTGCTTTATCTTATTTATCTGCAATTGCCCTATGTTCTGATTGCTGTGTGAATTGTCTTGTCCATGCAACGCCCGTCCATCCATCCCTATGCCTACCGCACTCGAATCCCACTGTTACTGCTTTTGTTACTACTGTCTTTGCTTTACTACTGCTATTACTTTACTATTCCTACTACAAAACGGTTGCTACTGATAAACTGTTGTGAGCAAGATTGTTTCTAGATGCAGCTGAATTGACAACTCAGTTGTTAAGGCTTATAAATATTCTTTGGCTCCCCTTGTGTCGAATCAATAAATTGGGTTTCACTTCCCTCGAAAATACTGCGATACACCCCCTATACGTGTGGGTCATTAGACTCCAGCTACTAGTGCATGTGTGCTGCTGCTCGTTGTTGCTGGGCCAAGGCTGGGGTGGCCCACCTGGCTACCCCATTGGCCCAGCCGACCAACACCCCAGTTTTTTCCTTTTCCTTTTGTATTTTAGTCTCACATGGGACACCCAAAGGGGAGCGTACACCTCCCTACGCCTATATAAAGGGGTGCCCATGGGAGGGATTAAATCATCCAATTGATAATCTCTAAGGCACTTTTCCTTAGAGAAAATCCCCGTCTCTCTCGGTTGCCTTTGCGGTGACACAGTCCCGGAGAAGGATTGTACACACAAAGTCAACACCGCTGCGGCATGCTGTTATGCTGCAGGGATTCCGGCTAGGAGTTCTACTTCCACAACCTTGGTAGGGATCGGAGTCCAGGAGTCGTTGTCTTGCAATGTATATGTGTGATAACTCAGGGGGAGCTACCATTAGTAGCGACCTGACCATCGTGCAAGGACCTAGACAAGGGGTGACATGCGAGGAGCTTTGCGACCTTGAGGTCGGACAGGTACGACTACATCATCCATGTTCCTGCATGAGCACAACGTTCTCTCGGTCTTCAAGGGTATGTTACCGCTGTCTTCCTTTGTTACTGCATTACTTCTTAGATAGATCCTGGGCATTAGGGAGTTCCAACATAGTAAAAAAATCTGCTACCGAGACCCTTCAACCTCAGTCCCGCACAGGAAAACATGCTCATCGAGTTCCTCTGTGAGCACTAGGAAATTTTCACAGGGCCCCATTTGACATGCCAGGAATTCCTAGGGAACTCTCCGAGCACGCGCTCAACATCTACCCCAACGCACGACCAGTAAAACAATCGCTTTGCCACTTCACGGAGCCAATACGCAAGGCTATTGGAAAAGAACTCCATCACCTACTCGACACAAAATTCATCAAGGAAATAAAAAAGCAACATGGATCGATGACCCAGTGTGTGTTCCAAAGAAAAATACAGTCGATTTGCGCATGTGTATCGACTTCACCACACTGAATAAGCACCATCTGAAGGATCACTTTCCACTCGCATAAATCGATCAAATCATTAGTGCAACCACTGGATGCTGATGACTGCAAGTGCACAGATCGTTTGTAGCTAGTTTTGAAATAAAGATATCGATCCCACAGGAAGCAGGAGTCTGAAGTCTAATAACTCTTGAATTAAATACTACAATAGAAATGATAAATAAAGTTCTAAGTAACAAGATAAAATGTGAGTATTGTTTAAAAAGGTGTTTTTGGGTTTTGGGTATAAGAGAACAATAAGTAAAGTAAAGTAACTAAACACAGAAAGTAAGTATCGCGTATGTAAAAGAGATTTGGAACTGCAATAGGGAAAAATGCATTCTCAGGGAGTAGCGGATACACCACTAGCATTATAAAGAGCTAAGGTAAAGATTATTATCATGAACATTCTCAACTATGTATGTGTGAGAGGAACTCTGTATTTGGACAAATAGGCAACAACCACTTCTCACATCATCCTCATAACCACAACAGTTAGCAATCGACATCAATTGAATTATTGCGCTATTAAGGGACTTAATCCCGTAGGACGTATCCCATGGCATGGATAGTGTTCCGTGAGTTTCCTCGATTCCCAAGTTGATACATAAGGGGTGCCAACAACTTTATAGTCACTGTAAGTGCTAACACACCTCCGTCTACCAACAAGTACTTCCCTCCATCAAGTCCCCATAAGAGCCAAATATTGAGAGGTCAACTTCTCTCAATATCAAGATGAAGACAATCTAACACATGGTCACAACAATGCATATCATAATAAACTTTATCTTATTTCAATCTCATACTAGGGTTTCTCCATCTTCCCAAGAACTAATGATCTACTCAGTCATGGAGGCAATCAACATAATAGCAATAACAATGGAATCTATAATAGATGAATAATACTTGTATAAATCCACAACGAGTACGGAAATTACAATAAGATCTAGATAAGATGTAGATGGGATGGATGGAGATGGTGGTGATGTAGCGGTTGATGATGAAGATCGATGCCTTAGCCTCCCGGATCTGCGCAGGGCGAAAGATGGATCCCCGGTAGACGAGTCCCTCCTCCAGATGCCTTCTAGAGGTGAGGTTTCGGTGATTTCTGGTTGTTCTGTATGTCGTCTCCCCGATCTAGTTCCATGGGGTGAAACTATTTGAGGAGGCGGTGGTGGCGCCAACTATACGGCTGAAAATTTTATTCCCGCTGTATAGTTGGTCGTTAAAGCTTCTGTATACTTTGATCACTTTGGATTTTCTTCTGGTGTTATTGATATTTACCAAATAAGTGGTTTACGTTGTTTTTACTCCTTTTCTACCCAATACAACTGCTCCAAGAATTGTGTCCATTGTATCCATCATCTGTCCCGATCCGGTGAAAATAGACATAAAATGTGTGCGCGAACGCTGTAAAATACCAAGATCCTATATCTACAGTGCAAAATAATAATATAAAACATGATGCAAATATGCACTCATCAACTTCCCCAAGCTTAGACTCTTGGTCGTCCCGAGCAAGTTTAGCTTAATGCATATGATCCTCATATTCATGAAGCTGAGTCGATAAAATAAATGATGCAGTTGCAGCATGTGTTTATTATATATGATACATAGGAATAAGTACCTTAATCGAACCATCCGAATAATATTAGTAGGCTTCCACACATTAGCATTTAATAGTGCACAAAAGATCACTCTCAATATGATGTAAAAGTATTCAGTTCAACCGAATGAGTTAGCCAGGTAGTCCCAAGTGTTTTTGGATTAACATATTCACTTGGGATTTAAAATCTCGAACGCTTCTTTGTCATACTATAATATAGTGGTGTATGCCTATTTTCTCTTTGCACATTCGCTCTTTTTCTTCTTTCTTTTCTTCTCTTTTGTATATATTCTCACACTTTTGTTTAAGTGTTGTGCAAAGGAGCTAGCCATAGATTCCACTTCATGTAGGAATTCAAAGTTTAACAATCTCAATTACCAAATTCCAATTGTATATGAAGCAACCTTTATAGTTGGAATATTCTACCTCATCTTGATCTCACTCTAATTTGATAGCACTTTTTATTTTCCTTTGTTCAAGGTTTTTTCTTCAACTTAATTGATTAGATAATTTCTCTTTGTAAATAAAATCGTGAACTTACAACATATTGACCAAATTATCTTTGTATGTTCCATTAATACCAATGTTGTGGAAGACTCCTATTGCTATCATCAAGTGCAAGTAAAATTATACTCAAGCCATTCATATATCCAATAGGACACGCACAAACTCAATATTGCTCTATATATGATAATAAACTCGGAATTTCGTAAAAGGGATCGACTATTCCTGAAGGGAATTCTAATGATGCAAACTTTATTTCTAATTTGAACTAATCCAAAACTAAAATAGTAATGTAAAACTTATAAGATAGATTACAAGGTCTTAAAGATCTCCCCAAGCTGGGAATCAAGCCAGGCGGGATCAAATAATCCCTTGCGATTATTTGATACCGTGATTATTGTAGATCACTGAGGTGCCATGGCACGCAGTATATTATCCTCATGGGCCAGCCTAAGACAGAGGGATTGATTGGCAGCTTCTAATTCTTTAACACGCACCTTGTAGAAAAGATTTTTCCTCTCCATCACTTTCACTTGTTCTTTAATAAGCTCATTGTTACCTTGAAGTGTTTGTATCGCCTTAAGACTCATAGAAAAACCTTCTTTGGTTGTCTGCTTAATATTGTCATCAAGTTTATCAAGATAAAGTCGCAGCAACCGAAGATGTTTGGGTGTCCCCGGTGTCTCCTTGTCCATCTCTTCAATCTTCAGCTCGAGGGCTTTCAACTCCCTCTTCCGGCGTTCATTGTCGGCATCGAGGAACTCTATAGGGATGATCTTGATCTCCTTCCCCTGCTTGCTATTGCTCCCGATCTCCATAGGAACTTTTCCCTTTGGATTCTGTCCCTCGGTTGCGTGTCCTCACGTGTGAATAAGAGGTAGATTGGTTTCTGGAGATTATGATTAGAGAGAGAGACAATGGCAGTATATAAGGGAGGTCAGAGGTTGGTAAAACTCGCGAGAAAAACCAAATTCTCGCCCAAGAAAAGAATCTTAATGAATCTGAGATAGAAATCAAGGATTTGGAGGAGTCTTGCCACGTAACGACCAACTATACGGGCGCAACCTGTATAGCTCCGGCCGTATAGTTGGTTCCAGGCAGATATTTCCAATATCTCGAGTCCAGGCCGGTTAAGTTACGACTCGAAACCGACAATACCTTTTTTTACTCGGAAAGACAAAAAGTAAATGAAAATGTCTGAGAGTTTAACGACCAACTATACAACCGGAATATTTATTCCTGCCGTATTGTTGCGACCGTATAGATATAGACATCAAAAATCAAAAATGTTTGAGAGTTTAATGACCAACTATACGGCCGGAATTTTTTCTTCGGTCGTATAGTTGCGACTGTATAGATCCAGACATCAAAAACAATTTCACGAAGAAGATATAGATGGTTTAACGACCAACTATACGGTGGGAGATTTTTCTCTGGTCGTATAGTTGTACCCGTATAGTTGGTAAAAACCTTCAGAAACTTCAGAAAAACATGAGGAATTCAAAGGCAAAAATTTCATAAGTAAAATCTATGAAAACAAATCACTTATTTGAGTAAGAACACTTACCTTGCACTTACCATTTACTAGTCAGGGATGACAGGCTCCTCCAACAACCAAGACTTCTTCCCTTTTGGAGGCATTGACCTTAGTTCATTTAATAATTCTTGTAAGCGAAAATCACCAGGACTAAAGTTCCTCTCATAGATTAGTGTCTTGCTGGGCAAATATGGACACTACATCTAACATCTTTATTTCTTGCCTCTGCATAATCTACAATTCAAATTCTTGAAGTAAAAGGATCCAACAGATCAGTCTTGGCTTATGATTTTTCCTCTCAAGGATTCCTATAAACCATCACGATCCGTATGAACTCTTACTTTCACATCAACTATATAAGTACGAAATTTACCGCAAGAGAAAAATACCGCAAAAAGTTCCCTTTCTTCCTTAGGATAATTCTTTTCAGCACTATTAAGAGTTCTACTAGCATGCTGTATAATATTAAATCTGTGGCCTATATGTTTTCCTAGAGTCACTCCTACAACATCATCACTAGTTTCATATTAAGTCAAAAGTCATATCCCAGATAGGTGGTTTAATGATAGGAGCATGGGATAAAGCATATTTAAGTTTATCAAAGGCTACAAGACATTTATCATCAAAATTAAATCTTACTCCCTTTTGCAGAAGGTTAGTCAAAGGTTTAGAGATTCCAGAGAAATTTCTAATGAACCTTCTATAAAAGCCCACATGACCAAGGAAACTTCTTATACATTTTATATCCCTAGGTTGTGGCATTCTCTCTATGGCCTCAACCTTAGCTCTATCCACTTCACTTCCCTTACCTAATACCTTATGTCCAAGGACTATACCTTCTTTGACTATAAAATGACACTTCTCCTAGTTTAGAACAAGATTGGTTTCTTCGCAACGCTGCTAAACTCTTTTGAGATTATCCAAGCAACTAGTAAACGAAGTTCCATAGATAGAAAAGTCATCCATAAATACTTCCATTATCAGTTCTATAAAATCTGCAAAAATAGCAGTCATGCATCTTTGAAAAGTAGATGGAGCATTACATAAACCAAAAGGCATGCATCGGTAAGCATGTAAACCATAAGGACTAATAAAAGTTGTTTAAGTTAGTCATCAGGATGAACAACTATTTGAGAAAAACCAGAGTATCCGTCCAAGTAGCAAAAATGAGTGTGGTTTGCTAACCTTTCTAAAGTCTGATCTATGAACGGTAAATGATAATGATATTTCCTAGTTTATTTATTCAATTTCCTAAAATCTATACACATCCTATGTCCAACAATAGTTCTAGTAGGTATCAATTCATTGTTTTCATTAGGAACAACGGTAAAACCGCCCTTCTTAGGGATACAATGAACAAGACTTACCCATTCACTTTCTTTTATAGGATAGATTATACCTGCGTCCAATAGGCATACTATTTATTTTCTTACCACTTCCTTAATTTCGGGATTCAGTCACCTATTAAATTCTGCAACTATTTTAGCACCTTCCTCAATGAATATTCGATGGACGGTTATCATGGGACCAATGCCCTTTCAAATCATCCATTGAGTATCCAAAGGCCTTGCGATTATCCTTAAGTATTTTCATGAGTTCTTCTTCTTCATCCCTTAAAAGTTTAGCACTAATAATAACAGGAAATTTATTTGTATCATCTAAAAATTAGTATCTAAGATTATCTGGTAGAGTCTTCAACTCTGGGGGTGGTAATTCCTCGTCCCCTCTCTTTTCTGGCTCTTCGAAAGCCTCATTAGTTGGAGGCCCTATAATGGGAAGTGAATCGAATTCACCTTCTAGTTCTTCTAGGGACTTATCCTCCATAACTATTTCTTCATAATTTAAGTCTTCATTTATTTCTTCTTCTTGGTTACTAAAGAAGAGAGTTGCCATTTCCTCGATAGTTTTCTATTTCTCTTCTTCTTGTATTTGTGGAGGTCTATCTTTAAATTTGGAAAAGTGAAATTCTTTTTCCGCTCCCCCAAGCTTAAGAGACACAATCTCCTTTTTGAAATCAACATTGGCACCTACATCACTAAAAAAGTTTCTTCCAAATATAATTGGGCAAAGAGTGTCAGCTGGCATATCAGCAACTACAAAATCTATAGGAAAGTTTTTATTGCCAATTGTGACAGTTGCATCTTCAACTACTCCCATTGAAATTCTAAGATTTTATTGGCTAACCCGATTGTCATATCAGTATTTTCAATTGTAGCCGGTTCTATTTATTATTTTATTTCTAAATAGAAATCATAATATATAACATTAACTTCGGTGCCAAGATCACATAAACCATAATGTGAGGTTTCCTTAAATATGCAGTGAAGAATAGGCATACCCACATCTCTTACCTTTCTTTTACCTTCAACCAATACATAAGTCTCTTCATCAATTTCAACTATGTTACAATGTGCATACATAGCCATAATTGCTTCCTTTGTTACCTCGTCATCTTTGGTTTCTTCCAGATGTTCCTCAACTTCTAGCACACTTTCCTCTTCCTTCTTTTCATGTACTTCTTGGACCTGTTCTTATTCAAAAAATATGCTTCTGTGAAGTGTTAGGGAAAGGTATCTCATATGTTGGTTCTAGGGAGGCCAGTGTTGCTTTAACTTCTCTTTTCTTCTTAGGTTCTGGTGGTGGATCATACTTGACCAAACCCTCTTTTCAAGCTTTGATGTGTTCTGTAAAAGCTTTAACAACTTGCAACACAAGATCTGAATCCAAATAAAGTTCTTTAGATAATTCTTTAACATGGCCCTTTTTATTATAGTCATGGATACAATCATGATCTATTTATATGCCTCCTTCGCTTCCTAGACCAAAATTCCATGAAACTCTATGATCGCGAATTCTGTTAAGTAAAGCCCAAGCTTTAGTTATAGGAAGATTCATAAAGGCTCCTTGCGCGAACGAGTCCAGTTCAATTTTATTAGGTTCAATTAAACCGCCATAAAAGATATGCACTAAATACTATTCAGGCAAATCATGATGAGGACATAGATGAAGTAAATCTTTAAATCTAATATAAGCTCTTACTAGTCCTTCTTAGGATGGTTCCTCCAAGTCCTTATAAGAGGCCTAATTCCAAAAGATTTTGATAATGGATAATATTTTGCTAGAAACTCACAGGCTAAATTATCCCAAGTAGTAGTGGCTTCTGGGGCAGAGATCTATACCACGAGAGAGATGAACTAGTCAAAGTCTGACTAAAAAGTTTAACCCTTACCTCATTAGCGGTATACCCCGTTAATTGGAAACTACCACATATATCTTTGAAACATGCAGTATGCTCATATGGATCATGATCTTCTTCATCTCTAGTAAATTGCTTCTTGTGTATAATACCAAGTGATAGAGGATTTATTTCAAACCCCCTTGTCTTCTTGTTGGAGTTGTCTATTTTATTAATATCATAAGGCTTCCCAAAGTGGCTGAGTGGGTTAGCACTAGCCATATGCTCAAACTCCATCATGTTGGTGGAAACCTGTAACTCAAAACAAAACTTAGCAAGACAAAAATAAATAAGCAAAATCTAAAAGACTTATAGCGCTTAGCTCCCCGGCAACAGCGCTAGAAAATAGCTTGATGACTACAAGTGCACACATCGTTTGTAGCTAGTTTCGAAATAAAGATATTGATCCCACAGGGAGCAGGAGTTTGAAGTCTAATAACTCTTGAATTAAATACTATAATAGAAATGCTAGATAAAGTTCTAAGTAACAAGATAAAATGCGAGTATTGGGTAAAATTGTGTTTTTGGGTATAAGAGAACAATAAGTAAAGTAAAGTAACTAAACATAGAAAGTAAGTATCGCGTATGTAAAAGAGATTTGGAACTGCAATAGGGAAAAGGCATTTTCAGGGAGTAGCAGATACACCACTTGCATTATAAAGAGCTAAGCTAAAGATTATTAGCATGAACATTCTCAACTATGTATGTGTGAGAGGAACTCTGTATTTGGACAAATAAGCAGCAACCACTGCTCACATCATCCTCATAACCACAGCAGTCAGCAATCAACATCAATCGAATTACTACGCTATTAAGGGACTTAATCCCGTAGGACGTATCCCATGGCATGGATATTGTTCTGTGAGTTTCATCGGTTCCCAAGTTGATATGTAAGGGGTGCAAACAGCTTTATAGTCACTGTAAGTGCTAACACACCTCCGTTTACCAACAAGTAGTTCCCTCCATGAAGTCCCCATAAGAGGAAAATATTGAGAGGTCGACTTCTCTAAACATCAAGATGAAGACAATCTAACACATGGTCACAACGATGAATATCATAATAAACTTTATCTCATTTCAATCTCATACTAGGGTTTCTCGGTCTCCCCAAGAACTAATGATCTACTCAGACATGGAGGCAATCAACATCATGGCAATAACAATGGAATCTATCATAGATGAATAATACTTGTATAAATCCACAACGAGTACAGAAATTACAACAAGATCTAGACAAGATGTAGATGGGATGGATGGAGATGGTGGTGATGTAAAGGTTGATGATTAAGATCGATGCCTTAGCCTCCCGGATCTATGTAGGGCGAAGATGGATCCTGGTGGACAAGTTCCCCCTCCAGATGCCTTCCGGAGGTGAGGTTTCAGCGATTTCTGGTTGTTCTGTATGTCGTCTCCCCAATCCAGTTGCATGGGGTGAAACTATTTGAGGAGGCGGTGGCGGCGCCAACTATATGGCAGGAACTATATGTCCAGAAAATTTATTCCCGTTGTATAGTTGGTTGTTAAACCGTTTGTATACTTTGATCGCATCAGGTTTTCTTCTGGTGTAATTGATATTTCCCAAATAAGCGATTTACGTTTTTACTCCTTTTCTACCCAATACAACTGCTCCAAGAATTGTGTCCATTGTATCCATCATCTGTCCTGATCCTGGTGAAAATAGACATAAAATGTGTGCGCGAACACCGTAAAATACCAAGATCCTATATCTACAGTGCAAAATAATAATATAAAACATGATGCAAATATGCACTCATCAGGTGCAAACGTCTTTCCTTCTTGGATGCATACTCCGGATACCACCAGATCCGTATGAAATAAGAAAACAAAGACAAGACAACATTTATCACACCTTATGGTGTATTATGCTACACTACAATGTCGTTCGGGCTAAAGAACGCGGGTGCCACCTACCAATGGATGATGCAAAATTGCCTTGGCAACAAAATTGGCAGAAACGTCTAGGTCTACATCGATGGCGTCGTGATTACAATAAGGCAAGAGTCGACCTTTATCGATGATTTATGTGAAACATTTGATAATCTCGATAAGTACCACATCAAGCTCAACCCGATGAAGTGCTCCTTTGGAGTCCCTGCTGGGCAACTCCTCGGGTACCTCGTGTCGGCTAGGGGAATCAAAGCAAATCCTGAAAAATATAGGCAATACTAACAATGAAGAAGCCGACAAACTTACGAGGTGTCCAACAACTAGCTGGGTGCGTAGCGGCATTGAGTCGATTCATCGCTCGGTTGGGCAAAAAAGCACTGCCATTTTATGCACTAATGAAAAAAGCAAACACTTTCGAGTGGACTAGCGAAGCCGAGCAATCCTTTGAGAACCTCAACAAACACTTTCTACATCACCTGTCTTGGTCTCACCCAAGGAAAAGGATCCTCTCCTGTTGTATATTGCGACCACCAACCAAGTGGTCAACACGGTGTTGCTCGTTGAACGATCTTGAAGAAGGGAAAACCCACGGTATCCAACGGCTGGTCTACTACCTTAGCGAGGTATTATCCCCATCCAAACAAAGGTATCTACACTATCAAAAGCTTGCATATGCTGTCTTCATGATAGGACGAAAACTGCGCCTCTACTTCTCCGAGTATCCGATAATGGTGGTCAATGAGGCCCCCCTCTCCAACATCCTCAACAAAGCCGAAGCCACGGGACATGTCTCTATTTGGGGATTCAAGCTGTCCCCTCGAGGTATCACGTACGAGAAGCAAAAAAGGATAAAATCTCAAGTTCTTCCTGATTTCATCACAGAGTGGATGGAACTGGAAAGCGTGGATCCCCTGGATTTGTTGAGTGCATGGACAATGTATTTCGACGGGTCCAAAAGAACTGAAGGAGCAGGAGCTGGCATCATGCTGGTATCATCCTAAGGAGACAAAATGTGCTACATACTTCGGATGAATTTCCCTGAATGTATCAAACAATGAAGCAGAATACGAGGCCCTGTTGCACGGCATGCGGAGGGCAAAATCCTACGGTGCAAGTCACCTCAAAATATTTGGAGATTCAAACCTCGTTGCATAACAAGTAATGAATAAGTGTGATGCCGTCAATGACAACATGATTGCATACTGTGACATGTACAAACATCATGTAGGGTTACTTCGACGGGTGTGAGGTCTCCCATATCAGCAGAGCAAGCAATGAGGATGCCGACAATCTTGCAAACATTGGGTTCCTCTTCCTACCCATACCACCCGGGGTTTTCTGGGAGGAGACCAGTGCGTGTTCCATCAAGGTAAAAAAGCCACAGAACGTGTGAGGAGTGCAAGGGGGCAAAGCCATAGATTGACTCAGGGGCTACACCATCACCCGAACCTACACTTGCTCCCGAATATGAAGAATAACTCGAAGACGTCATGATGATACAAACCACATGGATGTAGCCGTATTTAGCATACATAATAAATGGAGAACTCCCAGAAGACACAGTCTAAGCATGACGCATCACCCGCCGGTCCAGGGCCTTCCGGGTAATAAAGGGAGAACTCTACAAAATAAAATCTCGGGTGTTCTCTAGTGGTGTGTAACACCCGAGGAAGGAAAACTCATCCTCAAGGACATCCACGAAGGGATATGTGGCCATCACGCTAGCAACCAAGCAATAGCAGCAAAGGCCTTCCGCACAGGATTCTACTAGCTCACCACCGTCCAGGACACGAAGGATATAGTGAGAACATGTGAAGCATGCTAGAGATTTGCTACAAAACCTAACGCATCCACGGAGGAACTGGCTCCTATACCTCTGTCCTGGACGTTCGCCCAATGGGGACTCGACATGGTAGGCAAACTCCACAAATTGTCTCTTGGAGGACACATTTTTCTACTCATCGCAGTCGACAAATTCACCAAGTGGATCAAAGCAATGCACGTCACCAACCAATATGCTACTTCGGCTATGAACTTCATCAAGTCAATAGTTTTTCGTTTTGGGGTGGGTCACATCATCATCACCGATAATGGATCAAACTTCACTTATGGATAATTCAAGGACTACTGCAAGGAGATGGGCATACAAGTAGCTACGCGTCGATCGCCCACCTGCAAACCAATGGCTAGGTGGAAAAGGCCAATGGCCTCGTAACCAATGGCATCAGGGAAATACTACTGCCACCACTCGAAAGAGCAAAGGGTGCCTATATAGATGAGCGACCCTCCATCGTATGGAGTCTACGCACAATCCCAAATACAGCTACACAAGAAACTCCCTTCTTCCTGGTCCACGGAGCCCACGTCGTGCTTCTAGTAGAAGTAACTCATGATGCTCTGCGAGTCATCGCATACGATGAAGAAACCTCTATAGAGGCACTCGGAGATGACATGGATGCACTCGACGAAGCTCGAGAGGTTGCCCTTGCAAGAGCAACTGCGTACCAGCAAAGCCTACGCAACTATCATAGCCATCAGTTGCATCCCAGATCCTTCGCTATAGGGGACCTGGTCCTTTGCCTCAATCAAGATGGCCATCGCAAACTCGAGTCGCCATGGGAAGGACCCTACATCATCATAGAAGTAATCCTTGGTGGAGAATATCGCCTCCAAGACAATAAGACCAAAGTCAAGTACTCTAATATGTGGTATGTTGTGCAGCTGCGACGATTCTATGCCTAGGACATTTAGTTCCTTCAATTTACAATCAATAAGGCCAACGTCCAGGCAACTCATCCGAAAGAACAACTTTTACTTCCTGTAAGGCCAATGGCTAGGCGTCCACACCAAAACATGTACCTCCGCACTTGATATTAATAAATCTAAGTTCTCTCAACTGAGTCTCAATTTCATTATACACTTTTTGCTACACCCAAAGCAATTTATTACATAATCGCACTCCAATACTCGGGGGCTTCGCTACTCAGCGAACATTCAAGAAACCTTCGGCTTCGTCATAGAATATGTCCAAAACATGCTTTGGCCCGAGTAGCTGATCCGGCCCGACGAGCATCAGGCTATCAAAAAGGTTTTGCGCGACATGCAAAAATGACAATAGCCATCGGCGAAAATATATCAAGTTACAATAAACAAACAAGATATACTTTTGGCTGATACATACACATATTTTACATAGTTTACATGTCTTTCTTCCTAGGATCCCTATTCTATCTATATGGGAAAATTCAAAAAAAAATCTTGGTATGCGTCAAGACACCGACGGATAATTCGGATGGAGGGCTACCGAGCAGCCGCATAATGAGGAGCGATATCTACCTTACCACCACCCGGAGGAGACAAGAGACTCTCTAACACAACTTCTAAGTCCAGTGTCAGATGATGTACATGCACCCAAGCAAGAGCGACCTTGGCACCCACAATAATCTGAAGCTTGATAAAGTGGTGGATCGCTTTACCGTGCTGAAATTCTTGCATCAACCCGACCAGTCCCAATGGCTGCGGGTCTCTGAGAAACATACCATTATATACCATTGCCAAGGCAGAACGAAAACACTCGACGAATTCCCCCACCTTTGACACTCGATGCTAAAGCGGCACCAAAGTATACCCCTGATGACTCCGATTTTTGCCATCTTCCACCGCATTTAAACATTGTTTTTGGTCAAGCAATTGCTAAAGAAACTCTCAACTTTTACCACTAATGACTAATAATTGCAAAGATATGCAAATCCCTTCTTTGATTTATGTTGTGCAGGAAATCACTTCTTTTAAGGCGAAATACGGAGTCATAATGAAGGATTTTGAGGAAGTACACACGGCCAAGTAATTAGAGAAGCCAAGTAGGGCGTCAACATGCTTAATGACCACTGGTATGGGCGCGGTCCGCTTGTACCGCCCGCCCATACTAGGTGGCGATGGCTTTGTCTCGTCAAACCCTACAACTTTCGTGAAGACGCCTATATATTTCGAGGCTCCAGCCGCCGGCCAGAGAGCCACCATTCTCAGATTGCATCACAACACCCCCAAAGGAGATCCACACCATAGTTTATCCATTGTTCATCACTTCCACCATCCATCCCTCCACTAGCCATAGCCATTGCTTTGTACTTTTAGATCTCCTTGTGATTTGGCGACCATTGTAAGAATATTTGGTTTCAATCTAAGTATTTGCATGATGTTTTCTATCTCCGATCTATTTGTTATGAGTGAGTAGTCCTCATGGGCTGCGGGTTGGAGAGAAACCTCGCAGCAATTATGTGCATCTAGATCATGGGAGAATTGTATTTTGTTTGGATTCGTGATTTGTATCTTTTGTTTCTTCGTCTCTCGTCTCGATCTGTGGACTTGTAGGTACACAAGATCCCATAGATTGATAAAGGCTTGAGGTGAGATACTTGTCTAGCGGCGATCTCATAGGAAACTCAGTGACAGAAAGGGAAGTATGGTCTTTGCTTAGTGCCCCATTCAGGATCAACAATAACATCACCACTTAAAGCTTTAATCTGTGTTTACACTTAATAATCGTTTGTAACCCGTGGCTTCGGTGTACTCTCGGTTGGATTAAAAGTCTATTGTTATTCCCGCTGCATCACGGGGGCTCTAGAATATTAGGATGTGTTGCCCACAAAATAATATGTCAATACAAACACTATACATGACTATGCTTATTATTTTCTTTCATCCCATTTGATGTGCAACTATAGGTGGATCTTCTGTAGGGGTTCCGCGTATGAAAACAATAATTTTTACCCTACGCCCCTGAACCCCTGATGTTGCCAGGACCTATCTATTAGTAATACAGTAATGGGAGGGATTTTTCGCGAACTTACCCTTGAAGACCGAAAAGCATTGTCAATGCCCAGGAGAGCGTGGTTGATGTAGACGAGCCGAAGCCGACCTCAAGGTCGTAATGAAGTCCTTGCATTCCTGCGGCTCCAACGACTTGAGTGCCTCAAGTGTGACACCTCGCGAGGAGTTACACACATCCGATGCCTAACGATGACTCCTGCTTCCCCGATCCAGCAACAGTTGTGGAAGTAAAGCTTCTGGATCCGAATCCCGCAGCGCGACGGTGCTCCGCGGTGAAGATGTCTCTCCTTCACGCAGTCCGAACTTGGGACCACGGTCACGAGAGAGAGAGAGAGAATATCAATTGGAGGTCTCCCAAAAGTGAGGAAACCTTTATTGAATATTGTGTGTATTTATCTGGCAAAATACCCCCACTATATATAGGGGAGGAGGGGTACACCCTTCCTCGAAGTCCCAGGGTGGGACTAATCATGGGGAAGGGGTGGGGAGGCACACCGTCCAGCCCCCACCCATGGGCCCCACGTGGGGCAGGCCCATTAGAGCCGCCGGCCACCTCCTAGGCCCCTCCTAGGGGTGTGGTCCCCTCTTGGGCCTTTTCCCCTCCGGGAATTGGCCCATTAAGCCCTTTGACCATTTAATTGATTTTCTATTTCATTAAATAATTGTGAATAAATGATTAAATCAATATTTAACATTCATTCACATATTATTCAATCTCCGTGGCTATGGAACACCTTCCACCTCCACTCTGGACATCCTCCGGACTTACCAAAACCCTTCCGGCTTTCTCTCTACTATTCTTCGGTGATTCTACCGATCGTAAAAATAGTCTCTAAGGATCATCAAACCCTTAAGCGTGATACACTACGGTTCGGGAACACTCCAGACATGGTCGGGACACTCCCGGACCAATGATCGACAGAGGGACCTGGATGGCCATGTGACCCTTATGCGTTCCACGAAGATCTTTCGTTGTTTGAACCGGGACGGTCGTGTCCTATTCCCTTTGTCTCTCGATACTTGCATTTCCCGTGATCTGATTAATGATATCACCATGTCGTGTTTAATCTCGTTACTAAACAATGCTACTTGACTCGTTCCGACAAGTGATATCCCTGTGATCAAATCACACGCTGCGCATCTATTGGATATAACTTCTTCGAGTGGGCCCTCGAGTATCTTTCCGTCACGTGGACGGACAAATCCCGCTCTTGACATATATTGCCTCTACGGTTTCCTCTGAGTACCTAAACACGCCTTTATAACCACTGTATTACCAAGTGGCGCTTGATGCTATCTAAGCACTCTTAGGAAACAGTGATTGATATAGCCTCACGGTCTAAGGAATAGTCTACGAGGATCCATTTCTAATCATCGTAACTTGAACTTCATGACATGATCGGGTCACGATGTTTAGGTTCGGTATTGGTTCATCATCTCATTCACAAAATGAGTTGACTCCATTTCCAACTAGCATAAATGCCACATGATCAAGAAACTTGATCATCTATTGACCAATGAACCAGTGACTAGAGTTTCACTGGGAACCCCTGGTTGTTTATATATCACACGTGTATTGATGTTTCCTCTCATTATAGTTATAGCATGATATAAAACTTAATCATAAACTTTATGAAATATGATAATAGTCCTTATTACTATTTGTCTCTAGGGAATATTTCCAACAGTCTCCCACTTGCACTAGAGTACAAATAAACTAGCTGCATTTGTTCTTAATCATTGGCACCATATATCCCGTACCCTGAACATGCTTTCTCATGGAAGAGGTTGAGTCTTGGTCTGTACTTTACAGTCCCAAATCCTTTACAACTTACTAATGTCACCTTGATTAATATTAATACTTTATCATCACATGATAACATCTGTGTGTATGCATCATCGCTATGGCAGCACAACAAGGCTAAATTCTAGGAGCCTACAGTGACTTTAGATCAACCTTGAGGGATTTCTCATGGGCACTATGTCCCGGGACACACCATTCTACGTTAAAAGCGAACTAGCCCCGCCATAACATTATACAACACTTTAGATGGTACCCTTATTTATTATTATAAATGTAATCATCGAAACACGAGTGCACCCTGTGCATCTTTCAATGTTTTGTTCACCTTGCTTCCTACTTGACTTTAATAGGTATTTACAAGAGTTTCCAACACATTCCCTTATAACATAACCCTTTATGTTTTAAGATATGCCATCCTTTATGGATTTGGAAAATATGTCTGCAGTTCTCTATTAGACAATGCGGACAAACTTAGCTCAACGTTCCGTGATTCAAACATAATCACTTTTAAACGTTCCTTATTGGATCATATATTGTGTTAAGTTATCATCATGGTTTTCTAAGATAGAACCTATGTCTCAACATAGTGGATGATGATCATCCTTTTCTTTCTTTCAACCATTGATGTTAAACTTAATACTATTCCTAACTTGTGTTATTAAGGACCAGTTCCTTAATTAACTTCTATTCTGAAACCCTTTTAGAATCCCTTAAGGAATATTACATAATTCATAATACACTTATTATCAACTTCTACACCTTATAAATCATTATTTATCGGTACTTGCGCTTTTATTCTTAACACACTTAAGAATCACTCCTATAAGATCCCACTCAAAATATGTTCCCAACATATTTGGGTATGAGTCACTACTCTTACTCAAACTATGTTCCTACATATTTGAATTTGAGACTTATATTGCTCCCACTCAAAAATATGTCATTCACATATTGTTTTAGGAAGACTTTCATATCTCCCACTCAATTTTATGCAAATTGCATATCCACTCACTATTTTGAACAACTTCAAAATCCTTTGATCAAATATCAAACTTGGAGATTTACTATGAGATACTAGTACTTTTACTAGTTTTAAATCCACTAGACATTTAGCACACTTGAGTCAAATTCATTTGAATTTGTCCAATACTTGACAAATTGTGCTTTTGTCATTCACCCCCGTTTCCACTATGGCTTTGCAGTCATTTGGGAAAATTCAAGTAACCCCTTTTACTTGTGAGATTCAGCAACAAATTGCTTTCTAATCTCAAGTGAATTTTGCTTTTAGGATTTCTCATAATTCAGTTTACCATTATTTCCTTAGTAGTTCTTAGGTATGTCATATTCCGGTAATCATGACAAATGATTCACAAATGTCTCCATACAAGATATGGATTACATTTTTAATCCTACTTCATGTAGTGAAAACACCAATGGGGAAAACACAATGATCAATATCATTGATTCTTTCCTTTGTGAAGAGTATTGTTCATGAATGTTTTCCATTGCGCTTCTCAACACTCTGATGCAGGGTTTTGAAACCTCATCGTGTTTTTCACTATCTTCCATTTGCTTCATAATCGAGAAATATCACTGAATGCAAACTTTCTCGAAAATGTACCAAAAATCAAGCAATACGACTTTTGCTTTTCTTTTGGTTTCAGCTATGGATTCCGTATTCAAAGTTTCCAATGAATACTCTACAAGGACTTATTCGCTATTGTTTTGGTTATATCAAATAACCCCAAAACTTTTACGATGATCCATACCAGATATGGATCCGCTTTCACGAATTCAAATGGTTCACTATATATTCTAATTGAGTGCTAACTATTTCTAACTAATGGTCTCTACATCTACACTACAACGATTTATTTTGGCACCATCTATTCACCCATTTTGATATCTAATATCATATTGTGATGCTTTGCATTTTGACAATTCTAACGCATTGCATTCCACAATTTCTTTTATGCCAATCTTATAAAGTTGAATTTCATTACTATTGATCAAATCGTAGTAATTAGATTCTCTTTTATATTTATACCCTTTGTTGATGAAACACTTTGATCATATCAAATAGTTTCATCCTCATATTTCCTTTGGTAAACTTCTTTACACATTTAAACAATCATATAATGATAATTACCATTCTATCAAAACACAATACATCGAATATGTATTTACTTTTAACAATTCATTAAACACTTTGTATTCAAGTAATACACGGTGTTCAAGTTAATTTGCCGAACATAGGCATGATTTATATGTGATAATAAATCAAATGTCTTTCACATATTATCAACATAACTTTTGAAATCAAACAATGGTTTCATTCATTAATGAACATATCATTAAGTTGGGTATTTTAAGGCATTTCAATATTTTACAAATGTTCATGCATTATCAATTAGTTTGAAAGCAAGGATAATTCACACGTAATCGAACAAGATATGAACACGAATAGAAATCATTCATAAAAGTGGAACAACTGTTTGTTACAAACTGATATGAATAACCATCTCACTAAGTGTGAGACACACTAAAGAAGTTCACAATCTTTTGATTACAATAACTATCCAAAACATAAACTAAATGATAAATGTTGAGGGAGAGTGTCGTTGGCCATCATCATCATGGTCCCCATCAACACGCAACGTCACCTCCTCTCCAGCAAGGACCTCTCATGTAGAAGGACCTGTTTTCAGTAAAAGAGAACAAGTACCAAATATACTTAACACTGCAAATGTGTTTGCAAGATTATAACATTTATAAAATTGTATATCTAATATATACCTTTGTCATTGATGACCTCAACGACAACATGTTCAACCATCACATTCCTGAGATGTGATATGAACCTGTGGAAATCCAGTGTTTCCGCGTCGCCTCTCATAATGCAAGTCCTGACTTGTGCTTGGAAGCTTGGTGGCAGTGACCGCATCACAATGCCATTTGCAAAAGATCCCGTCATCCAGCTATCCAGGAAGTATGCGGGCCTCATGTACGCATCATGCATGCGCTCCAAGTGCTTGTCAAGCGATGAGTTCTCCTTCATCTTAAGTGCAGAGGAAGTCTCCCATCAGCTCATGCTCCCATATGCGTGCTTGTTCCATGAAATGTGTCCTAAGTTGTAGCATTACCGTATGAGGGTTGACATTACCCACGACAGGCCACAGCTCGTCCACCATTCCAAAACGCATTGTAACTAAAATGAAAGAGGTCATCTCCCGACGGTGATAGCAGTCTTCCCGCTGCTCTGGGGTCTCTAGGTTAATGGGCTAATCCAAATCATCTTGTCGAGTATGTAGTCGACCACGTCATTCTCGCTAAGGAGAACATGGAGACGCGCAACCCACATAGATAAGTTTGATCCTTCTAGCCTGAGCTTCTCTCCTTCTAACCAATCGATCGTCAACAGGAAAGGTGGCATCGGGGAGAACATTTTCTACATTTATAATTGCAAAAGGAATTTAGACTAAGTTTATAATTAAATGAGTTAATAATAACTCCACTCAGAAACACCTATCCCATGAAGGGTTCCTAGTGATAACACGGCCCCTTTTCCCCACATCTCCCCCGATCATCACGACAATCAATGTGGGTTTAAGGGTGGATGCTAAACATCAGTCACATCATTCATGCGACTCGTGCTCAATCTTTCGACCATCCGTGTTTCGAGGCCATGTCTGTACATGCTAGGCTCGCCAACTCAACCTTAGTGTATTTGATGTGCAACATGGCTTACACCCACGGCATGCGAATGTAGATATGTGTGACACCCAATCATCACGGCCTGCCTCATACCGAAGAACTTTCTTGGTGGTGCACACTAAGGGGGAACACAATCATTGGTAATTTTAACAGGGATCATCTTATTAGGCTACCGTCGAGTATCTAATACTAGCACACAATAAGATATACAAACAATAACATTGAATGTAAATGCGATGTGATATGGTCCTTCACATCATGATCTCCATCCGTCGTCACCGGATTCCGGCACCAGGGTTCCGACGCTGTAGACACCAGGGTACCGATGTCTTTCCGGCGTGGTAGTCCGTCACCTCCATGACTATCTACTACTATGTAAAATAAGGCAATCACTTTACCTTTGCCACAACCATATCACAAAGCAACACCCCCTGCAAAACAAAGTTAGATGCCTCTACTTTATCTTTGCATGTTTTACGTGGCTGAATGGGCTTTTGCACAAGAACCATTCTTACCTACGAACTTTCAGCACAACGCTGATCAAGTAGTTGTCTCTACTACACCCCTTTCGGGGCCCTCCGTTGCAAATGGCATACCAACTAATGCGAGAGAGATAAACACCCCCTAAGCTACTTTATACGGTACAAGCCGTATGTCAAGCATGGACCAGTCTCATGAATGAACGCGTAAAGTCAGTTGGGGGCCGCTTCATCAAGCATTACTATGGTATACACAAGTACACGTGGGAGGGTAACAACTAAAAGATCAATGCCCACACGCTACATCTCATCTGTTCTGCCCGTACTAGCATTACTACTCATAGATCTAGCTCTGATACCACTGTAGGGGATCCGCGTATGAAATCAATAATTTTTACCCTACGCCCCTGAACCCCTGATGTTGCCAGGACCTATCTATTAGTACTACAGTAACGGGAGGGGCTTTTCGAGAACTTACCCTTGAAGACCGAAAAGCGTTGTCAACGCTCAGGAGAGCATGGTTGATGTATACGAGCCAAAGCCGACCTCAAGGTCGTGATGAAGTCCTTGCACTCTTGCGGCTCCAACGACTTGAGTGCCTCAAGTGTGACACCTTGCTGGGAGTTACACATGTCCGGTGCCTGACGATGACTCCCGCTTCCCCGATCCAGCTGCAGTTGCGGAAGTAGAGCTCCTGGATCCGAATCCCGCAGCGCGACGGCGCTCCGCGGTGAAGATGTGTCTCGTTCGTGCAGTCCAAACTTGGGACCACAATAATGAGAGAGAGAGAGAATATCAATTGGAGGTCTCCCCAAACATGAGGAAACCTTTATTGAATATTGTGTGTATTTATCTGGCCAAATACCCCCACTATATATAGTGGGAGGAGGGGGTACACCCTTCCTCGAAGTCTCGGGGTGGGAATAATCATGGGGAAGGGGTGGGGAGGCACGCCGGCCAGCCCCCACCCATGGGCCCCATGTGGGGCAGGCCTATTAGAGTCGTCGGCCACCTCCTAGGCCTCTCCTAGGGGTGTGGTCCCCTCTTGGGCCTTTCCCCTCCAAGAATTGGCCCATTAAGCCCTTTGACCATTTAATTGATTTTCCCTTTTATTAAATAATTATGAATAAATGATTAAATCAATATTTAACATTCATTCACATATTATTCAATCTCTGTGGCTATGGAACACCTTCCATCTCCACTCCGGACATCCTCCGGACTTACCGAAACCCTTCCGGTTTCCTCTCTACTATTCTTTGGCGATTCTACCGATCCTATAAACACTCTCTAAGCATCATAAAACCCTTAAGAGTGATACCCTATAGTTCGGGAACACAACAGACATGGTCGGGACACTCCTGGACCAATGATCGACAGAGGGACCTGGATGGCCATGTGACCCATGTGCGTTCCACGAAGATCTTTCGTCGTTTGAACCGGGACGGTCGTGTCTTATTCCCTTTGTCTCTTGATACTTGCATTGCCTGAGATCTGATCAATGACATCACCATGTCGTGTTCAATATCGTTACTGAACAATGCTACTTGACTCGTTCCGACAAGTGATATCCCTATGATCAAATCACACGTTGCGCAGCTATTGGATATAACTTCTCTGAGTGGGCCCTTGAGTATCTTTCTGTCACGTGGACGGACAAATCCCGCTCTTGACATACATTGCCTCTTGATACATTGCAAATGTATCTATAATTTTTGATGTTCCATGCTTGGTTTTATCTACTTTCTTGTGTTTTGTCCACACTTTGGAGTACTTTTCATATGATTTCTTGGACTAACCTATTAACAAGAGCCACAGTGCCAGCTGCCTGTTTTCTGATGTTTTTGGTTCCAGGAAAGTCAGAAAATGAATATTCTCGAAATTGGACGGGACAAAAGCCAAAGTGCCTACTTTTTCAGAAGACATCAGATGCCAGAATACGAGACGGAGAAGGGCTGGGGGCCGGCCACACCACCTGGCCGCACGGCCAGGCCTGGCTCGTGCCAGGGGTGGTCTAGCCGACCCCGGCACCCCCTCGGCCTCTCCTTCCACCTATATATTGCCCTCAGAACAAAAACCCTAAGTACCCGATCAAAAAAATCCACGAAAGAGTCTGTAGCTGCCGTCATCTCCATCCCTAGATCGGGAGGGATCTGAAGCTCTTCCCGGCACCCTGCCGAAGAGGGGAATTCATCCTGGAGGCCTTCTTCTTCATCATGCAAGCCTCCGGTGTGATGCGTGAGTAGTTCATCTCTGGACTACGGGTCCATGTAGTAGCTAGATGGCTAGTTCTCCTCCTTTGTGCTATCATGTTTAGATCTTGTGAGCTCTATTCATGATCAAGAGCATCTATTTGTAATTCTGCATGTTGTGTTTGCGGGGATCCAATGGATATTGAGATGCTATTTCAGATTGATTATTGATTCTATCATGTCTTTGTTATTTGTGATCTTGCATGATTTCCGTTGTTAGTAGCTATCTTGGCCAAGTAGATGCTAGCAACTCCAAGAGTTAGTATTTATGCTCGATAGTGGGTTCATGCCTCTAGTAATCTGGGGAGGTGACAGAAATCTCTAAGGTACTAGATGTGTTGTTTCTACTAGGGAGAAAACAACAATCCTTTGTTCATAGAACAATCATATTGTTTACATTACACACAATTCGTAATGCAATTATCTGTTGCTTGCAACTTAATACTGGAGGGGGTTCAAATGATAACCTAAAGGTGGATTATTAGTCATAGATGCAGTTGGATGGCGGTCTATGTATAATGTTGTAATGCCCAATCGAATCTCAAAGGAGTCAAGATGAGTAGTATATGCTTGTATGCTTTCTCGATGTTTGTCAATTGCCCCGCTGTAATTTGTTCACCCAGCATGTTATCTATCATAAGGAGAGCCACCTCTAGTGAACTATGGACCCCGGTCCTTTCTTTTACATTCAATCTACAATCAACTGTTTACTGCTTTGTGTTTACTTTCTGCAAACTATTACTTTCTTCCATTCGATACATTTAATCCTTTGTTTTCAGCAAAACCGGTGAGATTGACAACCTCATCGCAAGTTCGGGACAGAGTTTTGTGGTTGTGTTGTGTAGGTCTCCACGTTGCTGCTGACACCGGTAGTGCGCGCTGCCAACGTTCAGCTAGCTACACCTTTGGGGTGTTTCCTTGCTCCTACTAGATTGATAACCTTGGTTTCGTACCAAGGGAAAACTTGCTACTGTGCTCATCATACCTTCCTCTTGGGGTTCCCCAACGAGCTCGATATATTTTGGGCCATCAAGCATATTTTCTAGCGCCGTTGTCGGGGATTCAAGGACATCTTCACAAGGGGAGTCCCTCATAACCAATCTCTTTACTTTGTTATTTTTGTTTTGCTTAGTTTATTTTTGCTTAGTTTGCTTGTTTCTTTATCAAAAACACACAAAAATTAGTTCTACTAGTTTGCTTTGTTTATTAAAAACACAAAAAATGACTACTCTTGAAAACACTAAGTTGTGTGACTTCACTAGCACCAACAACAATGATTTTATGAGCACACCTATTGCTCCACCTGTGCCTGAAGATACTTTCTTTGAGATAAAACCTGCTTTACTCAATCTTGTTATTAGAGAACAATTTTCTGGTATTGGTAATGAAGATGTTGCTACCCATCTAAATAACTTTGTAGAACTTTGTGAGATGCAAAAGCATAGGGATATAGATGGTGATATTATTAAGCTGAAATTGTTTCCTTTCTCTTTGAGAGGAAAAGCTAAAGAATGGTTGAATTCCTTAACTAGGAATAGTATTGATTCTTGGACTAAATGCAAAGATGCTTTCATTGGAAAGTACTATCCTCCTGCTAAGATTATATCTATGAGAAGTGAAATAATGAAGTTTAAACAATTTGATAATGAACATGTTGCTCAAGCTTGGGAAAGAATGAAATCTTTGGTAAAGAATTGTCCCACTCATGGACTGACTGCTTGGATGATCATCCAAACCTTTTATGCAGGATTGAACTATTCTTCAAGGAACCTATTGGACTCTGCTGCTAGAGGTACCTTTATGACCATTACTTTGGGTGCTGCAACAAAGCTTCTGGATAATATGATGGTTAATTACTCTGAATGGCATACTGAAAGAGCTCCACAAGGTAAGAAGGCAAATTCTGTTGAGGAAACCTCCTCCTTGAGTGATAAGATTGATGTTATTATGTCTATGCTTGTGAATGGGAGAGCCCATATTGATTCAAATAATATTCCTTTAGCTTCTTTCGTTGCTCAAGAATAGCAAGTTGATGTGAACTTCATAAGAAATAATAATTTTGGCAATAATGCTTATAGGAATAATTTTGGTAACAACAATTATAAGCCATATCCTCTCAACAACGGTAATGCTTATGGAAATTCCTACAACAATAATAGGAGTGCTCCCTCTGAACTTGAAGTTATGCTTCAAGACTTTATTTGTAAGCAAACTGCTTTCAATAAAACTATTGAGGAAAAACTCTCTAATGCTGAAAGAAATATAACATCTTTGGCTGAAGCTCAATCTTCTTTGGATAAAATGGCTGCTAAACCTGAAACTAATGATAATCCCTTTGCAGCTACTAATGCTATAGAAGTTAGAATTGATGAAAATGTTAGACTATTAGCTGAGTTACATGCTAAGTGGGAAAGAGAAGATGAAATTGCTAGAAACATTATTGTTTGTACTATCGCTACCATTAGTGTTGAGGCTAGTAATAGTTCTACTACTTTAGATGATAAATTTGATTTTGATCTTGATGGTTGCAATATCTCTAAAGTTATTAAGTTCCTACAAAAGCTTGCTAAAAGTCCTAATGCTAGTGCTATGAACATGGCCTTTACAAAACAAATTACTGATGCCCTCAAAAATATTAAAGAAGAAAAGATGAAACATAAAGCTTCTATTCCTATAAAACAAGAAGATGGTTGGGATCCCATCATTAATATGAAAGTGAATGACTTTGATTTCAAAGCTTTATGTGATCTTGATAGTAGTGTTTCTATTATGCCGAGAAGGATTTATGATATGCTTGATTTGCCTCCACTTGAAGATTGTTATTTGAATGTCCCACTTGATGATAATGCTAAAAAGAAACTCATGGGGAGTATTAATGATGTTCTTGTTATGGTTAACAATGCCTATGTCCCGATTGATTTCTATGTTTTGGATGTTGAATGCAATGCTTCTTGTTCTATTACTTTGGGAAGACCTTTTCTTAGAACTGTTGGTGCCATTATTGATATGAAAGAAGGCACCATTAAATATCAACTCCCACTCAAGAAAGGTATATAACACTTCCCTAAGAAGAGAGAGAAGATTTCTTTTGTTTCTCCTATGAAAACAAAATTTGGTCTTAATGCTTCTTTATTTGAGAACACTTGATTCTTTCTTGCTTCTTATGCCTAACTTAAAGGCGTTAAAGAAAAGTACTTATTGGGAGATAACCCAAAAGTTTTAGATGAGTCTTGAAAGTTATTACTTCAGTAATAACCGCTCCTTATCCTTTTTATTTGCTTTTTGTGCCAAGAGTAACCTCTAATGAGAGAGAAGTAATAATTGGGAAAGTTGCTGTCCCAAAACAGATTTCTGTGCTTCACCGTAAAAATTCGTGTAAAATCTCTGAACGTCTTTTTGAGGCGTGAATTTTTGTGCTTCTGCACCAGGTTGTTATATAACTTTCGTTAGTTCAACACTTTTTAATTTGAGCAACAGAAGGTCTTCGAAAAAATTCGTCTTTACCTGCTGGTCTGTTTTGACAGATTTCTGCCATTTTTTGCATTTGCTTCTTGTTGGTTCCTTTTTGAGTTCTTTTGGGGAATTGAGATTTTTTAGGGAAGTGCTGCAGTAGCTAGTGTTCTAATGGAAGTTTATTTGGTGTTAGAACTGAACCTTAAGACTTATTTATCTTGAGTGCACTAATGTTGCTAATAAAGATTGTATGAAGGAAATATTTCAGGTGTATGGAAGGAATGAGTAATGAGATGAAGGATGGACTAAAGCTCAAGCTTGGGGATGCCACGCGTGTCACCCCAAGAAATATCCAAGAAGTATAAGCGTAAAAGCTTGGGGATGCCCAAAGCATCCCCTTCTTCATCAATAAAAATCCCAGGTTTCTTCCAAACGCTTCATTTTTTTGTTTCATGCACAGTTGTGTTGTTCTTAGAGCGTCTTCTTTTTCGTTTTCGTTTTGGTTTTTCATTTGATTTTTTTACTTAGTTTGCTGAATAAATTGGTTGAACCCCCTCTTTTATACATTGGTTTTCAAATAGTTTGGTTTGGTTTGGAAAAGAGTAGGAAAGTTCATGCTTAAGTGGTAAAGAGAGCTTGTTTTTGACTGTGGCCTATGCTTTGTCATGCCATGCTTGATATTGTTTTGGATTTATGCTTAGTATTATTTGCTTTAGCATGACTTGTTATAAACAATGGATATTGCTTAATGTGCCTTGGATGAATCATGCGTTGGTTTAGCATATTAAAGCATAGTATAGTGGTATTCTCCTTTGATGCTTTATTTGGGTTGACTTGGCGCATGCTCACACCATGTTATGACTATCTCAAGTCACCATATCCTTTATGATCCTTTAGTTTTCAACTTTTAGTATCACTTTATGCTTTGATTAATGATGTTTTGTCGCTCTGCATGATTGTGGCCATTATTGCTCTCTTAGTTTGTCGCTCCCAGTCTTTTGCTAGCCTCCACAACCAAGTATGAGTTCCACTCATGCATCCAACTCCCTAAACCAAGTTTTTCTAAAGAGTCCACCATACCTATCTACTAGCATATGCTATTCCAAGTATATTCATGCTTTTTTTATCTTCCAAATTAAACTTGTTATGAGAAAACTAGTGATTAAAGCTCTCACGAACTTGATGACACACTTTACTTTCTGCATTTAATAAACTTGAACCATTGGGTCCTTCTTTGTTGCGTATATGCTTGCGCTTTATAAGTTGAAATTAGCAGAACCATGTATCATGGGGAACGCTTTCAACATTGCACTTGTACTTTGTACCCCATTGATATCATGTTCTTTTGCTTATGGATCCTGGCGGTGTGAAATAAAAGTGGAACTTGTAAGATCATGGAGTTTGTATGTGTGTTAGAGAAACGCCTGGGCCGCTAGCCTAAGCCATGCCTAATCATGGTGGAAACTTGCAGCATCACCATAATGAGCACTCTATGAAGCATCCTCAATAAAAACCAATGCAAATAGCAAATAAAAAGATCGTTGAGATGCTCATTGTCTGCTTGCCTTGTCATTTTGATTATGGGATAGCTCCTGTATCATGTGCAAGGGGTACCCCGTTGGCGGTTCTTTATGATACATATGTACTTAGAATGACAAGAGCTTACTTGTGACTAAAGTTGAGTAGCATGAGGTTCGGTCTTCGTAAATAAGGGGCATGAGATTTTGGTTTATAACTTGTCAAGCATATCCTCTTAGTTGTGTCACTTTAACCTTAATCACTTCAAGATGCTTATGATAGGGGCAATTAGAGCTTAAAGCTATAAGTACCATAATTTTTGGAAGCTCTTTATGAGACTTGAATCCCTACTTCCTTTTATGAAGGCCTTTCTTCCACCATTATATAGAGTCTCCACCTTCTACCTTTATGCACCTACTTTGAGAGCATAGTGGCCATTCTTAGTTCTATGTGCATTGTCCCAAGACTAGTTGATTAATGCATAACTTGATATTGCTTGTTTTAAACTATTTGTATCTACTCACCCTTATGAACTTTGAAGGTGTCCTATGCATTTATATTTGCTACTCTATGAGGGACAAGCTGAATACTATTATGCTATGTTTTCTTTATGTGAAACAAACAAACGTCTTGCAAAGCATTGTTATTCATGAATCTTTTGTTTGTGCCTTTTCATGTTGCATCATAGTTTGTTTGTCTCATTGCTAGAACTTTACCTTTCATGTTATGATTGAAGTACTATGATCCCAGCTTTGAATGTTTTACAAATACTTTGATCAAGTCTTTGATGGCGCATGTCACCTCAAAAATTATTCTTTCTTTTTATCACTTACCTACTCGAGGAAGAGCAGGAGTTAAGCTTGGGGATGTTGATACATTGCAAATGTATCTATAATTTTTGATGTTCCATGCTTAGTTTTATCCACTTTCTTGTTTTTTGTTCCAACTTTGGAGTACTTTTCATATGATTTCTTGGACTAACCTATTAACAAGAGCCATAGTGCCAGCTGCCTGTTTTCTGCTGTTTTTGGTGAAAATGAATATTCTCGGAATTGGACGGGACAAAAGCCAAAGTGCCTATTTTTCCGGATGTCATCAAGTGCCAGAATACAAGACGGAGAGGGGCCAGAGGGCGGCCACACCACCTTGCCACGCGGCCAGGCCTGGCCCGCGCCAGGGGGTGGTGTGGCCAGCCCAGACACCCCCTCGGCCTCCCCTTCCGACTATAAGATGCCCTCTGGACGTAAACCCTAAGTACCTGATCAAAAATCCACGAAAGAGTCTGTAGCCGCCGTCATGTCCATTCCTAGATCGGGAGGGATCTGAAGCTCTTCCCGGCACCCTGCCGGAGAGGGGAATTCACCCTGGAGGCCTTCTTCATCACCATGCAAGCCTCTGGTGTGATGCGTGAGTAGTTCATCCTTGGACTACATATCCATGTAGTAGCTAGATGGCTGGTTCTCCTCCTTTGTGCTTTCATGTTTAGATCTTGTGAGCTCCGTTCATGATCAATATCATCTATTTGTAATTCTGCATGTTGTGTTTGCAGGGATCCGATGGATATTGAGATGCTATTTCAGATTGATTATTGATTCTATCATGTCTTTGTTATTTGTGATCTTGCATGCTTTCCGTTGTTAGTAGCTATCTTGGCCAAGTAGATGCTAGCAACTCCAAGAGTTAGTATTTATACTCGATAGTGGGTTCATGCCTCTGGTAATCTGGGGAAGTGACAGAAATCTCTAAGGTACTAGATGTGTTGTTGCTACTAGGGAGAAAACAACAATCCTTTGTTCATAGAACAATCATATTGTTTACATTACACACAATTCGTAATGCAATTATTTGTTGCTTGCAAATTAATACTGGAGGGGGTTCGGATGATAACCTGAAGGTGGATTATTAGTCATAGATGCAGTTGGATGGCGGTCTATGTATAATGTTGTAATGCTCAATCGAATCTCAAAGGAGTCAAGATGATTAGTATATGCTTGTATGCTTTCTCGATGTTTGTCAATTGCCCCGCTGTAATTTGTTCACCCAGCATGTTATCTATCATAAGGAGAGCCACCTCTAATGAACTATGGACCCCGGTCCTTTCTTTTACATTCAATCTACAAATTGTTTACTGCTTTGTGTTTATTTTCTGCAAACTATTACTTCCTTCCATTTGATACGTTTAATCCTTTGTTTTCAGCGAAACCGGTGAGATTGAGAACCTCATCACAAGTTGGGGACAGAGTTCTGTGGTTGTGTTGTGTAGGTCTCCACGTTGCTGCTGACACCGGTAGTGTGCCCTGCCAACGTTCAGCTAGCTACACCTTTGGGGTGTTTCCTTGCTCCTACTGGATTTATAACCTTGGTTTCGTACTGAGGGAAAACTTGCTGATGTGCTCACCATACCTTCCTCTTGGGGTTCCCCAACGAGCTCGATATATTTTGGGCCATCAAGCATATTTTCTAGCGCCGTTGTCGGGGATTCAAGGACATCTTCACAAGGGGAGTCCCTCATAACCAATCTCTTTACTTTGTTATTTTTGTTTTGCTTAGTTTATTTTTGCTTAGTTTGCTTGTTTCTTTATCAAAAATACACAAAAATTAGTTCTACTAGTTTGCTTTCTTTATTAAAAACACAAAAAAATGACTACTCTTGAAAACACTAAGTTGTGTGACTTCACTAGCACCAACAACAATGATTTTATGAGCACACCTATTGCTCCACCTGTGCCTAAAGATACTTTCTTCAAACTTACAAAAACATCTTTCAAATGAATTTAATGGATAGTTGAAAATTGAATCTAGTTCATATGTTAAGATCCCACTTTTTCAAAAACCTATCAAATCATTTCCCCTTGACCTATCCAAGCAAACATAGACTCTCAAGCTTAACTTAAGATCACTCAAAAATTTTGAATCAAAAATTCATGAGCAAGTTTCATGCGGCCATTTCCACAAACACCTGGACTGCACTAATTTAACCTCTGCCTAACTTCACTGTTCTGCACAGTGATCCTCGACCATTTGGTCTCCACTTCACTCCCTTGTCCCCTATGGTGTCGAGCAGCACCCAGACCATCCCCCTTTGGACGTTATGCACAGTGGAGTGCCGCCTGTTTGTGGTAATCGTCGGCCGACAGTGGGAAGCATGCCAGAGGCAACGCCTCCCTCGCCCACAACACGCACCAGACACGCCTCGCTCCACCGCCACCCCTTGTCCCAGCCTCGACCCCAGCCGAGCCCTAGACCACCCTAGCTACGCTGTGCACCGTGCCTCTGCACCATGTCTAGAGCGCGCCAGCTCGCCGCGCCCGACCATCTCGCCCAGACCGCGCATGCTCACGCCCGCCATGATCCCAGCAACCCAGCAAACAACCCCGTTCGCCGCCACGCGACCCGCAGCTGCCGCACGCCATCGTAAACACCTCTGCATCCGCGTGGAGCACCGCACGCTCCCGACCGAACCACACCGCCCCATGACTCGCCATTACACCCATGAGAACCGCTAGGGAACCATGCACCACCCACTAGCCTCCGCCACGCCAATAGCCGCATGTAGCGTCGTCACTGACAAGCTCGCACCCGCACCGTTCGGTCCCCTCGCCGCAGCATAAAAGGAGGCCTCCCCTGCCTCATTTCTCCACACCATTCCACTCACCACCTCTCACTGACCCTCCCCCACTTCTTCCCAAGAAGGAGGAAACTTGAAGTCTGGAGGAAACCATAACAGCAACCCCAACAACTCCAACAACTTCAACCGTGCACCGCCTAAGTCCAACAACAACAACACCAATACTGCCCCAAGGACTGGAAGCAATGTTGTGCCTATTGTAGGAAAAGACAAGTCCCTGATTACTTGCTTTGAATGTGGAGTCAAGGGTCACTACTCCAACGAGTGTCCCAAGAAGCTTGCAGCCACCCCCAATGTGAATGCCCCCGCTCAGCAGCAGCGCCGTGTTCAGCCTGGAAGGAGATTTGCCCCAGGGAATTCGCTCAACCACAACGGCCGTCTATTTCACATGAATGTTGAAGAAGCCCAAGAAGCGCCCGATGTCGTGCTGGGTATGTTTTCTGTTAACTCAGTATTTGCAAGAGTGTTGTTTGATTCTGGAGCATCGCACTCATTTGTTAGAGAAGGATTTGCATGCACTAGTAAGATTCAACCAACAAAATTGAAGCATGTTATAATAGTTCAAATACCTGGTTCAACCACCAAAGCTAGGAAAATTTGCAAGGCTATACCTATCAGAATCCATAGGCTAGATTTTTATGCCAATCAAATAGTACTTGGAACCAAAGGTTTGGAAGTAGTACTAGGAATGGATTGGATGTTGAAACATAAAGGATTGATCGACTGTGCCAAGAAAGCCATAACCATGACCAGTAGCTTTGGAGTATCAGTAGAGCATGTATCTGAAACCTTGCCCCGTCAGTTCAAATGCACCAAGAGTCTAGCCCAACCAACCATAGACCAAGTCAGAGTAGTCTGTGAATACCCCGACGTATTTCCAGATGAATTGCCCGGTATGCCCCCAAATCGGGATATCGAGTTCATCATTGAACTAATTCTTGGAACTGGACCCATAACTCAGAGACCTTATAGTATGAACCCATCTAAATTAGTGGAGCTGAAGAAGCAACTTGATGCTATGCTGGAGAAAGGTTTGATTCAACCAAGTGCATCGCCATGGAGATTGCCTATTTTGTTTGTGGATAAGAAAGATGGAGGTAACCGTTTGTGTATGGATTACCGGAAGCTGAATGATGTCACCACCAAGAACAAGTACCCACTGCCGAAGATTGAGGATCTGTTTGATCAGTTGACTGGTGCTACAGTGTTCTCTAAGATTGATCTTAGAACTGGTTATCATCAACTCAAAATCCGTGCAACGGATATTCCAAAGACTGCCTTTACCACCAGATATGGATTGTATGAGTATATGGTCATGTATTTTGGATTAACCAATGCCCCCGCTTATTTCATGAATCTTATGAATAAGATTTTTATGAACTTTCTGGATAAGTTTGTCGTTGTTTTTATCGATGATATTCTAATCTATTCCAAGTTAGAAGAAGACCATGAGATACACCTGAGAACCATCCTTGAAACCCTTAGAGAGCATCAGTTGTATGTCAAGTTTAGCAAATTTGAATTCTGGTTAAAGGAAGTAGGATTCCTCGGACATATTGTGTCGGCAGGAAGAGTCGTTGTCGATCCCGCCAAGATTAAATATGTTGAAGAATGGGAAGCCCCAACCACTCAAACTCAAGTCCGTGCATTTCTCGGATTAGCAGGATATTACCACAAGTTTGTTGACGGATTTTCGAGCTTCGCAAGACCGATGACCCAATTGCTGAAGAAAGATAAGAAGTATGAATGGACCGACAAATGTGAAGCAAGTTTTCAAGAGCTCAAGAAGAGATTGATTTCAGCCCCAATTCTGATTATGCCAAATATCAAGAAGCCTTTTGATGTGTATTGTGATGCATCCAAGATTGGTCTCGGATGTGTGTTGATGCAAGAAGGCAAAGTCATAGCATATTTGTCAAGACAACTGAAGCAGCATGAGCAAAATTACCCTACCCATGATCTTGAACTAGCAGCCGTAGTTTTAGCCTTGAAGACCTGGCGTCATTACCTTATGGGTAACCGTTGTGAGATTTATTCGGATCATAAGAGTCTGAAGTATATTTTCACTCAGAAGGAGTTGAATATGAGGCAAAGGAGATGGATAGAGTTAATCAAGGATTATGACCTTGACATTCTATCACCCCGGCAAAGCCAATGTGGTAGCGGATGCTCTTAGCAGATTGCCATGTAGGTTCAACACCATGATCAAAGAAGCCCAGCCAAGTTTGGATGAAGAGTTGGAGCAGTTTAGAATAGAGCTAGTTAGCCAAGGATTTTTAGCTAGCATTGAACTTCAACCCACTTTGATCAGTCAGATCAAGGAGGTGTAGAAAGGAAATGCAAGTATCGACGGAATCAAACGTCGTATTGGTACAGGGAAGGTACCCAAATTCACCGAAGATGAAGAAGGAGTTTTGTGGTACAAATGACGTATCTGTGTGCCAGCAGATTCTGAGGTGAAGCAAGTTATCATGCAGGTAGCTCATGATACAGTTTATTCTGTCCACCCCGGAGGAACGAAGATGTATCAGGATTTGAAGGAGCAATTTTGGTGGCACAAGATGAAAAGAGAAATCAGAAGCTACATAGCCAAGTGTGATATCTGTCAGAGAGTCAAAGCAGAACATCAGAGACCCGCGGGACTTTTGCAACCAATGCAGATTCCGGAATGGAAATGGGATTCTTTCGGAATGGACTTTATCACCGGTTTTCCTACTTCTAGTAGGGGAAATGACTCTATCTGGGTCATAGTTGATAGACTGTCCAAGGTAGCCCATTTTATACCTGTCAAGACAACCTACCAGAGTTCTAAGCTAGCAGAGTTGTACATTGCTAGAATCGTCACCATGGAACCCCTAAGACCATAGTATCGGATCGAGGAACCTAATTTACCCCAAGATTTTGGCAAAAAGTCCAATAAGGATTAGGAACCAAGTTGAATTTCAGCACAGCTTATCACCCGCAAACCGATGGACGACTGAAAGAGTCAACCAAATCTTAGAAGATATGTTGAGAGCTTGTGTGCTAGAATATGGATCAAAATGGGAAGATTGTCTTCCTTTCACAGAATTCTCATACAACAACAGTTATCAAGCCAGTTTGCAAATGGCCCCATTTGAATTTTTGTATGGAAGAAAGTGTCGTACCCCCTTGAATTGGTCGCAAGTAGGAGAGAGTCAGATTTTTGGACTCGACATCCTACGAGAAGCCGAAGAGAAGGTTCACAAAGTCCGTGAGCACCTCAAGACCGCCTAATCCAGACAGAAGACTTATGCTGACAAGAGACGTCGAGACTTGACCTTCAATGTCGGAGATTTTGTGTATCTCAAAGTGTCATCCTTGAAGGGAATGCAACATTTTCAACTGAAAGGAAAGTTAGCCCCCAGATATATTGGACCCTTCAAGATTCTGAATCACCGAGGAGAAGTATCTTATCAACTGGAACTGCCATAGGAGATGTCAGTCATCCATAATGTGTTCCATATCTCGTTACTTCGCAAATGCTTAGAAGTTCCGGAGAAGACCAAAGTGTTCAAGAACATCGATCATCAAGCCATTGATATCAACAAGGATCTGACGTATCGTGAAGTGCCCATCCGTATTTTGGAAGAAGCTTTCAGAACCACCAGGACCCGGAGTATCAAGTTTCTCAAGATCCAATGGAGCAACCATACCGAAGAAGTAGCTACCTGGGAGCGAGAAGATTACATTAGGACTGAGTTTCTAGATCTCTTTAGTTCCTAGTTTTTCTTAAATCTCAGGACGAGATTTTTTTTAAGGAGGGAAGGTTTGTAACACCCCAAAACTTTAATCAGGATTATCAAGTTCTAATCATCCAATTTAGGGTTAACAAAAACTTTTATTAAGAAAATGAATATGAGTGCATGTTATCTTTGCATTAATGTGTGATTGATTGGAAATGTCATGCTTGATTGTTACAAATGATGTGAAATGGTTTAAGGATGAATGCTACATCATCTAGACCAATTACAAACAAAATCAAAAGAAAAATAAATCAAATATGAATAAATAATGCAAATGGTCATTTTGACAAAAGTTAACCAGTAGGCCACTTTGAGTGTTCCTAGAAGAAGATTTCTAACATAAACATTTCCACTTCTTTTCACCCCTTGCTAGACCAAGTAAAAGTGTATCAAGGCCCACTTTACAAACTTACAAAAACATCTTTCAAATCAATTTAATCGACAGTTGAAAATTGAATCTAGTTCATATGTTAAGATTCCACTTTATCGAAAATCTATCAAATCATTTCCCCTTGACCTCTCCAAGCAAACATAGACTCTCAAGCTGAACTTAAGATCACTCAAAAAATTTGAATCAAAAATTCCAAAGCAAGTTTCATGCGGGCATTTCCACAAACACCTGGATTGCACTAATTTAACATCTGCCTAACTTTACTGTTGTGCATAGTGATCCTTGACCATTTGGTCTCCACTTCACTCCCTTGTCCCCTCTGGTGTCGAGCAGCACCCAGACCATCCCTCCTTTGGTCGTTATGGACAGTGGAGCGCCGCTCGTTTGTGGTTGTCGCCAGCCGACAGTGGGCAGCACGCCAAAGGCAACGCCGCCCTCGCCCACGACGCGCACCAGACACGCCTCACTCCACCGCCACCCTTGTCCCAGCCTCGGCCCCAGCCGAGCCCTGGACCACCCTAGCTATGCCGCGCACCGTGCCTCTGCACCATGTCCAGAGCACGCCAGCTCGCCGCGCTCGACCAGCTCGCCTTGCCTTCGTCGCGCATGCTCACGCCCGCCATGATCCCAGCAACCCAGCAGACAACCCCGTTCGCCGCCGCACGACCGACAGCTGCCGCATGCCGCCGCAAACACCTATGCGTTCGCGCGGAGCACCGCATGCTCCCAACCAAACCACACTGCCCCACGCCTCACCATTACGCCCGTGAGAACCACTAGGGAACCACGCACCACCCACTAGCCTCCTCCACGCCAATAGCCGCATGTAGTGTCATCACTGACAAGCTCACGCCCGCACTGTTCGGTCCCCTTGCCGTAGTATAAAAGGAGGCCTCCCCTGCCTCATTTCTCCACACCATTCCACTCACCACCTCTCACTGACCCTCCCCCACTTCTTCCCAGAGCAAGGCGAGCTCTCTCTCACCGGAATTTGGCTGGAGCCCGCCGCTGCTGGAGGAGAAGGGAGCCGTTGATTTCGACCACCCCAAGACCTGCTGTGACCGTGCCTCGAACCGCCGTCGTCTACCACGTTGATCGCCCCCATCGCCGACCCTAGCTGGAGCCTAGGTGAGCCCCCCGAGACCCCCACTGCCGCGTTGGGGTTGATTCCTCGCGGAGTAGTTCGACGTCGACGACGACTCCCAGCCGTTGGATTAAAATAGGATTGCATGACCCAGATGCGTATATACCGCTTCACGTAGTTAGTCCCACTGACTAATGGACCCCATCTGTCAGCAGCCTGCTGTGCCGTGTAATGTAGCTGGGTCGGCCCGTTTAACTTCCCGCGCTGGCCTGGAAATTCAAATTAGGATTTTTTTCAATTTAGCTAAAACTAGTTTCCATCCACAGATTCAAAAATCAATTCAGAGAGTTTTACTAAACCAAATTGCATGATTTAAATTTTTCTAGAAAGGTAATTAAATTATCTATCCAAGCCCATTGGATTTAAATCATTTGGAGCTAGAGATAATCTATAGTAAAAATAACAAGACAGAGACTTTTGCAACTTCAAACATTTTTCAAAGATCAACCATAATAGCTTTTGAGTTGATTCCAACTCTCAAAAATCACATTTGATAATATCTATCTGAATATGTAAAAATATCTAGGTTTGCATGCAGTGACATTGGACTAGTACGAAAAGAATGCTATTAGGGCATTTCTAGTCACTTTAAATCTATTAAATAATAATCTTATACTTTATAAAATGTGACCAACCCTTTTAAATCGCATTACCATGTATTAGAATATATGGTGATGACATGTGTCAACATGATCCCATATTTTAATTGGAGAATATTAAATCTTAATTACTTTTAATGAGTAGAAATTACTTTTCTCAAATAAACTAAATAAAACTAGTTCTTTATTTCATGTGATGATTGTGATGATGCTAGATCATCAAGTGTGAGCCTTGGTGTGCTAATTAGAGCTAGTTAAGTATTGTTTGGTGATTGTGTACCCCGTATTTATTTATAGATGATAGTACCGACCCAAGCTACGAGGAGGAGGAGTTCTACCCCGAAGAAGAGGAGGAAAACTTCAATCACTGCACCAATCAAGGCAAGATAGATCTATGCAAGCTATTATTGGCAAGGTAACACTTGTAAGTTTTAACCTAAGCAAGATGCATTAGGCATGCTTTGGTTATATACCTTTGATTATTCCAATCCCAAGTTTTACTTGCAAGCTTTACTCTTTTACTATACCAAAGTTCTTTACTTTTAGTTAATGCTTTGTGAGGATTTGGAAAGATAGTATAGATAGCATAAAGAGTATAAAACTAGGCCTATACTAGATGTCATTCTATGGCATGAGATTGAAGATTAGTACCCCTCATTAGTGAGCACTCTTAACTTAGTGGCTAGTGCTAAGCATAAAACTTGATCACTTTAGATGGGAATACTTGGTGAAAATGATTATGAAAACATTGGAATGATGAGGCATTCTATTGAATTTTTTTGACATGTGTTGAGAAACACAAATGGATTTGATGATGGAAATGCTGAGGCATGAGCCTTATCCCTTTATAAAAAACTGATGGTTGGGTTCGGATGCGATACCATTCCAATTTACCGTACAACCACAATACCTGAATTGGGTAAGGCTTAGCTAGAAGTTTATATGCATTAGTATGGGTTCCCTCGCGGAAGAGGTTTGAGATGAGGCTACCTCTCGATGATGTCCGCCTATGCAGTGCCCAGGATGGCAGATGGCCATGGCTGGGAGGCCAAGCTCATGGGGGAGGTGCCTATACTAGACTGTGTAATTTAAAGGTTATGATTGATTATACGCATACTAAGTATGATGATTCAGGGTTATTCCTGACGGATGTATCGAATTGTGTGGTGAAAGTGTACCACCTCTGCAGAGTGTCAAACTATTCGAATAGCCGCATCTGCGGTCATGGACAGTTGGAGTGGCCATACTCTTCCGTCGTCAGATGTTTTCAAAATGACTTGTGAAGTGAACTATGATTTTGACTTGACCACAACAGGGTTGTGAATATGAAAACTAGGTTCCCACTTAAGTGATTTAGAACTTTAATTTAGTTTTCTTTACTTCTAAACTTAGTTTTAGATAAATCTGCCTTTTTGCAAATAAACCTAGAGCTTAAGATTCCTATTAGAACTACCTTACATGTTAGTGATAGTTTGCGAGTACTTAAAGAGTACTCATGGCTTTGTCCCTGGCTATTCCTGTGGCCAGACTATGAGGAGGACTACCAGGATGATGGACAGCAGGACGTCTACGACAACTAGGATCATCTCCCATCGTCAGCATTGCATGTGACCCAGAAGATGGAGCCCACTGCTACGCTTATTATTCCGCTGCTTGTTTGTATTAAGACTGGATCATGAGATCCTTTATTTGTGTAAGACCTTATTATGGTTTGTAATGGATGATGTACTGTGATATCCGATCTGTTATGTCTTGCAAAAATGGTAATCCTGGGATTGCGATGTATGGCATAACAGGCATCTAGGATTAGAAATCCGGGTGTTGACAATACTTTCTTTTAGAAATATTTTCCTCCTAGTGCTCAACATGCCATTTTGCAGGAACTTTTTGATTTTAAACAGGGAGAAAAGGAGATATTGCCTGAATCATGGGCAAGGTTTTGTGCTTTAATTCATGCATAGCATGTATGTCCAATACCTAAAAATGAGTTAATTGATATATATTATAATGGACTAACTGAAGAATCTAGTACATACCTGGATAGTTGTGCTGATTGTGTTTTCAGGAAGAGAACTCCCAAAGAAGCTGAGGAATTAATGGCTAAGATAAGCAAGAATTATGATGACTGGACTTCACCTGAGTCAACTACACCTGAGTTAATTGTGCCCGAGCCAACACCAACACCAAAGAAGAGGGGGGTGATTGAAGTAAATGATGAAGTGATGAAGGAAGCTAAGAAATGTCTCAAGGAGAAGGGTATTAAATCTGAAGATGTGAAGAATCTACCTCCTATAGAAGAATTATGTAAGCTAATCTCCCACTCATCCACTATTGAGGTAAACTCTCTCCAACATTTTGATGAAGGTGATATTCCTTATTCTAAACCTCCTGACCAATGCTTAGAAGAATTTGATATCTTTGTTGTCAAGCAAGATAATTTTAATAAAAGAGTGCAAAATCATTTGATGGAAAACTCTAGAGCTATTATTGAGTTGAGGGATATTGTGGAAAGAACCTCCAATGATGTTAAAATGCTTGTTAAACATTTCCAAATGGTTCAAACTCAAAATGATCAGCTTATTAAAGTACAAAAAGATTTGCTAGTTAATGCTTCTTAAAAAACATGCTTATGAAATTAGAACTAGAAGTGGTGCTGCTAAAGATAGTGGGACTTCTTCTAAGAGAAAGAAAGAGAAACATAAAATAGTTGTAGAATCTTCTAAAACTGCTAAAGATCCTAATATTATATCTGTCTCTGATGTTGAAACCGAGAGTGGTAATTTGAAAAATGATGCTCCTGATAAAGAAGAAATTGAAGAAGAACCTGAAAGGCACACTAAGAATACTAAGTACACTAAGGAAGATTTTGTTGCTAAAAAACATGGTAGTGAAAGAGAGCCTTGGGTCCAAAAACCAATGCCTTTTACTGATAAGAAACACAATTCAAAGGAAGAAGAACACTATAATAAGTTTTGTGAGTGGATGAAACCTTTATTTTTGCAAATTCCTTTGACGAATGCTATTAAATTGCCTCCTTATTCAAAGTATATGAAGGATATTGTCTCTAATAAAAGGAAGATCCCTAATAAGGAAATTTCTACTTTGCTTGCTAATTATTCCTTTAATGGTAAGGTTCCAAAGAAACTTGGAGACCCAGGGATTCCAACTATTCCATGTTCTATTAAAAATAATTATGTTAGAACTTCTTTGTGTGATTTGGGAGCAGGATTTATTGTTATGCCTTTTTCTCTCTACAAGAGACTGCAATTGGAGAAATTAATACCAACTGATATATCTTTGCAAATGGCTAATAAATCTACTACTATTCCTGTTGGTATATGTGAGGATGTTCCTGTTCAAGTGGCTCATAATTGCTTGATATAACTGACTTTGTTGTGCTTGAAATGCCTGAAGATGATAATATATCTATTATTCTTGGGAGACCTTTTCTTAATACTGCAGGTGCTGTCATTAATTGTAATCAAGGAAAGGTAACATTTAATGTTAATGACAAGGAACATATTGTTTATTCCCCAAGAAGATTGATAAGACCTATGGCCTAAATTGAATTGAAAATATTGAGGGCATCCAATTTGGAGAAATATATTGTCCCATACCAAGAGAAAACTATGAAATTATTATGATTGGGACCATTGCTATCAAGGTTGAGGTGACATAATCATTTAGTGAAATGTAAAGTTTTGTTTCATATAAATTGTTTTGGTAACAAGACCTGATCAACCTTGTTAACAAAGGGATTTTAATGAACAAAACAATGTTTTCACCATAATTATCCTTGCTTACTTTTACTTTATCCATTTTTTTTGCTTTCACTTAGTTTACTTTTCTGTTTTGTTAGTTGCTTGCATATTAGAGTGTCTTAGAACTTCTAAAGTTTTAGTTTTGTTTTGTTATTGCATCATTCCAAAATTATCTTTCTGCCAGAAAATCATTCATCAATACCTGAAAATTGCTAAAAAATAAAGTGTCTCGAAAAATTCCAGAAAATTCATATTAATTTTTTACGTCAAAAGAGGGGCAGAGAAGTACCTGGAGTGACCCAGGCGGCACCAGTCAGGCACACCACCTGGTGGTGCGGCCACACCAGGGGCGCGCCTGGCCATGGTGTGGGCCACCCCTAGCCCTCCACTTATTCTCCCTCCTACCACTACCTTCTCTCTCCCAAGAAAATATCAGTTCATTGCTCAAACTTGTGCTCTTGCTATTCTTGCTCGCGATTTTCGATCTCCTTGCTCAGCCCATCTTTCCTGCTGAGATTTGGAGCATTTGTTCTCCGGTATGTGACTCCTCCACTTGTCCAAGTAGATTTGTGATTAGTGGATTATATCTTGAGTATTTTGCTATTGTAGGTGACAGGTTATGTGAGCTTGCATGCTTGTTCAATGCTTAGAGATTTTTTTTGATGCATGTTTAGGCCCTTTACAAATACCTATAAGTAGTTCCTTTCATTGTGTAATCACTTTGCAATCACTTGTATGTTGGTTGTCTAAAATTTCAGAAAAGGAGATGAATGAACACCAACTCAACCAACATGAATTAAGGGTGCCTAAGGTCATGAAAGTTCACCATGAGGAAGAAGTTTTCCCTTCTATTTATCCATGCCCCGAAGTCATGAAGGCTACAGGGATTTCTCAAGATTTCCGTACTCTAATTTCTAATGTAGGATTGGAGCATTTTGTGGGAGATGAACCTTACCAATATGTGAAACTAACTATGTCTGTGGCGCAGGATTTTTGATTTAGTTGGTCCTTACCTAACCCCATGGTTCATTACAAAATTTACAATATAGCTGTCGACCTCCCTTTTGATGATTTTTGTGCAGCTATTAAAGTACTGTAGTGGGGTTCGTGTAAAAGGATTAGAGAGCGGCCTACACCACTCGTGGACTTGTATGTAGAGATTTGCCAAGGGAGCAGCTTCTCAAAGGAGAGTGGTAAAATTCATAATATTCATCTCCCGTCTATTCGATACTTTGCCTACTTTATTGCCAAGTGCGTTCTTGCTAGGAAAACCGCTAGTAAACTATCATCATATGATCTAGCCTTTATCTCAGCTGCCTTAAAACAAGATAAGACTTATAACTTGGGTGCTTTCATAGCTTTCCGTCTTGCTGCTAACCGCGAGAAAGGTGGAATTTGTGGAGGCCTCATCGCCTCTCGTTTATTAGCTTTGCATGGTGTAGTTCCTCATCATTCATACTTACAGTTTCCCATAGAGAGGCTTGATCTTAATTCCATGATATAACACATTTCTTCTTGGGATAATTTGAGTGATTTATCTTATGAAATAACCTTTCTCAAGACTCGTTGGAGAAGGGGTAAGTCTGAGCGTGTTGTTCTTTTCCCTACGCCTGTTTTGTTTAACCTTGATACCAGGGTAGGATGGTCGCTCACTGAGGAAGAGCTCGATACATATCTGGGGGAGCTCTCCCAGCAAGAGCAGGATGCTGGAAGGGGGTTATGGATGATTCAGTCCAGCCATCCAACGAGGGGGAGTCTTCGTACCAGCAACCTACCTATGATTGGGGAGTTTCTTCCTCTTCACAATGGCCTAATCATGATCATTCCTATGATGACCCACTGGCCTAGAGTTCTTACACGCGGTGGGATTAATACCCACTTAGGCCAAAAGCCTAAGCTTGGGGGGAGGTATACCGACATCACACTCATCTACATATCATGTTCAGTCGGTACTTTGCATATCCATGTTTCGTTTTCTTTTTAGTTTTTGTTCTTGCTTTATTTCTGCTTTCCAAAACACAAAAAGACCAAAAATATTTTCATTATTTCTCTTTGTTTGCTTCTTTATCCTTTAGCCTTGGTTTGCTTCATCCTTTTTAGCTTTATTTTAATTATTCAAAAAACCCAAAAAGATTTTGCTTTGCTTGCTCTTCCCTTTTGTTCTTTCCTTTAAAAAATCGAAAACCAAAAAATATTTGTTGTTCTTCTTTGGTTTTGTAAAGTCCATTGCAGGGTTCAGCAGTCCTCAGTGACTCCTTGGAGTTTGGTTTTATCTTATTATTCAAGTCACACAAGTGAAAGGCAATGATGATTTATGACAACTCGAGGTGTGGTAAGAGGCTGGTATGAACTCTATTTGTTTTCATTTTTGTACATATACTCATCATTGTGAGCATGCCTAATCTGTTTATGAAAGGTGTATGTTATTTAATGGATGCTTAGTAGTCCTTGCCTTCTTATGATCAGTTCCAATCCATTATAGTTCATAACATGTCATATAAATGTTTGCTTGCATTGTTCTATTCATAACTTGGTATGACATTGTGGTGTCCTCCTCTGAATGTTCTATTTGAATCGACTTGGCACATGCTCACGCATGCATATGACTAAACAAAAAGTCAGTTAGGCCTCGATGATTTATTCTGCCCCAGAGTTCTCGTGTCACTTTTATGCCACTATTAATTTTGTTTTGTTGCAAGCATGATTATGACAGTTACTGCTCTCTCGATTATCGCTCCTTTTCTATTGCTAGCCTTCACTTGTGCTGAGTATAGGCTTTACTCGTGCATCCAACTCCCCAAAACCAAAGTTGTCAAAAAGAGTCCACCATATCTACCTATTAGCATTATTGTTATTCCTTGCATATTTATTATGCTTTGTTTTCTTCCAATAAAAATGTTTGCTTGTTATGTGAAAATTAGTGATTAAAGCTCTCACGAAATTGATGGCATACGTTACTTTCTTGCACTTAATAAACTTGAACCATTGTGCCCATCTATGTTGCGTATATGCTTGTGTTTTGTAAGTTGTGAATTAGTAGAACCATGTTATCATGGGGAACGCTTTCAACATTGCACTTTATTTAGTTGATATCATGGTCTTCTGCTTATGGATGCCGACGGTGTGAAATGAAAGGGGAGCTTGTAAAGCTCATGGAGTTCGTATATGTGTTAGAGAAACGCCTGGGTGGCTAGTCTAAGCCATGCCTAATCATGCTGGAAACGTGCAGCATAACCATAGTGAGCAATCTGTGAAGCATCCTAAAAAAGAAAAAAAGGGAAAACCCTATGCAAATGGCATACAAAAATCGCTGAGATGCTAATTATCTGCTTGCCTTATCATTTTGGTATGGGAAAGCTTCTGTATCATCAGGCAAGGGGTACCCCATTAGCGGTTCTATGATACACATGTACTTACAATGAAAAGAACTTACTTGTGACTAAAGTTGAGTAGCATGAGGAACAGTACTCGTAAGCATGGGGCATGAGGTTTTCAGCTTATAACTCGTCAAGCATATCCTCATATTTGTTAACTTTAACCTTAATCACTTAAAGATGCTTATGATAGGGGCAATGAGAGCTCAAAGCTAATGAGTACCATACTTTCAACATTTGGAAGCCTTTCAAACTTTTCAAATATTTTCTTTCACTTTTATGTTGAGTCGCCATTTATTCTTTGAGCACCTTCCCAAGAGCATAGCTGTCATTCTTAGTGTAATGTGCTTGTCCCAAAACATAGTTAATTATGACATAACTTTGACACTTGAATCTTTGGTATTTTTATTTCTAGTCTTCACTTAAACTTCAGAGGTGCCTAGGCATTTATGTTTTGCTCCAAAGAAAGGCAAGCAAGACACCACTTTATCATATCTTCTTATGAGCACGACAATCCTGCATAAGCTTATGTGTCATGTTGCTTATTATTAATGGGTTGGAATCTCTTCATAGCTTGCATGACTACTGGGTACAATTATTTGCATACTCTTTATTATAACTTGCCTAAGTATTTGATCATATGCTAGGAATATATAAATCTTATGAAGCAAATGTGTTCGTGAAAGTTTCTTTTATCGCACTCAGTTTTCAACTGAATTGCTTGAGGACAAGCAATAAGCTAAGCTTGGGGGAGTTGATACGTCCAAAACGTATCTACTTTCCCGAACACTTTTGCTATTGTTTCTTCTCTAATTTGTGTGATTTGGATACAACTAATGTGGACTAACGTTGTTTTCAGCATAATTGCTTTGGTGTCTCGTTTTTGTGCAGGAAATAAACTTTCAGGAAAAATCCCAGAAAATATCGCAAAACTCCTATTTTACCAAAAGACTCACGGAGCCAAAAGACGAGACGAAGAAGAGCCACGAGGGGCCCACACCACCTGGCCGCATGGGCGAGGCCAGGCCACGCCAGGGGGTGGTGTGGCCGCCTCGGACTCCGCCTCGACCTCTCCTTTCGCCTATATAATCCCTCTGACCTAAAAACAGAGGGGGGTCGACGTTTTTCTAGATAGAGTTCCGTTGCGCCACCACCACCAGAAACCGCGATTTGGAACTAGAAACTCCGTTTTTGCACCCTGCTGGGACGGGGAATTGGAGGAGATCATCGCCATCATCATCACCATCACTTCTCCATCAACCATCCATGATTCCCCATCCATGAGTGAGTAATCCCCTGTTGTAGGCTATGGGGATGGTAGGGATTAGATGAGATCGTTCATGTAATTGCATCAGATTGATAGGGCATGGTGCCTAGTATCTATTGTTAGTGCTTTTTTACATTGTTGCAACTTGTTATGCTTAATGCTTGTCACTAGGGCCCGAGTGCCATGATTTCAGATCTGAACATGTTATTGATTTATGAGGATATTATTGTTTATGATCTTACCTGCAAGTTGTATACACATATTATTGTCTGGAACCAAAGGCCCCGAAGTGACAACAATCGGGATAACCAGAGGGAATGACCGTGATATGAGGATCACGTGTGTTCATGGAGTGTTAATGCTTTGCTCCGGTGATCTATTAGAAGGAGCACCTTAATTGCCAGTAGATTCCCTAGAGGCCCCGCTGCAACGGGCTGGCAGGACAAAAGATATTGTGCAAGTTCTCATTACGAGCACGTATGACTATATATGGAACACATGCCTATGATTATCTAGTACTTGGATGCTTTATATTATTTATCTTCAAATGCCCTATATCTTGATTGTTACATGAATTGTCTTGTCCATGCAACGCCTGTCCATCCATCCCTATGCCTATCGCGCTTTAGTCCTACTGTTTACTGCAATCGTTACTACTGTCTTTACTTTTACTACTGCTATTACTTTGCTATTGCTATTACAAAACTGTTACTACTGATAAACTACCGTGAGCAAGATTATTTCCAGGTGCAGCTGAATTGACAACTCAGTTGTTAAAGCTTATAAATATTCTTTGGCTCCCCTTGTGTTGAATTAATAAATTGGGTTTTACTTCCCTCGAAGACTATTGTGGTCCCCTATACTTGTGGGTCATCACACATCACTCAACCCACAGTTGATGCGGAAACATATGAGATAAAACCTAACCTTTTAAATTTGATTCAACAAAACCAATTTGGCGGTTCATATTCTGGGGATCCAGGATTGCACGTAAATACTCTTACTAAAATTTGTGACATGATGCGTATTAAAGATGTAGATCCAAATGCTGTTAAGCTAATATTATTCCCTTTCTATCTTAGAGAAAAGGTTAAGGATTGGTTGCTAGCTCTACCAAAGGGCACTATTAAATCTTGGGAGGAATGCACTAATTTTTGTATGACTAATTTTTTCCCCAACTAAGACTATGCAACTAAGATCCAACATTATAAGCTTTAGACAAGAAGACCGTGAGCCACTAGCGCTTGCGTGGGAAAGGATGAAAGAGGCCGTAATGAACTGTCCTAATCATGGGATGGAAGAATGGCTTATATTGCATTTATTTTATAATGGTCTTAACCCAATGTCTAAGTCTATGCTAGATATTGCAGCAGGAGGAACGATCATGGGAAAGCATGTGATTGTTGCAAAGAAGTTACTTGATGATATGCAAAATAACCATGCCCAATGGCATGTGGAAAGAACCTCGAAGAGAGTAAGTTCAGTTACCGAGGCAAACAATCAGGAGCTTACATCTAAGGTAGATGAGTTGCTTAGCTTAGTCGAGGGTAAGGAAGATATACCCAAGTTAATGTTCTCACTACCGATGTTAATGATGTTAATTTTATAGCTCGCACTCGTTGTAATCCTGCATGGAAAAAAAATTATGCTTCTAATGTTCAAAAATATCATACTAATCCTGCAGGAGCTCCTTATAATAATTATGATAATACTAATGGAGCAAATAATGACAATCTCCTGTTTGAGCAAACTGTTAGAACATTTATGCAAGCTCAAACCAAACAAAACAATATGCTTACTAAGATTACACAGAACCATGAAAGTATTTTAGGAAGATTATCTAACTAGGCCATTGCAATTAGAAATGATGTGCAGGCTCTACAGGAAAGAACAAACACCATGGAAGCTCAGCTGGGAAAAGTAGCCGAGAGCCAAGATCTCATACTAGCAAAGTTCGCTGGCAAACCCGAGCCAAATCCGGTAGAAGACCTCAAAATGATGAGGGTGGTAACCAATGATGAAAAGCCTGAAGAGCTGGACTATAGCAACACGCCAACACCGGAATATACCGTTGAAGATCTATTGAAGATGATCACCGTTAAGAATCCAGGTATAGAACAAGGTAATGATGTTATGTACCAACAATTTATACAATAACTAGCATCTAAGGTTTGTGATTTGGAGATGGAGTTTAAAAGACTAGCTGATAAGCTTTCAGCTAAGCTAGATGATATATTTGAGCCTACTATTAAAATTAAGTTTGGTGGAGTATAAAAGACTAGCTGATACACTTTGTGACCTTGGTGCAAGCGTCTCAACGATTCCAAAATCCTATTCGATAAGTTAAACTTAGGGCCATTTGTTACAACTGAACTGAGACACCATCTAGCTGATTCAACTTATAAACAAGCTGTTGGGATCAAAGAAAATATAGTTGTTCAAATTAAAGGTAGTCCCGCTCTTATTAATCTTGTTATTGTGGACATGCCTGAAGATCCCATAGCACCTATAATTCTAGGTAGGCCATTCCTAAGAACTATTAAAGCGTTGATTAATTTACATGAAGGGAATGTAAGAATAGGGCTACCATCTAGAGATCCTTTTGTAGTCCACTTCCCTAGGAAAAAGAAGGCCAAGCCTAATTATGATGATGGTGTAATTACTTTAAAAGCAAACTATTTTGGAGTTGGCATTACACTCCCCAGACCTAAGTGATTTCCATCAAGGTCAAGCTAATTGACCTTAACTAGAAGCGCTTAATGGGAGGCAACCCATGTGAAATAAAGTTTCTTTAAGTTTTTATTTATTATGTTTATTTCGTATTAGTTTTGTTTTTTGTTTTTGTTTTTAATAAAGAGTGTTCAAGAAGACCTATGGAAAGAGGAGAAGAAATAAGGTAATCCTCTATATTTTTTTTACTAACACATGGCCTAAAAAGTATTGCTGGATTATTACTTAGTGTTTTTGCTGCTATCTAACCTTTTGATAAGATGTGCGAGGGCGCACGGAGCTACTAATCAAATTCCTTGAGTTTTTTAGTTCACAGTGTCGATAACGACCAATGGTACGGCTGGAGTGGCCCGTACCATGTGCCCGTACCACCTCAAGGCAAAGGGGGATAGAAATTTTGATGATTGCCGAAGGAATCAGTGTCGAGAATGACCACTAATATGGTCGGACGTGCCCGTACCGCACGCCAGTACCGTACCCCTGAGCAAACATCAGATTTCAAGCAAAGTCACTGCAGTGTTAATGACCAGCAGTACAGGCGCGCGCGACCGTACCGCGCGCCCATACCGAGTGCACCGCCTGGGAGCAGCCGTCGCCCCCAAGGTAAGACACCCGATACGGGCGGGCTCCGGCCGTACCGCCCGCCCTCACCGAGTATGCGAACGCCATAAGCACCCCGAGAAGGTAACCTAAAAATCTCAAATCATCTATTTTCTGTTTCTTCTTCCTCCAAACTTCAAACCACCTCCATTGGATCTTCAAATTTACTCAATCTTTCTTCGATTCTTCGTACTCCCTTGATATCAGGTATGATTCTCCTCCGATCCCCAACTTATTTTTGCAAAATCTTGGCTTAATCATTCATCATTGCCAATCTAGACATGGGTCTTGTTCTTGATTCAATCTTGGTACTAAGTATGCTTAGCATTGTTTTTAGAGGAGTTTCTTTTGTAGTTAGTGTAGAGAATCACGTATGCTATGTTTCTATTGGACCAAAAAAATTATTAGCAATATTTATTTACTTTGTCTTATTTTGAGTCGTACACGTGAGATGGCTGTGGAGTCCTCCGCGCCACCCGTTGATACGTTAACCCCCGAGTCACTTGGCATCGAGTTCACCGAAGACTTCCATCTTACCTGTTTTATTGTCTCAAGATTCGAGAGATGTAGTCCACCAAGTGGGCATGTCCTTATATCCTGAACCAACTTGGCATCCGTGTTGATTTCGATTTTTTTTGCAACAAGGTTAGTTTGTACAATTTTGTCTTTCAGGATGTTGCTACGTACCGCCGCTTGACACTTGAGTTCTTCAGCACCTTGACACACACGGTGGATCCTTATGGTTGTTCCGAGGAACAAAGGCCCGGAGTTGATCAAATTAAATTCCGCCTTATGAACTGTGAGAATACTTTGACACTTAGCCAATGGGCGCAATGCTTTGGGTTTACCAACAACAACAACATTGATGTGCGCACAACTACCTTTGGTTTAGATCATTTCCCTTCACAATATTTTAACTTGATGAGAATTCGTGGACACACACCCAAGGGGAACCAAATTGATCATCCTGCTATCCGATACTTGTTCTATGTTATTGCTAACACATTGCAGGCACGTGGTGAGTTTACTAGAGTTAATGAGGAGGACATGTTGATCCTTGCAAAAGTTGCACTTATCAATTGTAACTTAACACCAAATTTGGGCACTTTACTTGTGTTTTATCTTAAGCATCAAGCTCTTCAATCTCGAGGACCCATATGTGGAGGAGAAATTGTGACCGTTCTTGCATGTGCACTTCACATCAACCTAGGTAACATCCAACCGTTGAATGGAGGTAATCGTCTCGGTCCATCTACTCTAAGAGCATGTGGTATGATTTCTAAAAATCATGATAGATATTTCTTCAATATACCTGGAGCGGATCACTTGATCACTGCTCCTTTGCCTAACAATTTATTCTCTATCGAGGATGGACGTTTGCGTTATGATGCGCAGGTTGAAGCTAATCTACCCCTGACAAGAAATACCCGTGGGGGGAGGAGAAGATGAAGAAGTAGAACAAGAAGGGCCCGAAAATGATGTGCAGCCACCAAACTACTACACCACCTATGAAGATATTTATGCACTTGAAGGAAATATTCAAAACATAAACAACCTCTCCATCAACCTTCGAGATGCAACTGCAAGCCTCGCCACCCAGTTTTATGATTGGAGTAGCCAATGGAACGTGGGAGATTATCCACCACCACCACAATGATCAACAAAGGGCTTGCAAAATCCTAAGCTTGGGGATGTGTTCCCCTAGCAAATTCATTTGTGTAATAACGAGGTTGTACTCCGGCTCCTTGTGAGCTTTGAAACACTCATGTTGGCTTGTTCCAACACTTTACTTTTTAATTTGCTTTCATTTTATTTTATTTGTTTTCCTTTGTTTTTGTTTTCTTAAACCCTTGCTTGGTCGCAAGTTCTTTTCTATTCTTTAATCCCTATCCTAAAAAATACAAAGAGATTTTTCCATTTATCCTATTTTCGTAAATGTGGATGCATACTTTGCCTCTTTGCTTTAATATCATTATAAGAGTAATCGTGTTTGAGTTTTGAAGGAACACATGCCTATAAGGAAGAGGATCATGAACTTACTTATGAAAGGTACATCCTATGCCTCCCACTTATGAAGTTTGAATTGTTCATCTTAGTTGGTTGATTTGCTAAGATGCCATGCTAGTGGGAAGTAATTTAATATGGTTAGAGTAAGGCTTTTTATTGGTATGATGATTAGTTGTTGAAGCTCTTGCTCTAGTCCTTTTAGTTAACCGAGTCTTGCCTTGGAAATAATAATGCCAAACAAGTACAATAAGAAAAGGTATGAAATTTATGACTTGTTTGATGAATGATTGTCTTGAGAGTATACCCTTGATTATACTTAACCCCATAGATATTTTGAAAGTCTCGACGACACTCATTGTTTGATTGAAATAAAGTCTAGTGGTAATTGTGATGCATGCCAAAGCTAACCTTGTGGATCAAACTGTGGTTCTAGCTCAAAAAAGAGAAAGATGCGAGACAACTTTGTTCTATGTCTCTAATGCACACCTTTGGGATGCCAACAACTCCGCTAGCTTTTGAACGATCTATGGTATAACCCTGGATTTCGGCTATGAGTTGATGGCATGATTAGCATCCGTGTCAATGTATGGGCAAAAGTATTGGTACTCTCAAAGGTTGTGCAAACACTAGCAAAAAGAAACGAACAACGATCCTTGAAAAATGAGATGAAAAAGAAATAAAGAAAAAAGATATATATGAGGATCCACATAACAAGTCCTTGGCATGGTCTCATTACTACTTTACCATTTTTCTTGAAAGACAATGATTGGATTAGAAGTGTTTTAGATTGACTTGATTTATTGGTGTGGGCGTAAATAAGACACTTCATTGTTATACTACTTGGGACATGAAACTCTCTTACTCAATTATGCTATTTAAACATCCTAGTGTTCCTTGACAAGCTGAGAGTTAATTAGAGGAATTGGATTGATTGCTACACTTCTAGTTATTTATACTAATATTAAACTTTATTTTGATTATCTTGACTTACCAAAGCTCGTATAGTATTCTTCTCACCTCTGTAACTTTGATAAGCTTCGCAAATCAATGGAGTGTTGAGCACATACGACTACCGACTGTAAGTGAACTCTTATTCTCGTTGTTTCAAGTTTAAATGCTGAATTCCTTATAGTTCTTTTGGTTCTTCTTGCTCGAGGACGATCGAGGATTGAGCTTTGGGGAAGTTGATGGCTCCAATTTTTGTCATCTTACAATGTGTTTAAACGTTGTTTTTGGTCAAGCAATTGCCAAAGAAACTCTCAAAATTTTCCACTAATGACTAGAAATTGCAAAAATATGCAAATCCCTTCTTTGATTTATGTTGTGCATGAAATCACTGCTTTAAAGGCGAAATAAGGAGTTGTAATGAAGGATTTTGAGGAAGTACACATGGCCAAGTAATTGGAGAAGCCAACCAGGGCGTCAGCATGCTTAACGACAACTGGTACAGGCGCGGTCCGCTCATACCGCCCGCTCGTACAAGGTGGCGATGGCTTCGTCTCGTTAAACCCTACAACTTTCATGAAGACACCTATATATTTTGAGGCTCCAGCCGCCGGCCAGAGGGCCGCCATTCTCAAATTGCATCACAACACCCCCAAAGGAGATCCACACCATTGTTCATCCATAGTTCATCCATTGTTCATCACTTCCACCATCCATCCGTCTACTAGCCATATCCATTGCTTTGTACTTTTAGATCTCCTTGTGATTTGGCGACCATTGTAAGAATATTTGATTTCAATCTAAGTATTTGCATGATGTTTTCTATCTCTGATGTTTTCTATCTTTGATTTCAATCTGTGTTTACACTTAATAATCATTTGTAACCCGTGGCTTTGGTGTACTCTTGATTGGATTAAAAGTCTGTTTCTATGCCCGCTGCATCACGCGGGCTCTAGAATATTAGGATATGTTGCCCACAAAAGATTATCTCAATACAAACAATATACATGACTATGCTTATTATTATCTTTCATCCCATTCGATGTGCAGCTGCAGGTGGATCTTAAACCCTGGCCTATCTCCATCCATTGATTCAAACCCGTTATAAAGTAAACTAGATTGGTTCGGTAAACTAAGGTAAAACAAACAAACAAAGTCTTGTAGACGTGTCCTTTTTTATTACCTTTTAGAAGTGCTTTCCGAGGTTCGATTAAACCTAGGTCTTCTTGGGAAAAAGCTATTGTACTACATCTACGAATCCGGATCGAAGGTATGAGCCCCCACCGGTAGTCAGTCCAGAAATTTGAGCCAGCACCCGATGAAGCATCGATAAAGGCACTCATTTGAGCCCATAGATGGTGCGACTCCTCAACCGCACTTAAGCGAATGTCTGGAAAAAACATAAAGTTAGTCTAAAGAAGTTTCAGATACTCGGGGGGCTTTGCGAGAAAAACTTACATAGCATACTCTCGCTCACCCTAAAAATTTCTTCGAGAAGATATTCCTCACATTCTATGGTTTTCTTCGATTTGGAGAGGGTGACGTCTACTTGGGCCTTTATCACCCGAAATTCCCTTTCTAGCTATTTGATGCGGTGGATCTAGTTGGAATACAATGAAGGATCAACTTATCGGATGACTGTAGTAACATTGGTGGGCACATCCATTTCATCTTGTGAAGTTTGTTGACCCGAAGGAGCAGGAGACCTCGACGGAATAGGAGCAGCCAGAGGAACAGGAACAGTCGAAGGACCGGGCAAGTCAGATAATTTCTGAAGGAAGAAAATGTGAGAAAGAAATTAGCAAGAAAAATCCATTGGGCATACGGAATACTCAAACTTGTCGGATCAACCAAGGATACAAAATTTCATTGTTCTCCATAGAACTATAAAACTACACAAGAAACCAGGTTCATTACAAGTAGTTCAACATCAAACAAACTAGAGATTAAAAACTAGGTGGCGCCAATAGGAGCCGCATGAGAACTGGTCGAAGGAGCAGTAGCCAAAGCTTTGGCAGATGGAGAAGTGGCCAGAATATTTGAGAAATTCGTAGTAAGGGCATCGTCTTCTTCCTTGGACATGTCAATAAGCTCCCTAGAGAACTTCTTGATTTTCATAAAATAAGGCTCGAAGTTAACCTATTTGCCTGAGATGGTGACTAGGATTGAGGAGCTAACCTTATCCTAGTCGACCTTCTCACAATGCGCCAGGGCCAGGGCCATCGCACTCTCTGCGTCGCTTTTCGCCTGAATCAACCCGTAGCTAGTGAGAGGATTCATGTCGGCATTGAAGGTCTCTGTCAGGACGTTGAGGTCCAGCAGGACATCCTTGTTGGGGAAGATATCCGCATGAAGACTCTTGAAAGAGCGGCGAGAGCGGATTAGAAAATTGCGGGAATGAACACTATTTGCTTCCTAGATGCTTAGAGAATCCAACATAGGATCAACACATTTGTCCTCAACCAGTTTGCCTAAGTAATTGGTGATCTCTACAAACATAAAGAAAACACAAAAATTATGATCTGCAAAGCATATGAAAACTGTCAAAGTTACATTACGAGATAAAAACCTTACTGGTCAAGGAGCAGTTTAGCTCGTTAATCCTTTTCTGAAGATTTTCTTCCTGTCCTACCATAGTAGCACCTTAGGCCTCCCGCTTATCCGCCTCGGATTTATACGCTTCCCGAGATTTTTAAGTTCCACTTCAGTGGCCTTCAGTTTTGCTTCGAGATCATCTGCATGCTTCATGGAAGCTTCACGGATAATCTTGGATTCAGTAGCAACAAATACAGGAGCATATGAAATTATTCAACAAAACAAACTACAGGAACAAAATATTCACAGAACAAAAGCAAAGTATAAACAACCGTTGGTGGAAGAAGTTCATGTTGGATCCTAATAAAACGACTAGCCATTTTGACAATCTCGCACATTAATGGATGCAGAAAATAGAATCAGACTCAAATACTTTGGGGTACACAGCAAAAGCAAGACATGAAAAATATAAAGGAGGCTATCACTTACATGATTCATATCAGGTTTGGTCGGGTTTTCCGATAGGACTATCCCTTTGCCAGCATCCTTAGACTTCTTGTGGGGAGGAGCTTCGGGGGTCACCTCAGGAACTTTCAGGGACAGTTCACCCGCAACCTCTCCTTGCGGGTTAGCTAGATCCATCATTCTCATGGGTGACCCAGCGACGGCATCCGTCCAATCAACTGTATCAGCAATGGGCAATCTCTTGTAGAAGTTTTTTCCTCCTCCTTGCCACTAGTCTAGGACACAAGAAAATTTGATAAAGAAGTATAAAGAAAATAAAATTTCCGTGAAAGAACAAACAGAAACAAATACTTACAAGCCGACGCTTTGCACAAATTGAAGAAGCCCTATTTTCCTAGGAAGGGATGCTCTCAATGGTTGAACCATCCGTGGTTTGGCGGCACTCGAATCATCGGAATCCTCAATATCTTGAACGTCCATCTTTTCGTGTTTCCTCTTTCCTTGCCTAGCAACAACCTTGAAGGAATCAGAATTCACGGAAGGAACGACTTCAGTATGAGTACGCGAGGAATGGGAAACAAAAGTTTCATCGTGTTCCTCAATATCCCCGATAACATCATACTCAACAAATTCTTCGGATACCGTAGAAGTGTCAGGCAACTCGCCCTTTTCAGGCAAAGGAGGAAGGGAGTCTAGATGATCATGACCCTATGGAAGAAGCAAGACCATACAAACAAAAAATGAGATCGAGCAAAGGTAGAAGCAGATGAATTAGAAATAAGGAAGCAAACTTACATCAAGAAGAAGGTTCTTCTTGTTGAATGGTTCGACCCAACACTCTAATGGCACATCATCTTTCTTCGTGAGTGTGGTGAAGGATCTTACTCTTTTCTCGAGATTGGTGGTGAGAAAATTATCGGGGGAGATCCTCGTCGAGTCTTTCTTCCTAGAATATGTCCACATATCCGATAGTCTGGCTTTGAGAGGTTGTATGCATATTCGAAGGAAGTAGGTCATGATTTGCAAACATGAAAGCTCTTGCCTAGCTCGGGTGCGTAACTGGTCAATCCGGTCTAGCATCGGCTTGATCTCTTTCATTTCCTTAGCACTTGGGCACTATTCCTAGGAACTAATCCTCCTAAAGGTTTTCTTCGGGTCAAAAGGCGCCAACCCAAAGGGTTGACCCTCAACCTGTTGGTCCTTGATGTAAAACCACTTTCATCGCCAGTCTTGAACAGAATCTGCAAGCTTGAGATCAAAATAATCAATGTTCGAGCGGACAGAGATTATAGCACCACCAACCTCGCGAACAAGGGTATTGCTAGCATTTCTTCGAACAAAGAGAAAATGTTTCCGTAGGCCCTAGTGGGGATGGATCTCCAGGAAACACTCATAGAGAGTAATGAAGTAAGCTATGTGGAGGATTGAATTGGGCGTGAGCTGGTAGAGCTGCACGCCGTAAACAAAGAGGAGCCCATTAAGGAACTCGTGGACAGGAAGAGAATGGGCGTGGAAGAGAAAATATAGAAACATTACCCACCATCCCTGTTAGTGTGCATGAGTGGCTTCGTCATCGGGCAAATTGAAGGAGTTCTCGGAGAGGAGGTAGTACTCGTGGGCCTCGCGCAAATCTCGCATCGAGCACCTTCAGGGTTCCCACCCAATGGACCACGGTTTGGTGGCGGTAGCATCAACGGCGGAGGAAGTGCCCTTGCTCCTGTCCATGGCAATGAACTTTCAAGTGATTGTGCGTAAAAAACTATGAGCATAAATGCAAGAAGAAACAGTGGCACTGGTATAGATTTGGCGCAAGGAGGAAGAAGGCTAGCGGTGGAAGAGGGGATGAGTAGTAAAAACTCCATACCTCAGCGTTTATAAAGTACCAATCACAAGGCCAGGACCGTTGGATCCAGAACACGTGGCGTCGTGATAAAACCTAAGAACACCACATGTCCACAGTTGGGAAGGGATCAGCCATAAAAAGAGTTAATTACAGAAGTAATTTTGGAGAAAACCGTGTGATGCCTCGATTCCCGTGCAACATGGGGTCGTGCGGTCAAAGTCACCGCTGACGCGACCCCCACGCGTTGTCAGCCTGCATCATGGGCCCACCACTAAAATGTCCCATCGGGGTCAGTGGAATGTGACTAAGACAAGCCATCATCGTCAACAATGATGTTATGGTAAGCAATGAAAAATACTTTGGATGTCCTAACAAAGAACCTAGCAAAATAATTCCAAGGCTCGAGTCGAGAAAATTCCTCAGATGACATACTTGAGCCTACAATCGAGCACAAATATTTGACCATAGCATTGGGGGCTACTCCTGTCGAGAGCACTAGCCGTGCACCTGATAAAATGTTTTGATGATTCTAGAAAAAGAAGACCTGAGTTGAAAATTCCCTCAGATGATGAAGACTTGAGCCTACAATTGAATACAAATATTTGACTATAGCCTCAGGGCTACTCCCACCGGGGGCACTGACCGCACACCCGATATAAAAAAATGAAACTCCTCCAAATATGGCAACAAAGAGAATTAAAGACTTGAGCCTACAATCGAATACAAATATTTGACTGTAGCCTCGGGGCTACTCCCATCGGGAGCGCTGGCCGCACACCAATAGAAAAATGAAAACTCCTCCAGAGATGGCAACAAAGAGAATAAAAGACTTGATCCTACAATCGAATACAAATATTCGGCTAGAGCCTCGGGGGCTACTCCCATCGGGAGCACTGGCCGCACACCCGATAGAATAAAAGAAAAAAATTCCTCCTACGAAGACGATAAAACCTATGATAATTACACAAGTCCATCCTCAAATAGTTACTCCCATTGGGGGAATTTAGCAATACACCCGATAAAAATCAAGCTTACAAATTCAGCAATTCCAACAGCCAAACAAGTCAGTCGATAAATTATTACAAATTCTCAGATCGCGTCTGCCACGATAACATGTCTGAATGTCATGTCTCTCGACATGAAGGGAAGACCCTAGGATCTGTCCTGTGAGTCCTAGTAATCTCACCCGAATGTGTTCTGTTAGTAATTATCCGTATCCACGATACGATGAAAAATCTCGATGGACGCGTTGGGTACCCAAAAACATCAGCCTAGAATTCAGTACTCAATAAGCCCTCTGTGGCTCAAACTGAATTACACCATTATATAACGAATTCGAGTCCGGGGACTTCAGTTTGAAGTAGGTTCACGATGTCTTTGCCCAAGAGCAATTAACTGGTTCCCGATCCATTGGATGCACCAGACTCGTATTACCAAGAAAAACATGACAAAAAATCTATGAATAAAGTTTACTCGAATAAATCTTAGGGTCCAAATACTGAATATGTCTTTCAGACTCAACCCGAATCTACAATTTGGATGGAGTCTCGGTGGCTACTTGAAGGGTATTCGCAGTAGAAAACAAAAAAAAATATGGTAGAACTACCTAAACGCCCAGATCTATCTATAAATTAATGTAGTAACGGGAATAGAGGTTCGGTGACATACCCATGTAGACCAAACGTGGTTAATGTATCACAGGGAATGTGGTTGAAGTAGTCGAACTCGTAGTCTACCTCGAGATCGTGAAACTCCACGCCTTCTCCAACTGGTCCTCGCATGATAGCCCTGGCCCCACTATTGGTGGTGCTATCCGAGTACTCGCACACGTACAGTGTATGATGACGACTCCCGTTCTCCTTGATCCAGTCGGTACGTGGAAGTAGATCCTCTGGAACTGGGATCCAGCAGCACGATGGTGTGCTGGTGTTGTCAACTCTCTCGTGCGTAGTTCTTCGTGGAACCGCACTCTTGAGAGTCAATTGAAAAAGAGGAGGGAAAATTCCCTAAGGAAATAGTCCTTAGGAAATCCCCTCTTATTTTTGTGTGTCTTTTTTTCACCAATATAGACCCCTTTATATAGGCGGAAAAGTAGAACTCCATTCCCTCAAGTCCTCACGTGGGAATAAAGAAATTGGAGAGGAAGGGGCAACCGACGGTGGCCAGCAAGGCCTGCCCGCGCATGTGTCCCGTCCACTGCCTGGTGGCTAGCATGGTTGTCGCAAATGTGGGGTGGGCCTGGCCAGCATGGCCCGCTAGCTCGCACGACAGTCAGGTAGCGGTGGCCACTTGGGCCGACATGCGGCCTACAACCCGCCAGCGCCGAGCGGTAGCGACCGTGTGTCGCACTTGTGCGCATGCCAACGCATGCATGTGTGCCCGCATGGGCTGGCCGACAGCCCACCAACTGTAGCTTGGCAGCGACATCGTTTGCCCGGGGTGGCCTCCCTCTTGGGCTGGTTCCCTCGAGGGAATCAACCCATTAGTGGAGGTTGGCCCTCAATACTAATTTAAATATTTTATTTAGTATATATTAATTCATAATTAATACATGTGAATGCATATTTAAATCCCCATTAATCCGAAAACACTTTTCAGCTTATTCCTTCTTCTGATAAAACTTCGGATCCTCTTCAGAACTATTCCGACAATATTTTAATCAAAACAATTCTGATCCTGTTCTTTCTCATATGTGATCCCTTCTTTCCATATCGATCTCAGAACATCGGCAGACCCTTAAGTCCGTTACCCTACGGTTCAGGAATGTCATAGGCATGATCGAGATCACTCTCGATCAATGATCAATAGCGGGACCGGGATGTCCATAATGACCCTTATGCATTCCAGAGACTTTGTCATGTTCGAACCATAAACTATGTGTCTCTATCCCTTTGTTTCTTTGATACATTACTTATGTGAGATTCGATCTATGGTATCAACATACATCTCTCGTTACCAACAAGTCCACTTAACTCGTTATCGTGATATTGTATCCCTTGACCTAGTCAATGGTTGCAACCTATTTGGATACAGTCTCATTGAGTGGGCCCAGTGTATCTTCCCATCGGGCGGGTGAACAAATCCCGATCTTGATTCACAGACCTCAACTATTCCTCTGGAATACCTGATGCACACCTTTATGGTCACCCAGTTACGGACATGACGACTGATGTAATCAAAGTATCCATGGGAGACAGTGATTAATGTGATCTCACGGTCTAAGGAGAAGGTCACTTAGTTTTTGAGGATTGTAGCAATAAACCATGTGACTTGATCTCACTTCAATACTTCAAGTGGGTAATGTCCATCATATCATTCTCCAATAATATGACTCTGTTGTTAACTGGCATAAATGCTCCATGATCAGGAAACCTTGATCATCGGTTGCCCAACGAACTAGTTGAATAGAGGCTTAGGGACCTAGTTTGTTTACATAGCACACATGTATCAATGTTTCCGCTTGATACAATTATAGCACAGTATGAAACTATTATGAACTAATTTGAGATATGATAAATAAACCTATCATTCTCCCACTTTCACTAGATTACACTTTCAGGTCATATCCCTTTCAGTCTCCCACTTTTACTAGAGTACAAATAATCTAACTGCATTTTTACCGATCACAAACACAATGTTTTGATCATGCTTGCTTATAGGACCTTACCGTCCTTGATCTGTTTTATCAGATCTGTATGTCTTTTGCAAATCGTCAAGTGTCTCATAATTTTACACTTACCACATTATCTCATAATGTTCTCGAATTTTTTTGGTGACAGATTGAGGCTTCTATTTCTTAGTATTTCTAATGACGGTCGATTAATCATGAGGACTTTCATTGTCGTCATTATACTAGAAACTTGCTTGACTAAAGTCAAACTTCATGAGCCAAACTAGTTATACCTTTAGTTACTACTTAAATATCTATGTAGATCCTTTTCTAATTCCTAATGATCCGCTTACTATTGGTTCAGTGATTCATTTATCACTTTAGAACCTTCTCTGCTAAGAACCAAGGGTCACATTCTAGCCCAGGACACAACATGTTTATTCGTGGAAGAAACATATGACATATTCAAATAGGATGAGCATCATCCTTCTTTTTCAATCAACTTGTGTTGCTTACTTAAACATTTCACCTAGATTAACGAAACAACTTATTTTGTCCTTTTCCGAAACCTTTTCAGAATCTAATCTAGGGCATTCTGAATTCTTTCAGAATCCTATAAGAAACATTATGGATTTGATGTTTATTAAATATACCAGTATGTCTCAACAGATTTCAATATCTAATATTTTGTTCAACTTCATTCACAAACTATTTAACTTTTAAATACCACTAATCTCAAGTACGCCATTCACATATATGTCAAACATATACAAAGTGATGTTCGTCACGCTCCCTCTCAAAATGTCATCACATGTGAGTTCCTTTTCTGATATCCCTATAGTTCCCACTCAAATACTTCACAATTATGGACTTTCTCGATATTTTGGTAATCCCCAAAATCATTCGATCTAATCAAATCGAGAGTTTCATTTTAAGATGTTTTAGCATACATGTGATTTAACAAACCTTTTCATGTTTCATTAATTACAACCTTTCTTCAATTTCAAATTTTTAGAATTTGCAGTTTTGTTAAATCGACCAACAATTTATAATTGCATTTTAATTGCTAATTAAATCCATCGAACTTTAAGCATTGCTACATTTCTGTAGTTAACCATTAAATTTGTCAAGACATTCTTTACAAATCAATTTTTCAGGCCCTTCTTTAAAGTTGCATTTATTCCTTATAACTCCAAGTTATTTGGAAATTTATCACGAAACCACTTACTTTCACAAAGTCAAGTAATAATATTACTTTTGCAATCTTCAAACGTAATTTGATTTGGATTTCATGATTCTCAAATCATTATTGCACTTAGGTCCACCATCGCTTCTTTGCAAGTCGTAGGTATGTCATGTTCGAATAACATGTCAAGTGAATCAATGTATTTCCACCAATCTGGAAATATACCATTGAATCCTACTTTTCACGAGTAAAGTAAAACGCTATGTTCATAATCATTAGTTTCTCCCTTTTTCTTGTAGAGTTTAATTTCATGGAACACATTCCGTTGCGCGACTCTTATTGGGTAAGATTGAATATCTTGATTTTAAACTCTCACTTTCTTCCATCAAATTCTTATCGATAACCTTTCTTGATAAGGATTCCTTTTGAACTACAACCAGTTTGTTTTATGGAATGTTTGTATTCATAACTACTTATGAGTACATGCACAAAGACTTATTTGCAATGACTTTATCAAAGTCTCTAGAAAACTCGAACGTGCCACAATCCTTGTGGTGTTGTTTCCGCAAATCTGGATGATTTCCTAATTCTATGAGTGTTCGATAATTTTGTGGCTTATAGTTCTATATTTATACGATCACCTATTCATAGAATCTCTTTAGACCGTATGTATCTAATGCATTATGATTATGATGTTTGAGGTATATCAATACACTTTGATATATCAATCACATAATTTGTGAAACGGTTTTCACAAGTCATTCTTGTGATAAAATCTTAACTCAAATGCCATTCCTTTTGATCAAATCATAGAGACCTTCATTTTCTTATTAATGTATATCCAATTTTAATCTGAAGATATTTGAACATTTCAAACTGTTTTGAAAACCATGCTTACTCAAGAGAATACTATTGACGAGGGTTTAACTCATCAATGCCCATTGTTATGGACTTGGGTTTTGGAGAAGGAGGGAGTGTTGGAAGCATCAATCGACTAGCAAACAAGCACACAGGGAGACTCGAAGATTTACCCAGGTTCAGGCCTCATAGAGGTCCCTGCTCATGCTTGTCCGCTCGTGGAATTAACAGAGGAATCGAAGATTACAATGGTGCACAGATGCAATCTGGCGAGGGTTGTGGAAACTAGGGTTGCATGCGTCCTCCTCGCCGCCCCTCCTAGCCTTTATATAGATAGGCTAGGTCTCGGGTAGCAGGTCGAGTCGGTTACAGTTTAGGGTTTTCCCTTTAAACTTTCTACCTTTAGCTTCTTCTTGTTTCGCAAGCAATCGAGAGTCCGTAGGTTACTCGGTTTCTCCATTTGGGCCTTAGCAACGTCATGGGCTTCCGCTGTATTTAGGTCGTATATACCAAGCTCGAGTACCTGTAGGCTATACCCATGTCAGTAGCCCCCGAGTGTCCAGTGGAATCGTAGATTCGACTGGGGACTTTATGAAGCCTTTCGAGGGCATGATTGAGTATTTTTTCGACTCCTCTATTTGTGTCATAGGGATTGTTGATGTGTGTGCCTGATTTAACCGATGTATCGATATCAGTTAACTACCTTAGGTTAAAACAACGCAATCTACTCAAACTCGAGTCCCTGGACTCGAATTCGGAAAAGTGCTGGTGTAATTCGACTCAAGCCGCGGAGGTCTTACAGGAGTGGAATTCCAGTATATGGGTGTGAGCACTCGACGCGTCCATCAAGGCATGTTCATCGTACCTATAGGCACGGATACATTTCTAGTAGTGTGCAGCAAATGCATTGCCAGGCCTTATTCAGGTCTTATCTTCACGCTGCAAGCGCGGCATCCGAATTTTGTCATCGCAGAGATGATTCGGGTGACCCAGGAGACGCAGTCTCTTTGTAGGGAAAAATCCTGAGGCGGTGTCGCCATAAACTTTGAGTGTGTATGTTATCGACACACAGTACGATGTACAAATAATCATAGGGTGCGCGACCAGTGCTCCCTATGGGAGTAGCCCCCGAGTGCCTGGTTGAGTCGAAGACTCAGGCATGGACTAAAGAACTTTTGCGACTGTTGTCGTCTTTTTCTTTGCTGGTTTCAGTCGAATTTATTTCCGGCGCTCCCTATGGGAGTAACCCATGTCCATTGTCGAATCGCGGATTCGAGTGATTGGGTATGCTTTGAATGTCCATATTCCTGCAGAAGAGAAAAAGAAAAAATCGTAGGGTGCGCGACCAGCGCTCCCTATGGGAGTAGCCCCCGAGTGCTTGGTGGAGTCGAAGACTCGAGCAAGGACTAAAGTAGTCGAAGTCTTCTACTACTCAATTTTGATGACATCAGTGCTGACGATCTGCTGATCTCAGTTGCCCGCGTGAGTGGGTTTGACGGGACGTGACGAGCGGTGGGTCCCATTCTCTGACCCTAACTTTACCGGGCGTGCGTAATCTTTGTTTTAACTGCGCCTCCTTGATTTCCACGCGTAATGGGGGTAGTGGGGGACGGTTCGTGCTTCAGGTCCTCCACGTGTCGATCACGATGGATGCCATGCGTCTGATAGGGTTTCTGCTGGTCGTTAGATTACATCTTCCAAGGGGTTAAGTAGCAGTGTTGCGGCGGTAATTTTTTCCATCTGCTCTTTTCTCTGCCTTTGCCTTCGTCGCCATTGCTGCTGCTCCTCTGCTCTCTAGAGTTCATCTTCTTCGTGGCACTGGACCAGCTCCGCGTATTCCCTAGTTACTTCCTGCGGTCGCATCGCCACCGCAAGATGGGGAAGAAGAAGGAGGTGCCGCGGCTGAATCCACCGCCGCCATTGTTGCTGCCAAGAAGAAGGGCGGCTCCACCGCCGCGGGCACCAGCACCGCCGTCGCCGGGAAGAAGAAGGGCACGCGCACTCGCGTCACCAATGGCGTGTAGCACACGTCCATCATCAAGTCATCTGAGCTTCGTCTCCTGCGCCAAGACGGAGTTCTTTCTTCCACGGCCAGTGACTCGCGAGTCCCAGGTGGTGAGGTAACTCCTTGTCCTCCGGCTAGTTTCCGGGTGATGTTCCTAGCATTCATCATCCGCGGTCTTTCTCTGCCCCTGCATCCTTTCTTCAGGGGCCTTCTTTGCTTCTATGGGCTCTAGCTGCACCAGCTGTCCCCCAACTCCGTCCTCTATGTGGCTTGCTACATTACACTTTGCGAGTGCTGGCTCGGAATCGAGCCACACTTTGGTCTCTTCAAGCGTCTCTTCAAGCTGAAGCGCCAGTCGGCGTCTGGATCCGTAGTCTACGATGTAGGAGGCTGCGGTATCCACATCGACTCCTCCGTCACGTATTTTGACATCGAACTCATGGCGTCCGTCCAAGGGTGGAGGGACAAGTGGTTCTACATCCGCGACCAGAAGGCCGATGGAGACCACTTCGGACTCACACCTTTCGATCCCGTGACGCCGTGCAGGAGGAGGCGCTCCTAGAAGAACGTGGTGATGCCCGGCGAGTCTGCGGAAACAGATGTGCTATACGAGCGCATCTGCGACCTCGAGAGTCGCATGGGTAAAGAAGAGGGAGGATGCGCCCTTATTCGCACGTGGTTGCGCCGTCACGTCCAGCCCCTGTAGGCCAGAGTCCACCCTATGTTCCAGTGGGCTGGCACGGACGATGTCACTCACGTATCTGCCGATGGCATTTCCGCGAGTGAAGTAGATAAAATGGTGCGACTAGTCACCAAGTACACTACCAAGGATGTGCTCCCCACTGAGCCAGTTGTACCTCCATTCGATGTTGCTAATCCCTCCTCCTGAGGTACGATTGTGCTACGAAGTAGCTTTGTTTGTCGAATGCTTCTTTTTTTCTTGACTTGTGCTGATTTGTTTCCTGTGTGCAGGATTGGAAGGTGTCTCCCTGTATGCCCCCTCTTCTTGAGGGGGTTATTCCTCGTGAAGCTTTAGAAGAGGACAAGACGGAGTCGACCGTCCCATCTGAGGGGGAGGAGGAAGCCCCCGAGTCCAGCAGTCCGGACACTCACAAGCGTTCACGGAGTGAAGATTCGGATGCGTCATCTCCTTCGACACCGGAAGGCCCAGCTATTGGTGTGGAGTCGCCGATACCTGCCGTTCCTGTGAGTGTTGTGGCGCCATCTTCCCGCAAGAAGATGCGGCAGCCGAAGGAGTCGTCGTCAGAGTTGGAGGGCCAAACCTTCGATTTTGACAAGTTTGATTAGTAAGTACACAATTCTTCTCTTTGGTTCTTCTTTGAAGTTGTGTTTTCTTGATATTGGTTTTGTTCTGTAGTCAACCGGCGTCGTCATCTTCTAGCGACGTCCAGTTTTTGAAAGAATCTGGAGTCGCGGCCTCCAAGGCCAAGAAGGTGGCTGAACGGACTCCTTCTCCTCCATTAGTGGCCCACTCAGGGCACAATTCATCAAGTTCTCCACACGATGTGGAGCATTACATGGTTGTCTTGACGACTGCGCGTCAATCAACTTCAGAGTCACTGGAGGATCACGTACGTGTAATGTTTCATTTTATGATTTTTGCAGTCAAATTTATCATCCATACCATCTGCTGATCCTTTGTTGTTTCTCCCGTCGCAGCTTATTGTGAAGGAAGTTGCTCGCCTGGCAGAGAAGGTGCTTGCAATGGGTCGCCAGCATGCATTGCTGGACAATCGCCATCGCGTGGTTGAAAGTGAGTGTTTTTTTGCTTCTTCTTCTTCCTTGTGGTATACTCGACTGACGGTCAGTCTTTATTTATTTCACAGCCGAGCATAACGTACTCCTTCGTGATGCCGCTTCCCTCGAAAAGGCGCTCACCGTGGCGGTGAAGGGTCACGATGAGGCAGTCGCACCATTTGACGAATCGCGGAAACGCGAAGAGGATTTACGCGCCTCCATCGTGGCTAGGGAGAAGTTGTTCGAAGAACAACTTTTCTCGATTGCCAAGGCTCTTTCAGGTACTCCTTCGTCTGGATTTTCGTCGTGTCCCTTCTTTCGAATTTGTTATTGTGCTAACTTTTTGTGACAACACTTTGCTCTTGTGTAGATGCCGACGATCTGAGCTTCGACGCCCAGGCTCTCCGTCGTGATGATGCCTTGGCAGGTGTCATCGCGGCAGTCAAAGATCGTAGTGCTTCCATCCAGGGGACGCTGATCAAGGCCAAGGGCGTACTCATTCGCCTCCGTGAGGAGCTGGCGCCCAAAGCTGAGTTAACTGAAAATGTAGATGATCTGGTGGAGTCCCTTGGTGAAGGCATTCCTGCAGGCTTCAAGAACTCACTCCGTGCGGCTGGCGCTTCTATGTCACTCGCAATGGTTTAAGCCCATGGAGTCGAAATTGCTCCTGTTGCGGTCTCCAAGGCAATGTCCGTCAGCGCGGATGGCCAACAGGTAGTTTTTGCTCCTTTTGCAACTGCCTGTGGCAAGTACGAGCCGCAGCTGATCAACACAGTCGAGAAGTACTCTGAGGAGTTGCAGCGAGCCAAGAAGGCGGCGAAGGCTGCGGCGTCAGGGGCCGGTGGGAAGTCGGTGGCGTCTGATACTGGCACAGACTCGATGAGGCCCCCGAAGCCGAAGTCTAAATCGAAGAAGCCGGTTGCTCCTCAGTAGTCATATTTGTAATAGTTAATAGCTTGACTCCTTTTGTCTTGAACATGCCGTTGGCGGGTGTATCTGTTGATATTTTGTTACGCTTGAATGCACTTTGAGTGTTTGCCCGTGTATTGCTTGGTCTTCTTATTATCTCTTGCTTGGCTTGTGATAGGGCACATCGAGTGGTCCTTCGAGTGAACCTCGGAACGTGCCATCCACTGATGATACCTTAGCGCAATCGCGCTCAAGGGTGGATGAGCTACCTCTGCTCTCGCGACTCCGTGACTGCGTGAAGCAGTTGGAGCGCGAACTGCCCATGCTCCGTGGTAACGTGGATGTATGGAAGTTGAGGGCGGAGAAAGCCACTGCCCGAGAGCAATATCTGCTGGGGGAGGTGACGCGGCTGGGTGAATAATTCAAGTGTTAGCTTTCTACTTCCTTATCTTTTCTTATAGCCACTCGCGGTAGTTCTTTGTCTTCATACTTTTGCCTTTGCTTGGTATAGTTGTCAGTGCACTCCATCCGCAAGATGAGAAGGACAGGATTGTCGTTCGTATGAATGACCTGACCCAAGAGCAGCTTCAGGCAAGTGGGTATTTCTGGGTGGATCATGACCGCGCAATCGCACTGGCGACTCTGTAGGATCGTGCGTCGTGAGTGCTTCATTTCCTGAAGAAATCACAATCGTGCTTAAGGAATATCTATCAGACGATGTTTCCGCTAGATGTCGTTCCATCGAGCCTGCTGGCCCTTCTTGCAAAATTTCAAGACTTGAGTGTAGTCCGCGAGTGTGTACGGCAACAGTTAGTGGCTGGTGCCAGGGCTGCCCTGTCACTGGTGCGACTGCACAGGCCTGATGTGGATGTTGCAGCGATTGCTGCTGGACCGCCAGCGCCGCCAGCAGGTTCGACTTGGAACATGGTTCCTCACTACCAGGCGGTGGATCGCCCAGCGGAGGAAATTGTCGACTTCTTCGAGGAGAGCAGACAAATTTTTTTTGTTGCAACAGTAGTTTAGTTTGTATCCTGCACATAGTTACACCAGTGTTGTAAAGTTCATATATATATGCTATGTATAATTGATTGATATTGATGTATATAAAGAGCTTGTTAGCTCGTATGTTTTGCGAGTGCGTTGCACAATGCGATTCCCTTTCGTTAGCCTGACTTGTGTTTTATCTCAGCACCTTGCCAACCTGCCAGGTGCATTGCAACTGGGTTGGTGTTTGTCAAAGGTTCGATTGGTGCGTCAGCTACTCAGGATATGGCGTTGGTTCGTGGAACAGATGTGTATAGGGTGGCGTAGCCCCTGAGTAGATAAATTGCGAAAAATAAAAGAACGCGGAGTTTGGGGCACTTAGCTTTATTTATTCGTAGGATGGTACGAGGTACAATGTGTGGCTAAGTAGCCTTGGCTAAATAGCCTTATTTGCAATGTAAAAAATAAAAGACGGCTAAGGGTAGAAGCGCCGCAGCTGCGCGACGTTCCAGGGGTTGGAGTACGCGACTCTTATCTCGAAATCTTTAAGGCGCGTATGGTCCCTCCCAGGGGGACTCGAGCTTGAGATTCCCTTGGTGTTTCAGTCGCAGGACCAGGTCTCCTTCGACGAAGGACCTGGGGCGTAGCCTTCTGTTGTGGTAGTTGTGCAGGTTCTGCTGGTAGATCGTTGATCTTTCCGCGGCGATTTCCCGTGCCTCATCAAGGAGGTCGGCGGAGTCTTCGAGTGCAAGAGTTGATTCCTGCTCGCTGTAAGCGACCACTCGTGCTGCTTTGTATCGTACCTCTGTGGGTAGCACCGCTTCAGCACTGTGCACCATGAAGAACGGGGTGTACCCTGTGGCACTGTTTGGGGTTGTGCGTAGGCTCCAGAGTACTGATTGCATCTCGTCTAGCCAGCATCCTGCAGCTTGTTCGAGTGGCCTAAGGAGTCGCTTCTTGATTCCGCCATAGACGAGCCCGTTGGCCTTTTTGACTTGACAGTTGGTCTGTGGATGAGCTATAGAGGCATAGCTTACGTTGATTCCTAGGTTCTCGCAAAACTCTTGGAACTCCTTGGAGGTGAAGTTCGTCCCGTTGTCCGTGATGATGCTATGTGGCACTCCGAAGCGATAGACGATGGATTCGAAGAACTTGAATGCGATGGCTCCTGACTGGTTAGTCACCGGCATGGCCTCTATCCATTTGGTGAATTTGTCAACTGCGACCAAGAGGTAGACGTAGCCTCCTCGCGAGGACTTTGGGAGCTTGCTGACCATGTCGAGTCCCCATTGTGCGAAGGGCCAGGCCAATGGGATTGGCCGGAGCTCCACGCTAGGTGTGTGTGGTTTGTCCGCGAATCGCTAGCAAGCGTGGCATTTTTGGACGATGTCCTTGGCGTCACGCATGGCCGTAGGCCAGTAGAATCCAGCTCGTAGAGCTTTGGTGACGAGGGCGACTGTCGGCGTGGTGCCCGCAAGTCCCCTCATGGATGTCGAGGAGGACAGCTCTTCCATCAGCGTTTGAGACGCATCATTGGAGTACTCCTGTGATGTTGCGCTTGTATAGTTCGCTGTTGATAACAGCGAATTCCTTGGATCGCCGCGCAATGTGCTGTGCGTCAGTCGGGTCGTCCGGTAGCCTCTTGCTGAGAAGGTATGTGATGTACGGTTGAGTCCAAGATGGCTCGATCATCATGACACTCATTGGTCCTTCGAGTCATGTGTCAAGCTCTAGGGTCGTCGAGTGCCATTGGCTCACTGGGCGGCGCAGCCCACGAGTCTGTTGTTGCGCTTGTTTTCTTCTATATAGCCTTTGGCTTGATGGAGCATTCGCAGATGCGCTCGAGAAATACCCCAGGTGGTATGGGGCGCAGGTGGAGCCAATGTTGGCGAGTGCGTCTGCCTCTTCATTGCTTTCGCGGCCTATGTGCCGCAGCTCGCAACCATCGAAGTCCCCTTCGAGTGTGTCATAGAGGTCGTGGTAGGCGATCATATTGCCGTTCAGTGCGTCGCACTCGTGCATTGTCTGGTTGACGACCAGCTTGGAGTCGTCGTATATTATGAGACGCTTGGCGCCGCAAGCTTTTGCCATCCTCATCCCGTGTAGCAGGGCCTCGTATTCAGCTTCGTTGTTGGAGGCGGTGAACTGCATTCGCAGAATATACTTCAACTTGTCTCCCTGGGGCGATGTTAGTATGACACCTGCGCTAGCTCCGTCCTTTCGCTTGGATCCGTCGAAGTGCATTGTCCAGAGGTAGGACATATCTAGTTTTTCAGGGAGCTAATTCTCCATCTAGTGCACGAGGAAGTCAGGGAGAACTTGCGACTTAATTGCGTCGCGCTTTTCATATGTAATGTCTTGTGGAGACATATCGATTCCCCAAAGCGCGACTCGTACAGTGGCATCGGGATTGTTGAGGATATGTCCAAGCGGGGCGTCGTTGACCACCATGATTGGGTGTTCCTGGAAGTAGTGGCACAGTCGCCTGGCTATCATGAAGATGCCGTATGCCAACTTCTGGTAGTGCGGGTACCACTGCTTTGTTGGCGTGAGTACCTTGCTGAGGTAGTAGACTGGGCGCTGTACCCCGTGGACCTTGTTGTCTTCGGCTCGTTCTACCACGAGCACCATGTTGACTACCTGGTTGGTGGCGGAGATGTACAGCAATAGCGGTTCCTTTTTGCGTGGGGTCACCAGTACTGGTGAGGTGGACAGCAGACGCTTGAGGTCTTTGAATGCTTCTTGTGCCTCGTTGGTCCACTCGAACTTGTCAGTTTTGCGGAGAAGTTGGTAGAAGGGCAGTGCATTTTCACCCATTCGACTGATGAATCGACTGAGCGCCGCGATTCACCCAGCCAGCTGCTAGACACCTCTTATGTTCTTTGGCTTCTCCATGGCCAATATGGCTTTCATTTTCTTTGGGTTCGCCTCGATCCCTCTCGCGAAGATGAGATACCCGAGTAGTTGCCCAGATGGTACGCCAAAGGCGCACTTGTCCGGATTGAGCTTGATCCGGTAGCTGTCGAGATTGGCGAAGGTTTTGCGTAAATCGTCGATTAGTGAAGCTTCCTCTTTGGTCTTGATTACGATGTCGTCAACATAGACTTAGATGTTGCGACCAAGTTGGTTCTTGAGTCAAGCCTGCATGCACCGCTGATAGGTTTCTCCTGCGTTTTTTTAGCCCGAAGGGCATTGTGTTATAGCAGAACACACCAAAAGGCGTTGTAAATGTTGTTTTCTCTTGATCCTCCTCCTTCATTTGAATCTGATTGTAGCATGAGTAGGCGTCGAGGAAGCAGAGGCGCTCAAATCCCGTGGTGGAGTCGATGATCTGGTCGATTCGTAGTAGCAGGAAGTGATCCTTCGGGTAGTGCTTATTTAGAGAGGTAAAATCCATGTATCCATGTCCTTTTTTGGTACTAGCACTGTATTGGCGAGCCAAGTGCTTTCCTTGATCTCGCGTATGAATTTGGCGTCGAGGAGTCTGTTGATCTCCATCCCGGCCGCTTTTGCTCTTGGCTCAGACAGTCGCTGAATTGTTTGTTTGACTAGCCATGCGTCTGGGTTGACATTGAGTGCGTGCTCGGCGAATTCCCTGGGAACTCCTGGCATGTCCACTGGACACCAGGTGAAGATTTCCCAGTGCTCACGGAGGAATTCGACAAGCGCGAGTTCCTATGCATGACTCAAATTGTTGGCGATGAGGGTCGTGTTGGCGGGGTCCGATGGGTGGATCTGAACTTTCTTCGTGTGCACTGACGAGTCGAAGGATAGGTCGGGTGAACTTGGTCGGCTCAGGGGAGGCAGACTGTTGTCTGTCGACTCCTTCAATCTTGCGAATTCTTCCTACATGCCGAAGGACTGACAAATTATGTTGAATTCCCTGTCGCAACTGTTGGATCTCTCGAAGCTCCCGTTGATTGTGATGACGTCGTTGTGGCCTGGCATTTTCATTTGTAGATAGGCGTAGTGTGGTACTGCCATGAACCTGGTGAACGCAACACGTCCGAGGATGCAGTGGTACTGTGAGGGCCAGTTGACGACTTCGAAGTCGATGCGTTCGCATCGAAAGTTTTTTGGCGTGCCAAAGATGACATCGAGGTTGATTTTGCCAAGGCGGTATACGCCCTTGCCTAGGACGATGCCGTGGAATGTTGTGTCCGAGGCGTCTAGGCAGGTCAGAGGGATCCTCATTGCTCGCAAGGTACTCGCGAACATAAGGTTGATGCCGCTTCCGCCGTCCATGAAGACGTGACTCATGTCGAAGCCTCCAATTTGTGCCTCGAGTACGAGGGGACAATGGCCTGGACGAGGTACTTGGCGCGGGTGGTTGCACTTGTCGAAGGTGATGCAGGAGTCGCTTCCACTGAGGTACTCAGTGGTGGATGGTGGTGAGTTTGTTGCCAAATTGACTTGGCGAGTGATGGCCTTTTGCACCAGATTGGAGGGGCGGCCTTTTTGGATCATCATGGTGCCCATGGTCCGTGGGTACGGCTCGCCTCCATGATGCTGGTCAGGCACAGTTGCGGTTGGCGGTGGTTCGGGTGGTGGTGGAGGAGCTCCATGTGCCACAGCGCCTGGGGTGGCCCTGTAGCCCCTATTGACCGCGTCGCGATTCATCCGAGCCAGGCCCTCATGAAGTTTGAGGAACTCGCAGCAGTCCTTGAGGAGGTTGCTGGATTTCTTTTTGCCATCATGCTTGTCGATGTAGAAGTGCACGGTGCATGGCCCGGACAGCTTATCCTCAATGGATGTTGCGGGTGCCTCGTCGCGAGTGCGGCGCTACCATACTTGCGTGGTTTTCCCGGAGTTGCGGTGTCCACCGCTGCGGTAGCCGCTGTTGCGGTTGTCTTCGCGTCTATCGGCATAGCCGGCTGCTTGACATCATCGCGGTCATCGTAGATGCGCATTCGATTTTTGCTTCGGCGATTGCGTCTGCGCTCGAGTTCTGCTTCATCGTCGGAGTGGACATGATTTTTCACCGAATCTTCTCCATCTGCCCACCGATTCGTGATTTCCATCAGGTGGTCAATGGTTTTGGGCTTCGAGCGGCCCAACTCCTCCCTGAGCTCTATGCGACGAACACCGTCGTTGAATGCGCCAATTGCCCGGTCCTCCAAGATATTTTCCGTGGAGTTCTTGATGATGGACCACCTCTAGATGTACGAGCGTAACGATTCGCCCGATCTTTGCTGGCAGCATCTCAGCTCTTCGATTGATGCGGGCCTCTTGTAGGTGCCCCTAAAGTTACGCACAAAGCTATAGACCAGCTCATCCCAACTGCGAATGGATCCGCGTGGGAGGTTATTGAGCCAAGCTCGGGCGACGCCCTGCAGCTGTAACTGCAGACATTGCATGGCTGTGCTTCAACTCCCACCGTGGAGCCCGACGGAGGAGATGGGGTCTTCCAACCAGATTTTCGGGTCCTGCAGGCCGTCAAACTTTGGGTTCTCTGATGGGAGCTTGAACCCCTTGGGCATTCGCTTTTGCCTGATAGCCCTGCTGAAGCATCTGGCGCCATAGAGCTCCATGTCTTCGTCTTCTGAGTCAGTCGATCAGGCGCGTCGCGCCCTTGACTTGTCGATCTTGCGCTGCGTGATGTCATCGCGCGTGTCGTAGTCGTGGTCGTGTCGCCGTTAATGACCCACAAGTATAGGGGGTGTATCGTAGTATTTTCGAGGGAAGTGAAACCCAATTTATTGATTCGACACAAGGGAAGCCAAAGAATATTTATAAGCCTTAACAACTGAGTTGTCAATTCAGCTACACCTGGAAACAATCTTGCTCATAGCAGTTTATCAGTAGCAACAGTTTTGTAGTAGGAATAGCAAAGTAGCAGCAGTAGTAAAGTAAAGACAGCCGTAACAATAGCAGTAACAGTGGGATTCGAGTGCGGTAGGCATAGGGATGGATAGACGGGCATTGCATGGACAATACAATTCACATAGCAATCAGAACAAAGGGCAATTACAGATAAATAAGATAAAGCATCCAAATACTAGATAATCCTAGGCATGTGTTCCATATATAGTCATACGTGCTCGCAATGAGAACTTGCACAACATCTTTTGTCCTGCCAGCCCGTTTGCAGCGGGGCCTCAAGGGAACTACTGGCAATTAAGGTCCTCCTTTTAATAGAGCACCGGAGCAAAGCATTAACACTCCGTGAACACATGTGATCCTCACATCAAAGCCATTCCCTCTGGTTATCCCGACTTATATCGCTTCGGGGCCATTGGTTCCGGATAACAACGTGTGTATACAACTTGTAGATAAGACAACAAACAATACTATCATAATGAATCAATAACATGTTCAGATCTGAAATCATGGCACTCGGGCCCTAGTGAAAAGCATTAAGCATAACAAGTCGCAACAAAGTCATAAAGCACTAATAAAAGATACTAGGCACCATGCCCTAACAATCTGATGCCATTACATGAACGATCTCATCCAATCCCTACCATCCCCATAGCCTATAGCGGGGGATTACTCACTCATAGATGGGGGAAACATGGATGGTCGATGGAGAAGCGATGGTGATGATCTCCTCCAATTCCCCATCCCGGCGGGGTGCCAGAACGGAGTTTCTGGTGCTGTTTCGTGGAATCTGGTGGTGGCGGCGGAGCGGAACTCCTTTTGGAAAAACATCGAACCCCTTGAGTTTTTAGGTCAGAAGGCAACTTATAGGCGAAGAGGGAGACCGAGGGGGAGTCTGGGGAGGCCAAACCACCCCCTGGCGCGGCCTGGGCTAGCCCGCGCGGCCAGGTGGTGTGGCCTGGGCCCAGCCCCCCTCCGTCTCGTATTCTGGCTCCGGGAGTCTTTTGGTGAAATAGGATTTTTGGCATATTTTCCGTGATTTTTCCTGATAGTTGATTTTCTGCACAAAAAGTAGACACCAATGCAATTCTGCTGAAAACAGCGTCAGTCCGCGTTAGTTGCATCCAAATCACACAAGTTTAGAGGAGAAACAATAGCAAAAGTATTCGAGAAAGTAGATACGTTTTGGACGTATCAACTCCCCCCAAGCTTAGCTTATTGCTTATCCTCAAGCAATTCAGTTGAAAACTGGGTGCGATAAAAGAACTTTCACGAACACATTTGCCTCATATGATGTATATATTCTTAGCATGTGATCAACTACTTAGACAATTCATAATAAGGAGTATGCAACTAAGTTTACTTAATAGGCAAGCTATGAAAATATTCCAACTCAAACATAATAAGTAGCATGAAGCATAAACATAAGCAATATTACAATGCTCATAAAAAGGTATGATAGAGTGGTATGTCGCTTGCCTTTGATTTAAGGCACCTCTGAAGTTCAGGTGAAGGCTAGAAGTAAAGATATCAAAGATACAAGCATCAAAATCATAACACAAATAATCAAGTTTTGAGACAAGCACAAAGAATGACAACTATGCTCTCAAGAAGGTGCTCAAAGAATATGTGGAGACTCAACAAGTAAAAGAAAAGGTTTTGAATAGTTTGAAAGGCTTCCAAATGCTGAAAGTATGGTACTCGTTAGCTTTGAGCTCTCATTGCCCCTATCATAAGCATCTTTAAATGGTTAAGGTTAAAGTGACACAACTAAGAGGATATGCTTGGCAAGTTATAAATCGAAGTCTCATGCCCCTTACTTACGAAGACCAATCCTCATGCTACTCAACTTCAGTCACAAGTAAGCTCTTGTCATTGTAAGTATATACGTATCATAGAGAACCGCCAACGGGATACCCCTTGCACATGACACATGAGTTATCCCATATCCAAAATGACAAGGCAAGCAGACAATGAGCATCTCAGCGATCTTTTTATTTACTATGTGCATAGATTTTTATTGAGGATGCTTCATAGAATGCTCATTATGGTTATGCTGCAAGTTTCCACCATGATTAGGCATGGCTTAGGCTAGCGGCCCAGGCGTTTCTCTAACATACATACAAACTCCATGATCTTACAAGTTCCACTTTTATTTCACACCGCCGAGATCCATAAGCAAAAGAACATGATACCAATGAGGTACTAAGTACCAATGAAATGTTGAAAACGTTCCCCATGATACATGGTTCTGCTAACTTCAACTTATAAAGCGCAAGCATATACGCACCAAAGAAGGATGCAATTGTTCAGGTTTATTAAATGCAAGAAAATAAAGTGTGCCATCAAGTTCGTGAGAGCTTTACTAACTAACTTTCTCATAACAAGCAAACATTTTATTCGGAAGAAAAACAAGGCATATTGAATATGCACGGAAGTAGCAAATGATGCTAATAGGTAGGTATGGTGGACACGTTGGCAATATTTGGTGTTAGGGAGTTGGAAACATGAGTAAAACATACTCAGTGAAAGTGAAGGCTAGCAATAGTAAGGGAGCGACAAACGAGAGAGCAATAGCTGTCATAATCATGCTTGCAACAAAACAGGACTAATCATGGCATGAAAGTGATTCAAGCCTCGAGGCAAAATAATTCATCGAGGCAAATGAAACATTCAGAGGAGGATACCACGGTGTCATACCAAATTATGAGTAGAGTAATGCAAGCAAACATTCATAAGACATGCTACAAACTATTAGCAAGTTGGAACTAATCATACGAAAGCAAGAACTACTAAGCATCCAAAGATAACATACACCTTACACGAACAGACTAAGCACACCCACAGTGATGAGTATATGTACAAAAATGAAAACAAATAGAGTTCGTTACCAACCTCTTACCACGCCTCAAGTTGTCATTAATCCTCATTATTGCTCTTCACTTGTGTGGCTTGAATAATAATATGAAACCAAATTCCACTGAGGACTGTTGAACCCTGCAACAAAACTCACAAAACCAAAGAAGAACAACAAATATTTTTGGTGTTTTCGATTTTTTAAACAAGAACCAAAAAGGAAGAACAAGCAAAGCAAAATCTTTTTGGGTTTTTCGAATAGTTCAAACAAAGCAAAAAGGGAAAAACAAACCAAGGCAAAAAGAAGAAGAAGAAAACAAAGAGAAACAACAGAAATATTTTTGGTCTTTTTGTGTTTTAGAAAGCAAAAGCAAAGAAAGAACGAAAGCTAAAAAGAGAACGAAACATGAATATACAAAGTACCGATGCAACATGATAAGGAGATGAGTGCGGTGTCGGCGTACCTCCCCCCAAGCTTAGGCTTTTGGCCTAAGTGGGTATCAATCCCAAGCCGGCCAGGATGACATGTCACCGTAGTATGACGAGGAGGTGCCCACGTCCTGGTGCTAGCTCGAGTACGTCCCTCCGTAGTGTGCGGAGTAATCGTAGGAGGGAACATCCTCCTGATGCTGCTCGTGGAACCCCAGCAAGCGAAGCTACTCGTCAACCTCCTCCTTGGAGCGCGACCACGGTCTCCTGTGAACACTAAACAAAGAAGGATGTGGCAAAGGGATCTCCCTTTCATCCCCGTCAGTGAAAAGCATCATATATACTAGATCGTTCAAATCAGAAGTAGCGGTGACAAAGTGATGAGTTTTCATAGCAACAAGGTCAAGCCTTTGTGGTGCCAGTACAGTATCATTGGGGTCCACTAAAAGGCCTAATGCATTGACCATACGCGAGGCAATGATGCCCCCATAGATAGGCCCCCTAGCAGCTAGGCGGCAAGCAATAAGCGAGCCAAGGTGTACCGAGTATCATTGTTAAGCGCAGCAGCAAGGAAGGCTAAATGATAGTTGGAGATATTACTTGTGTTCTCCCTACCCAGTATGCTAGTAGCAAGATAATATGCAAAGTATCTAAGAGCAGGGAGTTGGATATTTCTTATCTTTCCACGTTGCGCCACGCGGTCATCATCATTGGTCACCCCTCGGTGAAGCTCTAGTAAATCAGCGGGCCGCCCTTGAATTTTCTTCACGGTCCCTGCCACGCTTACACCTACAATACTGCAAAATCTCTCCAAAGGCATGGTGAAGGGCAGATTATAAATTTTGAAAGAGATAGTTGACTGATAGGATGTGTTAGTAAACGCGAAGCTCTCAACAAGGTTTTGGTGAGCATAGCATATTGCTCACTCTCAACTTGCATATATGAGGTCAAACCAACCCTCTCAATCAGTAGCAAGAAATCATCAAGAATTCCTGCAGCTTGTAAGAAAGTAAAACAAGGAAAAGTGGATAGGTGAGCATCCCCATCATCCCTTTCATTACCAATACGAGTTGCAATGAGATCTTCGTTGTATGATGGCCTAAACTGAGAGGTTGATCTTGAGGGCCTCGACCTCCTGGGTGCATCACTCTCAAATATCTCTCCAAAGGTATGGTTGTTCATGCTTGGTATTCTGAAATTTAAACACCTATTAAACAAGTGATTGCAAAGTAAATATAATGAAGGATTCTACTCATAGGGACTTGCAAGAGGCCTAAACATGCATCAAAACTATATTTCTAAGCATCAAACAAGCTTACTAGCCCTCATAACCTGTCACCTACAACAGCAAAATACTCAATATATAATCCACTAAACACAAATCTACTTGGACAAGGGGAGGAGTCACATACCAGGGAACAAATGCTCCAAATTTCAGCAAGAAAGATGGGCTAAGCAAGGAGATCAAAAAAATTGAGAGCAAGCACAACAAGAACGCGATTTTGAGCAATGAACTGGAGTTTGCTCAGGAGAGAGAAGAAAGTGGCAGGTGAGAGACTTAGTGGGGGGGCAGGGGTGGCCCACACCAGGGCATGGCGCCACCTAGGGCAGGCCGCGCCACCAGGTGGTGTGCCTGCCTGGTGGGTCCCCCTAGTACCTCCCAGGCACTCCTCTGCCCCTTTTTTCATGTAAAAATTTAATATGAATTTTCTGGAATTTTTCGAGACACTTTATTTTTGGGCATTTTCAGGCATAGAAGAATGATTTTCTGACAGACAGATTTTTTTTGGAATGATGCAATGACAAAACAAGGCTAGAACTACAAAAGTTCTAAGACACTCTGACAAGCAAGCAACTAACAACAAAGAAAACTAAACGAAAACAAAAACTAAAATGGATGTCAATAGCAATAAACGGAGATAATCATAGTTGTAAGTTCTATCTCGTTTTAAAGCAGCTGAGATGAATGCTAGATCATACGAGGATAGTTTATTAACAGTTTTCCTAGCGAGAACACACTTGGCAATAAAGTAAGCAAAGTAGCGAATAGATGGGAGATGAATGTTACGGATTTTTCCACTCTCCTTTGAGAAGCTGCTCCCTTGGCAAATCTCCGCATACAAGTCCATGAGTGGTGTAGGCCGCTCTTTAATCCTTCCACACGATCCCCACTGAGGTACCTTAGTAGCTGCACAAAACTCATCAAGAGGAAGGCCGATAGCTATATTGTAAATTTTGTAGTGGACCATGGGGTTAGGAAAAGAGTGACTAAATCGAAAGTCCTACACCACAGACATAGTTAGTTTCACAAATTGACAAGGTTCATCTTCCACAAAGTGCTCCAATCCTGCATTAGCAACTAAGGTGTGGAAGTCCTAGAAAATTCCCGCAGCCCTCATGAATTCGAAGCATGGATAGATGGAAGGGAAAACTTCCTCCTCTTGGTGAACCTTCATAACCTCAGGCACCCTCGGTTCATGTTGGTTGAGTTGATGCCCATTCATCTTCTGTTCTGAAATTTAAACATCCATTACACAAGTGATTGCAAAGTGAAAATATAATGAAGGGCACTACTCATAGGGACTTGTAGAGGCCTAAACATGCATCAAAACAATATCTCTAAGCATTGAACAAGCTTACAAGATCTCATAACCTGTCACCTATAGCAACAAAATACTCAAGATATAAACCACTAAACACAAATCTACTTGGACAAGCGGAGGAGTCACATACCGGAGAACAAATGCTCCAAATTTCAGCAGCAAAGATGGGCTGAGCAAGGAGATCGAAAAATCAAAGGCAAGAACAGCAAGAACGCGATTTCGAGCAATGAACTGGTGTTTTCTCGGGAGAGAGAGCAGTGGCAAGTGAGAGAGTGAGTGGAGGGCCAGGGTGGCCTACACCATGGCTAGGCGCGCCCCTGGGCTGGCCGCGCCACCAGGTGGTGTGCCTGCCTAGTGGGCCCCCCTGGTACCTTCTAGGCACTTCTCTGCCACTTTTTTCACGTACAATTTTAATATGAATTTTTTGGAATTTTCGAGACACTTTATTTTGAGCAATTTTCAGGATAAATGAATGATTTTCTGACAGAAAAAAGAGTTTCTAGAATGATGCAATGACAAAACAAGGCTAAATCTTCAGAAGTTCTAAGACATTCTAAAAAGCAAGCAACTAACAACAGAAAAGTAAACTAAATGAAAGCTAAAACTAAAATGGATAAAATAAAAGTAAATAAAGATAATTATGGTGAAAACATTGTTTTGTTCATTAAAATCCCTTTGTTAACAAGGTAGATCAGGTCTTGTTATCAAAAAAAAATGTAACAAAACTTTGTGTTCCACCAATGATTATGTTACCTCAACCTTGATATCACTGGTCCCAATCATAATAGTTTCAAAATTTCTCTTAGTATGGGACAATATATTTCTCCAACTTGAATGCCCTCAACATGTTCAACTGAATTTAAACCATAAGTCCTATCAATCTTCTTGGGGAAATAGACAGTATGCTCTTTGTCATTAATATTAAAGGTCACCTTTCCTTGATTACAATTAATAACAGCTCCTGCAGTGTTAGGAAAGGTCTCCCAAGAATAATAGACATATTATCATCTTCAGGCATTTCAAGCACAACAAAATTAGTTAATATCAAGCAATTATGAGCCACTTGAACAGGTACATCCTCACATATATCAACAGGAATAGTAGTAGATTTATCAGCCATTTGCAAAGATATATCAGTTGGTATTAGTTTTTCCAGTTGAAGTCTCTTGTAAAGAGAAAAAGGCATGACACTAACTCCTGCTCCCAAATCACACAAAGCAGTTCTAACATAACTGTTCTTAATAGAGCAAGGGATAGTTGGAATCCCTGGGTCTCCAGGTTTCTTAGGAACCTTACCATTAAAGGAATAATTAGCAAGCAAAGTAGACATTTCTTCATTAGGGATCTTCCTTTTATTCGAGACAATATCCTTCATATACTTTGAGTAAGGAGGCAATTTAATAGCGTCAGTCAAAGGAATTTGCAGGAATAAAGGTTTCATCCACTCACAAAACTAGTTATAGTGTTCATCTTCCTTTAACTTGTGTTTCTTATCAGGGAAAGGCATAGGTTTTTGGACCCAAGGTTCTCTTTCACTACCATGTTTCTTAGCAATAAAATCTTCTTTAGTGTATTTAGTATTCTTAGTGTGGTTTCTAGGTTCTTCTTCAATTTTTTCTGCATTAGGAACTTCGTTTTCTTCATTACCACCTTCAGTTTCAGCATCAGAGATAGATATACTATTAGGATCTATAGCAGGTTCAGAGGGTTCTACAACAGTTTTATGTTTCTTTTTCCTTTTCTTACGAGTAGAACCACTATTTTCAGCTTGTTGAGAATCCTGCTCAATTCTTTTGGGATGCCCCTCGGGATATAGAGGATCCTGGGTAGCAGCACCACTTCTAGTTCTAATTTCATAAGCATGTTTTGCTTTAGCAGCATTAACTAGCAAGTCTTTTTGCACTTTAACGAGTTGATCTATTTGAGTTTGAACCATTTGAAAGTGTTTAACAATCATTTTAACATCATTAGAGGTTCTTTCCACAATATCTTTCAACTCAACAATAGCTCTAGTGTTCTCCATTAGATGATTTTGCACCCTTTTATTAAAATTATCTTGCTTAACAATAAAGATATCGAATTCTTCTAAGCATTGATCAAGAGGTTTAGAGTAAGGGATATCACCTTCATCAAACTGTTGGAGAGAATGTACCTCGATAGTGGATGAGTAGGGAAAAGGCTTACATAATTCTTCTATAGGAGGTAATTTTTTGACATCTGCAGCTTTAATTCCCTTCTCCTTAAGACATTTCTTAGCTTCCTTCATCACTTCATCATTTAATTCAATAACTCCCCTCTTCTTTGATATTGGAATAGGCACCGGAATAGTAGGTTCAGGTACAATTACTTCAGGTATAGCTTGTTTAGAAGGAGTCCAATCTTCATAGTTCTTTATTATTTTAGCCATTAATTCCTCAGCTTCCTTTGGAGTCCTATTCCTGAAAACATAATCACCACAACTATCTAGGTATGTCCTAGATTCTTCAGTTAGTCCATTATAAAATATATGAAGAAGCTCATTCTTAGGTAATGGACTTCCAGCTTGTGCATGAATCAAAGCACAAAACCTTGCCCAAGATTCAGGCAATACCTCTTTTTCTCCCTGTTTAAAATCAAAAAGTTCCTACAAAATAGCATGTCTAGCACTAGAAGGAAAATATTTCCGCAGGAAAGTACTAATCAAGCAATCAGGGCTATCAATAGATCCAGGAGGTAAATTACTAAACCAAGTTTTATCTTCTCCTTCTAGTGAAAAGGGGAAAATCTTAGCAACAAAGTAAGTACGCATCTTAATATCATCAGAAAACAAACCACTCATGGTAGAAAGTTCATTCATATGTGCTACCGCACTTTCATTCTTAGTCCCACAAAAATGTTCTTTCTCGACAATAGCTATGTAAGATAGATCGAGAGAGAAATCATAATCTTCATCTATAATGTTTATGGGAGAAGCAGCAAACTTAGCAACATGAGACAATTTGGGTCTAATAGTACGCCTCTCAAGGAGACTCTTAGCAGCGCTCCTATCATGGGTCTTTTTACATTATTTAATAAATTCATTGGTCATCTCAACATAACCATCTTCAATGTCATAACTCTCACTAGACTCAGGTGGACTAACAGGTGTGGTAGTGTCTTCATGAGGAGTTTCAGTATTTCTAGCTATAGTTCTAGCAATCGTAGCATCGAGGAAAGGACCTAATGAACCACTCTTATCAAGCATGGTAGAAGCAGCATCATAAGCATCAGAAGTTTCAGATTCAGCAGTAGTAGCAGTGTGTGTAGCATGTGTATGTGGTGGTGTAACGAGCTTACTCATAACAGACGGTGAATCAAGAGCAATAGAGGTGTTCAGAACTGTACCTCTTCTTGTAGTGGATGGTAAAATAGGAACCTTGCCATCACGAGACTTACCCATGATGGATGGATAGCAGCGAACAATAGAGAATCCAAGTGAACTTGATAAATAAAGCTATGCTCCCGGCAACGGCGCCACAAAATAGTCTTGATGACCCACAAGTATAGGGGGTGTATCGCAGTATTTTTGAGGGAAGTGAAACCCAATTTATTGATTCGACACAAGGGGAGCCAAAGAATATTTATAAGCCTTAACAACTGAGTTGTCAATTCAGCTGCACCTGGAAACAATCTTGCTCACAGCAGTTTATCAGTAGCAACAGTTTTGTAGTAGGAATAGCAAAGTAGCAACAGTACTAAAGTAAAGACAGCAGTAACAATAGCAGTAACAGTGGGATTCGAGTGTGGTAGGCATAAGGATGGATGGACGGGCGTTGCATGGACAAGACAATTCACATAGCAATCATAACAAAGGGCAATTGCAGATAAATAAGATAAAGCATCCAAGTACTAGATAATCCTAGGCATGTGTTCCATATATAGTCATACGTGCTCGCAATGAGAACTTGCACAACATCTTTTGTCCTGCTAGCCCGTTTGCAGTGGGGCCTCAAGGGAACTACTGGCAATTAAGGTGGTTCTTTTAATAGAGCACCGGATCAAAGCATTAACACTCCGTGAACACATGTGATCCTCACATCAAAGCCATTCCCTCCGGTTATCCCGATTTGTGTCACTTCGGGGCCATTGGTTCCGGACAACAACGTGTGTATACAACTTGTAGATAAGACCAAAAACAATACTATCATAATGAATCAATAACATGTTCAGATCTGAAATCATGGCACTCGGGCCCTAGTGACAAGCATTAAGCATAACAAGTCGCAACAAAGTCATAAAGCACTAATAAAAGATACTAGGCACCATGCCCTAACAATCTGATGCCATTACATGAACGATCTCATCCAATCCCTACCATCCCCATAGCCTACAGCGGGGGATTACTCACTCATAGATGGGGGGAAACATGGATGGTCGATGGAGAAGCGATGGTGATGATGATGGTGATGATCTCCTCCAATTCCCCGTCCCTGCGGGGTGCCAGAACGGAGTTTCTGGTGCTGTTTCGTGGAATCTGGTGGTGGCTGCGAAGCGGAACCCCTTTTGGAAAAACGTCGAACCCCCCTGAGTTTTTAGGTCAGAAGGCAACTTATAGGCGAAGAGGGAGACCGAGGGGGAGTCTGGGGCGGCCAGACCACCCCCTGGCGTGGCCTGGGATAGCCCGCGCGGCCAGGTGGTGTGGCCTGGGCCCAGCCCCTCCGTCTCATATTCTGGCTCCGGGAGTCTTCTGGTGAAATAGGATTTTTGGCATATTTTTCAGGATTTTTCCTGATAGTTGATTTTCTGCACGAAAAGTAGACACCAATGCAATTCTGCTGAAAACAACGTCAATTCGCGTTAGTTGCATCCAAATCACACAAGTTTAGAGGAGAAACAATAGCAAAAGTGTTCGGGAAAGTAGATACGTTTTGGACGTATCACCGTGAGCAGCGACGTCGAGGCAGATCGTGACTGTCGTCGCTGGATGAGGGCGAGGAATAGCATTTTGCTAGAGCCTTGCCTTTCTTCGGCTCCGGTGTCTGCTCTTTGTCAAGGGCAGCCTCGATTAGCCCTAAGCGTGCGATCGTAGATCGGTGCATGGCAGCTCGAGGATCTCCAGCTGGCGGCTGGTTGTTGAGAAGGTACATGGTGGCCGCCATTACCGCGGCTTGCGGCAATTTTGGAAGCATGTTGCCATGCGTATCCACCGTCATGGAGCCGAAGTCGAGGACCTTCGCGGCTTCTACACGCTCTTGTTCAGTGAGGTGGGCCAGTCGAGATCGCCTCTTGTTAGAGATGTACTCGTTGCAATTGGAGGAGGATCCTCCATGGGAGGAGAGCCCAGCTTGCTGAAGGCTCGACTCATTTGCCGCATTTTTACGCGCCTCGAGTTGCACGATTGTATGCGGTTGGCGTTTGTATTCTTCCTTCAGGAGCCAATGGTAGCCCATCAACTGTTCTTGCGGGGAGCCGAAGGGTAGAGGGTTGCCTCGTAGGGCTTCTCGGCAGCGGGCCCACTCGAGATCATTGAGCCTGATCACGACACGCTCACCAGTTTACTCATTCACCATAGTTGGAGGTTCGACTGCCCCTCCGTTGTTAATGGGGGCGCCGTTAGTGGGGCCGTCGTTGGGTGGTCCTCCATTGGGTGGTCCGCCATTAGGTATGTGATGGCTCAATGCACGGCGCCCAGAAAATTGCTTGATGGCGGTGTTGATGCAGAGCTCGTTGGGAACCCCAAGAGGAAGGTATGATGAGCACAGCAGCAAGTTTCCCTCAGTTATGAAACCAAGGTTTAATTGAACCAGTAGGAGCAAGGAAACACCCCAAAGGTGTTACTAGCTGAGCTTTGGTAGGGCGCACTACCGGTGCTAGTAGCAACGTGGAGACCTGCACAACACAACCACAGAACTTTGTCCCCAACTTGCGATGAGGTTGTTAATCTCACCGTGTTTTGCGGAAAACAAAGGATTAAACGTATTGAATGGAAAGAAGTAATAGTTTGCAGAAAGCAAACACAAAGAAGTAAACAGTTGTAGATTGTATGTAAAGAAAAAGGATCGGGATCCATAGTTCACTAGAGGTAGCTCTCCTTAAGATAGATAACATGCTGGGTGAACAAATTACAGCGAGGCAATTGACAAACACCGAGAAAGCAATACATGCATATACTAATCATCTTGACTCCTTTGAGACTTGATTGGGCATTACAACATTATACATAGACCGCCATCCAACTGCATCTATGACTAATAATCCACCTTCAGGTTATCATCCGAACCCCCTCTAGTATTAAGTTGCAAGCAACAGATTATTGCTTTACGAACTGCGTGTAAAGTAAAAAATACGATTGTTCTATGAACAAAGGGCTGTTGTTTTCTCCCTAGTAGCAACAGCACATCTAGTACCTTAGAGATTTCTGTCACTTCCCTAGATTACCAGAGGCATGAACCCACTATCGAGCATAAATACTAACTCTTGGAGTTGCTAGCATCTACTTGGCCAAGATAGCTACTAACAACGGAAAGCATGCAAGATCTCAAATAACAAAGACATGATAGAATCAATAATCAATCTGAAATAGTATCTCAATATCCATCGGATCCCCACAAACACAACATGCAGAATTACAAATAGATGATCTTGATCATGAACGGAGCTCACAAGATCTAAACATGAAAGCACAGAGGAGGAGAACTAGCCATCTAGATACTACATGGATCCGTAGTCCAAGGATGAACTACTCACGCATCACACCGGAGGCTTGCATGGTGATGAAGAAGGCCTCTAGGGTGAATTCCCCTCTCCGGCAGGGTGCCGGGAAGAGCTTCAGATCCCTCCTGATCTAGGGATGGATATGATAGCGGCTACAGACTCTTTCGTGGATTTTTGATCGGGTACTTAGGGTTTTCGTCCCAAGGGCAATATATATGCAGAAGGAGAGGCCGAGGGGGTGCCTGGGCTGGCCACACCACCCCCTGGCACGGGCCAGGCTTAGCCGTGCGGCCAGGTGGTGTGGCCACCCTCTGGCCCTTCTCCGTCTCGTATTCTAGCACTTGATCACTTCCGAAAAAATATGCACTTTGGCTTTTGTCCCGTCCAATTCCGAGAATATTCATTTTCTAACTTTCCTGGAACCAAAAACAGCAGAAAACAGGCAGCTGGCACTGTGTCTCTTGTTAATAGGTTAGTCCAAGAAATCATATAAAAAGTACTCCAAAGTTGGAACAAAACACAAGAAAGTGGATAAAACCAAACATGGAACATCAAAAATTATAGATACATTTGCAATGTATCAGTATGCCACCGTTTGGCCGGTCGGTTCCATTGCCACCGTTGCTCGTGTTGTCACGATTAGCGGAGGAGTCGCCAGCGTTGATGACGGTGCACATGAAGTGGTTGGGGAAGTTGTTGCTCCCACAACTTTTAGATCCGGAGCCGTAGGCTCCATCTTCAGTTGCCAGATCGCCCAGATCGGATTCGCGACTGCTATCGCTGGCCGTATTCTTGACTATTGTCGAGGCATTGAGCTCACTGAGGGTGCCGATAGGTGGAGGGAACCACGATGCTGGAGCAATCGATGGTGTTGTCGGCGGATCAGGCATGCGAAGCGTGCCCATCTGACCAACTTGGAAGCGGAAGCTCCCGATCGCCAGGCTAATTACATCGCCCACGGACTCGAAAGCCGGGCGAGTGGCCGGCGTGTGGACGGTGAGGTCGAACACGCCGAAGAGCTGGCGAATCTCCACTGTTGCAGAGTTGTAGATCGTAGTTGATGGGGCCGAAGAAGCTGCAACATCAGCACTCCCAATTTCCCACAGACGGCGCCAATTGACGAGGGTTTAACTCATCAATGCCCATTGTTATGGACTTGGGTTTTGGAGAAGGAGGGAGCGCTAGAAGCATCAATCTGCTAGCAAACAAGCACACAGGGAGACTCGAAGATTTACCCAGGTTCAGGCCTCGTAGAGGTCCCTACTCCTGCTTGTCTGCTCGTGGAATTAACAGAGGAATCGAAGATTACAATGGTGCGCAGATGCAATCAGGCGAGGGTTGTGGAAACTAGGGTTGCGTGTGTCCTCGTCGCCGCCCCTCCTAGCCTTTATATAGATAGGCTAGGTCTCGGGTAGCAGGTCGAGTCGGTTACAGGTTAGGGTTTCTCTTTAAACTTTCTATCTTTAGCTTCTTCTTGTTCCGCAAGCAATCGAGAGTCTGTAGGTTACTCGAGTTCTCCATTTGGGCCTTGGCAACGTCAAGGGCTTCCGTTATATTCAGGCCGTATATACCAAGCTCGAGTACATATAGGGTATACCCATGTCAACTGTTGTTCACCTAATTCTGCAATTGCTACAAAAAAAGCAAGGTCAAAGCTCTTGTGAGTGAGAAATAGGTAGCTGGTAGGAAGCCTGGGAGTTTTAATGATTTAACCGTATTGATGGATAATACATCATTATGTACGGTATCCATCAATTTATACACTCTGTATTACCAGAACATATTAGTTTTAGTAATATTTGCCTAGAGGGCCTAGTATTGTAATATCAGAGGATTTATGAACATCCCATGACTTCAGGTTTTCATAAACATGAATATATACAACATTGACATGACTCAAACTTATAGTGTTATTCATTATTAAGTTTGGATATATTTTAGATTTGTGATTTTATAAATGCATAAGGCATTATCTTTAGGACTTAAAATGAAAATAACATATTCATAATCGAACTATGTGATCATAATATAAATCATTCATAATAATCGAACAACTGGTTTGTTACAAATCTATTATGAATAACCATCTCGCGAGAAGCAAGACACACTAGTAAGTTTACACTCTCAAATTGATTACAACTAGTTTGTTGTGGATGTGTGCCCTGATCTCATCGTAAAGGCACCGGTTCCCGCCTTGAAGGGTACCGTATAGTGGGAAAATGGATCAGGCCAGTTGTGGTAAGATCCATCGGAGAACAAGGTGAGGTCTATTGTGGTGTGGTGGTCTTAGTACCGCCCACCCCTCCAACGCAGATGTACTTCCCCTAAAAAGGAAGGAACGCTGGTAAAATAAATCACGTGTCTTCGCGTGCTCCACTCTTGTTACCTCGTTCCTATCACCGCTCCTTACTCATTTAGTAGCTAGGTTGGCATATAGGTAAATTCACCGTAGTTGCATATCTAGATAATTTACCTTTGTGTCAAGACTAATTTGAAAAGTATTAAAATTTAAAGTAGCACATATTCACCCCCTTTAGACGCCCATACGATCCATTCAAAGTCCCCCTATCAATGTTCTCCATCTCATCATATTGGCGCTTCCCACGCCGTGAGTCGTTGTTCCGGTTCCTGTCCATCGCCACTAATTGCACCACTACCTCCCCTAAGACTGGATCTGTGGAGGAGAAGAGTAGATTCACGCAACCGATGTGCTTTCTCACTTTGCTCTCAGAGGCTGGGAACCCTAGAACTAGATCTAGGGTTTCAGGGGTAGCCAAATCCACTTATGTATATGCGGCGGGGTAGGTGGGGAGCGAGGAGGTGAGACCTGAACCATAGGGGCCATTGGAACCCTCGCGCCTGGCACGTGTCATCCATCCGTGGCCTCCCTCGCTAGTTTTGGGTCGTGACCCAACGGACCTGGGCCCAAATACACCTCTGCCACTTGAATCCCTGAAACCGGCCCCATAGATCCCGGCCTAACAGCCACGGGCCCAACCCTTAGGCCCATAGCGACTCCTCCCTCCTCGCGTCTCCCACGTGTTAGGGTTTTCGCCCCTAGCGGCAGCAGCACCACCGAAATGACTGCCCCGCGCTTGTCTGTGCCAGTGATGATGGTGACACCAATGGAAGCTCCAGAGATCCCACCAAGATCATTTCCACGGGTGCTGAACACATCGGTTACCTACCTGGCATAGGCAGCGGTGGGAATTCCAGATCCCGTGGAGCCCGGGGAAAGTTCCCAACGTCGGCCACCACCGGGGCAGACACCGACGGACCGACCTTGGCTCCAGGTACCGTATAGCCCAGCACCTTCGCCAGGAAACCGTCCAAAAGCATCAGCAATGATGCCGCGGGGAGCAGTTAATCCCCAGAAGTACTCTCCTCCGCCTCTGAGTCACAGAGTCCCGCGAGCGGTGAGAAGCGGCTACCCGAGATCCCTCCCGCCCCCAGGGAGGGCCCCACACCGCCTTGCCGCCACGCAGCCCTGCGACAGCACTCGATCGAGATGGTCGCTAGAGTGCTTGTGACGGCGTCAAACGAGTCACATGAGCCATACACCCGTCGAGCCGTTAGATACATCCACACACGAGATTCTCCCACTAGTTCATGTCTTTGGTCGCCCTCTGTTGTGAGTTTCGTTTCCTGTATTTATTTTTTGGAACTTTCAATATTGAAGAAATGGGAGCACTTTCAGATGAGGGAGCACCTCATTTGTCGTTTGCTGTACCGTATCTAATTACGGTAACCCTTAGGGTACCCTCTACCCTCCTTAGTACAAAGAAATGAACTAGTTTTTTACAAATCACAACTTTTTGAGAAATCTAGTTAATTTGTTTGCACTAGACTAAAAAAAGAGGGTACCCTAAAGGTTGTAAACTGCCTTCTCTAGAATCTATCAACATAAATGATATGCCAAAGGTTTCAAGTGCTCATGGGACCAATGTTTAATTCCTCCTCAAAACAGGCATGCGCCCAACTATATTAATATAGCAACCACGATTGATACCACTGTTGGGCCAGACAACACAACGCCCAAAAGAAAAACAAAGAAAACGAATAAGAAAAAGAAGAGAAAACAAAGACAACGACCGTGGCTCGACGAAAACGAGGATGGCCCGCCACTGCTGCGCCCTCCAGAGAAGTACCACCACGTTCCTAGCGCTCTGAAGCGTCGCGTACCAAGCAACACCTTCAAGAAGGAAGTGACGACAACGACGATGATGTCCGGACATGTCCTAGGGTTTTCCCTGATACGCAACGGGAGGTGGGGAAGAGATACACTCGACATCCTTCAGGAAGGACGGCCACACCCGCAAGCGTCACCATGTCGGGGTCTGACGACAAGGATTTCTCCCAATCCGTAAAAAAACCATAAATCCAGACGTTTCGGATTGCTCCACCAAACTCGCTGCTCATGAGCACGCGCCACCACGATCTTGAAGTCACCACCGCCATCTCACCGTGACCCCGGTGTGAGGCCTGTAGGACCAAAAAAAGAGGAACCTTCGGAGGGGGTCGGCATGACATCAACACGCGGGAGGGAACTACCTCCACCACCTGAAGGCGGTAGCCGACCGGATACGGCAGCAGGGCAAACCAAACCCTCTCTGGCCTAGCCGAGCCTGAAAAGGCTCGTGAAGCCCCGCCGCCGCACTGCAGCAAGGGTGCCCGCGTACACACCAACTCAACACTAGGCCCTACTCCTCTGTCCATAGGGGGATCCGCTGCCACCGCTGATCCTTGCCGCCAAGCAGCAGCACCATCGCCATCATGCTCACCCGGACTTGCCGGACCACTGTCGGTCTGAGACACCCCACCCTGGCTTCCATGACCCTTCGCGGCAAAGGGAATCCCCAGAACAACAAGCAAGCTCACAGAGACACGAGGGTGCCGCACCTGGCCCAATCTTTCCCGGCCACGCACGGATGCTCAGGAGCACCGTTGCAGCCATCGCACCGACATCGTCGCCTCGGGGGGAGCAACCTCAACCCGGCCCGTTCTTGGCCGCCACCAGCCCGCGTGGCCCGCGGCAAGCCTAGAACATGCCCATCTTGGAGCGGCGCAGCACGGAGGGAAGGTGGCCGCTGGAGCATCCCGCAGCCAAGATCTGCCGCACCGCCACCCGGGGATCACCACACCCGCCAAGAGCTCACAGAGCCGCGACCAATGTTTAATTATGGTACATGGAAATGGAATGATATACACCAGAACAATTGTCAGTTTGGCACGCACGCTTCAGTCGGCTGTCTCCACTTGCTGCAACTCCCCCAGAGTACAAACCAGCAATGGTGACTATCGTCGCCACCAGACCGGCCGTGGGTTCTAGGTAAGTACGCTCATCATCCACACAAAATGTCAGTCATATGCAACATGTTGTGCTGTTAACTTTGGAACTCTGCAGGACTGCCTTAGCTGCCTGAGTTGCAGCTACTCAGCCTGCCTGATCCGTGAAACCTTTGTACAAGTACCATCAACCTATCATGCATTGATGAATGCTTACCTACTAGTTACGGTTTCTGAATTACTGAAGTAAAACTGAAATGGAAGCAGTTAGCTATGTCAGTGCTGGAGGTTATACTCAGTCCTCACCATCTTCAGAGATTTGGAAAATCTTAGTACAGTAATAGCCACAGTAGAGACGCGACAATGAATTCTAATTATCTCGGTTTTATGTCAAGTGGGGTGGTGGTGCAGTTGGCTAGCGCGTAGGTCTCGTGGCTGTGAGACTGTCAGTGATCCAGAGGTCCAGAGTTCGAGCCTCTCTCACCCCAAAACCAAACTTGACAGTTTTAGTGATGAAACGCTCTGTGGCAACTTGGGTCGTCACATCTCCATCTGAAATATCAGGTGAAGCGCGAGCACTGTCCATCTTATTGGAGAACACTGTCCCTAATTTGGGAACTAGTACTAACTTCTAAGTCTACTATGATTAGTATGTTTTTTCAGGCATATGAATGCACAAATTGCTGAGCTTGACTGCTTGACACAGATTTGTTGTCTTTAAATTACTCAATAGTTAGTTGATGTTACCTGAAATGTATAATGTCAACTAAGGGTTTACCTAAAAAATGTTGCATCTTGAACATGTGTTCAAACTAGGACATAACTGACCAGGCCAGGAGTCACTAATGTTACAAACAAGGGGCAACTAGAGAAGCATCTAGACATAACTAGAGATCATCATGCGAACGTCTCAGTTGTGTCTTTCTGGACAAAACTCAGCTTATGCCTCAAAAAACACAAAAAAAAGATGAGTGCACAACAGGACTAAACCAACAGCAGCTTAGCTAGGCATCCAACATCTCTACCATCTAAAAAGAACCCTGCCTTCCGTTTTCTGCCGACCTGCGTTTCGCTCGTCCTTCGTCGCACATCGTTCCCGTCCCGCAGAAAAAAAGTGATCCACACACGCACCACTTCGTGTCCCTCCCGCTCGCGCTGGCACTGAACCAGGCTGGTTCTGTAGCCGCGCCGGCAGCAGCTTCCTGCCCCCACCCTCACTCCTGGTCCGATGTGCCGATGACCACCTCGCATGGAGCTCCAGCCGCCTCAGCCTACCAACCCTGTGGCTAGCTCCCCGCCACCATGCCCTTCCACCACCCCCGCCGTCGAGCCCCAGTCTGCTCCTCCTAGGGTTTCCCACCGCCTCCGCCCCTCGATCCTACCACCGACCACCCTGATTCGTACCGCCGCCATGCCTCTGCAACTCGGATCTCCCGGGGTGGTCTGATCCCATGAGACGAGGATGAGGGCCGGGCGATTTCGGGTGTCTAGGCGCTGCTCGGACCGGAGATCCGCCCGATCCTTTTTTTTCTTTTTTTTGCGGGTATGGAGATCCGCCCGATCCTGACCCTACCTTGATTTATTTTTCTGGTGAGGAATCCTACGTTGATTGGATTATATTTGCCGGTGAGGATTCCTGCCTTGCTTGGATTGTTTTTCCGGTGACTCATGTGGATGGCTCTGTTGTAGTAGCGATAAGGTATTGCGCACGATAATTTAAGTGACATGAGGCGTTCGAACATGTTGTCTTTCAGACCGTCCCTCGTCCTCATCGAAACTTCTATTCCTGCCATTAGTTTAGAAGTAGGTTCCTCATATACATGTATATGTGGGACTTGTGCGCAGGATTTGGATCCACATGATATAGTGTATATGATAATGATGGATCCTCTGAAAATAGGAAAGAAAATGTGCATCTTTAAGCTATTGTAGAAAATGTCTATTCTAAAAGACATGGATGGACAATTTGTCAGAGTTTGAGTACACTAAATTTTGTGATGTATGCCAAATTTAGTTCTATGGTTCATCAATTGTTAAATTATAGTATCACTCGCTAAATTTTCTCTTAAGTTGATGCATGGAATATAATGAAATTAAGATAAGCAATAGTATGTTGAAGTCCCTTAAGCTCTGTACCCCTTCTATAGTGTTCTACACTGATTAGATTCAAATTGTTCTTTAGTTTTTTACTCTGCCATGGTGGAGGAGACGCCCGGAAGGGCCTAAAATGCTTTTGGCACCATCACAGTGGCAGGTATAAGGACTATTGTATCAAGTTCGTTAAAACTGAACAGTATAGTGTATTGGTGTTCAATCATACATCTGCTAAGCTGCTTTATGCCAATGAAATGATTTTGCAGGTTATTATATTTTGCACTCTCACTGCTAGATGTCCTCCAATACGGAGTACAAACCTAAACTATTATCTATAATTCAGCAAGGCCTCCATCCCTGACTGTGAGATCCATGATTCTTCAATGGAGTTTGATTACCATTTATTAAGTTATGATACCCATACAAGCAGTCCTACTAGGTGTATCGATGCAATGTTTATTGTGGTTTCGGGGTGTACACTCCTACTGGGTGCACACTCCTTGGTGTGCACCTTAAATGGTTTTTGACAGTCGTGAGATTTGTTGATCATGCTGATCTGTTTTGGTTGTTGATATTTGGGAGGATATTGGTTTGCGTAAGGGCAGCTCCAGCTACCTGAGTGTAGGTTCATGGCTTGCAAATTGCCGAGTGTTTATTGATCAGTGATGAGATCAAGAGACTATTGTCTGTAATACTTTTTTTGATGTTGATTGCAGGAGGATGCGGCATGAAATGATGTCCCCTTGGCTGACGGGGTTGCAAGCTGCAACAAAGGTCTATAACATGTTCAATGATTACTGATAGAGGGGATTGTTGCCGTGTTAGGATCTGATTTCGGTGTTACTTTCAGGAGGCTGTCGATACATGGAAAAAAGTCTCTTCAACTAATGACAATGATGGAGAGATTCATCAGAAAGAGAATGATGCAGCATCTTATGAAAATGTATGAAGAAAATCTGCACCTTCAATGAATCAGACATTTTTAGTTGTATAAAAGATATGATGTACAGCCGTATTTTATTTTTGTACGGGATTTTTTTGCTGCCCTTTTTTTCATTGATCTCCTTTGATGATTTAGGGATAACACTTTATTGGTAGTAATTTATATGTGGAATTAAAGGGAGTAACTTCACAATGCTATGCAAGAGGATAAAAATGAGATAGACTCACTGAGCTCCAAAGACACACCTAACAACGAGCTCCTTGAAGTTGTCAAGAGGTCAGTAATGATATTGGTTCCTTATACTTTTGGCGAGACAGTGAAAGCATGAAAATTTATTTTTATTAATCCACGCATGCAATTACATTTGAATAAGCTGCTAGCTAGAGACCATAGCCGCACTAACTCTAATCTCAGAACTAGAAAACATTCTTGGAAGCTGATTCATACAGTACTGTTTTAGAGTTAAGATTTGATTATTTTACTGATCTAATATTGTTTAGCCGTTGGATCACCATTAGCTGTTTAGACTATTGTTTGGCATATGCAGGAAGAATGTGCTATAAGTAGATTATAAGCAGGAGCATGCTAAGAGTTCACGTTATATGTGGGGCACTTGTAATGCAAGTCTAGACATCCTTCAAGTTAGCATAACACGATTGGTTTTTTCTTCTTACTGTATTGTAATTTTCGCTTTCAGGAAGAAGCTCAAGAGGGAATAAGGAGTATACTAACAATGTTATTTGTCCTAGAGATAAGGTAACTTGGGAAAAAATTACTGGACTCATCAAAGGTAAATACTTACACATTATCTCTGTTCTAATTTGTCTGATATCAACATGCTTCAAATCCATATTTTTCACATGATAATATCGGTTACTCAGGCACTCTCGCAACATCTGGACTTCACGAATGGCTCCTAGGTTGGCAAGCCACTTGCCTAATGCCAATATGTGACAGTCCGCTGGCACACCGTAGCCTCACAATTTTGCAACCCTCTCGGTCAGCCACATACCTAGGTTTTTATATATCTTAATCTTCTTTTTAGGCCACATATTTTTATAACATTGTTATGGGTATTAACTGCACATTACCTATTCGGTGAGTTTGTTAGCAGTTCTTGGTTTATTTTTTTACTTGTGTTTCTCTGTTAAAGTCACTCATTATGCTCAGTGGCCCACATACACCTTGGTGATTTTGTAATGTACACTTAGTATGCTCAAAACACACTTAGCTACAATGTAATTTTAGTGGTTAATACTTTATTACCTACACGTCCATCTTTATTGCTGTTATTGATCATGGGTTGAAGTGAGCGTTTTTCTTTCTAGGGAGAAAGAATCTCGGTATTTGAAGAGAAATGTTGAGAGGGTTGAAGCAGCTGCCAGGAAGAAAGAATAAGGAAATGCATGATCTATGTAGTTAAGATGGACCTTCAAGAGATATGAAAAGGTACAACATCAGGCCTGCAAGCGAAAATAAGTACACATAGTCTGACATCCTGTCAAAAGCGTGTTACAGAATTGAGTTCTTAGATCTGCATCTATGTTGTTGATTACGCCACAAAGTATATCGAGTATGAAAGCTCTTTCAGTGAGGATGAGACAAAACAATCTAAAGCACTGAAGATAACCATCAAGCTTAAACTAAAGATCACAAAGAAGCATCAAGCTCATATGTACAGAAAAGGCGGAGAGGAACTATGCACAAAGGTATGTGCATTGCACAGATATGGCGCTCAGTCCCTTTAAACACTTTTTTCCCTACTTCGATTTCACCTCCTCCGAAAAACTAAGTGTTGTTATTAAAACTTATTTAGTCATGCTTGTCCAATCCTTATGGTTGATTTCTATGCTTGTCCAGCGATCATTTTCTCAAATAAGCTGGTACCAATTAACTTATGTCCCATATACCATATTTATTTTGTTTGTGCATGTATTATTAAGATATCCATTTGAACATTTTCAAACATAAATGATGCCATCGAGTAAAAAAATTATTGACCCTGTAAGAAAGCCTGTAATCATAAAAAAATATGATGATATATTCACGGAGAAAATAATGCCCTTCGTCGATGAAATTGCAGAGGACTATTTCAGTCCAATTCATGTATGCTCTGCATATTACACCGAATATTGACATATGCCAATGTTGTCTGATGTTTTCGTAACTCATGCTTAACATAGGCCATTGGATGTTGTAAGTTTTGATAAATCTATGATGGGCCACTTTATGGACACCGGAGCATGATGGGTGCTCAAGTGAGAGATTATGCACACTGAATCTCAATCCTTCATTACTTTTGCTTCTTACACTTGTAGCCCAAGACACTGATTCTCTCAAAAAGCATCTGCCCAGTTCTACTATGGTAGGATTTAAGGAACTCTTTCCTGTTTATAAGCATGATATCTACTTGTAGTAGCTTTTCTTTTATATGGAATGCTAACCGCTTTGCTTTGTGCCAGTATGCCTTTTACTTCAGATGATCATATAATCATTCGGTTACTTTTTTGGATTGAACTAGATGCTAACATACTTTTCAGAGAGAACAATAAAATTTGAGCATAATATATTATCTCTGTAAAATATTTAGGCACTTGGTAGGCATTATCTATCAATCATTCTTGTGATGGTACTTTTGGCCCAGGCAGTGGTAGAAGCTTGCAAAATTGTCCATGTCACTGGTAAAAACAATTGAGTACCGTACTGCTATTTCAGTAACTGGTCAATCAATCTGCAAAAATGAATATAACATACTTTATCCTAGAGAAACTATTAAGGTGAAAAAAAATTCATGATATTATTTCCAATGACATGAGGCCACTTTACTTTTTACAGTAATAGAAATGATGTCGGAGTAGTATTATATTATTATTCAATCCTCCACCCGGTGTCAGGTAGTTGATTATCTTCTGGTTATGGCTTGTGTTGTGTCCAAATAAACAAGTACATTTATGGCTTACGGTGAAGGTGAAGATACATGCAATGCTCTATAAATTTGCGAGATATGGTGTTCAAAAATGTAGGAGTAGCATACAAAAGACTATAATTTTCAATTTATTATTTAGGTTCTGCACCTTAACCTGAATGTGCGTTGGATGGGAATTGTGTTGAAATGACCTAACTGAACTGCAAGAACGTCCTTACATTTATTATTTACACCATCATTTCTGCTTGGACACTGCTAATGGTGTGGCTTCCATCCAGGCTGAGGCATTGCTGATGGGAAGCAGACGATGACAGAGGAGGTGGCAGATGGGCAACATTCACTCTGTTCCTATCATGTCCGTAGGCATTTTGTTCATCATTCTCTGGATCATTCATAAATTTTGCACATACATACAATGAATAGTGTGATCACTTTTCTATGTATGGCAAAGAAATCTATGTGGCACTAACCACATACTGAATTTGTTCCATGTCTCCTTGGTAAAATATGATTGTGTACTTCGTTCGGTTTCTGCTTCTATATAAGGTGAGAATTGAAGCAGTATATCCTTTGCTCTGTCATGTATTTTCCTTGTTCAAATATCGGTGAGTTTATATAGCTCTCTTATGTGTACTGTTTGTGTCGGCGGCAAAGCTTGCATCAAGAAGTGGGGTCTCTTACGTAATTATCCTTACTTTTCTCCTTATTCTTTCAGATTTTTATGTCAGCGTGCATAAACTGAACTATTGGTTGTTTTCCCTTTTGGTAAGTAACTTTGATCTTGTTGAGTACGCGCTTCCATCATCCTTCTTAATGTATACTATGGTGTTTCAAGATCTTGTACACAGAGAAGATATTAATTGTAGGACTTGTCGCTTTGATCTTTTCTTTGACTAAATTAGAATTGGATGTATGCAAATTTGGCGCTCTGACCTTTTTCATGTTTTTCTATGAATAGTGGTAAAACTCAAGCTTCCCATACTACTGTTGTAAGGGTTGATTACCATGTCCATCTACATAAGACTAGCACGAGCTGTAATAATTTTTATTACTGACTCAAGTATAAGTAGCAAATTTGAGTAAACAACATGCCTCTGTTCTTCCAGTTCAAAATGAATTGTGCCGTGGGATGCAGGTTACCTTTCGCAACAAGAGGCTTCGATACACGCTCTCAGGTATGTGCTCTGTCTCTCCTCATTTCTACTGCCATTTGTCTTTATTGCCATATTATATTTTGCTTGAGGACAAATATAGTGAGGAGGTCTACTTTTTTAGATTGCAGTAATCATTGTTCTTTTTTAACATGAATCCCTTTTATTCGCTACGTTGGGCCAAGATGTTAGAATTCCCATATGCCACCAAAGCGATTCACCTAATCAGCTTTGTGGATTAATTTGGCATGTTTTGGGTGTCTATGCTGTCGATTCTAAAATTGCTCATGTGTCATTCATCCGTGCAAGTTTATCTCAAGCTGATTTTTCAGCCCATGTCCTATTGCTGGTTGCCCAATAGCTAGGTCAAATTGTCTTGTTTTTCCCCAACATTATAGATGCAGCATCTCTGTCCATTCATTTTCCTGTTTTCCCCTCTCCGTCTGCGGTTGTGCCTCAGGCACCTCCGAGGCTTGCGCTGTTGGCTCCGCTTCGCTGCCGGTGAACTCTTGTCGTTCCTGATAGCACAACATATCCACGTAGAACATCTGCTCCCCTTGTTATTTGGTTCATCGGATTAATTTTGCTTGCTATGTTCATCACGCCAAATCCAAGCAGTTTTGCCTGACCAATATTCATCCGTGTGGAGCTGGATGTGGCGCCCCATATTTGTCTGACTTTGGTATTGGTCGACGTTGGGCTGCCGTGGCAAAGGAGTTATGCTAGACTTTGTTTGAATATTAGCTTTTATCGAAAATACATTTTAAAGGGAGTTGAATATTAATGTTTATAGCATCATATTGTTTTCCACATCGTAGTTCATGGTCTACAGATGGTGACAAACAAAGTTGACAATAATTCAGAAAACAATCAGCAGTGCACTGATCTATAGGTCATGAGGACTGAAAACAAGCATCATGGTTCTCCAACACAATTGACGAGCAGACATTTCTGAATCGACAGAATGCAGAGAGACCAAATCAATTATCCGGCAACACGAAATCCTTTCATTCATTCATCCATCCACATGCAACAGATTCCATTACAGACTACAAGCACGCAGCCAATCGAAACCCTGGGTGCAGACACAGCTAAAGAGAACTGCGCAGGAATCTAGCCTCCGAAGCCGTAGAGGGTGCGGCCCTGGCGCTTGAGCGCGTATACGACGTCCATGGCGGTGACGGTCTTGCGGCGGGCGTGCTCGGTGTAGGTGACGGCGTCGCGGATGACGTTCTCGAGGAAGATCTTGAGCACGCCGCGGGTCTCCTCGTAGATGAGGCCTGAGATGCGCTTCACGCCGCCCCTCCTCGCCAGGCGCCGGATCGCCGGCTTGGTGATGCCCTGGATGTTGTCGCGCAGCACCTTCCTGTGGCGCTTGGCGCCGCCCTTGCCGAGCCCCTTGCCTCCCTTGCCGCGCCCGGACATAGCTGACGATCTCTCTTGCTGGTTGCTGCGAGCGGATGGAACTCGAGGAGCGGCGGCGGTTGTGGTCTGGGGTGGGTGGACTTCCAGGACCGCGGAGGACGGGTTTAAAAAGGACGCGGGGTGGGAGGAGGGTGATGCCTGCCGTTCGATGCGGACGGAATAGACGGACAAGATGGCGATCCGCGGACGGTACCTCGGATCGATGACGTGGTGGGAGACTTGGCAGGGATGGGTCTGAAATTTCCTCGCGTGCAGCGCCAACTCGAAACTTTTTGCCCGCTCCCGCGGTGTTTGTGCGAATTCAGTTCCGCTCCGGCGTGTTCGAGTACACAGTGGCGCGAACATAGAAAAATACTGCTGCCTCTGTCTTTTAGTGACATAGATACATTCGTTTGGCAAAGAGCAACTCCACTCGTCTCAGCCTCCAGAGCAGTCTGATTTTGGGTCGCATGGGCCGGCGCCCCATATAAAAATTCAGATGTTTGAAAATTCTTAAAAATATGAAAATACGTTGATATCACAGCAGTTCAAACATGTTTGTACAAAAACTGGAAAAAAAAACGAAAACCTAGTGGCGGCCCCGGCCACGGCTGTCCAGTCCAAGGCGACGGTACATCGACGCCGTGTAGTCGTTGTCGTCGTTGGGATCCTGCTTTGGCCGCCGCGGCATGGTGCTGCAGCCCTAGCCCGGATTGCCGCCCCAGCTCGAGCAGTCGGGCCCGTCGTCGTCGCCCTCGATGTCGATGAACAGGCCGAGGTGGCGCGCTCGTTTGGCCTGCTAGCGTCGGTACTCCTCCGCGGACCAAGCTTCGGCGAAAGCGTTCGTCGCTGGCGGCACGGCCTCGAAGGAGGCGTGCTCGGCGACGCGCTGGCCCGAGAACTCCTCCGGGTCCTCGTCGATCTTCAGCTGGAGGGCGACCTCCTTGTACTCCGGCGACGGTGTCCACTCCTTCTTCACCTGGCGCTGGGGCCCGGCGAGGCGCAGGCGGCCACGGGGAGGCATGGCTCGCGTCGGCCCCTAATTGCGACACTGTTGGGCGCCTGCGCGACTGCTGCGACGGAGGGGCCTCCTCGTACTCGTCCTTCACCGGGGCAAGGATAGCAGAGAAGCACGGCGACGGCGTGGAGTACGGGGGGTAGCGGGATGAAGGCGACGAAGACCTTGACGAGGAAGACGTCGAGAAAGAGCAGGCGGCATGGCGCGGCGCCCACCACTGATCCGGGTAGCACGGCCTCTGTCAAGGAGGCATCGTCAGCGGCGGGTTGTTGCCGGCGGCGATGTTGGAGAGGACCCAGGCGAGCGTCTGGCCTGGGGCGCTCCACCACTGGATCCGCCCTTCGAGGTTGTTGTCCTCCGGTTGGGGGTCGTTGTCGTCGTAGGCATCAAGGCGGGCCTGGTGCTGGTCCTCGGAGAGCGTGTTCCATGCTGGCGCGTTGTCGGGATCCCAGGCAGGATCGTTCCTCTCCTCCGGCGAGAGGACTTCCCAGTAATGGCGGTAGATCTCCACCTTCCGTGCCTGCCCACGGGGGACCAGCAGGACGGGCTGACCACTGGCGCTCAGGACCTGGTTGTGCAGGAATCGCATGTTCGGCGGCGCTAGGTACCCCGCCTGCCAGAGCTCACGTGCCTTGTGCACGCGCAGAGAGCGCCGCCCAAACCCGTTCGCGGCGGCACCATCTCCAGGGTATCTCTCCATGGACGGTGGTTGGGTGGTTGGGAAAAGACGGGAGAGGGGGTTGCGAGGATGGAATGTGTAGAAGGAATCGTGGGGAAGGAGGGGGTTTTATGCGCGGGCGGTGGCACGGCCATTGAATGCGGGCGGTGGCACAACATGCAAGGTGGGAGGCGTGGCAGGCGGGATGCATCGGTTGCTCGCCTGCAAAAGGCTGATCGGCGCGCAACAGCGCCATTACTAGGGCGCGACACACGAGGCGGAAGACATACCAAACGCATTGGTCGCTGACGCTGACAAGGGTGGCCCACGATGACCAGTCGTTTTGCGCACCAGCTTCCCCGTGCCTTCTCGCCAGAAACACGGCATCTGGTGCCCCTGCTACCCCCCCCCCCCCGGTGGGTTGGGTTCGTCCTGGGGGTGCCAAATAGCAAAATGGGTCGCGTTGGCGCCAGAAAAAATTGGGGGTGGGCTGGGCGTGTATTCGGTCGTCGGCGCCCCCGATAGCCCTTTAGGGGAGTTTTAGGTCCCCAAGTGGAGATGCTCTTATATTTCTAAACTGAGGGAGTACTAGCTAGGTATGGCGCGGCGACACGCTACACGCGAGCTATGCGTTCATATGTTGCACCTGTTAGGGGCGAGCTATGGCTTCATGTGTTGTACCTTCTGATTACTCTTTCCTGCTGAACGATAGTTGTGTAGTATGAGAAAAAGGATAAGAGCTAACTGAGAAAAAGGATAAGAGCTAACTGATCTGAGTGAATATTGCATGCTCTAGCCATCTTGTTTCCTTTAGCTTGTTTCTAGTAGTTTGAGAGAAAGCATAACCTTCGCAGACAATTAGATCCCGCGGGTTCATAGAAAAGGTTCATAGAAAAACATAAACTCTGCAGGTTTGGAACAAATCTAGCCATACTAATAGATAAAAATTGAACACTATGAACTTCCCAATAGAACAACAATTCAAACACTATGAACTTCCCAATAAAACAGTTCTTCCAATGAGCACAAACCACCCTTTCGCCCAAGGAATCAATGGGAATTTATAATGTTGGAACTATTTTGTCTCTCGATCAAATTGCATATATTGTAAAACATCCACTTGAACCACACTAAAGCATAGAGTTTGAGTTTTTTTAAGAAGAATATAGTTCATCATTCACTACTACAGAATCGAGCTTTCTAGCACTTGGTCGGAGTGTGTTTTTCCCCAAAGAAGCATACACCCAACTGCGTCACGACGCGACGAACTGGGGGTACGGAACCGCACCAGGCCCCATAGCATATGGGGCACCACCACCACCGGGAGGACCCCCGCAGCCTGCGGCTGCGCTGGCGCTGAACGGTGGAGCAGAGCAATACCCACGCCCGCTGGGGAACATGGGTATGTTCCAGAAAGGGCGCCCCTCCAACAGGGCTCAGAAGACAATCACTCGCCAAATCAACTTGGTGGTAACCTCTCCACCCGCAGCCCCTAAGTACCTCAGTGGGTCTGAGTCCTGCATTACCTTTGACAGGACCGATCACCCGCGCTAGGTCCCTTGCCCAGGCCATTCTGCCTTGGTGCTCGAGGCGCAGATCGGTGACTTCGAGATGAGCAAAATCTCCATGGATGGTGGAAGCTGCATCAACCTCATATTCGCTAGTACCCTACACGTCATGCGAATTCCCATCTCCAACCTGGAAGCATCTGAGACGACCTTCCGCGGCATTATACCAGGGAAAGGTATCTACCCCCTAGGCAAAATCTGGTTGGACATCATCTTCGGTATACCCGAGAACTTCTGACATGAGCGCCTTGAGTTCGAGGTGGTCGATTGGCCATCTTAGTACCATGCCATCCTCGGAAGCGTGGCATTTGTAAGGTTCCTAGAAGTGCCCCACTATGCATACCTCCTGATGAAGATGCCAGGACCGAACGACGTCATCACCGTCCATGGAATCTTCACTAGATCTGACAACTGCGACAGGTAGTTCAACAGAATCTCCCAGTCCTTCGGCATGCAAGAGGAGCTAGCAAGGCTTAAGGAGTCGACGGACAACAATCTTCCTCCTGTGAGCAAGAAGAACACACCGGATCAGTCCTTCGGCTCCATGGTGAATACCAAGGCAGTCCAGGTCCACCTTACGGACCCGACCAAGACGGCCCTCATCACCAATAGCTTGAGTTCCGCATAGGAACTTGCGCTTGTTGAATTCCTCCGTGAGCGCTAGGAAATATTTGTCAGGTGTCCTACGGACATGCCAGGAGTTCCCAGGGAATTCATCGAGCATGCATTAAATGTGTTCCCAGATGCAAGACATGTCAAGTAGTCGATGCATCGACTATCAGAACCAAGGGCAAAAGCAATCGGCATGGAAGTCAACAGACTACTCTAAACCGTCTTCATCCGTGATATCAAGGAAAGCACCTGGGTATCTAACCCTGTGCTCGTTCCAAAAAAGGACAAGTACATCCTACGGATGTGTGGACTTCACTTGCCTCAACAAACACTACCCGAAGGACCACTTCTCATTACCGTGGATAGATCGAATAATTAACTCCATTGCAGGATGCGAACGCCTATGCTTCCTCAACGCCTACTCAGGCTACCACCAGATTCGAATGAAAGTGGAGGACCAAGAAAAAAGACTTCACAACGCCTTTTGGAGTCTACTGCTATAACACGATGCCCTTCGGGTTGAAGAATGCAGGAGCCACCTACCAATGGTGCATGCAAGCCTACCTGAAGAACCAGATTGGCCGCAACGTCCAAGTCTATGTCCACGACGTAGTGGTCAAGATAAAGGAGGAAGCTCGACACGTCCAAGCGGAGTTCGAGGATCTACTCCACGGGATGCAAATGGCCAAAGCCTGAAGCGCAGCTCGACTCGTCATCTACGGCGACTGCAACCTCGTGGTACAATAGACCATGAATAGGTGCAACGTCATAAGTTACAACATGATCGCATATCGCGACCTCTACAACACATTCGAAGGAGACTTCGATGGCTGCAAACTGCAACACATCGGCCGTGAAAGCAACGAGGAGGCTGACACGCTCGGCAACATAGGATCCACATGCACCCCGGTGCCACCAGGCATATTCTTGGAGCAAATATGTGAATGGTCCATAAAGTTGAAGCCTACAAAGGCCCGCTAGAAGCAGCAATGCACTCGGGGGCTGCGCCACCTGAAGAGGCTAGAGGATCTACCAAAGCAAAGCAAGAACCCACACCCATCTAGTCCCATCAGCACTACTCACGCCGGTGGCTGAGCTCACTAGGTCATCAACACTGACGTCATCAGTATTCACACTATCAACACAAGCTGGAAGTGAGCAATGGTAACTTTTCTTCGACTCACTAAGTTCTTGCTCAAGTCTATGACTCGACCAAATACTCAGGGGCTAAGATTTTCTAGGCCCAGTGTTACCCCACCAAATGCAGGTACAAGCGTACTACGCCTCGATTCCTTCTTTGAATCTATGATTCAATTACGGACTCGGGGGCTACTCCCATACGCGGTGCTGTAAGCACATTCAACAACATACGGCATCGACAACAATCACAAAAGTTCAAAGTCCCCACTCGAGTCTATGACTCGAATAGGCACTTGGGGGCTACTCCCATATGGAGCGCTGGTCGCGCACCCTATGAAAAGACGAAAAAATGAAATAGAGTCCTCAGGAAAAGTGTGATGGCTATGTCCGCAGCATATCATCACAAGCAATCAAATATTTTGGCAACCTGGCCTCTTAACCTATAATTGCCTTGTATATAGACAACGTCTCCTTGGACACCCGAATCACCTTCGCGGTGACAACATATTCGGATGTCGCGTTTACAACGTGAAGATAAGACCTGGAAATACAATCTAAAGGTCTGGCAACACACCTGCTACGCTCTACTAGAAACATTTCGTGCCCACATGCATGATGAGAAAGCCTCGATGGACGCGTCAAGTGCACACATAGAACAATATAATTCAGATCTGTAAGGCCTCCACGGCAATAATCAAATTACACTAGCAATTTTCCGAATTCGAGTCTAGAGACTCGAGTTTGAGTAGATAGCGTTGTTTTTTCCAAAGGAAGTTAACTGATCCCGATCCATTAGATGAATCAGGCACGCATATAAACTATCCCTATGACATAAGTAATAACACCCGAAAAAAATCGGATGATACAAGAGGCACTTGTGCACACTCGAAGACTTCATAGTCTCCCTCTGAATCTACGATTTGGATGGACACTTGATACGTTGCTAACGTATCTATAATTTTTGATGTTCCATGCTTGGTTTTTATCTACTTTCTTATGTTTTGTTCCAACTTTGGAGTACTTTTCATACATTTTCTGGAACTAACCTATTAACAAGATGCCACAATGCGAGTTGCCTGTTTTCTGCTGTTTTTGGTTCCAGGAAAGTCAAAAACTGAATATTCTCGAAATTGGACGGGACAAAAGCCAAAGTCAATATTTCACTGAGGGGAACACGTAGCCAGAAGACGAGACGGAGAGGGGCCAGGGGCCAGCCACACCATAGGGTGGCGCAGGTCCCCCTGGCCGCGCCACCAGGTGGTGTGGGCCCCTCCGACCTCCACCGACCTTGCCCCTTCGCCTATAAAGTCCTCTCGATGCAAAAACCCTAAGGAGTCAATCAGAAATCCACGAAAAGTTCCGTAGCGCCGCCGCCACCAAAGGGGATTCGGGGGACAAAAAGCCTCTGTTCTGGCACCCTGCCGGGATGGGGAAGTGCCCCCGGAGCCATCTCCATCGATCTCCACCACCATTTCCATCACTGTTCCTGATTCCCATGATGATGAGGGAGTAGTTCTTCCTCGAGGCTAAGGGCTCTACCGGTAGCTATGTGTTCATCTCTCTCTATGCATGATCATATTGTGATCATGAGCTTTGTAATCAAGTAGATCTACCTTGCTACTCAAGTGCTTTAATAGATCTCTGCTCTCCCCATGTGTGTGAAGTTGACAGTGTGCACACCATGGTGGCACTTAGGATAGAGATTACAAATACTTGTTATGAGTTATATTTGGAGTTGGATGTCTTTATAAAATTGTGGTGTTTGTTGGAACCATCTAGTGCTCAAGGTGACAGTGTGGGGTTATCTAGATGCAGAAAGCAAACATTGAGGTGTGCTGTTATAGCCCTACCATGGATTAGAGTGTCCAACCGGAGAGTAGTTCAGCGTAGTATCATGAAGATGATATATTTATATGAGAATGTTCACTAGTGAAAGTATGATCCCTAGGCCTTGTTTCTAAGCATTGAAACACCGTTTGCAACTAGATCTGTTACATGTTTGCTTGCTGCTATATTTATTTTAGTTTTCCTTTAGTCTTTTCCACTTCAACCACACGCCACCAAGATATTTTCTATCACCGTTGTCTTATATCCATACCACTTGTATTTTACTATCTCTTCACCGAACTAGTGCACCTATACACCTGACAAGTGTATTGGGTGTTTTGGGGACACAAGAGACTTCTTGTATCTTGATTGCAGGATTGCTTGAGAGGGATACCTTTGACCACTTCCTCCCTGAGTTCGATAAACCTTGGGTGATCCACTTAATGGAAAATTGATGTTGTTCTACAAACCTCTGCACTTGGAGGCCCAACAACTGTCTACAAGAATAGAAGTGCGTAGACATCAACACTCGAGGGTTACTGACATGGGTATGCCCTACGGGTACCCAGGATTAGGCTATATGGTTTGGCCCAATAGAAGCCCATGACGTAAATAAATCCCATGAAGATTCGGGTGGCCCAGGCCTAAGGAGACGCGACTCCTTGGAGGACACGGCAAAGAATAGATAGAAAGTTTAACAGGAAAAACCCTAATCTGTAACCGACTCCCGTTGCTATCCCGAGACCTGGCCTTCCTATATAAAGGCTAGGAGGGGTCAGCGAGAAGGATATTGTAAACCCTAGTTCATACACCGCCAGATTGCATCTGCGCACCCCCGTGTAACATTTGGTTCCATCAATAATCAAGAGCAGACAAGCATGAGTAAGGTTTCCCTCCGCGGGACCGAACTGTTGGGCCACGTAGAGATAAACAAAACTTTTACTCTACGCGGTATCCCCAAGATCCAGCTCGGGTTATAGGCCACGAGATTACCACTAGACGTGTAGATGCAGAAGTTGATGTAGCACGTCGAAGCAGTGCCAAACGATCCCATGGATAACCTCCAGATCCCGTGGGCAGCTCCTCCGCTAGATCCCCACGAGCTTCCCTGTCTCCAGTGTTACACGTGCAACGCCTCTACTGGTATCCACACATATAGGAAGGAGCTTCAGACAGAGGATTGCTAGATCCTGTCTAGCCTGAAATGTAAGTGGAGAGAGTGACGACTAGGTCAGGACTATCCCTTGTCACTCCACTTATATACACTTGAAAGGGCATGAATGTCCCATGTGTGGTTTTGGTAATTAATGACAATCCCTATGGACTAATGTGTAAATTGAGTTTCACTTTCAGGTTTGTCCATTAGCATCGCTTGGACCATGTGTTGGGTTCAAGGTTGAAAACAAATAAGATCTAGTATGTCTTGAAGAACAAGATGGACTTCCTTATGGCAATCTTCAAGACATCATCAAGAAATGAAGTGCAAGCTCAAGGTGCGCCATCTCTAGAAGATCTCATGCTTGGAGATTTCCATCCTGGGCGATCATGGTGTGATGAAGAAAAGTTCAAAGAAGAGGTTTCACCATGGAGTATGGGGAGCATTTCTCAAATCTTCATCAAGCAAGTGCAAGAAAGTGCAATCAAGAAAGACGATCCATCTTGAGAAAGTCAAGACGGTCTACATCAAGCTCAAGAGGAATTCTCAAGGCAAAGGTATGATCTTGATGGGTTTCTATCTTACCTATCTCTTGTAGTGTTGGAGACTCGGTTTAGGATAGATAGCCATACTATCAAGAGGTGCTCTCGAGTGAGTAGCTCGATCATATCTTTCGGAGAGAGCTCAAACCTTTGCATACATAGCATCATATTTCTTGGTTGTTGTTCGGTTCTTGTCCATGTGAAGATCTATAGATTGTGGTTATATTCATAACAAGCTCTGGTTCATCAAAAACGGATTTCTCTTGCATATCTTATTGTGTTTTTGATCTTGCGGGTTTTCCGGCTCCACGCAATTGGAGATATCTCACATATATATTCATGATATTTTCTCTCTTGGTGATACCCAACATTTAACCTTTTGTTGTATTCTACTCTTTATTATCTTTCCAACAAAATTGGTTTCATCCCAATTGGATTTTCCAAGCTCAACTTCTTGCGTTTTGGGTTTTGGAGGTTTTACTGGTTCATCGCTTCTGAGGGCTCATACCTTTATCCATTTTATTTTTATACTCCCTTGTTGGACTATGATGTTTCTTTGCATAATCTTGTAGAGCTTTTTGTTCTCTTCAAAACGAGCCCAATATCATCGAAATCAGAGTCCGGAGTAAAAGTTATTGAAATTTCCGTGCAATGTTGTCCAACGTTTTTGCTTGAGAGATAGTACCAGCCCAAGTTCTGCCCAAAGTTCCGAAAAAACATGTTTTTTGTTCAGTAACTTGTGTTTCTATTTACCGGTAGTACCGGTGGGGCATCGGTAGTTCCGGTGGTGCGCGAAAATGACCCAAACAGGCAGATTTCTCTTGCCCTATTTAAGGCCCCCCTCTTCCCCAATGTTCCCCCAACTTTTGAGGTCATCTTTGCTAGATCTTCCACTCTCTCTCCTCCATTGTTGACCTTCAAAAGCTTGCCCTCTCCCCTTCTCCCTCCCATGATTCTTGCATCTATTTGAGAGATTTGAGAGAGGAGATCTAGATCTACAACCCCCACCAAACCAAATCCCTTCTTTGTGAAGGAATCCTTGGGATCTAGATCTTGGAGAGTTTTGTGTTTGTGTTCTTACTCTCTTATTCCCCCAATAGATTTTGTAGCTTTGGTGGAATTTCAGAGTGAAGGACTTGACTCTTGCATTTGGTGCATAGGTTTGAGTTCTCCTTGGAGATTCGGCGAGTTCAAGCTCTTGAGCTTGTTTCTCTTGGGTTCTTGGAACCCTAGACGGTTGTGCGGTGTTGTGGTGTGTTCTTGGGGGCACCATTGAGTTGTGGAGATTCTCCAATCTTGTTGACCTTTTGTGGCATTGTGGAGCCTTTGTGGCATTTCTTGGGAGCCCTCCAATTGAGTTGTGGAGTTTTCCCCAAGCCTTGTACGGGTTCGGTGACTGCCCTCAAGTGTTCCATAGTGGAACGTGAGTAGGCCTTTGTGGCGAGCTCACGGGAGAATAGGGTGAGCCTTTTGTGGCATCGGTGAGTTGCGTGCCTTTGCATCTTGGGGTGAGGCCTTATGTGGCGTTTGGTGAGCATCGAGCCACCACACCTCGAGGTGAGCCATTTTGTGGCGTTCGAAGTACATTGCGCCCCCGCACCTCTCCAACGGAGACGTAGCTTCTTTGGAAGTGAACTTCGCGCGTCCATCGGTTATCTCTCAATCGAGCCCTTTACTTATGCAATTTACATTGTGATATCCATCATGCTTGAAGTATTATATCTTGCTATCACCGTGTTGATTGTCTTGCTTAGCATAGGTTGTTGGTGCACTTAGTTGAGCTTAGTTAATATAGGTTTTGGCTTGATAAATTAAACGTTAAGTTTTATTCTGCATTTATTAGAGCCTAAACCATAATAATTTTAAAACACCTATTCACCCCCCTCTAGGCGACGTCCATTTCCCTTTCAACACTCCTAGATGGGCTCAACGCTTGAGGCACATCTAGGCTGTATCCCAATCTCCATATGGATCTCATCCACATGGGCTCCTTACCCTTAAGTGTGTGTGACCATGTAGGTTCACGTTCACCTGGACACAACATGAGCTGCTCCTCCAAGTATCCCGTCATGGCTTTGAGTCCAACTCACTCCCATGAACACTCGGTCTCAAGTCGATAGATGGTAGCGGCCTCTAGCAAGATGTGCCAACTCCCAAGTGTCATAAAGTCAGAAGACAAACCTTCAATGTGACTTTCGTCCAAGTCCCTTTGCCTCACGATATATCTGTTAAGCTATAGGCGAGTATCTGCCATCCCTTTAATAGCTTAACTCTCTTCTCGTACCATGATATGTGATTCACTAGACTAACTCTTATTTCGACTCCTTAGTTAACACTTAACTGAGTAGCGCATGGCCATGCTTCCGAATCATATCACACGAGAGGGCCTAGAGAATATCTCTCCATTATGGAGGGGCAAATCCCATCTTGGTAATCCACGTCACGCAGCTTGTTTCACAACCAACCCGAACTCTACCTTTATGACTGCCCATTTATGAAACAACGTTTGATAGAACCTAAGTTTGTGATTCACAACTCGGATCGTGCAATCACCTCAGGTCAAAGGATTCCATTGCTTGAGACTGTAAATGACAACATGCTCATTGCATCTCAACTATGGGTCAGTCCGACTCGCTAAAATCTTTAGTCGAATCAGTGTAAGTCGGAATAGCATCACCATGCCCATGACAAGTGGAACCATGTCATCAGCCGACTTGCACATTGGTCTAAGTTGTGTGTCCAACACAACCTCAATAACCAAGGACAATCTAGTATGAACAATCATGAATATATAGTTCCACAAATAAATCACGTATTCAGTGATATACAACTAATGTTCATACAAGGACAACTTTACTTTATGAATACTTTGGGAAATATCATCAACCATGATTGCCTCTAGGGCATATTCCCAACAGTCTCACACTTGCACTAGACTCAATCATCCCGACATCACATGTCTAGGCATCTAATGCACATGGCTCTTACGTGTGCCTCATGCTTAGGCTATGGAAGTGGCTTTGTCAACGGATCTGCAATGTTTGCATCCGTATGTACCTTGGATAACTTGATATCACCATGATCCACGAACTGGCGAATCAGGTGGTATCGCATGAGTATGTGTTTGTTCTTCTGGTGTTGTCTAGGTTTCTTGGCTTGTGCAATAGCACCATTGTTGTCACAGTACACGTCTAATGGATTGGACGAGCCCTGAACCACACCAAGATCAGTCAGGAAATTCCTGATCCAAACAGCTTCCTTTGCCGCCTCCGAGGCAGCAATATACTCAGCCTCTATTGTAGATGTAGCCATAGTCTCTTGCTTGGAACTCTTCTAGCTCACAGCCCCTCCATCCATTATGAACACGTACCCAGATTGCGAACGAGAATCATATGAGTCAGTAAGGTAACTCGCATCCGTGTAACCCCTTACACTGAGTTCAACCTCACCTCCATAAACTAGTAACACATCCTTAGTCCTTCTCAAGTACTTAAGAATGTTCTTAACCATTGCCTAGTGGATTTCTCCAGGGTCAGCCTAGTATCTGCTCACAACACTTAGAGCATAGGAAACATATGTCCTAGTACAAATCATAGCATACATGATGGATCCAACTTCCGAAGCATATGGAATCACACTCATCCTACTTCGCTCATCAGCTGTCGAAGGACACTGAGTCTTGCTAAGTTTTACACCATAGGAAATCGGTAAGAACCCCTTTTTAGACGATTCCATGTTGAACTTCTTCAACACTTTGTCCAAATATGTAATCTGAATCAATCCAATGAGTCGTCTGGATCTATCTCTATAGATCCTTATTCCTAGAATATAAGTTGCCTCACCCAAGTCTTTCATTGACAAACTCGTTTCCAGTGACTCCTTGGTTTCTTGCAACATATGGACATCATTTCCAATCAATAATATGTCATCCACATATAAGATTAGAAAGTTTACTTTGCTCCCACTAAACTTCTTGTATAAACAAGAATCATGATCACTCTCGATGAAGCCAAACGATTTGACTACCTCATCAAAGGGAATGTTCCAACTTCGAGATTCTTGCTTCAACCCATAAATGGATTTCTGAAGCTTGCATACCTTGTCAGCATTAGCCGGATCGACAAAACCCTCGGGTTGTATCATATACACGTCCTCGGTTAATTTTCCATTAAGGAAAGCCGTTTTGACATCCATATGCCATACCTCATAGTCGAAATAGGCTGCTATAGCCAACATGATCCGAACTTATTTAAGCATCGCTACGGGTGAGAAAGTCTCATCATAGTCAACTCCTTGAACCGACCGGAACCCTTTCGTGACAAGCTTTGCTTTATAGATAGAAACCTTTCCATCCATTTTCACTCGACGGGTATTGCACCGTCTGGCAGATCAACCAAGTTCCAAACTTGATTATCATCCATGGACTTTAAGTTGGATCTCATGGCTCCAAGCCATGACTCAGAATCAGAACCCACCATCGCTTCCGAATAAGTTTTTGGCTCATCACTGTCCAACAATAACACATCACAAACACTTCGCAATCTTGCCGATCTTCGCAGTGTAGATGCAGCTGTCAGCTCAGCTACCACGACCGGCTCAACCTCCAAGGCTTTTGCCGACTCCCTACTGACCGGTTCCTCTCAAACTTCTTCGAGCTGCATCGTACTCCCACTGACTTCCCTACTGAGAAACTATTTCTTAAGGAAGACACCGTTTCGAGCGACAAACACTTTGCCCTCTTCTCGGTTGTAGAAGTAGTAACCCAAGGTTTCCCTTGGATACCCAACGAAAATACACTTATCCGACTTGGTTGTAAGCTTGTCTGACTGAAGTCACTTGACAAATGCTTCACAACCCCAAATCTTAAGAAAAGACAGACTCGGCTTCTTGCCCGTCCACATCTCATGTGGTGTCTTCTCTACCGATTTTGATGGTACTCTGTTTAGTGTGAATGCCACTGTTTCTAGGCAATAACCCCAAAATGATAAAGGTAGATCTGTCTGACTCATCATTGATCGTACCATGTCCAACAAGGTCCAATTCCGCCATTCCGACACACTGTTCCTCTGTGGCATACCCGGCGGAGTAAGCTAAGGAACTATTCCACAACTCTTTAGATGGTCATCAAACTCGTGGCTCATGTACTCGCCTCCTTGGTCCGACCGAAGAAACTTTATTTTCTTGTCGAGTTGATTGTATACTTCATTCTGGAATTCTTTGAACTTTTCGAAGGCTTCCGACTTATGTTTCATCAAGTAGACATATCCATATCTACTCAAATCATTAGTGAAGGTAATGAAGTGCTCATAACCACCCCTGGCTGTCATGCTCATTGGACCACATACATCACTATGTACTAGTCCCAACAAGTCAGATGCCCTTTCACAACTCCTTGCAAAAGGTGTCTTGGTCATCTTGCCTAGAAGGCAAGATTCACATGTCTCGAACGACTCCAAGTCGAACGAAGTTAGGAGTCCATCATCATGGAGCTTCTTCATGCATTTCCAACTTATATGACCAAGTCGATAGTGCCAAAAAAGTCATATTCAGATCATTTGGTTTTAACCTTTTCACATTTACGTTATAGACTGACCCACCATCAAGATTCAAAATAAATAACCCGTCCTAGACGGGTGCAAAGCCGTGAAACATATCATTCAAATATAAAGAACAACCATTGTGATGTGTTAGTTCCATTAAGAAACCTGAAGGTAAATGAAGTTGCATCATGCCGACTTCCAACGCAATGACTCTCACTTTGTTGTCGACCCGAATATCAATCTCGCCTCTTGCTACGCCCCTAGTTCTTACTAGTCCCTATAACAAGTTGCAGATATGAATGACTGATCCGGTATCATATACCCAAGAACTACCAGGTGCATCGGCAAGATAAAGGTCTATAACATTGCAAACAGGTGTACCTAAGTTGGAAGTCACACCTCCACTCTTAGCTTTATTCGCCAAATACTGCCTACAATTCCTCTTCCAATGACCATCTGCCTTGCAATAGAAGCAAGCGGATCCGACTGAAGGAGATGACTTAGTCCCTGAGGAAACACTTGGGATCTCATCCTAAGCATTACCTCCTAACTTAGCCTTCTTCTTCTTAGTCCAAGAACTCTTCTTAAACTTAGCCTTATTCTGTACCACCAACACTTGGCTGGTACCTTTCTTGAGATCAACCTCTGCATGCTTAAGCATCCCATGTAATTTAGTGAGCTTCTTGTCCATACCATGCATGTGGTAGTTCGATATGAACTGACCATACACACTAGGAAGAGAGTTCGGAATTATATCCATAGCGAACTCTTCGCTAATGGGGTAGCCAGTCCTTTTTAGAGACTGCACGTAACCAACCATCTTGATCACATGCGGACTCAGTGGATCGCCATCCTTAAGCTTACAGCTCAGCAAAGCTTGAGAGACTTGATACCTCTCGGTCTTTGCCTGAGCTTGGAACATACTTTGAGGCTTCCGATCATATCGTAGGTCTCAACATTCTCGAACTACTGCTGCAAGTACGGTTCCATGTGAGCAAGCATAAGACATCTAATTTCTATAGACTCATCACATGTTCTACGATAGGCATTGGTTGCTGCGACACTCGCATTCTCATCCGGCACATCTAGAAGCGGGTTGTCTAGAACATGGTCCCTCTTTTCTTATTTGAGAACAATTCTTAGATTACAATACCAGTTGGTGAAGTTTGTTCCATTAAGTTTATCATTCTCTAGGATGGTCCTCAAAGCAAAACTGGATAACTGAGGGTGACTGCTACTAGGTGCCATAATCTACAACAGATATATGCAAAACACTTAAGACAAGTATTCATAAAAGAGCAAGCGTATTAAACATTTTAATACTTATGCTCCCACTAGAACCAATACCCCTCCAATTGTTGCTTAGTGATTCAGGATCCTAAATAATCAAGCCGACTAGTGAGCTTTAGCATCACCGCTAGCCGTCAAGTGATCTAGGTAGGAAACTCCTTGCCAATCACATCTCATGCGACTCCTGTTGGTCGGGTTGCATCTCATGCCCTAGCTCCCGACCGTCCTCTTGCCGAGCCCCACAACCATTGTGATAGATCCTTCTAGCTTACCAATTCCGCTGTAAGAGTCCGACTCGAACCTACCTAGTCGAAAAGAATTGGCAGCACCTCAATTTTATGAGCCCACTACCAAGAATGTCCGACTTGTGATGGTGCAGCACCGGCGGGGAGAATGACTAGACCTTCTTTGAGGGATTTAAAGTTTAACCACTATATCATAGAGGTAAAACTAGAGACGTAACAATAACAAAAAATAATCCAATAATAATGTGAAATGGTATGGCTCACTTCATGGCGATCTCCATCTCCATGAACCTGTTCATCATGCCTTTGGATGTCGTGTCCTTCAAGTCCTCCAAACATGCTACACTAGAACTAAGGAACATATAAGAAGATGACATCTCATGCCGACACGTAGGTCGTTATACAATAACAGTGATAACACTTTGGCTCTAGCTGACTGACAAACCTGTGATACACAGATCAAGTATGGATTACACACATATCATGCACATAAGCCATACCATTCACAACTTCCTGAAAAAACAAGTTATGCATAGATATGATATCTACCGGTGTTGTGAACCTCGCAACGATATCTAATGCGCTACGACAGGGCGAAGCCGCCGGTCCCGCTAGCCGGATAGCGGGTGGGGATCGAAGGGGCAGCGTCCGTTGCGGGTGCGGGCAGTGCCCGATGATTTTTCTGAAATCACAGATCTAGTCTGCATTCCGAACCATGGATTCCTTCATTGAATAAAACACCTTTACCCAAATATGATCCCTGTGCAGATATGACCAATCTCATGATCATCCGCACCTGATCTTCCATGCACCCCCGAGTGCGATTGATCCAATCAATCTTGCACAAAACCGATCTATCTCATAGACTGACCACCGAAACCCTAAGTGGATCCAATCCACCACATCGTGCATATCACATACGCACAGATCTAGAGCCTAAAACCAGAAGCTTTCACTCTGATACCACTGTTGGGACACACAGAGATAAACAAAACTTTTACTCTGCGTGATATCCCCAAGATCCAGCTCAAGTTATAGGCCATGAGATTACCGCTAGACACGCAGATGCAGAAGTTGATGTAGCGCGTCGAAGCAGTGCCGAACGATCCCACGGATAGCCTCTGGATCCCGTAGATAGCTCCTCCGCCAGATCCCCACGAGCTTCCCCGTCTCCAGCTCCACACGTGCAATGCCTCTACCGGTATCCACACATATAGGAAGGAGCTCCGGACAGAGGATTTCTAGATCTTGTCTAGCCCGAAATGAAAGTGGAGAGAGGGATGGCTAGGTCAGGGACTATCTCTTGTCACTCCACTCATATACACTCCTAGTTGGGATCAACGCTTGAAGCCCATCTAGGCCGCATCCCAATCTCCATATGGATCCCATCCACATGGGCTCCTTACCCTTAAGTGTGTGACCCTGTAGGTTCATGTACAACTGGACACGACATGAGCTACTCCTCCAAGTATCCCGTCATGCCTTTGAGTCCAACTGACTCCCATGAACACTCGGTATCAAGTCGATACATGGTAGCGGCTGATACGTCCATTTTGCATCACTATTCTATGTCATAATTCACTGTTATTCATTGATATATTTCATATTAAGAGGTGATACTTATGTCATTTCATCTGTTTTTGCAGGGTTGATGATTTTGGAGCATGGACCGCCGCAATCAGGATTCTAATGGAAAAGGTGCTGTTTGGAGGCAAAATTCGCGAAGATCAGAAAATCTGGGAAAATATACGGGAAATCCTATTTTTCCATCAGACGAAGGAAGCCAAAAGGGGGGCTAGAGATGGGCCACAAGGGGCCCATACCACCCCCTGGCGCGGGCCAGCCTAGGCCGTGCCACCATGTGGTGTGGCCACCCTGGTCCACCCCTGGCTCTCCCCTCTAGCGTATATATTCCTCCCGAAACCCTAAGACTCCAGGAGCGACCACAGAAAGATTCCACCGCCTCTACAGGGCGGTAAACACCGAGATAGAAAGATCTCTCCGGTAGACAGATTTCTGCCAGGGGAATTCCTTCCCAGAGAGGGAAGATCATCGCCATCAACACCACCATCAAGCTGGACTTCATTGGGATCATCAACATCATCACCACCATCATCACCATCAGCACCCTCATCACCATCTCCATATTGCTGTAACAATTGCGTTGGATCTTGCATAGTTCATAGGGGAAACTTTCCCGGTGTTGATTACTCTTTGTAGTTGATGCTATTGAGTGAACCATTGGATTATTGTTTATGTTCAGATTGTTATACATCATTATTCCATCTTTGATCATGATCCATATGATGTCTTGTGAGTAGTTTGTTTGTTCTTGAGGACATGGGAGAAGTCATGTTGTTAGTAGTGGAGTTGTGTTGAGAAAGATTCAATAGTTTGATATTTAAGTTGTGGTGTACTTCTTCTAGTGGTGTCATGTGAATGTCGACTACATGACACTTCACCTATATGGGCCTAGGGGAATGCATTGTATATTTGGCTACTAAACATAGGGGTTGCCAGAGTGACAGAAACCCGAACCCCCATTAGGAAACCATTGCACAAGGGACGTAAGGGTCTTAGAGTTTAAAGTTTTGGTTAGGTTTCTACCTTAATTACTTTCTTGTACTTACGGATGTTTGCAAGGGGTATAATCACAAGTATGTATTAGTCCTAGGAAGGTTGGTACATTAGCACAGGTTCACCCACACAACACTTAGCAAGCTAAACAAGATTAAACAACTATATGAAGTGAAAGCACTTGACAGTCTTCCCATGTGTCCTCGAGAACATTTGGTCATCTTAAGTAATACAACCGGCCTGTCCTTTGCTGCATAAAGGATTGGGCCACTTGCTGCATTTATTGTCTATTGTTTACTCGTACTTTGTTTACTTGCTTTATCAAAAACCCCTAAAAATCCGTTTGCTAAGTATTTGCAGAGAATTCCTGATCCATACCACTAGCCAGCACCTTCTGCTCCTCGTTGGGTTCGACACTCTTACTTATCGAAAATACTGCGATACACCCCTATACTTGTGGGTCATCAAGACTATTTTCTGGCGCCGTTGCCGGGGAGTGAAGCGCTATTGGAGAGTGGAACTGGTAAAGGAAACTTCTACTGTGAGTATTGCTTACTTCTACTAGTTGCTTTATTTTCGCTATGGATAATTCGCTGAGTTTCTTATTTGGTAATGCTACTACCACTGCTAAGGTAGTAGATAAACCACCACCTGCTGAGAATGATGTTTTCAAAGTACCTACAAGAATTATTGATCGTGTTATGGATAACTACTATGTTGGGGATGGAACTGTCCATCCCGGTGAACATTTGCTCTTTATACACAAATTATGCGGGTTGTTCAAGTGTGCAGGTATTACTACAGATCAAGTTAAGAAGAAGTTATTCTCATTGTCACTGAAAGGAAGAGCTGAGGAATGGTATAAGCTGCTGAAGAATGGTCAAGCTCTGGAATGGGAGGACATAGTACCTCTCTTTTATTCAAAGTTTTATCCTCCTTGTGAGATTCATAAAGATCAGAATCAAATATATACCTTTTGGCCTCTTGATGGAGAGAGTACAGCTCAAGCTTGGGGGAGATTGAAGTTACTAATGCTCAAATGTCCCATTCATTAGCTCCCCAACAATATTATTATCAATAACTTTTATGCAAGGCTTTCTCTACATGATAAGGATTTATTGGATGCTTCTTGTGCTGGATCATTCACTCGCATGGAAGAAGAAGCTAAATGGGATCTCCTGGACCGTATTCATGAAAATGCTGAAGCTTGGGACAATGACAAAGGTAGAAAGTTAGGTATAAATTATGATTATGAATGCATTGAATCTTTTATGGGAACTGATGACTTTCAAAATATTAGTAATGCTTATGGTCTTGATTTACAAGTTATTACAAATTGCTTTAGGGCTTTTGCTTCTTACATTGAAATTCCAAAAAGGGGATGGAACAAGTACCATGCACCTTATAAACATATTGTTGACTGTGTTCCTGTTGGGAGTGCTGAGTGTTGCACTAATTATCACATCTTACCTGAACCTTATATCGAGAAGATTCCCTTCCCAGATAAGGTAAAGGATGATCCTATGATAACTAGTGTAATCCCTAAAAGTGAAAAGAGAACTGTAAAACCAGATGAACAAATAAACATTGAACCTGTTGTAGCAATTGTGAAAAACCTTGTCACTAAAAGCATAGAAGATGGACACATAGTCTTTTGTGAGGATGCTTCTAATATTGTTTCACATCCTAATAGAACTAAAAAGGCTAGTGTCCTTGTGCTTTCCGTTAGAGTTGGTGATCATTGATATTATGGTTTATGTGATATTGGTGCAAGTTCCAGTGCTATTCCTTATGAGCTTTACAGAGAAATTATGCATGAAATCAGTCCCTCCGAATTGGAAGAGATTGATGTGGTGATTCACCTTGCTAATAGAGATACCATCTCTCCAATTGGTATTGTACGAGATGTGGAAGTTCTTTGTGGTAAGATTAAGTATCCTGCTGATTTTCTAGTACTTGGTTCAGCTGCTAGTAAAACTTATCCTATCATTTTTGGTAGACCTTTCTTGAGTACTTGTGGAGCTATTATAGATTGCAAGAGGGAGAAAATCTTGACTAAGTTTGATGGGGAATCTTATGAGTTTAATTTTTCGAAATTTACTAAAGTACCTTGTGAAGAGGAAACCCATAATGAGGATTTTAGAGTTGAACAACTTGCTTCTATTTCTCTTGCTCCTAACAATGTGGTGCAGCAATTTATGGAAGATCACGAAAGTGAGATCTTCATGGAAGAAAGGAATGAGATTGACGAGATTCTCCATCGTCAACCCAAGATGCTTAAGCATAACTTGCTTGTAGAAGACTTGGGTACCACGTTGCCACCTAAAAAGGATCCGGTCTTCGATCTAAAACCTCTCCCTGATGATCTCAAATATGCTTATATTGATGATAACAAGATATATCATGTTATTATTAGCTCTAAACTTTCAGGGAAGGAAGAATAAAGGTTATTGGGGGTTTTGAAGAAACACCGAGGAGCTATGGGCTATACCCTGGATGATTTAAAAGGGAGTTCACCTACTATGTCAGCATTCTATCAATATAGAACCAGATGCAAAGCCAGTAGTAGATCACTAACGACATTTAAATCCTAAGATGAAGGAAGTGGTAAGAAATGAGGTATTGAAACTCCTTGATGCTGGTATTATTTACCTTATTACTAATAGTGAATGGGTTAGTCCTGTTCATTTTGTTCCTAAAAGGAGGTATTACCGTTGTTCCTAATGATAATGATGAGCTTATTCCCCAAAGAATAGTAGTAGGTTATAGGATGTGCATTGATACATTGCAAATGTATCTATAATTTTTTATGTTCCATGCTTAGTTTTATCCACTTTCTTGTGTTCTGTTCCAACTTTGGAGTACTTTTCATATGATTTCTTGGACTAACCTATTAACAAGAGCCACAGTGCCAGCTGCCTATTTTCTGCTGTTTTTGGTTACAGGAAAGTCAGAAAATGAATATTCTCGGAATTGGAGGGGACAAAAGCCAAAGTGCCTATTTTTCCGGATGTCATCAAGTGCCAGAATATGAGACGGAGAGGGGCCAGAGGGCGGCCACACCACCTGGCCGCGTGGCCAGGCCTGTCCCACGCCAGGGGGTGGTGTGGCCAGCCCAGGCACCCCCTCGACCTCCCCTTCTGACTATAAGATACCCTCGGGACGTAAACCCTAAGTACCTGATCAAAAATCCACGAAAGAGTCTGTAGCCGCCATCATCTCCATCCCTAGATCGGGAGGGATCTGAAGCTCTTCTCGGCACCCTGCCGGAGAGGGGAATTCACCCTAGAGGCCTTCTTCATCACCATGCAAGCCTCCGGTGTGATGCGTGAGTAGTTCATCCTTGCACTACGGATCCATGTAGTAGCTAGATGGCTGGTTCTCCTCCTTTGTGCTTTCATGTTTAGATCTCGTGAGCTCCGTTCATGATCAATATCATCTATTTGTAATTCTGCATGTTGTGTTTGCGGGGATCCGATGGATATTGAGATGCTATTTCAGATTGATTATTGATTCTATCATGTCTTTGTTATTTGTGATCTTGCATGCTTTCTGTTGTTAGTAGCTATCTTGGCCAAGTAGATGCTAGCAACTCCAAGAGTTAGTATTTATGCTCGATAGTGGGTTCATGCCTCTGGTAATCTGGGGAAGTGACAAAAATCTCTAAGGTACTAGATGTGCTATTGCTATTAGGGAGAAAACAACAATCCTTTGTTCATAGAACAATCGTATTGTTTACTTTACACACAGTTCGTAAAGCAATAATCTGTTGCTTGCAACTTAATACTAGAGGGGGTTCGGATGATAACCTGAAGGTGGATTATTAGTCATAGATGCAGTTGGATGGTGGTCTATGTATAATGTCGTAATGCACAATTGAATCTCAAAGGAGTCAAGATGATTAGTATATGTTAATTTGTTCAGCCAGCATGTTATCTATCTTAAGGAGAGCCACCTCTAGTGAACTATGGATCCCGGTCCTTGTCTTTTACATACAATCTACAAACTTTTACTGCTTTGTGTTTACTTTCTGCAAACTTTTACTTCTTTCTATTCGATACGTTTAATCCTTTGTTTTCCGCAAAACACGGTGAGATTGACAACCTCATCGCAAGTTAGGGACAAAGTTCCGTGGTTGTGTTGTGCAGGTCTCCACGTTGCTACTAACACCTGTAGTGCGCCCTGCCAAAGCTTAGCTAGTAACACCTTTGGGGTGTTTCCTTGCTCCTACTGGTTCGATTAAACCTTGGTTTCATACTGAGGGAAACTTGCTGCTATGCTCATCATACCTTCCTCTTGGGGTTCCCAACGAGCTCTACATCAACCACGCACCAGCACTTTTTTGGGCACCGTGCATTGAGCCATCAAGCATTTTTCTGGCGCCGTTGCCGGGGAGTCAAGGACATCTTCACAAGGGGGGTCCCTCATAACCAATCTCTTTACTTTGTTGTTTTTGTTTTGCCTAGTTTTCTTTTTTGCTTTGTTTGCTTGTTTTGTTATTCAAAAACACAAAAAAATTAGTTTTACTAGTTTGCTTTATTTTCAAAAACACAAAAAAATTAAGTCTCCTTTACTTGTCACCCTACCTTAGCTCACCATGTTGATCCCCAAATTCACCCTGAAAGACCTTTCAATTGGTAGTGGTTCTACAATTGGGAAAGATAATATTGAAGAATTCTTTAATCATGTTAGTAAGCATGAAGATACTGAGGATAGATCCCTTGCAGAACTTGCTCCAAACTATAAGATTGCTGCAGCTTCTTTAATTCACATGTTAGAAGCTAGGTTTGTTAATCTCAACCCCTTAATGCAAGTAATGTTTCTTAAGCTTAAAGAAATTGAAGACCCTAAAAAGAGGGATTTTATTCTAGAAACTTTGTTTAAGGAGTTATATGATGTTGCCAAGGAAGATAGGAAAGTCTTTGAACGTTTCAATATGCTAGGCTCGTGTGTAGATGTTGTTGGTACACGAGAAAAGATGAATAAAACCGAACCTAATGGGGAGGAACCTAAGATACCAACACCCTTTAAACTAGTAGCAATACATGATGCCATAGAAAAGAATCTTGATTGGATCGTTCCTGCAAACCCTTTTGATGAGAATAGTGAACCTAAGAGCATTGAGAGATGATCCTCTAGAACTTATTTTGATGATATACCTTGCCTTGTTGAAGATATTTCTGGTATTAATCTTAATGCTTCTCCATTTGAGAACACTTGATTCTTTCCTTGCTTCTTATGCCTAACTTAAAGGCGTTAAAGAAAAGTACTTATTGGGAGATAACCCAAAAGTTTTAGATGAGTCTTGGAAGTTATTAACTCTTTAATAACCTCTCCTTATCCTTTTTATTTGCTTTTTGTGCCAAGAGTAACCTCTAATGAGAGAGAAGTAATGATTGGGAAAGTTGCTGTCCCGAAACAGATTTCTGTGCTTCACCGTAAAAATTCGTGTAAAATCTCTGACCGTCTTTTTGAGGCGTGATTTTTTGTGCTACTGACCCAGGGTGTTATCTAACTTTCGTTAGTTCAACACTTTTTGATTTGAGCAACATAAGGTCTTCGAACAAATTCGTCTTTACCTGCTGGTCTGTTTTGACAGATTTCTGCCATTTTCTGCATTTGCTTCTTGTTGGTTCCTTCTTGAGTTCTTTTGGGGAATTGAGCTTTTTGAGGGAAGTTCTACAGTAGCTAGTGTTCTAAAGGAAGTTTATTTGGTGTTAGAACTGAACCTTAAGACCTTTTATCTTGAGTGCATTAATTTTGCTAATAAAGATTGTGTGAAGTTTTGTATGAAGGGAAATTTTCAGGTGTATGGAAGGAATGAGTAATGAGATGAAGGATGAACTAAATCTCAAGCTTGGGGATGCCAGGCGTGTCACCCCAAATATCCAAGAAGTACAACCGTCAAAGCTTAGGTATGCCCAAGGCATCCCCTTCTTCATCAATAAAAATCGAAGGTTCTTCCAAAGGCTTCATTTTTATTGTTTCATGCACAGTTGTGTTGTTCTTGGAGCGTCTTATTTTTCGTTTTTGTTTTGGTTTTTAGTTTGCTTGGTTTGCTTAGTTTTCTGAATAAATTGGTTGGACCCCTTGTTTCATACATTGGTTTGCAAATAGTTTGGTTTGGTTTGGAAAAGAGTAGGAAAGTTCATACTTATGTGGTAAAAAGAGCTCGTTTTTGACTGTGGCCTATGCTTTGTCATGCCATGCTTGATATTGTTTTAGCCTTTTGCTTAGTATTCTTTGCTGTAGCATGACTTGTTATAAACAATTGAGATTGCTTAATGTGTCTTGGATGAATCATGCGTTGTTTTAGCATATGAAAGCATAGTATAGTGGTATTCTCCTTTGATGCTTTATTTGGGTTGACTTGGTGCATGCTCACACCATGTTATAACTATCTCAAGTCACCATAGCCTTTATGATCCTTTAGTTTTCAACTTGTAGTATCACTTTATGCTTTGAACAATGATTTTTTTTCGCTCTGCATGATTATGGCCATTATTGCTCTCTTAGTTTGTCGCTCCCAGTCTTTTGCTAGCCTCCACAACCAAGTATGAGTTCCACTCATGCATACAACTCCCTAAACCAAGTTATTCCAAAGAGTCAACCATACCTACCTACTAGCTTATGCTATTCCAAGTATATTCATGCTTTTGTTTACCTTCCAAATTAAACTTGTTATGAGAAAACTAGTGATTAAATCTCTCACAAACTTGATGGCACACTTTACTTTTTGCATCTAATAAACTTGAACCATTGGGTCCTTCTTTGTTGCGTATATTCTTGCGCTTTATAAGTTGAAATTAGCAGAACCATGTTTCATGGGAACGCTTTCAACATTGCACTTGTACTTTGTACCCTGTTGATATCATGTTCTTTTGCTTACGGATCCCGGCGGTGTGAAATAAAAGTGGAACTTGTAAGATCATGGAGTTTGTATGTGTGTTAGAGAAACGCCTAGGCCGCTAGCCTAAGCCATGCCTAATCATGGTGGAAACTTGCATCATCACCATAATGAGCACTCTATGAAGCATCCTCAATAAAAACATATGCAAATAGCAAATAAAAAGATTGCTGAGATGCTCATTGTCTGCTTGCCTTGTCATTTTGATTATGGGAAAGCTCCCATATCATGTGCAAGGGGTACCCCGTTTGCGGTTCTTAATGATACCCATGTACTTACAATGACAAGAGCTTACTCGTGACTGAAGTTGAGTAGCATGAGGATCGGTCTTCATAAGTAAGGGGCATGAGATTCCGGTTTATAACTTGTCAAGCATATCCTCTTAGTTGTGTCACTTTAACCTTAATCACCTTAAAGATGCTTATGATAGGTGCAATGAGAGCTGAAAGCTATAAGTACCATAATTTTTGGAAGCTCTTTATGAGACTTGAATCCCTACTTCCTTTTACAAAGGCCTTTCTTCCACCATTATATTGAGTCTCCACCTTCTATCTTTATGCACCTACTTTGAGATCATAGTGGCCATTCTTAGTTCTATGTGCATTGTCCCAAGACTAGTTGGTTGATGCATAACTTGATATTGCTTGTTTTAAACTATTTATATCTAGTCACTCTTATGAACTTTGAAGGTGTCCTATGCATTTATATTTGCTACTCTATGAGGACAAGCTGAATACTATTATGTTATGTTTTCTTTATGTGAAACAAACAAACGTCTTGTATAGCATTGTTATTCCTGAATCTTTTGTTTGTGCCTTTTCATGTTGCATCATAGTTTCTTTGCTTATTGCTAGAACTTTGTCTTTCATGTTATGATTGAAGTGCTTTGATCCCAGCTTTGAATGTTTTACAAATACTTTGATCAAGTCTTTGATGGTGCATGTCACCTCAAAAATTATTCTTTCTTTTTATCACTTACCTACTCGAGGACGAGCAGGAGTTGAGCTTGGGGATGTTGATACATTGCAAATGTATCTATAATTTTTGATGTTCCATGCTTAGTTTTATCCACTTTCTTGTGTTTTGTTCCAACTTTGGAGTACTTTTCATATGATTTCTTGGACTAACCTATTAACAAGAGCCACAGTGCCAACTGACTGTTTTCTTTTGTTTTTGGTTCCAGGAAAGTCAGAAAATGAATATTCTCGGAATTGGACGGAACAAAAGCCAAAGTACCTATTTTTTCGGATGTCATCAAGTGCCAGAATACGAGACGGAGAGGGGCCAGAGGGCGGCCACACCACCTGGCCATGCGACCAGGCATGGCCCGCGCCAGGGGTGGTGTGGCAAGCCCATGCACCCCCTCGACCTCCCCTTCTGACTATAAGATGCCCTCTGGACGTAAACCCTAAGTAACCGATCAAAAATCCACGAAAGAGTCTGTAGCCGTTGTCATCTCCATTCCTAGATCGGAAGGGATCTGAAGCTCTTCCTGGCACCCTGCCGGAGAGGGGAATTCACCCTGGAGGCCTTCTTCATCACCATGCAAGCCTCTGGTGTGATGCGTGAGTAGTTCATCCTTGGACTACGGATCCATGTAGTAGCTATATGGCTGGTTCTCGTCCTTTGTGCTTTCATGTTTAGATCTCGTGAGCTCCGTTCATGATCAATATCATCTATTTGTAATTCTGCATGTTGTGTTTGCGGGGATCCGATGGATATTGAGATGCTATTTTAGATTGATTATTGATTCTATCATGTCTTTGTTATTTGTGATCTTGCATGCTTTCCGTTGTTAGTAGCTATCTTGGCCAAGTATATGCTAGCAAATCCAAGAGTTAGTATTTATGCTCGATAGTGGGTTCATGCCTCTGGTAATCTAGGGAAGTGACAGAAATCTCTAAGGTACTAGATGTGCTGTTGCTACTAGGGAGAAAACAACAATCCTTTGTTCATAGAACAATCGTATTGTTTACTTTACACGCAGTTCGTAAAGCAATAATCTGTTGCTTGCAACTTAATACCGGAGGGGGTTCAGATGATAACCTGAAGGTGGATTATTAGTCATAGATGCAGTTGGATGGCGGTCTATGTATAATGTTGTAATGCCCTCTCAAAGGAGTCAAGATGATTAGTATATGCATGTATTGCTTTACCGATATTTGTCAATTGCCCCGCTGTAATTTGTTCACCCAGCATGTTATCTATCTTAAGGAGAGCCACCTCTAGTGAACTATGGATCCCGTTCCTTGTCTTTTACATACAATCTATAATCTTTTACTGCTTTGTGTTTACTTTCTGCAAACTTTTACTTCTTTCCATTCGATACGTTTAATCCTTTGTTTTCCGCAAAACACAGTGAGATTGACAACCTCATCGCAAGTTGGGGACAAAGTTCTGTGGTTGTGTTGTGCAGGTCTCCACGTTGCTACTAGCACCGGTAGTGCACCCTGCCAAAGCTCAGCTAGTAACACCTTTGGGGTGTTTCCTTGCTCCTACTGGTTCGATTAAACCTTGGTTTCATACTGAGGGGAACTTGCTGCTGTGGTCATCGTACCTTCCTCTTGGGGTTCCCAACGAGCTCTACATCAACCACGCACGAGCACTTTTCTGGGCGCCGTGCATTGAGCCATGAAGCATTGATTTTAGAAAAGTCAATAAAGTTACTAAGAAAGATCACTACCCTCTTCCTTTTATTGATCAAATGTTGGAAAGGTTGTCTAAAAAGACCCTTTTTTGACTTCTTGATGGTTATTCTAGTTTCTCTCAAATTGCTGTTAGACAACAAGATCAAGAAAAAACTACTTTTACTTGCCCTTACGGAACTTATGCTTATAGACGTATGCCTTTTGGTTTATGTAATGCTCCTGCTACTTTTCAAAGATGCATGTCTGCTATCTTTCATGGTTTTTGTGAGGAAATTGTAGAAGTGTTCATGGATGACTTTTCTGTCTATGGAACTTCTTTTGATAATTGTCTGCACAACCTTGATAAAGTTTTGCAGAGATGTGTAGAAACTAATCTTGTTCTTAATTGGGATAAATTCCACTTCATGGTTAATGAAGGGATCGTCCTTGGGCATAAAGTTTCTGAAAGAGGCATAGAAGTTGATAGAGTTAAAGTTGCGGCAATTGAGAAGATGCCATGCCCAAGAGACATCAAAGGTATTCATAGTATCCTTGGTCATGCTGGTTTCTATAGAAGGTTTATTAAAGACTTTTCTAGGATATCAAAACCCCTCACTAATCTTCTTCAAAAATATGTACCCTTCGTTTTTGATAATGATTGTAAGGAAGCTTTTGAAACTCTTAAGAAGGCTTTAACTACAGCCCCTATTGTTCAACCACCTGATTGGAGTTTACCCTTTGAAATAATGTGTGATTCTAGTGATTTTGCTGTAGGTGCTGTCCTTGGGCAACAAATTGATAAAAAAATAAACGTTATCCATATGCTAGTAAGACTTTAGATGCTGCTCAAAGGAATTATGCTACTACTGAAAAAGAATTTCTAGCTGTCGTTTTTGCTTGCGATAAGTTTAGACCCTATATTGTAGACTCAAAAGTCACCATTCATACTGATCATGCTGCTATTAAATACCTTATGACGAAGAAGGACGCTAAGCCTAGGCTTATTAGATGGGTGCTGCTTTTACAAGAATTTGATCTACATATAGTAGATAGGAAAGGTGCTGAAAACCCTGTAGCTGATAATTTCTCTCGATTGGAAAACACCTCTTTTGACCCTATGCCTGTTAATGATAGTTTCCCAAATGAGCAGTTGGCCGCAGTAGGGGTAAGCTCGCGAGGGAACCCTTAGTATGCGGATTATCCTAACTTTATTGTCTCCAAGTTTTTGCCTCAAACTTTTACAGCTCGGCAAAGAAGGAAGTTCTTCTATGATTTGAGGCATTATTTTTGGGATGACCCACACTTGTACAAAGGAGTGGATGGTATTATGCGAAGATGTGTTCCAAAATATGAACAAAAGGAGATATTGCATAAATGTCATGGTAGTGCTTATGGAGGACATCATGCAGGAGACAGAACTGCACAAAAAGGTGCTACAATCAGGTTTCTACTGGCCTACCCTTTTTAAAGATGCAAGAAAATTTGTTTTATCTTGTGATGAATGTCAGCGTGTTGGTAATATTTCTAGACGCAAGAAATGCCTATGAACTACTCTCTAGTTATTGAACCCTTTGATTGCTAGGAATTTGACTTTATGTGTCCTTTCCCTCCCTCGAAAGGTTATACTCATATTCTTGTTGCCATTGATTATGTTACTAAGTGGGTAGAAGCCATTCCTACGAAGAGTGCTGACGGGGAAACTTCCCTAAAAATGCTTAAGGATGTTATCTTTCCTAGGTTTGGAGTGCCTAGGTACCTCATGACTGATGGGGGTTCTCATTTCATTCATGGTGGTTTTAGAAAGACCCTTGCTAAATATGATGTTAATCATAGAATTTCTTCAGCTTATCACCCCCAAACTAGCGGGCAAGTAGAGTTATCAAATAGAGAAATTAAATCAATCTCGCAAAAGACTATTAATAGATCTAGAAAAAATTGGGCTAAAAAGTTGAATGATGTTTTATGGGCTTATAGAACCGCCTACAAAAATCCTATGGGGATGTCTCCTTATAAAATGGTTTATGGGAAAGCTTGTCACCTACCTTTAGAATTAGAACACAAAGCTTACTGGGCAGTTAAAGAACTAAATAGAGATTGTAAGCTCGCTGGTGAGAAAATATTATTTGACTTAAGCTCTTTAGATGAATGGAGGAGTGAAGCCTATGAAAATGCTAGGCTCTTTAAGGAAAAAGTTAAAAGATGGCATGACAAGCGAATACTTAAGAGAGAATTTCATGTTGGTGAGAAAGTTCTATTGTATAGGTCTCGTCTCGGATTTTTTGCAGGAAAGCTACTGTCAAAATGGCAAGGACCTTTCATTATTGAAGAAGTATACCATTCAGGAGCAATAAAATTTTCTTCTTTAAAAGATAATACTACACAAGTAGTGAATGGGCAGCGACTCAAACACTATATTGCTGGGGATTCTTACAATGAAGATGTTGATGCCTTGATACGTCCATTTTCCATCACTATTCTATGTCATAATTCACTATTATTCATTGATATATTTCGTATTGAGAGGTGATACTTATGTTATTTCATCTGTTTTTGCATGGTTGATGACTTTTGGAGCATGGTCCGCTGTAGTCAGGATTCTGATGGAAAAGGTGTTGTTTGGAGGCAAAATTTGCGAAGATCAGAAAATCCGGGAAAATATATGGAAAATCCTATTTTTCCAGAAGACGAAGGAAGCCAGAAGGGGGGCTGGAGATGGGCCACAGGGGGCCCACACCACCCCTGGCGCGGGCAGCCCTAGGCCATGCCAGCAGGTGGTGTGGCCGCCCTGGCCCACTCCAGGCTCTCCCCTCTAGCGTATATCATCCTCCCGAAACCCTAAGACTCGGGGAGCGACCATAGAAAGATTCCACCGCCTCTGCAGGGCGGAAAACACCGAGAGAGAAAGATCTCTCCGGCAGACAGATTTCTGCCGGGGGAATTCCTTCCTGGAGAGGGGAGATCGTCGCCATCAACACCACCATCAAGCTGGACTTTATCGGGATCATCATCATCATCATCACCACCATCATCACCATCAACACCCTCATCACCATCTCCATATTGTTGTAATAATTGAGTTGAATCTTGCATAGTTCATAGGGGAAACTTTCCCGGTGTTCATTACTCTTTGTAGTTGATGCTAATGAGTGAACCATTGAATTATTATTTATGTTCAGATTGTTATACATCAGTATTCCATCTCTGATCATGATCCATATGATGTCTTGTGAGTAGTTCGTTTTGTTCTTGAGGACATGGGAGAAGACATGTTTTTAGTAGTGGAATTGTGTTGAGAAAGATTCAATAGTTTGATATTTAAGTTGTGGTGTACTTCTTCTAGTGGTGTCATGTGAACGTCGACTACATGACACTTCACCTATGTGGGCCTAGGGGAATGCATTGTGTATTTGGCTACTAATAGGAAACCATTGCACAAGGGACGTAAGGGTCTTAGAGTTTAAAGATGTGGTTAGGTTTCTACCTTAATTACTTTCTTATACTTACGAATGTTTGCAAGGGGTATAATCACAAGTATGTATTAGTCCTAGGAAGGTCGGTACATTAGCACAGGTTCACCCAAACAACACTTAGCAAGCTAAAGAAGATTAATCAACTATATGAAGCGAAAGCACTTGACAGTCTTCCCATGTGTCATCGAGAACGTTTGGTCATCTTAAGTAATACAACCAGCTTGTCCTTTGCTGCATAAAGGATTGGGCCACTTGCTGCATTTATTCCTACTGTCTTTTATTTACTCGTACTTTGTTTACTTGCTTTATCGAAAACCCCTAAAAATCCGTTTGCTAAGTATTTGTAGAGAATTCCTTATCCATACCACTAGCCAGCGCCTTCTGCTCCTCGTTGGGTTCGACACTCTTACTTATCGAAAATACTGCGATACACCCCTATACTTGTGGGTCATCAAGACTATTTCCTGGCGCCGTTGCCGGGGAGTGAAGCGTTATTGGAGAGTGGAACTGGTAAAGGAAACTTCTACTGTGAGTATTGCTTACTTCTACTAGTTGCTTTATTTTCGTTATGGATAATTTGCTGAGTTTCTTATTTGGTAATGCTACTACCACTGCTAAGGTAGTAGATAAACCACCACCTGCTGAGAACGATGTTTTTAAAATACCTACAAGAATTATTGATCGTGTTATGGATAACTATTATGTTGGGGATGGAACTGTCCATCTTGATGATCATTTACTCTTTATACACGAATTATGCGGGTTGTTCAAGTGTGCAAGTATTACTACAGATCAAGTTACGAAGAAGTTATTTTCATTATCGCTAAAAGGAAGAGCCGAGGAATGGTATAAGCTGCTGAAGAATGGTCAAGCTCTAGAATGGGAGGAAATGGTACCTCTCTTTTATTCAAAGTTTTATCCTCCTAGTGAGATTCATAAAGATCAGAATCAAATATACAACTTTTGGCCTCTTGATGGAGAGAGTACAACTCAAGCTTGGGGGATATTGAAGTTACTAATGCTCAAATGTCCCATTCATGAGCTCCCCAACAATATTATTATCAATAACTTTTATGCAAGGCTCCCTCTACATGACAAAGATTTATTGGATGCTTCTTGTGCTGGATCATTCACCCGCATGGAAGAAGAAGCTAAATGGGATCTTCTGGACCATATTCAAGACAATGCTGAAGCTTGGGAGAATGACAAAGGTAGAAAGTCGGGTATAAATTATGATTATGAATGCATTGAATATTTTATGGGAACTGATGACTTTCAAAATATAAAAAATGCTTATGGTCTAGACTCTCAAGCTATTGCTTCTTATTTTAAGGCTTTTGCTTCCTACATTTAAGTGCCTAAAAAGAAGTGGAATAAGTATCATGAACCTTATAAAGATGTTGCTAAGAGTGTTCCTGCAAGAAATACGGAAGTTTATACTGCTAATCATGTTTTACCTAAACCTTACATTGAGAAAATGCCTTTCCCAGTTAAGATAAAGGAACATTCTATGATGGCTAGTATGGTAGATGAAAGTACGAATAAATCTGTTGAACCTGATAAACAAATGGTTGATGAACCTATAATAGCAAATGTGAAAGACTTTGTTACTAAATATGAAAAAGAGGGACACCCTATCCTTTGTAAGGATACCTCTAATATTGTTTCACAAAGTAGTGTTATGAAAGCTACTATTCCTGTGTTTTCTGTTAGAATAAGTGATCATTGTTATGATGGCCCTTGTGATAGCTATATTGTTAAGTTTATGCATGATACTGAAAGTTACTATGAGAGAGGGAAAAGTGTTCTTATGTATCTCAATAATATCAAGTTTCCTCATTTTATGCTGAAAGTTTTTGTGTTGCACTTCTTTTGCCTTCTTATGCAAGTAGCCTCTGGTTTCAACAACTTGTTTGTTTACAAAATTCCCTTGAATAGGAAGTGGGTTAGACTTAAACGTGTGTATTTTTGCTTCTTAATGCTCTCTTTCGCTTCAATTCATATTCCTATGAGAGCGTCTTCAAAATTATCATGTCTATCTTAATGGCTATAAAGAAAGAGCTTTTTGGGAGACAACCCAATTTGTTTTTGCTTGCAGTTTGTTTTTGTTTATTTGAGTCTTGGAAGTTATTAATTTGGTAATAACTGCTCCTTATCCGTTTTATTTGGTTTTTGTGTCAAGATCAACCTCTAATGAGAGGGAAGTAAGATTTGGGGAAGTTGCTGTCCCGAAACAGATTTTTGTGCTTCACCATATTTTTTTTGAGAGATCTCTGTATATCGGATTGAGCTGTAATGTTTTGTGCTTCTGCCCCAGGTTGTTATTTAACTTTCGCTAGTTTTGCACTTTTTGATTTGAGCAACAGAAGATTTTCTAAAAAATTGATCTTTACCTGCTGGTCTGCTTTGACAGATTTTGCCAATCTTGTATTTGCTTCTTTATTCGATTTCCTTTTTGAATTTTTTTGGGTTTTCAGAAGGAGTTGCTACAGTAGCTTATGTTTTGATGATTTTTAGTTGAAGTTGGACTCAAAAGGTTTTATCACTTCACTTATACTAAAGTTGCTAATGAGATGAAGTTTTGTGTGAAACAAATTTCCAGGAAGTGGAGATAATGGTGTAGTAAGGAAGAGAAGGGTTTTATGACTCAAGTAGTAAGTGTATGAAGATGAAGATACCTATGATATTCAAGTGATGACTCCAGAAGAATCTACTAGATACCAAATTCAGAGACCTGCAGAGTCTGTTTTCAAATAGGTAACAGTTCTGGTAAGAAAAGTTCCGTGAAAATACTATCCAACTATATTTTTTGCAATTTTTAGTCAATAAGGAAAGCTACGAAGCGAAAAAGGGACGGAAACGGAGCCAGGGTGGCTCACACCACCCTGTGGCGCGGGTCCACCCCTGGCCGCGCCACCAGGTGGTGAGTCCACCCCAGACTCCGCCTCCGACTCGTTTTCTCCCAGTACCTTCCTTTTGTTCTAAAACTTCGTAATATATAATCCCCCGGATCCCCCGAGGTTCGTATATCGTGTTTTCGTCGTGTTTTTGTTTCGATCTATTTTTGCCAGGACATACTCTTTGAAGGTTTAGAAGCACAATGGTGTCTGCCAAGGATAAAGGAAAGGATCCTATGGAGGAAGATCTCCAAGACCCTAGGCAGGAGAAGGAGATCAAGAGTGAAGGTGAAGAGGAGGCACAACACACCGGCACTACCATTGCAAGCATTGGAGTGGTGGCAAACCCTGCCGGGACTATGTCAATTGGAGGGAAGCCTCCTCATCACCATTCAGATCCCTGGTCACTTCCTCCACGTGCCAAGAATCCTTTCCATACCCTTATCCATGAGTATCAATACCAGAATATGCCCAAGGAGAAATTACCCTCCAATTGGGATTTTCCTCGTTCTAGCCATGCAGGAAAAGAAGACTCCAAGGAGGAAGAGTGGGGAAAGAATCACAAGAGCTGGTATTCGCAACCCAACATGATCATGAGCCGCATTGAGCAAAACTCGTAGCTTATTCGCAATCTCACCTTTGAGTTCGAGGACTTGGGGAAATTGATCAAAGAGCTCATCAAGAGGATACTACCACCACCGAAGGAGTAATTCGTCATCAGGTTTGGCATCCCCTTGGTTTGTTCCAAGCTTGGGGGAGTATCGCGGTATCACATCACTATCTTCTATCTTTTTTACCTTATTAGTAGAGTCATATCATGAATAGAGAAGTTATTATGTAGGATGGTTTGCATTATGGAAGTGTCTCCTCTCTTGTTAGATATGTATCCCTTGGTGTGAGTTGCCGTTATGGAATATTAATGAGAAGGTATTTCATTCACTCTTTTTCATAGCTTATATTAGTTTCCAATTCGTGGTTATATGATTGATCTTGTTGTTAGTATTGGTATCACTTTGGGATCGTCGAGTTAATTTAGTTGGTTTTGGCAAACCTGGCTCGGTCAGTAGAAACACTATTTTTGAGAGTTGAATGAAAAGATAAAAGTACTCTAAAGAAAAATAATTTCATCATCTTTCTTGATTTGATCATAAGTCTAGTATTCTCTAGTTAAGATCTTTTGTGCTTCCAAGGAAGATTGCATGTTTGTCTTTATCACTTTTATGTTTGTTTGTTTCCTTCAACTCTTATACTTGCTACCCAGCTTTGCTAGCCAAAAACCTGTACTGAGAGGGAATTCTTCTCGTGCATCCACTCCTTAAAACCAAAACCTTTGCCATTTGTGTCCACCATACCTACCTATTAGCATTATTGCTATTCCAAGTAAATTCTTGTTTTGTCTACCTCCCAAATTAAACTTGTTATGTGAAAATTAGTGATTAAAGCTCTCACGAACTTGATGGCACACTTTACTTTCATGCATTTAATAAACTTGAACCATTGTGCTCACCTATGTTGCGTATATGCTTGCGCTTTGTCAGTTGTGAATTAGAAGAACCATGCTGTCATGGGGAACGCTTTCAACATTGCACTGGTACTTAGTACCAAGTTGATATCATGTTCTTTTGTCTATGGATGTCGTCGGTGTGAAATCAAAGGGGAGCTTGTAAGTCCATCGAGTTATGCATGTGTGTTAGAGAAACGCCTGGGCTGCTAGTCTAATCCATGCTGACATGGTGGAAACCTGCAGCGTAACCATAGCGAGTATCTATGAAGCATTCTTCTTAAAAAAAGATATAGAGATTTAGAAAAAGAGAAAAGAAAAAAGAGATATTATGAAAAGAGGAAAGAGAGAAAAAAGCAGCATATTCCCATGGTAAATAAGAAGATTGCTGAGATGCTTGTTGTGTGCTTGCCTTGTCATTTTGATATGGGGATTCTTCCGTATCATCAGGCAACGGGTACCCCGTTGGCGGTTCTCTATGATACACATATGCTTACGATGACAAGAACTTACCGGTGACTAAACTTGAGTAGCATGAGGAGCGGCCCTCGTATTCAAGGGACATGAGATTCTCAACTTACAAATTGTCAATGCATATCCTTATATTTGATCACTTTAACCTTAATCACCTAAAGATGCCTATGATAGGGGCAATGAGAGCTGAAAGCTAGTAAGTATCATAATTTTTGGGAGCTCTTTATGAGACTTTCCATCCTTGCTTCCCTCTTTGAAGGGCCTTTCTTTTACTTTGTAGTTGAGTCAGTAAACCTACTCCCTTCTATCTCAGCAAGTATTTTGAGTTGTTGTGTTTCATTCATTCATATGATGATTTATTCAATCATGTTTCTTATGTTCCTTGTTTTGCACATTGCTCTTATCTTGATGTTTACTACTTTGAAAGCTATCATTGAAAACTAGTTATTTGCGAACTCTAGCAAATTATCAACTATTCTTCGACCAAGAGCTAAGTTTGCCATTACCAATTATGATTCACTTTATGTATCTTTACTGTGTTTCCTTTTCTTATTGCAAGTTAAGTTATATAATAGTGAGTTGTCTTATATTATGATCTATGTATTGATGAATGTGATGCTTCTTGTCTGTATTCTTTTATCGACTCTTCACTCCATAAACCTGAGGCCATGTTTATTGAGCTCAGTTTTGCTTGGGGACAAGCGAAGTCTAAGCTTGGGGGGAGTTGATACGTCCATTTTGCATCACTATTCTATGTCATAATTCACTATTATTCATTGAAATATTTCGTATTGAGAGGTGATACTTATGTTATTTCATCTGTTTTTGCATGGTTGATGACTTTTGCAGCATGGACCGCTGCAGTCAGGATTCTGATGAAAAAGGTGCTGTTTGGAGGCAAAATTCGCAAAGATCAGAAAATCCGGGAAAATATACGGAAAATCCTATTTTTCTAGAAGACGAAGGAAGACAGAAGGAGGGCTGGAGATGGGCCACAGGGGGCCCACACCACCCCCTGGCGTGGGCCAGCCTAGGCCGCGCCACCAGGTGGTGTGGCCGCCCTGGTCCACCGCTGGCTCTCCCCTCTAGCGTATATATTCCTCCCGAAACCCTAAGATTCGGGGAGCGACCACGAAAAGATTCCGCCACCTCTGCGGGGCGGAAATCACCTAGAGAGAAAGATCTCTCCGATAGACAGATTTCTGTTGGGGGAATTCCTTCCCAGAGAGGGAAGATCGTCGCCATCAACACTACCATCAAGCTAGACTTCATCGGGATCATCATCATCATCACCACCATCATCACTATCATCACCCTCATCACCATCTCCATATTGCTGTAACAATTGTGTTGGATCTTGCATAGTTCATAGGGGAAACTTTCCCGGTGTTCATTACTCTTTGTAGTTGATGCTATTGAGTGAACCATTGAATTATTGTTTATCTTCAGATTATTATACATCATTATTCCATCTCTGATCAAGATCCATATGATGTCTTATGAGTAGTTCGTTTGTTCTTGAGGACATGGGAGAAGTCATGTTGTTAGTAGTGGAGTTGTGTTTAGAAAGATTCAATTGTTTAATATTTAAGTTGTGGTGTACTTCTTCTAGTGGTGTCATGTGAACGTCGACAACATGACACTTCACCTATATGGGCCTAGGGGAATGCATTGTGTATTTGGCTACTAATCGTAGGGGTTGCCGGAGTGACAGAAACCTGAACCCCCGTTAGGAAACCATTACACAAGGGACGTAAGGGTCTTAGAGTTTAAAGTTGTGGTTATGTTTCTACCTTAATTACTTTCTTGTACTTACGGATATTTGCAAGGGGTATAATCACAAGTATGTATTAGTCCTAGGATGGTCGGTACAGTAGCACAGGTTCACCCACACAACACTTAGCAAGCTAAAAAAGATTAATCAACTATATGAAGCGAAAGCACTTGACAGTCTTCCCATGTGTCCGCGAGAATGTTTGGTCATCTTAAGTAATACAACCGGCTTGTCCTTTGCTGCATAAAGGATTGGGCCACTTGCTGCATTTATTCCTACTGTCTTTTGTTTACTCGTACTTTGTTTACTTGCTTTATCAAAAACCCCTAAAAATCCGTTTGCGAAGTATTTGCAGAGAATTCCTGATCCATAACACTAGCCAGCACCTTCTGCTCCTCGTTGGGTTCGACACTTGTAGCACCTCGAGAAAACCACTACTAGAAAATCGCTGTGTTTTTGTTTTGTGCATCATCATGACTGCATGCTCATGTCATCATGCCACATTGCATTTGAGCATCGTCATCATCACACATGGTTTGCCTAAAACTATTTTTTTCTAAAAGTCTATCTTTGTTTTATAAATATTCTCCATTTTTATTTTAAATCAAACCCCGGGTCTACCTGAATATTTTATTTGTCTAAAAACTATTTGCAAAAGTATTTTATATAAAAATAAATGAACAAACAAAATAAAAACTAATTTTGTTTCGAGGGAGGCTGCCACTGGCTAGGCCGAAAAGCCCGGCTGGCAGCAGTCTACTACCCCAAATAGATATCCTAACCCTAACCCTAGACTGCCTTACCCCAGCCGTCGTCAACCACTCAACCAACCCGATGCACCCCACCCGCCTCGGTCACACTAACACGACCACAACAACACACATCGCTGCAACACACCAACCGCAACATGCACCTGCCCGCACCTTCACACCGATACGACAACGCACAGACGCGCACAGGAGCGTGCCCACCAACCGCGTCCCACCCCTGCCTCGTTCGGTCAACCACCCCTGTCTCTACCTCGAACCCCACCTACCTCGTCCATGATCCCCTCGCCCCGCCTCCCAGGACCCCGTGCTGGCCTCGATCTCCGCCGCCACGCACGTCCACGACACCAGGAGCTCCGCCACCGCAGGCTCCGGCCCTCCTTCTCAGCGCTAGGCTCGCCGAGCCCCAGGCGCCGGCACTCACGGGCTCCCCTTCGCCCGAGCTCGCCCAGGCGCCCTGTCTCCGCGCCCCTTCCTCTCCGTCTGCGCCTCGCCAGCGTAAAGTCATCGCCACCCTGTCTCCTCCCTTGAGTGACCGCCGCCACTAGGCCCCTCCTCCTTCAAGCTCTCCTTTGGCCCGAGCTCGCCACCACCTCGTTCCGCACCCGCTGCCAGGCCCTACAAGTTGGGCTTCCCGCCGCCTCGCCTCACCCTCTCCCGCGAGCTCCTCGCCCAGCCAAGCCTGCTGGTGCCCGCTTCCTCCTCTCCGAGGCAGAGCCGCGCCGGCTCATCGTAGCACCCGCCCTCTTCCGCGGTAGCGCCCTTGGAGCTCCGTCGCTGCCCGCAGGCCCCTGCTCTCCCGACCTCATCGGCGCCTTCCCCGACCTCCGTCACCTCTGCGAGTCGCCACGTGCGCGAGCCGTCCTCGCCCGTCTCTTGGCACTGCCCTGATGCAACTTCCTCCACCCGACGTCCGCCACCGCCTCTGTTTTCCTCCTCTAGCCTGCCGGCCTCTCAGGCATGCCACCGTGTCACCCTCTGCAACGTCGCTGACCCGGATTTTCGAGCTCGAGCACGCGTGCATGGTACTATTTTCAAGACGTTGGCTCCGCTGCGTCTCCTCTGTTTTGTTTCCCCTTTGCTTGTACATGGTGGGCTGATGGAGATTGATGCTGACACGGTCTCCTAAGACCCGCGTCTATCTTTGCATTCCGTTTTGCCTCTGGCGCCCAGTTCTGTACGAGCGCACCGACAAACGCAAGACCGCAGGAGCTCCGCCACCGCAGGCTCCGGCCCTCCTTCTCAGCGCCAGCCTCGCCAAGCCCCAGGCACCGCCACTCGCGGGCTCTTCTTCGCCCGAGCTCGCCCAGGCGTCCTGTCTCCGTGCCCCTTCCTCTCCGTCCGCGCCTCGCCGGCGTAAAGTCGTCGCCGCCCTGTATCCCCCTTGAGTGACCGCCGCCAGGCCCCTCCTCCTTCAAGCTCTCCTTTGGCCCGAGCTCGCCACCACCTCGTTCCGCACCCGCCGCTAGGCCCTACAAGTCGGGCTCCCCCGCCTCGCCTCACCCTCTCCCGCGAGCTCCTCGCCCAGCCAAGCCTGCTAGTGCCCGCTTCCTCCTCTCCGAGGCAGAGCCGTGCCGCCTCATTGTAGCGCCCGCCCTCTTCTGCGGTCGCGACCTTGGAGCTCCATCACTGCCGGCAGGCCTCTTCTCGCCCGACCTCATCGGCGTCTTCCCCGACCTCCGTCACCCCTGCGAGTCGCCATGCGCGTGAGCCCGTCCTCGCCTGTCTCCTGACACCGCCCCAACGCAACTTCCTCCACACGACGTCCGCCACTGCCTCTGTTTTCCTCCTCTAGCCCGCCGGCCTCTCAGGCACGCCACCGTGTCGCCCTCTGCAACGTCGCTGACCCGGATTTCTGAGCTCGAGCACGCGCGCATGGTACTATTTTCAAGACGTTGGCTCCGCTGCGTCTCCTCTGTTTTGTTTCCCCTTTGCTTGTACATGGTGGGCTGATGGAGATTGATGCTGACACGGTCTCCTGAGACCCGCGTCTGTCTTTGCAGTCCGTTTTGCCTCTAGCGCCCAGTTCTGTACGAGCGCACCGACAAACGCAAGACCATCCCCTCAACAACATATCCGATGGCGCACGAGAGACCGAGATCGGCACAAGACGAGACCTGAAGGACTACGCAAGACCATCGACACCGTCACCTTAGAACTTTGTCAAGGATGCCAAGTTCTCCATCCAGATCCGATGTTCGAGACCCAATCCCGAGGACCGTGAAAACCGATCCCGGCGAGACCGATCCGCTAAACCCTCGGACCCCAAGATCTCCGACCCTAGATGTGTGACCCCTACCTATCCCTATTTTATAAATGCTATATATAAATTGTTGCATATTAAATTGTTCATACTTGCAAGCATATTATGGGTGTTTGGGGCTATTTCGATGATTCACCTAAAATAAATATGGAGGTCATATGCGGGCTATTCTAGTCTTATATTGGCCCCCATTTAAATTTGTGTAGCGAACCGATGCTATGTTTTACCTTGTTAAGACAACATTTAAATTGTGGGGTATCTAAACAACATGAACCTATTAATTAATTGTCGGGATTCCGGTACCGCTTAATATTGCCTAGTCGCATCACATCTTTGCCATGTCATGCGATATACCTGCATCATGCCCGATCTTCTGCCGTAGTATTAAATAGTGCATCCGGTGTTTCTTTTAGTGCTTTGGTTATTCGCGGATTAGGCTATTGAGTTGATGCGAGTATCGACAAGTTCTTCGGATAATGTATCTTTGGCAGGGTTTTCCCAGGCGAGCATTCTCCCCCTTTCTACCTATTTTGCGTTTATAGTCTTTACTTCCTCATGTTGATCTATTGCTATCCTTGTTGCGATGCTTTAGTGTCGGTGCACCATTTATATTCCTTGCAGCCTCTATATTGCCTTGGACACATCCTATTGCCTCTTGATTGATAGATAGTCGGCCTTGCGAGTCGTAGTTGCTTGCTCAGGTGCTGCTTCACGTCGTTGTCGTTCCACTGTTGATAAAAGGTTGGCACATGCTTAATGATGGAGATGCTTAATGGTGGAGATGATCATGGATTTAATTATAACTTGTCAATTAAAATGCTGGGAATAGATATAACTAATGCAGAGGCACCAGTGGGCAATAGATAATATTTGGTTCTTCCACGCTCACTTGTGTCCCATAGGCCCTGAGTACTTGATACCTGTTCCTTGACTATCGCACTATCCGCATGTAGGACCATGAATCCCCTTAGCCAGAGCTTGATTCATTTCTTATTTCTTGGGGCCACAAAGTAGTTTGGGGCTTTATTACTATCCTGTACTTATGCCATGCTTTACTGCTTTATTTAGATTGTGCGTGGAGCACCTGTACTATTTTGGAACGTGGAATGTTTTCGCGGTATCGACAAGCCCAGTCACACCTTCAGGTTCCCAGTCGTTTACAGCCATTGACACAAACCCTGGGTCCGTCTCGAAGCCGGCCAACTTCGTTGCAGGTAGCTTAGTGGGGTGGCCCCCTGAAATGATTTATGAATCCTGTGATTGCTTTATCGTGAAAGCCTCATTGGGTTTTGATTTGGTTTTTCCGAGGTTGATCGTGTGTGTGTTGCTATTTGTGCACCCCTGCAGGGTAAATCTTTCTGAAAACCGTGTCCGTGGTTATGGACGACTTGGAGCACATTATCTCGATCATAGACAAGCATAACTAAAGTAGTGCTATAAATTTGACTTAATACGTGACTAGTAATCAACTTCACTACAATGGAATGGATAATAAAAGTGCCAACAACTGGTGGAACTAGGGTGTATCGTGTCATGTTATACCTGCCTAGTAAGTATCGCAACTCCAATGGAATGAAATAAAAGTGCCAACAATTGCTGGGTTTGGGATGTCACATGCTAATTGTATCTGACTAGTAAGTACTGCAACTACAACTGAATAGTGAACTAAAACTCTCCACTACTTATGCTGTCAGGATGACTCATGCTATCTATATCTGACTAGTAAGTGCTTCAACTATAATGGAATGAATAAAACTGCCAACTGTGTGAGTTCCTTGGATTGACTTCCTCGTTTGGTCTCGAGGGGGAAATGCCAGGATGTGTATGTTTGGTGTTAGTATCAGGTTGGTCCTGAATAGGTCTTTCTTATCCCTCTCTAATAGCCGACAGTGGTTTCAAGTCTCTATAGGTTGTTTAGTGCATGTTGCGCTGCCGCTTCAGTCCACCATACCTATGTAGGCGAGAGCCGCCGAATTCTAGCCTCGCCGTGTACTGGCCTCAGTACTGACCGCTCCTATTTTTCCTTTGCCCTTTGTCGGCACCCCTTTTGTTTTAGCAGGTTTGAGATCGACGTCGTTAGCAGGGTTATGGACGCCATTGGTTATTCTTCAGGGCTCTTAGCCCCATTTACATCTTATCCGTACTCGGATGTTGTATCGTTTTTAGGGTGATTTGGATCTTTGTATTGTATATCTGTATTCTTGACTCATGGAGTCGTTGTTGTATATATATGTTTTGTGGGTTCCATCGTGGACTATTGTGTAATGATATTACTTCGTTTTCCACCCGCACGAAAGTGCCTGGTGGGCGTCCTTGAATCGTTTCTATGTGGGTTTGACGGGTAACACTAAAACTTGCATAGGGCCGATTTGAGGGTGTTACAAAGTGGTATTAGAGCTCAGCAATTGCGATACCCCACTGGTGCAGCCTGTAGGATAACCTAGCTAACGACCGATATAGAGTGTCAAAACTATTTTGCAAAATCAATTGGATCGATCTGATTAGTTCTGTTTTACTCCTTACCCCTAATGCTATTCTCCTCTTATCGTCACGTGTTTTGAATCTGCTTTCTTACCTTTTCTTTGAGTCCAGGTTTTCTCGTGGTTGGGTTTTCGTCGTACCTTCAGGGTTTCTCTTCCTCGCTTTTATAATGGTGGATCTACAATCATCAAATCTGCATCTCGTTTGTTGTACCCTTCGTCAAATCTCTTGACCTTAAACTCTTCATCTGTATTTGCACCTTGACGGATATCCGGATCGTTGAAAAACATTATGAGAAGGATGAGCATTGGTGAAGTTGGAGTATACCTTGAGCATGTGTTGTTCATGCCAATGGAACCATTGCAAAACCTAATCATTGTGTCTATTTAGACGACTTCTTTTGTGTCTTCCGTGTTTTCTGACGCGACGATATCATCTATGCTAGATCCGATGGAGAGCCTGCATGAGTCCTTTATTTCTTGAACATCGTTTATAAGGACCTTCAGTCTGAATTCCAAGAGTTGGTTGCATAAATCTTCTATTTGTATACAGAGTAATGCTTTGAGTGCAGGATGGAGTTGCGACCATACCACTACTCTTATCACTCGCTTTTGTACATTGAATGGTGAATCAATGCAATCTTTACTTCTTCCATGGAAGTTAGAGGTGGCCTTATCTTTTGATACCTCTACCTTCGTCTTTGTTTCTCCGGAGTGTTCTCTCCACGAACGTGAACTACGACCCCTTGTGGGTGGTGTCGCCAAATTCAAGATGGTGTAAGGATCTTTGTTAGTGGTGTCGTGAGGATCTACACGAAGCGAGAAGATCTAGATCATCAGCCTTCTTCCCCGTACCATGAGGCAGATCTCGAGGGCTAGATCCATTGTTAGTGGTGTTGAATTGTAGCACCCCGAGAAAACTACTACTAGAAAATCGGTGTGTTTTTGTTTTGTGCATCATCATGACTGCATGCTCATGTCATCATGCCACATTGCATCTGAGCATCGTCATCATCACACATGGTTTGCCTAAAACTATTTTTTCTAAAAGTCTATCTTTGTTTTATGAATATTCTTTGTCTTTATTTTAAATCAAACCCTGGGTCTACCTGAATATTTTATTTGTCTAAAAACTATTTGCAAAAGTCTTTTATATAAAAATAAATGAACAAACAAAATAAAAACTAATTTTGTTTCGAGGGAGGCCGCCACTTGCTAGGCCCAAAAGACCAGCTGGCAGTAGCCTACTACCCCAAATAGATATCTTAACCCTAACCCTAGACTGCCTTACCCCAGCCGTCGTCAACCACTCAACAAACCCGATGCACCCCACCCGCCCCGGTCACACGGACACGACCACAGCAGCACACATCGCTGCAACACACCAACCGCAACGCGCGCCTACCCACCCCTTCACACCGACATGACAACGCATAGACGCGCACATGAGCGTGCCCACCAACCACGTCCCACCCCCTGCCTCGTTTGGTCAACCACCCCTGTCTCTACCTCGAATCCCACCTACCTCGTCCATGATCCCCTCGCCCCGCCTCCCAGGACCCCGTGCTGGCCTTGATCCCCGCCGCCGCACGCGTCCACGATGCCAGGAGCTCCGCCACCGCAGGCTCCGGCCCTCCTTCTCAGCGCCAGCCTCGCCAAGCCCCAGGCACCGCCACTCGCGGGCTCTTCTTCGCCCGAGCTCGCCCAGGCGTCCTGTCTCCGTGCCCCTTCCTCTCCGTCCACGCCTCGCCGGCGTAAAGTCGTCGCCGCCCTGTATCCCCCCTTGAGTGACCGCCACCAGGCCCCTCCTTCAAGCTCTCCTTTGGCCCGAGCTCGCCACCACCTCGTTCCGCACCCGCCGCTAGGCCCTACAAGTCGGGCTCCCCCGCCTCGCCTCACCCTCTCCCGCGAGCTCCTCGCCCAGCCAAGCCTGCTAGTGCCCGCTTCCTCCTCTCCGAGGCAGAGCCGTGCCGCCTCATTGTAGCGCCCGCCCTCTTCTGCGGTCGCGACCTTGGAGCTCCATCACCGCCGGCAGGCCCCTTCTCGCCCGACCTCATCGGCGTCTTCCCCGACCTCCGTCACCCCTGCGAGTCGCCATGCGCGTGAGCCCGTCCTCGCCCGTCTCCTGACACCGCCCCAATGCAACTTCCTCCACACGACGTCCGCCACTGCCTCTGTTTTCCTCCTCTAGCCTGCCGGCCTCTCAGGCACGCCACCGTGTCGCCCTCTGCAACGTCGCTGACCCGGATTTCTGAGCTCGAGCACGCGCGCATGGTACTATTTTCAAGACGTTGGCTCCGCTGCGTCTCCTCTGTTTTGTTTCCCCTTTGCTTGTACATGGTGGGCTGATGGAGATTGATGCTGACACGGTCTCCTGAGACCCGCGTCTGTCTTTGCAGTCCGTTTTGCCTCTGGCGCCCAGTTCTGTACGAGCGCACCGACAAACGCAAGACCATCCCCTCAACAACATATCCGATGGCGCACGAGAGACCGAGATCGGCACAAGACGAGACCTAAGGACTACGCAAGACCATCGACACCGTCACCTGAGAACTTTGTCAAGGATGCCAAGTTCTCCATCCGGATCCGATGTTCGAGACCCAATCCCGAGGACCGCGAAGACCGATACCGGCGAGACCGATCCCCTGAACCCTCGGACCCAAAGATCTTCGATCCTAGATGTGTGACCCCTACCTATCCCTATTTTATAAATGCTATATATAAATTGTTGCATGTTAAATTGTTCATACTTGCAAGCATATTGTGGGTGTTTGGGGCTATTTCGATGATTCACCTAAAATAAATATGGAGGTCATATGCGGGCTATTCTAGTCTTATATTGGCCCCCATTTAAATTTGTGTAGCGAACCGATGTTATGTTTTGCCTTGTTAAGACAACATTTAAATTGTGGGGTATCTAAACAACATGAACCTATTAATTAATTGTCGGGATCCTGGTACCTCTTAATATTGCCTAGTCGCATCACATATTTGCCATGTCATGCACCATACCTGCATCATGCCCGATCTTGTGCCGTAGTATTAAATAGTGCATCCAGTGTTTCTTTTAGTGCTTTGGTTCTTCGCGGATTAGACCGTTGAGTTGATGCGAGTATCGACAAGTTCTTCGGATAATGTATCTTCGGCAGTGTTTTCCCAGGCGAGCATTCTCCCCCTTTCTACCTATTTTGCGTTTATAGTCTTTACTTCCTCATGTTGATCTATTGTTATCCTTGTTGCGATGCTTTAGTTTCGGTGCACCATTTATATTCCTTGCAGCCTCTATATTGCCTTGGACACATCCTATTGCATGTTGATTGATAGACAGTCGGCCTTGCGAGTCGTAGTTGCTTGCTCAGGTGCTGCTTCACGTCGTTGTCATTCCACTATTGATAAAAGGTTGGCACATGCTTAATGATGGAGATGCTTAATGGTGGAGATGATCATGGCTTTAATTATAACTTGTCAATTAAAATGCTGGGAATAGATATAACTAATGCAGAGGCACCGGTGGGCAATAGATAATATTTGGTTCTTCCACGCACACTTGTGTACCGTAGGCCCCGAGTACTTGATACCTGTTCCTTGACTATCGCACTATCCGCATGTGGGATCATGAATCCCCTTAGCCAGAGCTTGAATCATTTCTTATTTCTTGGGACCATTTGGAGCTTTATTACTATCCTGTACTTATGCCATGCTTTACTGCTTTATTTACGATTGTGCGTGGAGCACCTGTACTGTTTTGGAACATGGAATGTTTTCGCGGTATCGACAAGCCCATTCACATTTTCGGGTTCCCAGTCGTTTACAGCCATTGACACAAACTTTGGGTCCGTCTCGGAGCCGGCCAACTTCGTTGCGGGTAGCTTAGTGGGGTGGCCCCCTGAAATGATTTATGAATCCTATGATTGCTTTGTCGTGAAGCCTCGTTGGGTTTTTATTTGGTTTTTCCGAGGTTGATCGTGTGTGTGTTGCTATTTGTGCACCCCTGCAGGGTAAATCTTTCTGAAAGCCGTGTTCGCGGTTATGGACGACTTGGAGCACATTATCTCGATCATAGACAAGCATAACTAAAGTAGTGCTATAAATTTGACTTAATACGTGACTAGTAATCAACTTCAGTACAATGGAATGGATAATAAAAGTGCCAACAACTGGTAGAACTAGGGTGTATCGTGTCATGTTATACCTGCCTAGTAAGTATCGCAACTCCAATGGAATGAAATAAAAGTGCCAACAACTGCTGGGTTTGGGATGTCACATGCTAATTGTATCTGACTAGTAAGTACTGCAACTACAACTGAATGGTTAACTAAAACTGCCCACTACTTATGCTGTCAGGATGACTCATGCTATCTATATCTGACTAGTAAGTGCTTCAACTATAATGGAATGAATAAAACTGCCAACTATGTGAGTTCCTCGGATTGACTTCCTCGTTTGGTCTCGAGGGGGAAATGCCAGGATGGGTATGTTTGGTGTTAGTATCAGGTTGGTCCTGAATAGGTCTTTCTTATCCCTCTCTAATAGCCGACAGTGGTTTCAAGTCTTTATAGGTTGTTTAGTGCATGCTGCGCTGCCGCTTCAGTCCACCATACCTATGTAGGCGAGAGCCGCCGAATTCTAGCCTCGCCGTGTACTGGCCTCAGTACTGACCGCTCCTCTTTTTCCTTTGCCCTTTGTCGGCACCCCTTTTGTTTTAGCAGGTTTGAGATCGACGTCGTTAGCAGGGTTACCCTTCCGGCTTGGCCTGGGCAGGGTTATGGACGCCATTGGTTATTCTTCAAGGCTCTTAGCCCCATTTGCATCTTATCCGTACTCGGATGTTGTATCGTTTTCAGGGTGATTTGGATCTTTGTATTGTATATCTGTATTCTTGACTCATGGAGTCGTTGTTGTATATATATGTTCTGTGGGTTCCATCATTGACTATTGTGTAATGGTATTACTTTGTTTTCACCCGCACAAAAGTGCCCGGTGGGCGTCCTTGAATCGTTTCTGTGCGGGTTTGGCGGGAAACGCTAAAACTTGCATAGGGCCGATTTGAGGGTGTTACAACACTCTTACTTATCGAAAATACTGTGATACACCCCCTATACTTGTGGGTCATCAGCGGCCTCTAGCAAGACGTTCCAACTCCCAAGTGTCATTAAGTGAGGAGACGAACCTTCAATGTGACTTTCATCTAAGTCCCTCTGCCTCACGATATATCCGTTAAGCTATAGGCGAGTGGTTGCCATCCCTTTAATTGCTTAACTCTCTTCTCGTACCATGATATGTGATTCACTATACTAACTCTTAGTCCGACTCCTCAGTTAACGCTGAACTGAGTAGCGCATGGCCATGCTTCCAAATCATATCACACAAGAGGGCCCAGAGAATATCTCTCCATTACGGAGGGGAAAATTCCATTTTGGTAATCCATGTCACGTAACTTGTTTCACAACCAACCCGAACTCTACCTTTACGACTGCCCATTTATGGAACAACGTTTGATAGAACCTAAGTTGGTGATTCACAACTCAAATCATGCAATCACCTCAGGTCAAAGGAATCCATTGCTTGAGACTGCAAATAACAACATTCTTGTTGCATCTCAACTGTGGGTCAGTCCGACTCGCTAAACTCTTTAGCCGAATCAGTGTAAGTCGGAATAGCATCGCCATGCCCATGACAAGTGGAACCGTGTCATCAGCCAACTTGCACATTGGTCTAATTAAGTTGTGTGTCCAGCACAACCTCAGTGACCAAGGACAATCTAGTATGAACAATCATGAATATATAGTTCCACAACTGAATCACGTATTCACTGATACATATCTGATGTTCATATAAGGACAACTTTACTCTATGAATACTTTGGGAAATATCATCAACCATGATTGCCTCTAGGGCATATTCCCAACACGAACCTAGGTAAACATCGTGTCCCCAATTTGCTTGCTTGTTAGCCGAACGAAGCTTCCAGCACTCCCCTCTCCCTCAAACCCAAGTCAATCAACCATGGGCATTCATGTGTTAACCCCATGTCAACAGTTGTGACATCTTGCATTTGTAAGATCATTTGCTTGCCTTTATGTTTGAGTTTCCTAATATATTTAAACACAGCTATGGATACTTGAATATATTTAATATATTAGATGAACATACAAACATCAACCGTGGCCATGAAAGTTTGACAGGATAAGAAGTTTATCATAGTGCTTCCTGAAGACTTTGAGACTATGGCAGTGTCATGGTATTGCCGACGAGTACGCCATGGAGGGGTCCTCACAGTGCATGTTTAGAGACGTGGGGTAAGGCGAAGAGTTGGTGGCTATGAGATAACACGCTTACCCACGTTCAAGTCCCACAACGGTGGCGAAACTCTACTCCTGCTATAAATCACTATAATGGCAATACGCCGAGTTACATAGATAGGTTTGCTATGCAAGGTGTTGTGCTATGCACTTGTTGTTCTATCGTGTGTTGCCCTAAAGGATCTCGTAGGCTGGCTTATAAAGCCTCCAAGACCTAGGGTTTATAGGGAAAGGTCCTTGCCGGACAAGGTAAAGAGTCCTACACTAATACAAACTAGTCTTCTGTGTCTTGTACTCCAAGGCTTCGAGCATGTTAGTGACGCCTGCGTAGCCTTCCTTTATCTGGCATGGGCCTCCCTTTTGGATCCGTCTAACTGGGCCACCCAGCAGGCCATAGGCCTTGCTACCAACTATGGGCCACCCGGGTTAGGCGGATTGGTGACATGCTATGAGGATACCCATATAGCATATCCCCAACAGTAGCCCCCAAAGGACTTTGAAATCTTGTGTCGTCTTGCCCATTGATCTTAGAATATCCCGTCTAAGTGATGCCGGCAATTCATCAAGCAAAATCTGAAAGGTCTCCCAAAGAACCCTGCAATCCTCTCCGGCTTCACAATGTAGCCGGAGATTCCTTAGGTCTTTGTTTCCAAAGTCGGGTAGTCTCCGTCTTCGATGGAATATTCGGACATGACCCTTCACTGCAACTGTCAGGAGGATGATGTAGGGTACAACCTACGCTACCTCGAAACTCACAGAGACAGAGAATTAATCATCAACTATTTTCACGCGCGCGAAATCCGTAACAAAGACGGAGGATGTGGCAAAATTACCATGCACGTTCACTTCCACGTCGGCAAAATTCCATCCATTAGATCTCTTTGCACGAATCTTGATGCGGGGTCTATATATTTTCACCGCGGTCAATTTATTTCTCTTTTACGCGCATTAGCTTTCTAGTCTTCGTCTTCCTCTAGCCACGCGACCGTTCGAGGTTGATGATCGACTCAACACGTCGAGCTCGTTGGGGAACCCCAAGAGGAAGGTATGATGAGCACAGTAGCAGGTTTCCCTCAGTTATGAAACCAAGGTTATCAAACTAGTAGGAGCAAGGAAACACCTCCAAGGTGTTGTTTCCAACTTGGAATCATGCACAACACAACCACAGAACTTTGCCCCCAACTTATAGTGAGATTGTCAATCTCACCGGTTTTGCTGAAAACAAAGGATTAAACGTATTGTGTGGAAGATAGTAATTGCTTGCAGAAAGTAACAGAAAACAATCAATAGCTTGTATATTGATGGTAAAAGAATGAACAGGGGTCCATAGTTCACTAGAGGTGATTCTCCTTATGATAGATGACAGGTTGGGTGAACAAATTACAGCGGGGAAATTGACAGACACCGAGAAAGCATACATGCATATACTAATCATCTTGACTCCTATGAGATTTGATTGGACATTACAACATTATACATAGACCGTAATCCAACTGCATCTATGACTAATAATCAACCTTCAGGTTATCATCCGAACCTCCTCCAGTATTAAGTTGCAAGCAACAGATAAGTGCATTAAGCATAGTGTGTAAAGTAAATAATACGATTGTTCTATAAACAAAGGATTGTTGTTTTCTCCCTAGTAGCAACAACACATCTAGTACCTTAGAGATTTCTGTCACTTCCCCAGATTCCTAGAGGCATGAACCCACTATCGAGCATAAATACTCCCTCTTGGAGTTGCTAGCATCTACTCGGCCAAGATAGCTACTAACAATGGAAAGCATGCAAGATCACAAATAACATAGACATGATAGAATCAATAATCAATCTGAAATAGCATCTCAATATCCATCGGATCCCCGCAAACACAACATGTAGGATTACAAATAGATGATCTTGATCATGAACAGAGCTCACAAGATCTGGACCCGTAGTCCAGGGATGAACTACTCACGCATCACATCGGAGGCACTCATGGTGATGAAGAAGGACTCCAGGGTGATCTCTCCCCTCCGGCAGGGTGCTAGGAAGAGCTTCAGATCCCTCCCGATCTAGGGATGGAGATGGCGGCGGCTACAAACTCTTTCGTGGAATTTTGATCAGGTTCTTAGGGTTTTCGTCCCGGAGGAAATATATAGGCAAAGGGGCAAGGTCGGTGGAGTACCAGGGGGCCCACACCACCTCGTGGCGCGGCTATGGCTAAACATGCCACCACTAGGTGTGGCCGGCCTGGCTCCTCTCTTCGTCTCCCCTCCAGACTCCGTATTCCTTCTAGTGAAATATTGACTTGGGATTTTGTCCGGTCCAATTTTGAGAATATTTTCTTACTAGATTTTCTGAAACCAAAAACAACAGAAAACATGCAACTAGCACCGTGGCATCTTGTTAATAGGTAGGTCCATAAAATGTGTAAAAATACTCCAAAGTGTGGACAAAACATAAGAAAGTAGATATAAAACAAGCATGGAACATAAAAAATTATAGATACATTTGCAACGTATCAGAGCTCTTCTGCGAAAACCCTAACTAGAGCCCTTCTCTTGTCCACCTCCTCCCCATTGTAATGGCCTCCAACAGCACTGTCTCTTCAACGGCGATGGTTCTCGAGGCTACTCAGGAGCCATCCCAGGGAGTGTCCATCCTCCCGGAGGGGGTTGTCGTTCTCGTATCTGCCGTGGTGGAAGCCACCAGCGATGACCAAGAATGAACGGCGCCCGAGGCTGCTGAAGAAGAAAATAACTCCCACAAGGGGGTGTGGAGAGGCTCTAATATCTCCGTCGAAGATCTACATGATTTAGTCACAGAGGGGTATCTCCCTGTGGTGAAGGAGTTGGTCTGGCGGGCGGCGCCGGCCGGCGAGGTGGTCCCTTCTCCCCAAGCCGGAGAGAAGGTGTACCTCAAATCTCAGCTGGTGCGCAGCATAAGCCTACCAGTCTCCAACTTCTTTTTGGATGTCCTCCGACACTTCTAGGTACTCCCCCACCATCTCTCTCCCAACAACATCCTAGTTCTCAGCAACTTCGTAGCCTTGTGCGAAGGATTCTTATGCATTAAACCTAGGTTAGATCTGTTTGTGTATTTCTTTACCATCAAGAGACAGTCCATAGAGTCCAAGGATGAATTGCGGATCTACGGAACCATTATCTTCAAGATCCTGCCTAGCCGGCGCTTCCCCGACATTGTGGGGCATGAGTCATGCAAGAACTGGCAGCGCACATACTTCTACGGCCCAGATATCCTTCTGCCTGACCGCCTTGAGACTTATCCTGACTTTGTCGATGGAGCTACCGCCGAGGTGCCCACATGGCGGACCCCACCTCCCTTTCCTCCGACGACGAAGCCAATCGCGGCGTAAGGCGGATTGAATGGCTCTTAGACAGAGTTCTGACAGGCTTGGATCTTGCCATGTGCTGGTTTATTAGGCGGATCCGGCCTATGCTGCATCGCGCCGAGTTGATGTGTAAATACACTCAAGACAAGAGGGATCCCATGCGAATTTCGCGGGATAACTTCTCTACTGACTCCATCAAACTCCGGCTTAAGGACATCATCAAGGTGAAGGATAAGAAGCATGGCTTCAAGACCACCTTTGACATGTTTGATTGCGGCAAGTGCCTAGAGGTAGCTTCTGTTTCCTTTGTTGCTCGTTACATGCTCTAAGGTTTTTCCGACTTGAAGTTGTCAATCTAACACTCCTCTGTATCCCAGCTAGCAACCTTGATGGCGGATAAAATGGCCTTCCAGGTCTATGATCCTAAGCTGAAGGATATCCAGGTGGTGTCCGACGACGACGCCCCCAAGGATCAACCAGCTCCAGCAGCGCGAAAGCGAAAGAGCTCCACCTCTAACGTTGCTACCGCCAAGCCTTCTACTGGCCCCGCTGGGCCTTCATCCTCCGTGGAGATAGATGTCAATCCAAACCTTGATATCTCAGGCTCTATCGAGGCAGATGTTGCTCCTAGCAGCCAGGCGACACAGGAGAGCATTTCCTCTAAAGTGGCTGAAGCTCTGGCTAAGGATGCCACCAAGAAAGGGAAGGAAGTGGTGGAAGAGGTGGACATGGAAGCTACGATCGAGGCGGGATCCTCTGAGCCATCATCTTCTTTGAAGATGCAAGAGACGGCTAGGGCATCATCCATGCCTCCAGATTCAACTTCCCATTGGTTGCGACTCCTCCGACGTTGTGCTTGGATGACCTCATCTTGCAGGCCAATGCAATATATAACAATGCCCAGACCTTCCATGATTCCTATGCTCATCTGGCCAACAATCTTAGGGTCATTTCCATCGTAAGTCTTTTGAACTTCACTTCTTTTGATCTGTAATGTATCCCACTGTAGCTCCCGAGCTCTTAGGCGGATAAACCAATAATTATTGGCCTGAGTGCTCCAAAGAACTAAGTGTAGAACTTGTCCGTGTAGCCCCCGAGCGTTTAGTTGAAACTGGATAGTTCCGACTAGATGCTCTAGATAAACTAGCTTATTTTAAAATCATATACTGTACCCCCGAGCATTTAGTTGAAACTTGAATAGTTTCGACTAGATGCTCTAGAGAAACTAAGCATGTTAACATCTTGTGAAGAATGAGAATAAATGGAGGATAGCCGCCAATGAGAGGTTTGCTGCTCTGCGGAAGGAACTGGACCTTGAACAGGGTAAAACCACCTTCCTAAAGCAACAGATCAAAAATAGCCAGAGTCTGTTTCCTGCAATAGCTCCTTGCTTTTCTCATTGAATCATTTCTTCCGTCTTCTTATAGCACTTTCTGATTTCCATCTTACAGAAGCCATTGCGAAGGCCAAGAGCATCGTCAAGCACTCCAAGCATATCCAGGAGCTCGATGATGAAAACAAAATTCTGAAGAAAGACCTCGCCGATGTTGTCAAGGGCCATGAGGCAGCGATGAAGGTGATGCAAGAGTCTCCTGACGCCGAGATGCAGCGCCTGAAGGACAAAATTGCACAACTCAAGGAGCAAAACCATGCTGCCAAAGAGCAAAATGCTAGAAACCTTGATGTGTACAAAATAGTCCAGAAGAAGTGCGATGTCTTGGCGGAGACATGCAAGCAAGCGGAAACAAGCATCTTTGGTAACCTTTCTCTGTCTTGGTAATTTATGTAATTTGGACAACCATTTGACTTGTTTGTACTCATGGTCCTTGTATCTTGTGCAAACCACATCTCCCATCGGCTTAGCCAACTTGGGTGAAGGTGCTCCAGATCCCAAGGAACGCATGATTCTTGCCAGCAACTTCGTCAGCACCGCCATTGCCCAGGCCAAGGAGATAGCTCAACCTCTGGGTATCAATATCAAGGCGGCAGACTCAGCAGCCAAGTTCGCGGAAATCCTGCGCCGAACCCCCGACAAAGTCAAGGACTGGAAAGCCTCTTGCGTCCGGGCCGGTGCTAGGATGACTCTGTCCTTGGTCAAGGCACACTACGACAATGCCAACATCGATTTGGTGACCTCCGGCATGACCAAGCTAGACGAGGAAGGGAAAGAGATCGATAGCGATGCTATTTGGAATTCCCTCGCCAGCTTCGACACCAGAGTTTCCAAGATGGTCAAGGCGGACGTCTTCGTGCCTCCTAAGATCCTCGATGAAGACATGGCCTCGTCTGAGTCTAGCCCCTCTCCTTCAGAGTTTGACGAGCTCTCTCGGCCTAGCTCTCCTGATGATGCCACCACGAAGCCCCCTGCAGCAGAGCCATAAAAACAATGTTTGTATTAAATGTGTCTCTGCAATGTGTACGTGGAAAAAACTTATGCTTTGCTAAGGTGGAAAAACTTGTACTCAAGTTTCCTACAACTTATTTGTTTCCAGCATGTGTATATTTTTAAAGAAAGTGTTGGCTTATCCATTATTCTGGTTCGTATGCTTGACCTTTCGTGAGATGGACGACTCGCAACATAGAACTATGCTCTCAGGTGAGGATGCTTAATAGCACCATCAAGAACCTAAGAGCAAAATCGCCGGCTTTGAGTGCCGAGAAGTCACTACTCCGGAATCCACATAAAAACTTCAGAAAACGTGTAGACCAAAAAACTTAAGCTAATGCCCGTAGGCGGAATTTTCACAAGTGCAAATGCAAACTTGCGCATAAAGGGTTTATATGATCCAAAAATGAACAACTAAAGGAGGTAAAAGACTCAGAGAATATGAGTGAACCAAATGCTTTATTTCATTGATCATATAAGAAACTTATTACATAATATAAATGTGCTAAGTGTAAAAGGGACGTAGTTGTGCTATGTTCCATGGCCGATCTATCTCCGGGTAATCATCATCAGCGTCACGTTGCTTGCGCTTGCGATTTTTTGGCCTATCTTTCAACTCGCGAATATCGACAAGGTAATAGGAACCATTTAGCAATGCTTTGCTTATGACAAACGGTCCTTCCCAAGGCAGGGATAGTTTGTGTGATTCTTCCTGCTTGAGTCTAAGCACTAGATCCCCTTCTTTAAATGAGCGATGCTTTACGCGGTGACTATGGTAGCCACGCAGCTTTTGCTGGTAGATGGCGGATCTCTGGCATGCCAGCATGTGCTCTTCTTCAAGTAAGTCCCCAGATAGGTGTCTGGATTCTTTAGCGTCATCCTCATTGTAGGCGGAAACTCTTCGTGCATCGTGGAGGATGTCGGATGGGAGGACTGCTTCTGCTCCATAAACCATGAAGAAAGGAGTCAAGCCGGTGGATCTGTTGGGTGTTGTTCTTAAACTCCACAAGATAGATGGCAATTCTTCCGCCTAGGCTCCAGCTTCTCTACATAACGGTGCCTCTAAGCGTGGCTTGATTCCTTGCAGAATTAGTCCATTGGCCCTTTCAACTTACCCATTTGACTGTGGGTGTGCCACGGGTGCTAGGTCAAGGCGGATGCCCTTTTCGAGACAGTACTCCTCAACTTCTCCAAGAGATAAATATCTGCCATTGTCGGTGATGATGCTATGTGGGAGACAAAATCTCACCACTAGATCCCGGACAAATTTTAGGGTTGTTGCCCCATCAAGCTTTCTAATGGGTTTAGCTTCAATCCATTTTGTGAATTTGTCCACTGCTACTAGCAAGTGTGTGAATCCACATGGTGTTGTTTGCAAAGGTCCCACCATTTCCAGCCCCCAGACTGCAAACGGCCAAGTTATTGGTATGGTTCGCAATTCTTCAGCTGGAACACTTGGTTGCATAAACTGACACCCAAGGCATGCTGTACCAACTTGTCGGCGTCTGCCTTGACAGTTATCTAGTAAAATCCTTGTTGGAAGTCCTTAGCCACCAATGATCGGGGAGCGGCGTGATGCCCGCAATCTCCGAGATGTATTTCTCTAAGGATTTCAATACATTGCTGATGGGAGACACATTGAAGGAAAACTCCTATGGTACTTCTTTTGTATAGCTGGCCGTCAATGATGACGTAGCCTTTTGCTCTGCATACTATTTGCTGGCTTTCGACTTTGTTGGTGGGCAAAGTTCCATCTTATAGATAGTCCATGAAGGGTTTTGTCCAAGCCGGAGAGGTCACTGTTACTATGTTAACAAATGAATCCACTCTATCCGGGTTGTCAGGGTCCATTCCCTTCACAGATGGGGTCCATAAATGTTCCAAGAAAACTCCTGGCGGAATTGGTCGACGAGCTATCCAAGCTTTGACAACAGATTTGCCGCCTCATTCTCGTCCCTTTTGACGTACTTGACTTCGTAGACGTCGAAGCACTTGGCTATTTCATCTACTTCGTCTCGATATGCCACCATCATAGGGTTCCGCGCGTTCCAGGTGCCAGCTACTTGCTGGGCAACCAAGTCGGAATCTCCACACAAAACTATGTGCTTGATACCAATATCCTTGGCTACGCGAAGTCCGTGAATGAGGGCCTCATATTCTGCCATGTTGTTGGTAGCATTGAAGTGGATCTGTAGGACATATTGCAATTTTTCTCCTATTGGTGATTGTAATAATACACTATCCCCCGAGCCATTGAGTAGCTTTGATCCGTCAAAGTGCATAACCAAATATTCTCGCTTTGGCACAGGAGTGTCTTCTGGCAATTCTGTCCAATCTATGAGAAAATCCGCCAATGCTTGTGATTTGATAGCATCGCGTCTCTTGTAGGTGATTTCAAAGGCGGCAAGTTCAATGCCCCACTTTGCCACACTCCCTGTAGCGTCACTGTTGTTGATGATGTCGGACAGTGGAGCTTTGCTTACCACTATGATAGGGTGCTCCTGGAAATAGTGCATTAGCTTACGTGAAGCAAGGAAAACTCCATAAGCTATCTTCTAGTAGTGCGGGTAATGTTGCTTGGTTTTCGTCAAGACCTTGCTTACATAGTAAACGGGCCGTTGAACTCCATATTCGTGTGTTGGTTCCTTGTGCTCCACCATGATGACGACGCTGATTACTCAGTTGGTCGTCACCATGTCAACTAACATAGGCTCCCTTGGCACCGGTGAAGCAAGTATTGGTGGGGAGGAGAGTATTCTCTTCAACTCTTGAAGTGTTGCGTCAACTTCGTCCATCCATGTGAATTTTTCCACCTTCTTGAGCAACTTGTAGAGCGGCATAGCCTTCACACCAAGTCGGCTGATGAACCGGCTTACTACTGCAACACAACATGTGAGACTTTGTATGTCCTTTAGGCATGTCTGGCGTTTGATGTCGAGGATGGCCTTGATTTCCCCTGGGTTTACCTCGATTCCGCGATGCGAAACGATGAAACCCAATAGTTTGCCAGAGGGTACCCCGAAGACACACTTCTTGGGGTTCAGCATCATGTTGTATTTTGGGAGATTGTCGAAGGTTTCCTGCAAGTCAGCGGTAGGATCATTTGATTTATTTGACATTACCGCGATGTCATCCACGTAAGCGTGTACGTTGCGACCTATTTGGTCGTGTAGGCAACGTTGCATCGTCCACTAATAAGTAGCACTAGCGTTTTTCAACCCAAAGGGCATCGTGACATAGCAATATGTGCCATATGGTGTGGTGAACGAAGTGGCCAATTGGTCCAACTTTTGCATCCGGATTTGGTGGTACCTTAGTAGGCATCGAGAAAACACAGAAGTTCCGAGCCAGCCGTCGAGTCAATGACTTGGTCAATGCGAGGCAAAGCAAACGGATCCTTCGGACATGCGTTGTTCAAGCCGGTGTAATCAACACACATTCTTAATTCGGTGGTTCCCTTTTTGGGGACAAGTACATGATTCACCACCCATCGGGTGTGAATAACTTCTCGGGTAAAGCCATCCTTAAGTAACCTAGCTATTTCTTTGCCTATAGCCCTTCGTCTTTCATCACCAAGGCGTCGTAGAGGTTGCTTCACCGGTTTGGCACTGGGATCAATATTCAAGCTGTGCTCGGCAAGTTCCCTAGGTACACCTTTCATGTCGGCAGGTTGCCAGGCAAAGATGTCCCTATTCTCACGGAGGAACTCGACGAGCATGCTGTCCTATTTGGGATCTAGATCCGTGCTAATGGCGGTGTTCTTGGAGGAATCTCCTTCGACAAGCTCCACCTGCATGGTCTTGATGGTGTCCTTGAAGGCGGGTTCGACAGCAGTGATGTGCTTCTTCAAAGCCGGCATCTCCGAGGCATCAACCTGGTTCTGGATCTCCTTGAACTCCTCACCATAGAGGACTGCTTCGGCGAAGGTGGCCTCACTGTGCTCGCACTCCCGTGCCTAGGAGAAGCTTTTGTCAACAGTGATGACGCCATTTGGTCCGGGTATCTTGAGCTTGTTGTAGACAAAGCATGGCCTTGCGAGGAAGGAGTGGAAGATGTCGCGTCCGAAAATGACGTGGTACGCGCTCTTGAAAGGCACCACTTCAAAGGTCATGCGTTCTTGGCGGTAATTTTTAACATCGCCAAAAGCGACCGGAAGGGTGATGCAGCCTAGGGAATGCTTGTGGGCCGGGGACAACCACATGGAACATGATGTTGCTCTTCCTTAGCTGGGTCTCTGTCAAGTTCATCTTGTGCAGTGTATCCAGGTACATGATGTTGATGCTGCTTCCACTGTCCATGAGGCACTTGGTGAACTCTGTGCCATCAATCAAAGGGTTAATGACCATGGCATACTAGTTCTCCATTGGGATAATATCTGAGTGATCCTTCCTATCCCAAGTAATTGGAACTTCCGACCACCTGACGTACTGGGGAACTAGAGGGAAGGTAGCCATCAGTATCCTCAGAGAGGTTTTCTGGGCTCGGACGGTGGGAGTGCCAAGGAAGGTGTGGTAACATGGAGCCTTCTTTTCGAAGGGATTTTTCCATTTATCCTCTCCCTTGTCGGAACATTTGGGTTCCACGTCCTCATCCATATCGCTTGAATCCTTGGGATCTTCCTCCTTCTTCTTCCCTTTACCCTTTCCGCGGGGTTTGTTTTTCTGACTTCGCTTATAACCGGACTCAGGGTCCTCCTTGAGATCATTGACAAACTTGCATTGGAGGTTGGTGTGGGTGGATTTGCTATTGGCGTCGAGATGGACGAAACACGGCATATCACGGTACTCTTCGTACGTTTGGGGAAGGCGGGGCGCTCAGGGTGTAGCATCACTCCTCTGTTGGCCACTGCTAGCCCCCCGACCACGTCTGATGTTCGCCTCCGCCTCTGCCAGTGAACATTGCGACGACCATGTCGACTGTTTGCTTCTCTTCAAGCGGATTCTTCTGCTTGTTATTATTGTTTTTCTGGCCTGGGTAGGGATTTCTATTGCCAGCAATGATTCGCGTGCGTCGTCAGCAGTAGCAGCAAACTTGCTAGCCATGGTGATCATTGCATTGAGGGTGAGCTCATTGCTGTCTTGCTTGCGCTTCAACTTATGGCGGAACGAAGTTCCCTTTTCTAGACCATCGAAGAAGGCGGCCGTAGCGGTTTGTTCATGCACCCCTGCGGAGGATTTTTTCATATCCAGCCAGCGAGAGAGGTAAGCACGAGAAGTTTCATCCTTTTCTTGCACACATTGTTGGAGGTCTCCAACAGTTCAGAGATATTTGTACGTTGATACGTCCATTTTGCATCACTATTCTATATCATAATTTACTGTTATTCATTGATATATTTCATATTAATAAATAATACTAATGTTATTTCATCTGTTTTTGCATGGTTGATGACTTTTGGAGGATGGACCGCTGAAGTCAGAATTCTGATGGAAAAGGCATTGTTTGGAGGCGAAATTCGCGAAGATCAGAAAATTCTAGAAAATACATGGAAAAAAATCTTGTTTTTCCAAAAGACAAAGGATGCCAGAAGGGGGAGCGAAGTTGGGCCACAGGGGGCCCACACCACCCCCTGGCGCGGGCCACCCCTGGCCGCGCCACTAGGTGGTGTGGCCACCGTGGCCCACCTCCAGCTCTCCTCTTTGGCGTATATTATCCCCACGAAACCTTAATCCTCAGGGAGCGACCACAGAAAGATTCCGCCGCCTCTGTGGGGCCGAAAACAGCAGAGAGAGAAAAAGCTCTCTGGCGGGTAGAAATCTGCCGAGGAAATTCCTTCCCGGAGAGGGGAGATCATCGCCATCAACACCACCACCAAGCTGGACTTCATCGGGATCATCATCATCATCATGTCCATCATCATCACCACTTCATACCGCTTTAACAATTGGGTTGAATCTTGCATAGTTCTTAGGAGAAACTTTCCCGGTGTTGATTACTGGTTGTAGTTGATGCTATTGAGTGGAACCATTGAATTATTGTTATGTTCAGATTGTTACTTATCATTATATCATCTCTGATATTGATCCATATGATGTCCTGTGAGTAGTTCGTTTAGTTCTTGAGGACATGGGAGAAGTCATGTTGTTAGTAGTGGAATTGTGCTGAGAAAGATTCAATTGTTTGTTATTTAAGTTGTGGTGTTATTCTTCTAGTGGTGTCATGTGAACGTCGACTACATGACACTTCACCTTTATGGGCCTAGGGGAATGCATTGTGTATTTGGCTACTAATCGTAGGGGTTGCCGGAGTGACAAAAACCTAAACCCCTGTTAGGAAACCTTTGCACAAGGGAGTGTATGATCTCGGAGTTTAAAGTTGTGGTTAGGTTTTTATCTTAATAACTTTCTTGTACTTGCGTATGCTTGCAAGGGTTTAATCACAAGTATGTATTAGTCCTAGGAAGGTCGGTACATTAGCATAGGTTCACCCACACAACACTTATCAAACTAAAGAAGATTAATCAACTATATGAATCAAAAGCACTTGACGATATTCCCGTGTGTCCTCGAGAACGTTTGGTCATCTTAAGTAATACAATTGGCTTGTCCTTTGCTAAAGAAAGGATTGGGCCACTTGCTACATTTATTATTATTGTCTTTTATTTACTCGCTCTTTATTTATGTGCATTATCAAAACCCCCTAAAAATCCGTTTGCTAAGTATTTACAGAGAATTCCTGCTCCAAGCCACTCGTCAACACCTTCTGCTCCTCATTGGGTTTGATACTCTTACTTATCGAAAATACTGCGATACACCCCCTATACTTGTGGGTCATCAAGACTATTTTCTGGCACCGTTGCCGGGGAGTGAAGCGCTATTGGAGAGTGGAACTGGTAAAGGAAACTTCTACTGTGAGTATTGTTTTCTTCTGTTAGTTATTTTATTTCAATATGGATAATTCACTTAGTTTCTTATTTTGTACTGCTACTACCACTGCTAAGTGTTGGGGATATACTTTCCGGGTATCCTCACAGTTCCTCACTAACCAGGGTGGCCCACTTTGGGTTAGAGCTTCGCTTCACGGGTGGCCCAGTCAGGAGAAGAGACGGAGTCTAGTCCGGCTATGGGAAGGCCCAGAAGACTTACCGACATAGGCCCATAGTGTTACTTATAGTTCAAGATGTACTCTATAATCGACTCTTAGTCGTAGCCAGATAGATCTCTCGTGTAAACCCTAGGCCAGATATCTATATAAGCCGTCTTAGAGAGAGCCTTTAGGGCACCCCTCACAATAGTCTACAATCTCAACTCGCAAAGGCAAAACCCTTGTAACCCATATTTCGGATCTGCCGTATTACTGGATTGCTAGCAGGAGTAGGATCCGTCCAAAGCCAGCGGATTCGAACCTGGGTAAACTTGTGTGCTCACCGTCCCGGAACACCGTACGTCTCACACCCCTCTCTTCCACACGCCTCGAGGACCCCCTCATGGCGTACTTGTCATCAATCTGACGACAGTTGGCGCCCACCGTGGGGTAAGTGAGCTTCGGATCTATGTTCCAAGCGGAATCTGCAAGAATTAGAATCGGCGAGACTATCGCCGTTGGTCGCATCCTCTACGCCAGTGACGTACCTCTCATCATTCTCGACAAGACCTGGATTCCGGCTAGAGAGGCCGTGACTACCTACACCATCATGTCTTTCGGCGAGATCAATGTGTACATCGGATTCGCTGAACCTGCCCCACCCACCCTAGCGGTGATGATAGAGGCAGAAGAAATTTCTGGGTCCCCTTTGTCCACGGAGGCGGAAGAGTTCCAGATCTCAGAAAACCCTAATTCCACCTAGCCCGCACCAGTTGCGGAGATAGTGGAGAAATCCGAGCCTGAAGCAGACCTGGCGGTTCAAGTCGAATCTGGAGTGGATCTCCTTGGCGAGGCCGACCCAGATCGATCCACCCGCTGAAGTCGAAATCCAGGAGGATCACAACAACAACCTTGGTTCCGGCCCTGCCAATGCCGGAACAGATCAACCGTTCCTGAGGCACACGTTGAGGCGTATGATGATGCAAGACGCAAGCGTGGATGAGGTTCTCGAGACTATCAGGATCTTCGAGGAAGCCCACGAGGAAAGCTGCAACTACCTCAGGACCCACACATCGCACTTCGTCGGATATGTTGGATCTGGATCTAGCTCTGTCGATGCTAGAGAAAACACAGACTCAGTGCTGGAGGCGATCGGAAGAAACACAGACTTACCCGCATCCTCGGATGACTCGATGATGTCGGCAGGTTTCCAAAAGTTCTCCGCAGAGTATGAAGAGGAGTATAACTCCAAAGCTGTAGAGGAAGGAGAAGCCATGGATGAAGGATCCAGGGAAACCTCTCCCAAAGCGCAGGATGACATGGATATCAGAGATAATCCCGAGGTCTAGATGTCCGAAAGTACCAATTAGAGCTTGACTCCGAGAAACGGACCCAAAGCCATCTTTGCTACCAGCGCTGCCAAGAAGGCAAAGAAGAAGAACAAGAAGAACAAGACCCCGGCAAAAGATCCTCCGGCAGAGGAAGTGATTGCCGAGGAATACGAGGAAGACTCAGATGGAGCACTAATCCCAGAAGAGCCCAAAGAAGAGTCGGTGGATGGACACGTGATCACCGAAGGTGCACGTAAACTCATCGATGCTGCATTAACCACACCTATTCCTACAGCTGCAGAACTTACTGCTGAAGAGCTGGACGAAAGGGCCCTAGCCCTAGAAGCGCGTCGCCAAGTACAGCTCGATGAGGCCAAAAACATTGAGGAAGAAAAGAAACGCATGGCAACTGCGGAGAAGTACATCTCTCGGCAGCATCAGAAAACCCGGAAATGTCACACTCATGACGACCAGTTCCCGGAGATTCACAAAGTCCACTTTGGAGGAGACCATGGGATGTCTCGACGCGACAACAAGGGAGACCGGGTGTATCCAACACCAGTGCAAAACACCGTTGCGGCTCGAGAAATCCTAGCAAGTAATCCAGGCCTAGAGCAGGTTTGACTGGGCATCAAACTACTCAACAAGGGTCTAGAGCAGCAGAACGCCCTGTCCGAAAGTGGAAAACTGGTCTCCCAATCTGACCAATGATGCACGGATCCGGCCTAGAATGACATAAGACCCCAACGTGCTCCAGAACAGCATCACCGTTCCGAACCGGATCTTCAAGACAACATCACAAAGCTGCACGTGACTGGTGCAATGTTGCCCCAGCTGTGGAGCAAGAGGGCAATCGCTGCACTAAATCCGAAGAATCCTCCCCAGCGAGAGTCGAACGATCGCAGGGAAGAAGACAAAGAGAAGCGTCAGGAGGAGGACCGTCAAAGAATGCCACGTCCTAGAAACACAAGCCGTCTGGCTGACGGACGAAGGAATGATGGACACTGTGCCGATTCAAGCTGACAAGGGGCTCATCGTAATGAAGATCCTCCCCGGAATCAGAATAATAATGCTCCGGACGGAGGCCAGCGATCGGCCAGAAATAATCCAGCTGCTCCACCCTCTCTACCAAGTAGCCATCACAACGGCCCCCAAGGAGGCCAAGGAGGGCGTCATGGTGGAGGAGGTGGTGGCAGAAGCCGAAGTCCGGCTCCAAGCCACCGCAGCCACAACCGTCATTATGGACAATCTTTATCCCCAAGTGACTCAAGGCACAGGATCAACTCCAACATAGAGGCACGGCGCTACGAAAATGATGACATATACGTGGGCCCAAAGTGCTTCGAACCACGCATAAGAGCCACAAAATTCCTAGAAGTATTTGCTATCTCAAGACACATTCAAGCCTACGCCGGTATAGCTCGGCCAGATACCTGGCTCCAGGATTTTTTCCAAGCATGCTGTATCGCCAAAGGCGGAAATAGCCTGGTCGCGACCAGATACCTCCCACTCATGTTGCGGAAGACGGCACGATCATGGCTCAATGAACTTCAGGAGAACACCATCCACAACTGGTATGACATGCAAAGTGCGTTCTTTCAGAATTTCGAAGGCACATATTGGAGGCCCTGTACGGTAGGAGACCTACAGCGTTGCACCCAGAAAGCCATAGAAACTTACCGGGGTTATCTCGGACAATGGATCGACACCAAGAACTCCTGTGAAGGAGTAAATGACCAAGCTGTGATTGAAGCTTTCATTGCAGGACTCCCAATTGGTTTACTACGTCATCGCTTGAAGTGTGACAAGGTCACTGATTTGGGAGAGATGATAGAAACAGCGAGCAAGTATGCAGATGCTGACGATGATGCAAAGGGATTACTTAACGCCCTAGCTATGCCACAGTCGGCAAAACAACCAAAGCAGCAAGCTCAGAAGCGCAAGAACACCTCAGAAGAAAAACCCAACACGGAAACGGTAGTGGTCACTGCTACTTTCGGGTCTGGAGGACGAGGAGGGTGCGGTGGTGGCCGTGGACGCGGTCGTGGGACATCAAGGATCCAGGGTAGAGGAGACCAGCAACCCGGCAAAACATACTCCTGGACCGACATTGCTAATAACCCATGTGTGCATCACTTAGGCGCCAATGGGGGCTCGTCCCACACAAATGCCGAGTGTCGTTTCAATGACGACATAAAGAAAGACGATATCGCTGGCTATAGGGCTAAGCGGAAGAAGGGAAAGAAGAATCCCGAAAAAGATAAAGAGACCAAGGATGATTCCGACATGGAGGAAGCCGATAGTTCAAATCCCAAGCCGGAAGGGAAAAAGAATTTCCCAACAAAGAAAGACACTTACGTCACCTTCCTCGGATCTCAACCAACTAAGGTCAAGAAAGCAGTTTTACATGAGCTCAACGCAACAGTTCCGACTGTCCCTCAGTTGCTAGACTGGTCGGAAGTGGCAATCACCTTTGACCGTGCTGATCATCCGCCTAAGTTGCACAGGCGAGGAAAATATGCCTTAGTCATCAATCCACTTATTGACGGCTATGGTTTATCCAAGACTCTCATGGACGGAGGCAACAACATTAACATTCTATATGTTGAAACGCTACGCCACATGAAGATCTCGGAGACCCAGTTGAATTACAGCTCTATGATCTTTCATGGAGTTATCCTAGGAAGACAAGCAAATTCCCTGGGAGAAATCACTTTGGATGTTACCTTTGTAACTCTAAAGAACTATCGGACGGAAGCACTTTCCTTCGAAGTGGTCCCATTCAAGAGCGTGTACCATGCTATATTCGGACGTTCGGCTTACTAGGCTTTTATGGCTCGTCCGTGTTACATTTATAATATGATGAAAATTCCAGGTCCCAATGGCGTGATCACCATCAGGGGAGACCCAAACAAGGTGCGAGAGTGCAAGGACGGAAATCCCGCCTTTGCTGAAGCCGTGCTGCATGCCCAAGAGTACTAGGAGATCAAGAAGAGCATAGATCCGTTCGAGATGCCCGCGACGAAGAAGGAGGTGACAAAGCCGAATCTGGAGTTGAAGGCATCAGAAGAGACGAAGAAGAAGCCATTGAAGGATTATGACCCCTCCAAGGTGACCCAGATAGGTGTAGGCCTAGATAGTGCATAGGAAAGCGCGCTCGTCAAGTTCCTCCAAGCAAATCAAGATATTTTCGCATGGCAACCATCTGACATGACCAGAGTACCTAGGGAACTTGCCGAGCACTCTTTAAATGTACACCCGAACGCTAAACCCGTCAAACAATCCCTACGATGTTTTGGCGACGAAAAGCATAAGGTAATAGCTAAGGAACTAGCACAACTCGAGTTAGCCGGGTTCATAGAAGAGGTCATCCACACTGAGTGGTCGGCCAATCGTGTAATGGTCCCTAAAAAGGACACCACTGATTTAAGGATGTGTGTTGATTATACTGCCTTGAACAAGGCTTGTCCCAAAGATCCATTCACTCTGCCTAGGATTGATCAAGTTATCGATTCTACGGCAGGCTCAGAACTCCTATGTTTTCTCAACGCATATTCCGGTTATCACCAAATCTGGATGAAGGAATCTGACAAAGTCAAAACTTCATTCATAACCCCCTTCGGAACCTTCTGTTTCGTTACGATGCCCTTTGGGCTAAAGAATGCAGGAGCTACGTACCAACGCACAATGCAGCGTTGCCTCCACGATCAAATCGGACGCAATGTACATGCATATGTGGATGATATTGCGGTGATGTCCAAAAAGAAGGAAACCCTGATTTTCGACTTGGAGGAAACATTCGCCAATCTACGAAAATACAACATAATGCTTAACCCAAAGGAATGCTTCTTTGGAATCCCAACCAGAAAATTGTTAGGTTTTATCGTGTCTCAAAGAGGCATAGAGGTAAACCGAGACAAAATCAAGGCTATACCAAATATTTCCAGGCCAACTAGTTGCATTTCCGCAGTCAGTCGGTTTGTAAGCCGGCTTAGTGAAAGAGCCGCACCACTATACAAGCTCCTGAAAAAGACCAAGAAATTTGTTTGGACCGACGAAGCTGAAGCTGCACTACAAGACCTGAAAGCAATATTCTCATCTGCTCCCATCCTCGCAGCACCGGAGCCACAGGAACCGATGTTTCTCTATCTCGCTGCGACAAACAAAGTCATCAATATCGTCATGGTAGTGGAGAGACCGGAGGAAAATCAGGAACACCTGGTGCAGCGTCCGACTTATTATCTCAGCGAGGTCTTAATAGAATCAAAACAACGGTATCCGCATTATCAAAAGTTGGCTTACGGTGTGTTCTTTGCATCTCGTAAGTTACGACATTATTTTCAGGAACATCCAATTATAGTGGTGAGCATAGCTCCCATGAGAGATATAATCAACAATAGTGACGCCACAGGACGTGTCGCCAAATGGGACATTGAGCTCTTAGCTTTTGACATTGAGTACAAACCTCGCACAGCAATCAAATCCCAAATCCTCGCTGACTTTGTCGCTGATTGGACAGAGACAACGGAGAATATGACCATGCCAGAGTCAGAATATTGGACCTTGCATTTTGACGGGTCTAAAGCGCTCGGGGGTTGGCGTGGTACTGAAGTCATCCCAAGGAGATAAACTTTTTTATGTATTGCAGATACACTTCACAGCAACAAACAACATTGCCGAGTATGAAGCATTACTGCATGGAATCCGGATTGCTAAGGACATCAGCATCCAACGTTTAATGTGTTATGGAGATTCGGATCTTGTTGCACAACAAGTATCGGATATCTGTAAGGAAAACAAGCACATGGCAGCATATAGGGTTGTCGTGGATGAATTATCTAAATCGTTTGAAGGGTTTGAAGTTCAACACATCCCTCGAACAGAAAATGCGGAAGCAGATGCACTATCTCGAATAGGCTCTCCCAGGAAAAAGGTCCCGGATGGCGCTTTTCTAGAGCACCTCAAAGTTCCCTCTATAAAGGGAGCGGACGAGGAATATCCGACCAAATCCGACTCACCTTTAGTAACAGTTATGGCTGTGATTCCCAGCTGGACTCAACCCTATCTTGATTTCTTGATAGACGGAAAATTACCCGAAGACGAAGTTCTGAGCTGGCAGATCATCCGACGAGCAAAAGCCTATACTATAATTAGTGGTGAGCTCTATAAGAGGAGTGCATCTGGAGTCTTTCAGCGTTGTGTATCTCCGGAAGGAGTGGAAATCCTACGAGAGATCCACGAAGGCGAGTGTGGTCACCATGATGCAGCGAAATCTTTAGTGGCAAAAGCTTTACGACGTGATTTTTTTCTGGCTTACAGCCAAGGCAGATGCCGAACGTTTGGTCAAGACGTGCAAGGGCTGCCAAAAGTATGCCAAACAAGCTCATATTCCGGCTGATCAGCTTTGAACAATACCTATAACATGGCCTTTTGCGGTCTGGGGGCTTGACATGGTAGGACCATTTAAACAGGCTCCAATTGGATTTACACACCTCTTAGTGATGGTGGATAAGTTCACCAAATGGATTGAGGCTAAACCCGTCACTAGTTGTGATGGAGCAACAACCAGAAGATTTTTTGAGGATGTTATAATCCGATATGGTTATCCGCATAGCATTATCATGAACAACGGGAGTAACTTTTCTATGGGGGAGCTTGCCGAATTGTGCAATGAACAAAATATCTGGCTTGACATTGCATCAGTCGCACATCCACAAGCTAATTGACAAGTCGAAAGAGCAAACGGTTTAATCCTACAAGGCATAAAACCAAGACTCGAAGCACCACTACGACGTGCTGCGGGGGCTTGGGCAGAGGAGTTACCTTCTATAATATGGAGTTTATGAACAACTCCAAACTGGTCAACCGGATACACACCTTTCTTCTTGGTCTATGGCACAGAAGTAGTTCTTCCTGGTGATTTGACTCACACTTCTCCTAGAGTGGCCGCGTATTTTGAAGAGGATGCCGAAATTTCTCGAAAAAATGATCAGTCAAAGAAGTTCGTGTCGTTGCTGAAATGAGATCAACAGCCTATCAGCAGAAGTTACGCAAGTATCATAGCCAGAGAGTCAGAAACCGATCTTTCAATAAGGGCGTTTTGGTTCTTCGACTTGTGCAGCAAAGAAAGTACAAACTTTCCCCAATATGGGAAGGGCCATTTTTAGTTAGTCGAGTATTGCACAATGGTTCATACTACCTAACTGATATGCGGCCAATCAAAGAAAGACCTGCTACTAAGAAGAGAAAGAGAGCTGGAGGCAGTATAAATCCGGATGAGTTAGACAAACCTTGGAATATTGCTCAGCTACGTCCCTTTTATTCTTAGTTTATTTTTCTTTGTAATCATATATGTGTACATGTTCAATGAGAAATAAAGTATTGGTTGCCTCTAAATCTTTCTGAGAAGTTTTTACCATATTATTTCCGAATGATCATGTCATAATCGAAAATCCTAGAATACTTGAAAGTACTTTATGCTCATGTTTGTTCTGGTTTAGATTTCCGATTCTAAAATTGATACCTTTGGGTATAAATCTAAAATTTTCTAGTCTATACTTTGGTTATTTGTCTAATTGTTGGATGTGGGCATTTTCTGAGTAGTGAATTGTTGGTACTGGAAGCCGACTTTGTTTCCGAGTTTAAATTGGTTTAGCAATTGAGCTCCGTTGCTCGACAAAGTTTCCGTGCTAAAAGATGGCCGGCTCACAAAAGGGACGAGGCGGAAAGCCAGATAAACGATAAGTGTAGACTAAAAATACAAGTGCTTATGCAAACATTTCAGGCACAAAATATCAAAGCCAAAAGTGTTGAATAGATAAAATAAAGCTTAGCACTAGCAAAAGTATTATACTACTTATTTACAGACCCAAATTGTTTTCAGAATAACATATTGTTCTTCTGATACTCTATGATGCAGGGGGAGAGGTAGGAGCTGCCGGCTCTTTGGATACATCGGCCTCAGCTTGATAATGTTCCGAGATGTTCAAGTCCGAAATGGTTTGGTCATCGTCGGAAACTTTAGTTGTTTCTTCGGAAGGCGAAGGCAGCGTGTCCACGCGGGAGAAGAAGGGAGTGTCGTAGCTGGTCAAATCAGCTACGTGGCACCCATATCCGGCGCATGAGTCCATGATAGCCTTGATGTCTTGCTCATGTCCGTCTTTGTCCACCTTGCAGTACCCTCTGGTTACTTGCTAGATTTCCATGTTTCCATGGTGGCTCATAACCATGGTGAGAGCGTTTTGCGCTGCGGTTCACGCGTAGGACATGTTCTAGTCTTGAAAAAGATGCGGCATATCCTTGGCCTTGTCTCGCACCTCAAAACCGGACATACTATGCATGTCCGGAACCTTGAGAACTTCGCCAATATCTTTGAGGGATTGGCGGAAGTCATGCAGCAAATCACCGACTTGGGTAAGCCGGTGGGTTCGAGGTTCGGCAGAGGCTGAGTCCATCAAGTTCAGAGGACCTGCGCATATAATGCAAAGGGTAAGTCAAATAAACTCGGACTATAAAAGAGTCGGAAGATGCAGATAAGTCAGAAAAAGTGAAACATACCAAAGATGACATCGTCGACATTGGCCTTCTCTTCACAAAGACTCTGGAGTTCAGCCCGGAGCGCCTCGAAAATGTCCTTTTCTCTGAATACCTCATTGCTGAGATCCGAGATTTTCTTATCTTGAAGCGTCATCTTGCGATCACGCTCCTCGGTGGGCATGGAGGTGGATTCGATAATTTGAGCAATGCTCTTCTCATTATCTGCCTTAAGCTTATCTAGCTCTTGGCGAAGTTCTTTATTTTCCACCACCAAGGTGTTAAGATTCTCGGCCTCTTATATCATAGCGCATGACTGCTTACCAGTGCTGTAAGTCAAAAGAACAACAGTTCAACAAAAAATTCGACTATGAAATAAAAGACAAGGTTTGAGTATCGGAATGTTTACCTTCGGCTCATCCTTGGAAACCTTCAGTTGTGCATTTTCAAGCCGGAGAGCTCTGATCTCTTTTCGCTTGTTGCAAACATTCTTCAACAAATCCTGGTTATAGGAATATACTTTCTGTAAGTCAGAATACCCAGAGTCAGAAGTCTACTAAAGACTCGGGCTAATATTTTTACTAATATCAGCACGAGCCTTGGGGGCTATACTAGTTCGTTCTTTGGCATCCTAAGGAAGCATAAAACTGGATTTGATTTTCCAGCTTCATGCTTGGGGGCTAGAGGATATGATATGAAATAAGGAAAAATGGGAGTTGGAATTCTGACTTACATATTGTTCGCGAATGAGTTTGTCTAAACTCGTATTCACTTCGGTGGCAACCTTTTCGGCGAAAGTTAGAGGAATCACCAGCGTAGTTGGAAGCTCGCCGGACCTCAGCTTCTCGTCGCGAAGACGAACTTGTTCAAGAAGATCAGAGTGTTTGATATCCTCTGCTTCTTGTGCTTCTTCTTCGGCATAGAGAGTCTGACTCTCTAGGCATTGCCGGGCCAGCCGTTGAATCTCCTCTACAGACTTTCGAGGTAAGCAAGTTTGGCAAGTCCCGTATTGTCCAGGAGATTCTCGGCAAAGGTCTCTGCCGAGGGATCATTACCCGAAGAGGGTTCACCCTTATCAACACCTGAGTCACTCATGGTGACGTCAGTTTGTGCTTCAAGGATCACTGGCTCCGATGGTTGAGCTGGATCTTCTACAACGGTCAGAGATGGAGTAACCTCCAGCGATGCAGAAGGCTGAGGGGTAGGAGTCGGAGGAGCCATGACAGGAGAAGCCAATTTGAGCTTCGACTGACGTAGGGGTTTCGAGGCAGCTCCCTTCCTCTTGCCCTTGATGAGCTGTTTAGATCTGAGAAAATAATAGAACAAAGAACATTACATCTCAGAAGGAATTACAAGCAAAATACAAAGACCTTGTGAGGAAAGATTACCTCTTCACAACGGGCACTTCTTTGGTGCCGATGGACAATGTCGGGGCCTTGTGCTTCCGAGGAACGACATCTGGCATTGGGACCAATTCACCCTCGTCCTGAGAAAACTCAGGAGGATATCCCTCGATAGGAGCTAACTCCGACTCGGGGAGGTCCGCAAGCTGAAAAGGAGAAGTATCTCAGTATTGCAAAGATAACATAAAGATGAGCGCATAAAAAGAGTTTCTGCTGAAGTTTACCGGCACAACGGGATCTTCCGATGTATGCATGTCTAGGGACAACTCCGAAATTTTCCTCTCGATCCACTCCCTTATCAGCCATCTGATTTGGCATACATAATCTTTTGGCTCTAAGGTCTTGGGACTGATGCGGAGGGAATCCTTCTTCAATGACGTGATGGAATGCATCAGTCGATCTCCACGATGTTGAAGGGGTTGGATCCAGTGTGCCACCCAGCATTGAACCAAGTCGGACCCTTTTAGGCCCTTGTGCTTCATCAGATATTCGATCCGCCTCTTGGCGAGAAGCATATTATCACTAAGAGCCGGAGCAAGCTCATCCCAGGACTCTTGGGGCATGGCGGCTCCATCGACGAAAGCCGGCAAAGCATGATCTTTGCTAGGAGCGGGGATATCCTTGTGATAGAAAAAAGTGGACGGAACTCACTTGCCATGATCCGGGGATAAACATGCTCTCGCCTAACCTAAAAACTAATGGTACCGGTAATATAAGGATTACCGGCAGTTATGGAATTTCTCTGGACATGAAAGTAGTACCAGAAGAGAATAAGACTCGATCTAATGCCGAGATACCCCTCGCACAAAGAGGCGTATGCACTCATCTCTAAGATGGAGTTCGGGGGGAGATGGTGGAGATGAACTCCATAATGACTAATGACCTCGGAAAAGAAATCTGAGGGAGGAAAACTCAGAGCTCTGTCAAGGTGAGTGCTAAAATGCACTCGCTCGTAGTGGGGGTTGGGGATGGTTTTGCCGAAGCCACTCCACCAGCCGCCGACGCGGAGGAGCCCTTCATCTTCAACGATGCGGAGTTTTGGATCATCGAGGACGCACAGGATCCAAACCCCGCGGTAGCTCTCCTTCTCCGCCGCCGCCATCGCCGCCGTCATCGCCACCACTGTCGTTGCTGCTGAATCGGAGGATGATGCAGAAGCCATTCTTTCTGGTGCACCGGTGACCTTGGATGGGCGGCGCTGGAGGTTTTTTCTGGAGGCAGTGGAGCGCTAAGTTCGTGGGAGGCGTAGAGGAGAAGGAAACGGCGCAAAGAAGTGGTGAAGAAGATGGGGAAAGGAATCCACGCCACTTATATCCACCAGGCGTGTTGTGGAAAGGACTGGGAAACCCCCACGTGATGATTACGTCGCCTCGATCTCCATGCACGCATTGAAACGGCGCCTCGGTTCCACGAAAGGTGGACCCACCAACGGTCGTGCTGACAGGAAATGTCTGTCAGTGACGTGACGTAACTTGACCATGACTGTTGTCAGGTTACGTCAGAGACCAAGTTCCGGCTTAGTTTGAATTTTGAGCTGGAAACACAAATGAACGTACTCATAGGTCCGACTCATTTTTTAGACCCGGATCGTATCTTTTGTTTTGAAGTTTCAGGAACCCTTCAAGATTCTGCAAGCCGGAGATCAAGCTAGATGATGATGAATCCGACTTTGGATCTTGGAGGCTTCCGGGGGCTTCTGTTGGGGATATACTTTCCGGGTATCCTCATAGTTCCTCACTGACCAGGGTGGCCCACTTCGGGTTAGAGCTTCGCTTCACGGGCGACATAGTCAGGGAGAAGAGACGGAGTCCAGTCCGGCTACGGGAAGGCCTAGAAGACTTACCGACATAGGCCCATAGTGTTACTTGTAGTTCAAGATGTACTCTGTAACCGACTCTTAGTCGTAGCCGGATAGATCTCTCCTGTAAACCCTAGGCCGGATATCTATATAAGCCATCCTGGGAGAGCCTTTAGGGCACCCCTCACAATAGTCTACAATCTCAACTCGCATAGGCGAAACCCTTCTAACCCATATTCTGGCTCTGCCGTATTACTGGATTGCTAGCAGGAGTAGGATCCGTCCGTCCAAAGCCGGTGGATTCGAACCTGGGTAAACTTGTGTGCTCACCGTCCCAGAACATCGTACGTCTCACACCCCTCTCTTCCACACGCCTAGAGGACCCCCTCATGGCGTACTTGTCATCAATCCGACAACACTAAGGTAGTAGATGAACCTCCACCTGCTGAGAATGATACTTTTAAAATACCTACAAGAATTATTGATCGTGTTATGGATAACTACTATTTTGGATATGGAGCTGTCCATCCCGGTGATCATTTGCTCTTTATACATGAATTATGCGGGTTGTTCAAGTGTACAGGTATTACAACAGATCAAGTCAAGAAGAAGTTATTCTCATTATCACTGAAAGGAAGAGCTGAAGAATTTACAAGCTACTGAAGAATGGTCAAGCTCTTGAATGGGATGAAGTAGTACCTCTCTTTTATTCAAAATTTTATCCTCCTAGTGAGATTCATAAATATCGGAATCAAATATACAACTTTTGGCCTCTTGATGGAGAGAGTACAACTCAAGCTTGGGGGAGATTGAAGTTACTAATGCTCAGATGTCCTACTCATGAGCTCCCCAACAATATTATTATCAATAACTTTTATGCAAGACTTTATCTTCATGATAAGGATCTATTGGATGCTTCTTGTGCTGGATCATTTACACGCATGGAAGAAGAAGCTAAATGGGATCTTCTAGACCATATTCAAGACAATGCTGAAGCATGGGAGAATGATAAAGGAAAAAGTTAGGTATAAATTATGATTATGAATGCATTAAATCTTTTATGGGAATTAACGACTTTCGTAATATTAGTAATGCTTATGGTCTAGACTCTCAAGCTATTGCAACTTATTTGAAGGCTTTTGCTTCCTATATTGAAATTCCTAAAAAGAAATGGAATAAGTATCATGAGCCATATAAAGATAGTGTTAATAGTGTTCCTCCAAGAAATACTGAAGTTTATACTGCTAATCATGTTTTACATGAACCTTACATTGAGAAAATGCCTTTCCCCGTTAAGATAAAGGAACATTCTTTGATAGCTAGTATGGTTAATGAAATTACAAAGAAAGCTGTTAAACCTGATGAACAAATAGCAGAGAACCTGTAATACCAAATGTGAATGATTTTGTCACCAAATATGTAAAATATGGACACACTATCCTATGTAAGGATACTTCTAATATTGTTTCACAAAGTAGTGTTAGAGCTAGTGTCCCTGTGTTTTCTATTAGGATAAGTGATCATGGCTACAATGGTTCATGTGACAGTTATATCGTTAAATGTATGCATGATACTGGAAGTTATTATGAGAGAGGGAAGACTGTTCTAATGCATCTCAATAATATTAAGTTTCCCTGCTTTATGCTAAAAGTATTTATGTTGCACTTGTTTTGCCTTCCTATGCTAGCAGCCTCTGGTTTCAACAATTTATTTTCTTACAAAATTCCCTTGCATAAGAAGTGGGTTAGACTTAAACATGTGTATTTTTTGCCTCTTTATCCTCTCTTTTACTTCAATTCATAATCGTATGTGAGCATCATTGAAATTATCATGCCCATCTTAATGGCTATAAAGAAAGAGCTTTTTGGGAGACAACCCAATATATTTTTTCTTTCGGTTTATTTGTTTATTTGAGTCTTGAAAGTTATTGCTTCTGCAATAACCTCTCCTTATCCTTTTGTTTGGTTTTTGTGTCAAGATCAACCTCTAATGAGAGAGAAGTGAGATTTGGGGAAGTTGCTGTCCCAAAACAGATTTTTGTGCTTCACTATAAAAAATCGTGAAAAATTCCGGAACGTCGTACTGATCTGTAATTTTTTGTGTGCATGCCCCAGGTTATTATTTAACTTTATTTAGTTTTGCACTTTTTGATTTGAGCAACATAAGATTTTCAAAAAAAATGATCTTTACCTGCTGGTCTGTTTTGACAGATTTTTGCTACTCTTGCATTTGCTTCTTATATCGATTTCCTTTTTGAATTACTTTTTGGGCTTTCGGAAGGAGTTGCTACAGTAGCTTATGTTTTGATGGATTTTAGTTGAAATTAAACTTAAAGGTTTATTATCTTGCATGCACTAATGTTGCTAATGAGAATTGTGTAAAGTTTTTTGTGAAAGAGATTTCCAAGTTGTAGGGGAAAATGGTGTAATAAGATGGTGAATGGTTAAATGACTCAAGCAATATGTGTATGAAGATGAAGATATTGATGTGATTCAAGCGGTGACTCCAGAAAAATATACCAAAGACCAACTTCAGCGACCTGCAGAGTCCTATTTGAATAGGTAACAGTTCTAGTAAGAAAAGGTCTGTGAAAAATCTGTCAAGTTATATTTTTGCAGTTTTTATCTAACAAGGAAAGCAATGAGTCTAAAAAGGGACGGAGACGGGGCCTGGGTGGCTCACACCACCCCGTGGAGTGGGCCCACCTGGTCGCGCCACCAGGGGGTGTGGCCACCCCGGAGCCCGTCTCCGACCCGTTTTCTCCCAGTACCTTCCTTTTGTTGTAAAAATTCATAATATATAATCCCTCGGATCCCCTGAGGTTCGTATATTGTGTTCTCGTCGTGTTTTCATTTCAATCTGTTCTATTCAGATGTCGTTTCAGGGTTCGTTTTTGGAGGACTATGAGCCGCGACGCCGGCACGAGCTCCATCGCGACCTGGAGCAGAGGACCTTCGTAGGATGGGTGGAAGAAGAAAGGATCACAGCTAGGCATGAAGATATGGATCGGAGCATCAAGGAGGAAGTGAAGGGCATGTCGGCAGGCATGAAAGGACAAGGGCTGATACCTCCAATTCTAAACCTCAGTTCCTGCCCTGTAGCGGTGGAAGCTGTACGGGCCACTTATGGGTTTTGCGTTAAGTACCGGGTCTTGAGGAGAAAGGTGGATATACTGTAAGAAGAGAATAACAGGCTCCGCAAGATCCTAGAAGATTATCTCATTTCGATCAAGAGAACACCACCACCAATGAAGGAGTGATTCGTCATCAGGTTTTGGCATCCCCTTGGTTTGTTCCAAGCTTGGGGGAGTGCCGCGGTATCACATCACTATCTTTTATATTTTTACCTTTTTAAGTAGAGTCATATCATGAATAGAGAAGTTATCATATAGGATGGTTTGCATTATGGAACTGTCCCCCCTCTCATTAGATATCTATGTATCCCTTGGTGTGAGTTGCCATTATGGAATATTAATGAGAAGTTCTATCATTCACTCTTTTGCATATTTTATTTTAGTTTTCAATTACTATTATATGATTGATCTTGTTGTTAGTATGGGTATCACTTTGGGAACATTAAGTAAATTTAGTTGGTTTTGGCAAACCTGGCTCGGTTAGTAGCAACACTATTATGAGAATTGAATGAAAAGATAAAAGTACTCTTAAAGAATATAATTTCATCATCTTTCTTCCTTGATTGGATCATAAGCTTAGTATTCTCTAGTTAAGATCTTTGTGCTTCTAAGGAAGATTGCATGTTTGTTTTTATCACTTGTATCTTTGTTTGTTTCCTTCAACTCTTATGCTTGCTACCTAGCCTTGCTAGCCTAAAACCTGTACTGAGAGGGAATGCTTCTCGTTCATCCAATCCTTAAACCAAAGCCTATGCCATTTGTGTCCACCATACCTACCTATTAGCACTATTGCTATTCCAAATAAATTCATGTTTTTATCTACCTTCCGAATTAAACTTGTTATGTGAAAAATAGTGATTAAAGCTCTCACAAACTTGATGGCACACTTTACTTTTCTTGCCCCTAATAAACTTGAACCATTGTGTCATCGATGTTGTATATGCTTGCACTTATACGTTGAGATTAGCAGAACCATGTTGTCATGGGGAACGCTTTCAACATTGCACTTGTACATTGTACCCAGTTGATATCATGCTCTTTTGTTTATGGATGTCGTCGGTGTGAAATGAAAGGGGAGCTTGTAAGTCCATGGAGTTATGTATGTGTGTTAGAGAAACTCCTAGGCCGCTAGCCTAAGCCATGCCTAATCATGGTGGAAACTTGCAGCATCACCATAGTGAGCAATCTATTAAGCATTCTTCTTATAAAAAGAGATAGAGATTGAGAAAAAGAAAAAAAGAAGATGAGAAAAGAGGAAAGAGAGAAAAAAGCACCATTTTCCCATGGTAAATAAGAAGATTGCTGAGATGCTCATTGTCTGCTTGCCTTGCCATTTTGATTATGGGATAAGTCATGTATCATGTGCAACGGGTACCCGTTGGCGGTTCTCTATGATACACATGTACTTACTATGACAAGAACTTACCGGTAACTAAATTTGAGTAGCATGAGGAGCGGCCCTCGTATTCAAGGGACATGAGATTGCCAACTTATACATTGTCAAGCATATACTCCATAGTTTGTTCACTTTAACCTTAATCACCTAAATATGCTTATGATAGGGGCAATGAGAGCTAAAAGCTAATAAGTACCATAATTTTTGGAAGCTCTTTATGAAACTTGAGATCCCTACTTTCCTCTATGAAGGGCCTATCTTTTACTTTTTAGTTGAGTAAGTAAACCTATTCCTTTCTATCTAAGCAAGTATTTTGAGTTGTTGTGTTTCATTCATTCATATGATGATTTATTCAATCATGTTTCTTATGTTTCTTGTTTTGCACATTGTTCTTATCTTAGTGAATATTACTTTGAAAGCTATCATTGAAAACTCCATTATGTTTGAACTCCTGCAAATTGTTAACTATTCTTTGACCAAGAGCAAAGTTTGCCATTACCAATTATGATTTACTTTATGTATCTTTATTGTGTTTTCTTTACTTATTACAAGTTAAGTTATATATATTAGTGAGTTATCTTCTATTATGATTTATGTGTATTGATGAATGTGATGCTTCTTGTCCGTGTTCTTTTATCGACTCTTCACTCCATAAATCTGAGGTCATGTTCATTGAGCTCGGTTTTCGCTTGGGGACAAGCAAAATCTAAGATTGGGGGGAGTTGATACGTCCATTTTGCATCACTATTCTATATCATAATTTACTGTTATTCATTGATATATTTCATATTAAGAGATGATACTAATGTTATTTCATCTGTTTTTTGCATGGTTGAAGACTTTTGGAGGATGGACCGCTGAAGTCAGGATTCTGATGGAAAAGGCAATTTTTGGAGGCGAAATTCACGAAGATCAGAAAATTCTAGAAAATACATGGAAGTCCTATTTTTCCAAAAGACGAAGGATGCCAAAAGGGGGAGCGGAGTTGGGCCACACGGGGCCCACACCACCCCCTGGCGCGGGCCACCCCTAGCCGCGCCACGAGGTGGTGTGGCTACCCTGGCCCACCTCCAACTCTCCTCGTTGGCATATATTATCCCCACGAAACCCTAAGCCTCAGGTAGCGACCACAAAAAGATTCTGCCGCCTCTGCAGGGTGGAAAACTGCAGAGAGAGAAAGAGCTCTCCGGTAGGCAGAAATCTGCCGAGGAAATTCCTTCCCGGAGAGGGGAAATCGTCGCCATCAACACCACCATCAAGCTGGACTTCATCGGGATCATCATCATCATTTCCATCATCATCTCCACTAGCACCATCATCACCACTCCATACCGCTGTAACAATTGGGTTGAATCTTGCATAGTTCTTAGGGGAAACTTTCCCGGTGTTGATTACTGGTTGTAGTTGATGCTATTGAGTGGAACCATTGAATTATTGTTATGTTCAGATTGTTACTTATCATTATATCATCTCTGATCTTGATCCACGTGATGTCTTGTGAGTAGTTCATTTAGTTCTTGAGGACATGGGAGAAGTCATGTTGTTAGTAGTGGAATTGTGTTGAGAAATATTCAATAGTTTGTTATTTAAGTTGTGGTGTTATTATTCTAGTGGTGTCATGTGAACATCGACTACATGACACTTCACCTCTATGGGCCTAGGGGAATGCATTGTGTATTTGGCTACTAATCGTAGGGGTTGCTGGAGTGACAGAAACCTAAACCCCCGTTAGGAAACCTTTGCACAAGGGAGTGTAGGATCTCAGAGTTTAAAGCTGTGGTTAGGTTTTTATCTTAATAACTTTCTTGTACTTGCGGATGCTTGCAAGGGGTTTAATCAGAAGTATGTATTAGTCCTAGGAAGGTCGGTACATTAGCACAGGTTCACCCACACAACACTTATCAAACTAAAGAAGATTAATCAACTATATGAAGCGAAAGCACTTGACGATATTACCGTGTGTCCTCGAGAACGTTTGGTCATCTTAAGTAATACAACCGGCTTGTCCTTTGCTAAAGAAAGGATTGGGCCACTTGCTACATTTATTATTATTGTCTTTTATTTAGTCGCACTTTATTTATCTGCATTATCAAAAACCCCTAAAAATCCGTTTGCTAAGTATTTACAGAGAATTCCTGCTCCAAGCCACTCGTCAATACCTTCTGCTCCTCGTTGGGTTCGACACTCTTACTTATCAAAAATACTGCGATACACCCCCTATACTTGTGGGTCATCATACGTGCCCTCGAAATTTTTGGTGCACGTTTTATGCATGTCCAACCAATTGCATATTGATTTCTCCGGTAAATCTTCGATCCATTGCCGGGCGGTGCGGTCAACATGAGTGGGAGGTACTTGACGGCAACATTGGGGTTTCCCCCTATGATGTGAATCGCTTCGCTGTAGTCCTGCAACCACGTTGCTAGCCTGGCAGTGCCATTGTAGGGCTTGATGGTCTTGTCTATTTCGAGACCCTTGTGGTAAGTTGTGGCCCATATTGCTAGTCCAAAACAATGTTGCCCAAGGTATGGGAGCTCCCGAGCTTCTTGGATCTTGTCCAGCCGCGACCGTGCATCATATGGCTCTTGTGGTAAGTCCTCCACCATGATGGCTGCTAGGTGGCGACGGTGGGGGTGGAGGCGGTGGGTTAGCCTTCTTGCTATGGCCCTCCTACGACTCTTCATGCCCGTCGCGGTTTCTTGTCGGACGTGGCGGCTCCTTATGGGACATGCTCATGTGTCCGTCATTGATGCTATGCTCTCCGGCATGCCGAGGTTGCTCTCCCTGGTCACGTATAACGATGCCGGCTTGGGTCCGCCTTGGCCGTGGCATGCTTGTACAATGGCGCGGCTCTGGTTCCTCGTGACACCAAGATGCTGGTAGGGGTGGCGACCGACGGGGATCTTCCCCTCTGAATCAATGTTTGGGGTGGATTTTGTCGGCTTGGAGCCCTCATACCCCAACCTGTGCCGAACGCCGGGATCTTCGGCAATGTGAGCTGGTGCCTTCTTTGCCTTTTGCTTCAACAGCAACTGCTTGTACTCAGCCTCTATAGCTCTTGTTGCCTTAATGGATTGCTGGGCCCTTGCCATGTCTTCGTCCAGCTTAGCGCCCTACTCCGCAATGCACTTGGCCTCCGCCAAGATTGCCACACGCTTCTCGTCAAGCTCCATAATGCTCTAGATATGGGCGACGGTGATAGGCTCAACGAGAAGTACGCCGTAAATTGCTTTGTTGGAGGGGGTAGCCAATGGGTTGCCAGCTGCAGACGTTGACGATGGCATTGGTGGCTGGTTGATTGTCGGGCGGTACTAGGGGCTGTGGTGAGTTCCTGCACCAGTTGCGGGTGGATAGCCGGAGGAGGCATAGCCTTGGCCGGAGGTGGAGGCTCGACGGCCTTTTTAGCTGTTGCTGCTCTGGTAACCAGCAGCGTGGGCGGAGCTCTCTCACGTTCCTGTTCCTGTCTGTCTTCTTCCATCACGCTCCCAATGGCGACTAGCACCTGGTGGGAAGCATTGGTCTTCTCGGCGTGCTCCTCCTTCTCGATCTCCTGCTCGATCTCCCTCATAACAGCATCGTATTCTGCCGAGTTAGCATCCGAGCCACTGATGTGCTCGTCGTTCGACGTAGAACTCGTTGGGAACCCCAAGAGGAAGGTATGATGAGCACAGCAGCAAGTTTTCCCTCAGTTATGAAACCAAGGTTTAATCGAACCAGTAGGAGCAAGGAAACACCCCAAAGGTGTTACTAGCTGAGCTTTGGCAGGGCGCACTACCGGTGCTAGTAGCAACGTGGAGACCTGCACAACACAACCCAGAACTTTGTCCCCAACTTGCGATGAGGTTGTCAATCTCACCGTGTTTTGCGGAAAACAAAGGATTAAACGTATCGAATGGAAAGAAGTAAAAGTTTGTAGAAAGTAAACACAAAGCAGTAAAAGATTGTAGATTGTATGTAAAAGAAAAAGGACGAGGATCCATAGTTCACTAGAGGTGGCTCTCCTTAAGATAAATAACATGATGGGTGAACAAATTACAGCGGGGCAATTGACAAACACCGAGAAAGCAATACATGCATATACTAATCATCTTGACTCCTTTGAGACTTGATTGGGCATTACAACATAATACATAGACCGCCATCCAACTGCATCTATGACTAATAATCCACCTTCAGGTTATCATCCGAACCCCCTCCAGTATTAAGTTGCAAGCAACAGATTATTGCTTTACGAACTGCGTGTAAAGTAAACAATACGATTGTTCTATGAACAAAGGATTGTTGTTTTCTCCCTAGTAGCAAGAACACATCTAGTACCTTAGAGATTTCGGTCACTTCCCCAGATTACCAGAGGCATGAACCCACTATCGAGCATAAATACTAACTCTTCGAGTTGCTAGCATCTACTTGGCCAAGATAGCTACTAACAACGGAAAGCATGCAAGATCTCAAATAACAAAGACATGATAGAATTAATAATCAATCTGAAATAGCATCTCAATATCCATCGGATCCCCGCAAACACAACATGCAGAATTGCAAATAGATGATCTTGATCATGAATGGAGCTCACAAGATCCAAACATGAAAGCACAAAGGAGGAGAACCAGCCATCTAGCTACTACATGGATCCGTAGTCCAAGGATGAACTACTCACGCATCATACCGGAGGCTTGCATGGTGATGAAGAAGGCCTCCAGGGTGAATTCCCCTCTACGGCAGGGTGCCAGGAAGAGATTCAGATCCCTCCCGATCTAGGGATGGAGTTGACGGCGGCTACAGACTCTTTCGTGGATTTTTGATCGCGTACTTAGGGTTTTCGTCCCAAGGGCAATATATAGGCGGAAGGAGAGGCCGAGGGGGTGCTGGGAGCCACCACACCACCCCCTGGCGCGGGCCCAGCCTGGCCGCGCGGCCAGGTGGTGTGGCCGGCCCCTGGCCCTTCTCCGTCTCGTATTCTGGCACTTGATCCCTTCCGGAAAAATAGGCACTTTGGCTTTTGTCCCGTCCAATTCCGAGAATATTCATTTTTTGACTTTCCTGGAACCAAAAACAGCAGAAAACAGGCAGCTGGCACTGTGGCTCTTGTTAATAGGTTAGTCCAAGAAATCATAAGAAAAGTACTCCAAAGTTGGAACAAAACACAAGAAATGGATAAAACCAAGCATGGAACATCAAAAATTATAGATACATTTGCAATGTATCAACATCCCCAAGCTTAAATCCTGCTCGTCCTCGAGTAGGTAAGTGATAAAAAGATAGAATAATTTTTGAGGTGACATGCACCATCAAAGACTTGATCAAAGTATTTGCAAAACATTCAAAGCTGGGATCATAGTACCTCAATCATAACATGAAAGAAAAAGTTCTAGCAATAAGCAAAGAAACTATGATGCAACATGAGAAAGCACAAACAAAAGATTCATGAATAGCAATGCTTTGCAAGACGTTTGTTTGTTTCACATAAAGAAAACATAGCATAATAGTATTCAGCTTGTCCCTCAATAGAGTAGAAAATATAAATGCATAGGACACCTTCAAAGTTCATAAGAGTGACTAGATACAATAGTTTAAAACAAGCAATAACAAGTTATGCATCAATCAACTAGTCTTGGGACAATGCACATAGAACTAAGAATGGCCACTATGCTCTCAAAGTAGGTGCATAAAAATAGAAGGTGGAGACTCAATATAATGGTGGAAGAAAGGCCTTTTGTAAAAGGAAGTAGGGATTCAAGTCTCATAAAGAGCTTCCAAAAATTATGGTACTTGTAGTTTTCAGCTCTCATTGCCCTATCATAAGCATCTTGAAGGTGATTAAGGTTAAAGTGACAGAACTAAGAGGATATGCTTGACAAGTTATAAACTGAAATCTCATGCCCCTTACTTACGAAGACCGATCCTCATGCTACTCAACTTTAGTCAGGAGTAAGCTCTTGTCATTGTAAGTATATGTGTATCATTAAGAACCGCCAACGGGGTAACCCTTGCACATGATACGGGAGCTTTCCCATAATAAAAATGACAAGGCAAGCAGACAATGAGCATCTCAGCGATCTTTTTATTTGCTACTTTCATAGGTTTTTATTGAGGATGCTTCATAGAGTGCTCATTATGGTGATGCTGCAAGTTTCCACCATGATTATGCATGGCTTAGGCTAGCGGCCCAGGCGTTTCTCTAACACACATACAGACTCCATGATCTTACAAGTTCCACTTTTATTTCACACCGCTGGGATCCGTAAGCAAAAGAACATGATATCAACGGGGTACAAAGTACAAGTGCAATGTTGAAAGCGTTCCCCATGGTACATGGTTCTGCTAATATTAACTTATAAAGCGCAAGCATATATGCAACAAAGAAGGACCCAATGGTTCAAGTTTATTAGAGGCAAAAAAGTAAAGTGTGCCATCAAGTTCGTGAGAGCTTTAATCACTAGTTTTCTCATAACAAGTGGAAGGTAAACAAAAGCATGAATATACTTGGAATAGCATAAGCTAGTAGGTAGGTATGGTGGACTTTTTGGAATAACTTGGTTTAGGGAGTTGGATGCATGAGTGGAACTCATACTTTGTTGTGGAGGCTAGCAAAAGACTGGGAGCGACAAACTAAGAGCGCAATAATGGCAATAATCATGCAGAGCGACAAAACATCATTGGTCAAAGCATAAAGTGATATACAAGTTGAAAACTAAAGGATCATAAAGGCTATGGTGACTTTGGATAGTCATAACATGGTGTGAGCATGCGCCAAGTCAACCCAAATAAAGCATCAAAGGAGAATACCACTATACTATGCTTTAATATGCTAAAACAACGCATGATTCATCCAAGGCACATTAAGCAATCTCAATTGTTTATAACAAGTCATGCTACAACAAAGAATACTAAGCATAAAGCCAAAACAATATCAAGCATGGCATGACAAAGCATAGGCCACAGTAAAAAACAAGCTCTTTTTACCACATAAGCATGAACTTTCCTACTCTTTTCCAAACCAAACCAAACTATTTGCAAACCAAATGTATGAAAGAGGGGGTCCAACCAATTTATTCAGAAAACTAAGCAAACCAAGGCAAACTAAAACCAAAACGAAAACGAAAAATAAGATGCTCAAAGAAAAACACAACTGTGCATGAAACAATAAAAATGAAGCATTTGGAAGAAACCTGGGATTTTTATTGATGAAGAAGGGGATGCCTTGGGCATCCCCAAGCTTTGACGCTTGTACTTCTTGGATATTTCTTGGGGTGACACACGTGGCATCCCCAAGCTTGAGCTTTAGTCCATCCTTCATCTCATTACTCATTCCTTCCATACACCTGAAATTTTTCCTTCATACAAAACTTCACACAATCTTTATTAGCAACATAGTGCAGTCAAGATAATAAGTTTTTAGGTTTAGTTTCAACACCAATAAAAATTCCATTAAAACACAAGCTACTATAGGACTTCCCTCAAAAAGCTCAATTCCCCAAAAGAACTCAAAAAGAACCAACAAGAAGCAAATGCAGAAAATGGCAGAAATCTGTCAAACAGACCAGCAGGTAAAGATGAATTTTTTCAAAGACCTTCTGTTGCTCAAATCAAAAAGTGTTGAACTAACGAAAGTTAGATAACAACCTAGGGCAGAAGCACAAACATTCACGCCTCAAAAGGACGTACAGAGATTTTACACGAATTTTTACGGTGAAGCACAAAAATCTGTTTCGGGACAACACTTTCCCAATCATTAGTTCTCTCTCATTAAAGGCTACTCTTGGCACAAAAAGCAAATAAAAAGGATAAGGAGCAGTTATTACTGAAGTAATTACTGAAGTAATAACTTCCAAGACTCATCTAAAACTTTTGGGTTATCTCCCAATAAGTACTTTTCTTTAACGCCTTTAAGTTAGGCATAAGAAGCAAAGGAAGAATCAAGTGTTCTCAAATGAAGAAGCATTAAAACCAACTTTCTTGCCCTTACCTCTCTTACTTTTATTCTTAACCTTGGAGAAAATATGTTCTCAAATGAATAAGCATTAAAACCAACTTTCTTGCCCTTACCTCTCCTACTTTTATTCTTAACCTTGGGGAAAATATGATTGTTTGGTGGAGAAGAAAGGTGCATGGTCCCCTTTCCCACATCTATTATTGCTCCAAGGAGTTCTAATAGGGACCTTCCAAGTGTAATTTGTCCTTTTCCTACACATTCAATAACAAGATAATCAATAGAAATCGTTTTCCATTGGATCTTTGTAAACACTCCTTCAGCTATTCCAAGAGGTAATATGGTAGTATTATTAGTAAGAGATATTTCTTTTCCTCCCTCAGTGAGCCCCCAAGTATTCAGAGATTTATAAATATCTTTGGGCATAAGGCCAAATTCAGACATGATATCACAGCGAGCTTGAAAAGTTTTAGTGTTCATCTCAATCTTTACTGTAGGGAACCACTTTGTTTATTGGAACATAATCGTGATGCTCCCTAAGCGTATTATAGCAATTTTCTAATCTAGTAGTGCTAGCCTCAAGAGTGTCCAACCTAGCAAATATTTTTGTGAAGGAAATATCAGTTTGGCTAGGCATGTTGTAAGTGAGGATCAATTTCTTTATAGCATTAATAGCATCATCCTCATTACATTGGAGGAAATCTCCTCCTACAACAGCATCTAAAGCATATCTATAGCAAAGAGCAACCCCAAGGTAAAAACTGCTAAGGAACAAGCTTTGAGTCATTTTAGGCTCAGTTTTTTTATGTAGATCAGAGATTCTAGACCAAGCTTCCTTAAAACTTTCCTCAATTCCTTGTTTAAAAGTGAAAATCATTTCCTCGGGTGACATAGTGACAGGAGCAAGGCTAGACATAAAGGCAACTAGGATAGGAACTAATTTTTTTGTGTTTTTGAAATAAGAAAGCAAACTTGTAAAACTAATTTTTGTGTGTTTTTGATAAAGAAACAAGCAAACAAAGCAAAAAGAAAACTAAGAAAAACAAAAACAACAAAGTAAAGAGATTGGTTATGAGGGACTCCCCTTGTGAAGATGCCCTTGACTCCCCGGCAACGGCGCCAGAAAATCTTGATGTGCTCGTTGTTCGATGTAGATCTCGTTGGGAACCCCAAGAGGAAGGTACGATGAGCACAGTAGCAAGTTTTCCCTTAGTTATGAAACCAAGGTTTAATCGAACCAGTAGGAGCAGGGAAACACCCCAAAGGTGTTACTAGCTGAGCTTTGGCAGGGCGCACTACCGGTGCTAGTAGCAACATGGAGACATGCACAACACAACCACAGAACTTTGTCCCCAACTTGCGATGAGGTTGTCAATCTCACCGTGTTTTGCGGAAAACAAAGGATTAAAAGTATCGAATGGAAATAAGTAAAAGTTTGCAGAAAGTAAACACAAAGCAGTAAAAGATTGTAGATTGTATGTAAAAGAAAAAGGACCAGGATCCATAGTTCACTAGAGGTGGCTCTCCTTAAGATAGATAACATACTGGGTGAACAAATTACAGTGGGGCAATTGACAAACACCGAGAAAGCAATACATGCATATACTAATCATCTTGACTCCTTTGAGACTTGATTGGGCATTACAACATTATACATAGACCACCATCCAACTGCATCTATGACTAATAATCCACCTTAAGGTTATCATCTGAACCCCCTCCAGTATTAAGTTGCAAGCAACAGATTATTGCTTTACGAACTGCGTGTAAAGTAAACAATACGATTGTTCTATGAACAAAGGATTGTTGTTTTCTCCCTAGTAGCAAGAACACATATAGTACCTTAGAGATTTCTATCACTTCCCCAGATTACCAGAGGCATGAACCCACTATCGAGCATAAATACTAACTCTTGGAGTTGCTAGCATCTACTTGGCCAAGATAGCTACTAACAACGGAAAGCATGCAAGATCTCAAATAACAAAGACATGATAGAATTAATAATCAATCTAAAATAGCATCTCAATATCCATCGGATCCCCGCAAACACAACATGCAGAATTACAAATAGATGATCTTGATCATGAACGGAGCTCACAAGATCTAAACATGAAAGCACAAAGGAGGAGAATCAGCCATCTAGCTACTACATGGATCCGTAGTCCAAGGATGAACTACTCACGCATCACACCGGAGGCTTGCATGGTGATGAAGAAGGCCTCCAGGGTGAATTCCCCTCTCCGACAGGGTGCCGGGAAGAGCTTCAGATCCCTCCCAGTCTAGGGATGGAGATGACAGCGGCTACAGACTCTTTCGTGGATTTTTGATCGGGTACTTAGGGTTTTCGTCCTGAGGGCAATATATAGGCGGAAGGAGAGGCCGAGGGGGTGCCAGGAGCCACCACACCACCCCCTGGCGCGGGCCCAGCCTGGCCGCGCGGCCAGGTAGTGTGGCCGGCCCCTGGCCCTTCTCTGTCTCCTATTCTAGCACTTGATCCCTTCCGGAAAAATAGGCACTTTGGCTTTTGTCCCGTCCAATTCCGAGAATATTCATTTTCTAACTTTCCTGGAACCAAAAATAGCAGAAAACGGGTAGCTGGCACCGTGGCTTTTGTTAATAGGTTAGTCCAAGAAATCATAAGAAAAGTACTGCAAAGTTGGAACAAAACACAAGAACGTGGATAAAACCAAGCATGGAACATCAAAAATTGTAGATACATTTGCAATGTATCAGCCACCGCCATCCATATTGATATCAGCGTATAGCGCGTCAAGTACGGAGTCGGAGTTGGCTTCGGTGTTGGCGATGGCAGATGTGGAGGGTGATGGAGGTTGGCCGTTGTTGTTTCCTCTGGCTTCCGGCCCAGGCATATCTTGGGTGTTCTCTATAGTGTCCGCATATTGGTTGATGATGGTGACCATCTCACCAAGAGTGAGAGGACCTGCGGCCTGCCATCTTCGGAGGGTATGTCGCAGGAGTGTTCCAGGTGAGAGCCCCTCCACAAAGTGGTACATGAGCTCGTTGGCACGGTCGCCCTCTAGGGTTTCCCTCACCCTCAGCCATCTGGGGAGGTATTCGCGGGGAGGTTCTCCATCCCTTTGAATGCATCAGGCCAGATCGAAGATGGTGACTACGCCGACAAAGTGTGACCTGCGCATCTTTAACGCTCGGGGAAGCCAAGCGGATTTGTGGGGTCCTTCCACCTTTATATCCTGCATAGGGGTGGTTTGGGTGGGATTTGAATTTTCCTGATCCGAGCCACCATACTCCAGGGAGAGGTATGGCCCAGATCCTTCTGCGAATGTGTCCTACTCATAGGCGGTCCATGTGAGGCTTGACGAGTTTCTGACTTCCTTGGAGCTAGGACCTAAGTTGGTTTCGCCGATGAAGATGTGGATGTCTCCGAAGGGGATGACATAGTAGCACGTAGGGTTCGTCTTCACTAGCACCCAGAACTCATCTGGAGGGACGATCGGGACATTGTCGGAGAAGAAAACGTGTCCGATGGCTACGGTGTTGTCGATTCCCACGAAGAGATTGGACCTCGCCCGGTGTAGAGCTCGAAGCGCCTCTTGCCCCACGGTGGGCACCAATTGTCGTGGTATTGTCGACGAGTACGCCATGGAGGGGTCCTCACAGTGCGTGTTTAGAGACGTGGGGTAAGGCAGGGAGTTGGCGGGTATGAGGTAACATAGCTTACCCAGGTTCAAGTCCCGCAATGTTGCAGAACTCTACTATAAATCAGTATAATGGCAATATGTCGAGTTACAGAGATAGGTTCCCTGTGAGGTGTTGTGCTATGCACTTGTTGTTCTATCGTGTGTTGCTCTAAAGGCTCCCGTAGGCCAGCTTATAAAGTCGCTAAGACCTAGGGTTTACTAGGAAAGGTCCTAGCCGGACAAGGTAAAGAGTCCTACACTGAGCATGTCGGTGACTCGTGCGTAGCCTTCCTTTATCCGGCATGGGCCTCCCTTCTGGATCCATCTAACTGGGCTGCCCAGCAGGCCATAGGCCTTGCTACCAACTATGGGCCACCCGGGTTAGGCGGATTGGTGACATGCTATGAGGATACCCATATAGCATATCCCCAACATGTGGTATGTTTAGCTTAATTATGATTTCTAGCCTTGCATGTATTTTGATCGAAACTAATTAACAATTGTTTTCATATAAATTTTTCTCAGACCATCCCTTGTCACACAAGAACGACTATGTGAACAGACGTGTCAATCACCAGGGAAAATTTGAGGTCACCTTGGTGGAAGAGACAATACCCGACAAGACCTACAAGATTTTAGTCATCCATGAGATGAACCGAAATTACTTTACATGACCACTTTGGACAAAATTGGTAGAAAAGTATGGGATGGATGCCAGGATGAGGTTGAGAATCTACCTCGACAAAACTTGTGGAGTAATATTTTTATCATACGAGAACCCTGACTCGAAGTCTTCTGACTTTGAAGATCATTCCCTTAGGTAGAACTAGTCTTCTAAATTTGAAGACCAAGCCCTTAGCTAGAACATGCTAGATAGTCTTCTAAGTTAGTTGTTGTATCATTGTATTCTGAATGATATCCGGTATTAATTGTTGTATCCTGTTGTTTGATATTGCTGCTATAATCAAGATTTTCAAAAAAATAATTCCGAATTACAGTTAATGGCATTCAGGCAGGCTTGAACACCACTACAGGTTAACTTACTAGTGGTGTTTTGTCCGCATGCCACTAGTACCTAACTCAGTACTAGCATTCACCTGACATGCCACCACTATGACCTACTAGTGGTGCGAGGTTAGTGGCTTGCAGCTTAAATGCCATGAACCCCCTTTTCCGAACGTTGTCACTAGGCCTTTTCCTACTAGTATCTAGATAATAGCATGGACTAAAAAAGCAATACATGATCAGATGAAAGAACAATGGAGGGATGGCGAGAGCAATGACCACACACAACAGAATAGAGCGGGACGGGTGCAGTCAGGGCAACCAGATGCAGAACAGGAAATAGAGATGGCCGCGAGATGGGCAGATGAAGCTTAACACACTAACAAAGGTGATAGGTCACTCGGGGCGTGTTTGCTAGCCCGTTTTCCCATTTCTCTCATGACGTCAGAAGAATTAGGCCCATTTGTGTTACTGGGTCATATGGAATTTTTGCATTGCACGGGTTTTAAAGCAGATCAAAAGTTGGCCTGCTAGGAATGCCGATTTTAGGCATTTCCATGGGGACAGGCTCGCACGAACTTTAATGTAGGCAAAAAGCAAGCGAGTTTTCTTCGTGGGTAGCAGTGGTTGGCTCTGGGCGTGCATGCCTCTTTCTCGATTACCATCCATAATCCCGTATTTATCCCCTCCGGTTTGACGAGCTCATCCTCCATGCCAGCCGCTGCCGGTGATGCACTATGGAGCTTCGTGTGACCCTGCCCGCCGCCATGCCTCGGTCATAGGTGACAGCCCTCGAGACCACTCACGCCGCTCAGTACCACGAGGCCATTCGGGCGGTTGCCACCGCCTCCTAGTGTGTGTCCGCCAGATCCCCCATGTTGACATGAGAGAGTACGTGCGCGCAGCTAGCTTGGCATGCAGCCCTCAAGTTTTCTCCCTCCGAGTGCCTCTTCTTTGAACCCGGCTGCTTAGCGGTGCCCAAGGTCCGTGATGTTCCCGCGCCCTTGCCAGAGCGAAAAAACTTCGCAATATTCATTGTGTTGTAAAATTTCAAAGAAACACTATAGGTATCAGGTTTATATCATACAAACAAACTATTAGAGGCAGAATTACAAATCCTAATGTGAGGAATAAAAAATAATCTCAAAATATGATGAACTCATCTAGATAGTCAATGTGAGGAATTCAACCATGGATTTCAGAAAATAAAGTGTGGATCGTATGAGAAACTTATCGATGTGAAGATTCCCCCACTCAAAAACAAGAAATCAGCGAAGAATCAAAGCTTCTAGAGGATTAGGGTTTGAATTGGAGAGAGGAAGAATAAATAGGTTGTGTGTGATCCAACTGCCGTCGACTTTACCTGGCGATGTAGTCGGTACAAGAGGGCAGTACGGGCGCGTCCCGCTTGTACCGGTGGTCGTCACCATTGGATCAATATTTAGGGTTTCGTGGTCAAACCTGGGGGGTCTGGTACGGGCAGACGGTACAGGTACCTTCGACCATACCAGTGGCTGTTAATGCGCTAGTAAAGTTGGAACAAATTTTCGAAGTTCAGTACAGGCGGATATACATTGCTAACGTATCCATAATTTTTGATGTTCCATGCTTGGTTTTTATCTACTTTCTTATGTTTTGTCCACACTTTGGAGTACTTTTTATACACTTTCTTGGACTAACCTATTAACAAGATGCCACAGTGCCAGCTGTTTGTTTTCTGTTGTTTTTGGTTCCAGGAAAGTCAGAAAATGAATATTCTTGGAATTGGACGGGACAAAAGCCAAAGTCAGTTTTTCACCGAGGGGGACACGGAGATAGCATACGAGACGGAGAGGGTCCAGAGGGCCGCCACACCACCTGGTCGTGTAGCCAGGCCTGGCCCGCGCCAGGGGGTGGTGTGGCCACCTAGGGCACCCCCTCGGACTCCCCTTTTGCCTATAAGATGCCTCTGATACAGAAACCCTAAGTACCCGATCAAAATTCCATGAAAGAGTCTGTAGCCACCGTCATCTCCATCCCTAGATTGGAAGGGATCTGAAGCTCTTCTCGGCACCCTGCCGGAGGGGAGAATTCACCCTGGAAGCCTTCTTCATCACCATGCAAGCCTCCGGCGTGATGCGTGAGCAGTTCATCCCTAGACTACGGGTCCATGTAGTAGCTAGATGGTTGGTTCTTCTCCTTTGTGCTACCATGTCTAGATCTTGTGAGCTCCGTTCATGATCAAGATCATCTATTTGTAATCTAGATGTTGTGTTTGCGGGGATCCGATGGATATTGAGATGCTATTTCAGATTGATTATTGATTCTATCATGTCTTTGTTATTTGTGATCTTGCATGCTCTCTTTTACTGCTATCATGTCTTTGTTATTTGTGATTATTGATTCTATCATGTCTATCATGTCCTTTATTTTACATACAATCTACAATCTTTTACTGCTTTGTGTTTACTTTCTGCAATCTTTTACTTTCTTCCACACAATACGTTTAATCCTTTGTTTTCAGCAAAACCGGTGAGATTGAAAACCTCACTGTAAGTTGGGGCAAAGTTCTGTGGTTGTGTTGTGCAGGATTCCAAGTTGGAAAAAACACCTTGGAGGTGTTTCCTTGCTCCTACTGGTTCAATAACCTTGGATTCATAACTGAGGGAAAACTTGCTGATGTGCTCATCATACCTTCCTCTTGGGGTTCCCCAACGAGCCCGATATATTTTGGGCCATCAAGCTATTTTTCTGGCGCCGTTGCTGGGGAGTCAAGGAAATCTTCACAAGGGGAGTCCCTCATAACCAATGTCTTTACTTTGTTATTTTTGTTTTGCTTAGTTTATTTCTGTTTTGTTTGCTTGTTTCTTACTCAAAAATACAAAAAAAATAGTTTTACTAGGTTGCTTTCTTTATTAAAAACACAAAACAATGACTACTCTTGAAAACACTAAGTTGTGTGACTTCACCAGCACCAACAACAATGATTTCATGTGCACACCTATTGCTCCACTTGTTCCTGAAGCTAATTTCTTTGAAATAAAACCTGCTTTACTCAATCTTGTTATGAGAGAACAATTTTCTGGTATTGCTAATGCAGATGTTGCTGCTCATCTAAATAACTTTGTTGAACTTTGTGAGATGCAAAAGCATAGGGATATAGATGGAGATATTATTAAGCTTAAATTGTTTCCTTTCTCTTTGAGAGGAAAAGCTAAAGAATGGTTGCAATCCCTAACTAGGAATAGTATTGATTCTTGGACTAAGTACAAGGATGCTTTCATTGGAAAATACTACCCTCCTGCTAAGATTATATCTATGAGAAGTGAAATAATGAAATTTAAACAATCTGATAATGAACATGTTGCTCAAGCTTGGGAAAGAATGAAATCTTTGGTAAAGAATTGTCCCACTCATGGACTGACTGCTTGGATGATTATCCAAACCTTTTATGCAGGATTGAACTATTCTTCAAGAAATCTATTGGATTCTGCTGCTGGAGGTACCTTTATGACCGTTACTTTGGGTGCTACAACAAAGCTCCTGAATAATATGATGGTTAACTATTCTGAATGGCACACTAAAAGAGCTCCACAAGGTAAGAAGGTAAATTCTGTTGAAGAAACCTCCTCCTTGAGTGATAAAATTGATGTTATTATGTCTATGCTTGTAAATGGGAAAGCTCATATTGATCCAAATCATGTTCCCTTAGCCTCTTTGGTTGCTCAAGAAGAGCAAGTTGATGCGAACTTTATAAGAAATAACAATTATAGGCCTTACCCTCTAATAATACTTATGGTTATCATGGTAAACCTAAAATACCTAGTGAAGAAAGAATTTTAGAAGTTTAAAGTGCTACTAAAAACTTCATGCAAATGAATATGAGCAAAATAAGTTATTTACTAAAACCATGGAGGAACAATCTACTATTTTGAAAATAATTAGTCATCAACTTGAGAGTTTAAATAGGGAAATTCCTAGTTTGCAATTGAAACTTTCTAATGCTGAAAGAAATATATCATGTTTGTCCGAAGCACAATCCTCTTTGATTAATAAAATGGCTACTAAACCTAAAACTATTGATAATCCCTTTGCTGCTACTAATGCCATACAAGTTAGAATTGATGAAAATGTTAGACTATTAGTTGAGTTGCATGCTAAGTGGGAAAGGGAAGATGAAATTGCTAGAAACATTAGTGTTTCTACTATCACTACCACTAGTGCTAAAGCTAATAATAGCTCTACTACTTTAGATGATAATTATGATTTTGATCTTGATGGTTGCAATATCTATGAAGTAATTAAGTTCCTACAAAATCTTGCTAAAATTCCTAATGTTAGTGCTATGAATATGGCCTTTACAAAACACATTACTGATGCTCTCATAAAAATTAAAGAAGAAAAGATGAAACATAAAGCTTATATTCCTATGAAATAAGAAGATGGTTGGGAACCCATCATTAATCATGTCTGCATTATTCGCGAACCATAGGGTGACACACTTAAGGGTTGCTGGACACCATTTAGGAGCACATATGTTCCAAACAAAAGGTTTGCAAAGCGTAGGAAATGTTTCGATAGAAACAGGAATTGTTTTGGATAGAAACCGGAATTGTTTCGGGTGAAATTGCAGAAAGTGGTTCTGCATGTGATATTGAAATGTTGCAAGGGGTTTTATGTGAATGTTTGTTAATTAAAGTAATTAACAAAATTCTGAATAAAATAAATAAAAGAGTTTTATTAAATGAGAGAGCATTAAATTTGGAGAAATTTAATGCATTTAAAGTGGAGACTTTAAAAGGGAATGTGAAGAGGCATTTCAATGTGGAGGGGTTACCACCACATGAATGGGGGAGGTGAGGGGTCACCCCCCATGCGCCGGCCATGGAGAGAGGGGGCACCCCCCCTCCTCCTATAAAAGGCCACCCATTCCCTCCTTCATCCTCACACCTCCTCGTGAAGGATCTCTCTCCCCCTCTAGATATTCGCCCATGGTCTCGGATTAGCGAGATACATGTTCCCGGTGGCCTTGCGTCTGGAAGGAGTTCTGCTTCCGCTGATTCGCTGGAGCGAGGAGGTGGAGGTTGTCCGGTGGCTTGAACGTGTGTGCGAGGACGGATGCGCTGCTGATTTGCGGCGCTCGGACTTCCACACGATCTTGAGATCGGCAAGCATACGACTACATCAACCACGAGTTCCTACTCGTTAACAAAACGCGTTGTCTTCGAGGGTAAGTTCTCCATGGATGTATGTCCACCCGTTGCTCTGTATCTAGTAGATAGATCTTGGCGTATAGTTCTCATCGTAGGAAATTTTTTGTTTTCTATGCTGCGGACCCAACAGTGGTATCAGAGCCTGATCTATGCGTAGGTGCTTTGCACGGATAGTACACATATGTTTATATGTGGGCGATGATGATCATGTTATTGCATCTTCTATGTACTTTGGATAGTGGGATGAAGCGCCCAGACCAACCTTACATGTCATCGTACATGAGACCGGTTCCACGACTGACATGCAACTTGTTTTGCATAAGTGGCTGGCGGGTGTCTGTCTCTCCTACTATAGTCAATATCTGATTTACAACGAGTTGCTAATAACTTGGTTATCCTCGTTGTGGTTCATGTTCGTAGGTAAGACCGGTTCTATCTCTGAAATCCCTAAGCCACGTAAAACTTGCAATTGATAAATTAGAGGCGTCTAGTTTAGATCGTTGTTGGGCTAGTGTCTTGATATGGTATTGTTGTAAGTAGATGTATGATAGATACTCTTACAACTCACTTAACATGTAAGTTCCATAGACCTTGGCCCTACACACAAAGGAATGATAGAGATCATACCACGATGCAAATGATAGAGATCAAATGCGGACCATATCACCTCACTTCACACATTAGATGTTAGCATCTTATATTGCTAGTTTGGCATTTTTGGTAGCATTATAAGAGGATCCCTCATTTAGATATCAAGATAAAATGTGTTCTTCCTTAAGTATGCACCGTTTTGTGGATCGTGTTTTGAGGCATCACGTGATGATCGGGTGTTCTCGACTCTACGCTTTCATACAACGGGTGTAAGACAGTTTTACACACGCGAATACTAAGGTTCTTACTTGACGAGCCTAGCATGTACAGACATGGCCTCGGAACACGGACCGAAAGGTTAAGCATGAGTCATATAGTTGATATGATGCCTATATAGATACTCGCCTTTGAAGCTACATCGACTCACGTGATGATCGGACTTGGTGTAGTGGATTTGGTTCATGTCATCACCAAAAGGACACGAGGGATGTCATTTTTGAGTGGGAGTTCATTAGTAATTTGGATTAGTTGAACTCAATCTATCATAAACTTAGTCTAAATATATTTTACAAATTCTGTTGTAGATGGCACCACCTGCTTTTAATTTCAATGTGTTCATGGAGAAAGAGAAGCTTGCTGCGAATGGTAGCAACTTCACCAATTGGGCTATGAATTTGAGGATTCTCCTCACTGCTGCACAAAAGCAATATGTGCTAGAGGCGCCGCTAGGCCCCCCACCAGCTCCTGATGCCCCTGACGAGGAAAAGAACGTCTATATAACTCGTCAGGAGGACCACAACTTAGTTCATTGCGGCATACTGTATGGGCTAGAGCCAGAACTTCGAAAACGTTTCGAAAATGGCAATGCCTTTGATACCATGGGAGAATTGAAAATGATTTTCGATACCCATGCTGCCGTAGAGAGTTATAATGCTTCTGAAAAGTTCTTTAGCTGCATGATGGAAGAGAACAGCTCCGTTAGTGAGCACGTACTCAAAATGTCTGGGTACGCCGATAAGCTTGTGTCCTTGGGAATAACGATTCCCAATGACTTAGGCATACATCGTGTTCTCCAATCTCTGCCACCTAGCTACAAGAGCTTCGTGATGAACTATAATATGCAGGGCATGAAGAAGTCTCTTCCCGAGCTTCTGTCAATGCTTAAGACTGCAGAAGTGGAGATTAGGAAAGAGTATCAAGTGTTGATGATCAATAAGACCACCGGTTTCAAGAAGGACAAGAAAGGCAAGCAGAAGGGAAAGAAAGGCGGCAAATCTATTGCCGCGCCTGAAAAGAAACCCCGAGCTGGCCCTAAGTCTGACAACGAGGGCTACTATTGCAAGGGGACTGGCCATTGGAAGCGCAACTGCCCCAAGTATTTGGCGGACAAAAAGGCCGGCAAGGAAAACAAAGGTATATGTGATATACATGTTATTGATGTGTACTTGACTAGTACTCGCAGTAGCACCTGGGTATTTGATACGGGATCGTTTACTAATATATGTAACTCAGTTCAGGGGCTGCGAAACAAGCGACAACTAGCAAGGGATGAGGTCACGATGCGGGTCGGCAATGGATCAAGAGTTGATGTGATCGCCGTCGGAATGCTGCCTCTCCATATGCCGTCGGGATTAGTTATAAACCTGAATAATTGTTATTTGGTGCCTGCACTGAGCATGAACATTGTATCCGGATCATGTTTGATGCAAAGTGGTTATTCATTTAAGTCTGAAAACAATGGTTGTTCGATTTATATGAATAATATCTTTTATGGTCGTGCACCTGTGTTGAATGGTTCATTTCTATTGGATCTCGATAGTAGTATTACGCATATTCATAATGTTGATGCTAAAAGGATTAAACTTGATAATGATATATCTACATATATGTGGCACTGCCGTCTAGGTCATATTGGCGTTAAACGCATGAAGAAACTCCATTCTGATGGACTATTGGAATCACTTGATTTTGAATCATTTGATACATGTGAGCCATGCCTTATGGGCAAGATGACTAGAACGCCGTTTTCCGGTTCAATGGAACGGGCGACAGATCTATTGGAAATCATACATACTGATGTGTGTGGACCAATGAGTATGTCGGCCCGAGGTGGATATCGTTATTTTGTTACTTTCACGGATGATTTGAGTAGATATGGATATATCTATTTGATGAAACACAAGTCTGAAACTTTTGAAAAGTTCAAGGAATTTCAGAATGAAGTGGAAAATCATCGTAATAGAAAGATCAAATTTCTACTGTCTGACCGTGGAGGAGAGTATCTAAGTTACCAGTTTAGCACACACATGAAAGACTGTGGAATAGTTTCACAACTCACGCCTGCCGGAACACCACAACGTAATGGTGTGTCAGAACGTTGTAATCGTACTTTATTGGATATGGTTCGATCTATGATGTCTCTGACTGACTTGCCACTGCCATTTTGGGGTTATGCACTGGAAACCGCTACATTCACTTTAAATAGGGCACCATCTAAATCCGTTGAAAAGACACCGTATGAATTATGGTTTGGAAACAAACCTAAGCTGTCATTTCTTAAAGTTTGGGGATGTGATGTTTATGTGAAGAAACTTCAACCGGATAAACTCGAACCCAAAGCGGAAAAATGCGTCTTCATAGGATACCCTAAGGAAACGATTGGGTATACCTTCTATCACAGATCCGAGGGCAAGGTCTTTGTTGCCAAGAATGGATCCTTTCTTGAGAAGGAGTTTCTCGCGAAAGGTGTGAGTAGTCGGAAGGTAGAACTCAAAGAGGTTATTGAACCTTCTCTTCATGAAATGGCGAGTAGCGCAGCACCGGAAGTTGTTTCGGAGTTGACTTCACCTAATAAATAGAGAGCTAATGATATTGATCATGAAACTCCGAAAGAGGACACTACCGAACCTCGCAGGTCAAGCAGGACACGTGCAGCTCCTGAACTGTACGGCAATCCTGTTATGAATTTCATGATTGATGAAATAGATGACCCTGCGACGTATAAAGAAGCGATGATGAGCCCTGATTCCAACAAATGGCTAGAAGCCATGAAATCCGAGATGGAATCCATGTACGAAAACCAGGTTTGGACCTTGGTGGACTTACCTCACGATCGAAAGGCCGTTGAGAATAAATGGATTTTCAAAAGAAAAACTGATGCTGATGGTAATGTAACCATCTATAAGGCTCGACTTGTCGCAAAGGAGTTTCGACAAATTCAAGGAGTTGACTACGATGAGACATTCTCTCCCGTAGCGATGCTTAAGTCGGTTAGGATTATGTTAGCAATTGCTGCATATTTCGATTATGAAATATGGCAGATGGATGTCAAAACTGCGTTCCTCAATGGTAATATTGAAGAAGAGTTGTATATGATACAACCAAAGGGTTTTGTCGATCCTAAGGATGCTGATAAGGTGTGCAAACTTCAGCGATCCATCTATGGACTGAAGCAAGCATCCCGGAGTTGGAATCTCCGCTTTGATGAGGTGATCAAAGAGTTTGGATTTGTCCAAACTTATGGAGAGGCTTGTATTTACAAGAAAGTGAGTGGGAGCAATGTGGCATTTCTAATATTATATGTGGATGACATATTATTGATTGGAAATGATATAGATCTTTTAAACAGTGTTAAAAGTTATCTAAACAGCAAATTTTCGATGAAGGACCTTGGTGAAGCTTCATATATATTAGGCATTAAAATCTATAGAGATAGATCAAGACGCCTAATTGGGCTATCGCAGAGACCATACCTTGATAAGATATTAAAGAAGTTTAATATGGACGAAAGTGAGAAGGGGTTCTTACCTATGTTGCAAGGCAAGACATTGAGTAAGACTCAAAGTCCGGCTACGGCGGAAGAAAGAGAGATGATGGATAAGATCCCCTATGCCTCGGCCATAGGCTCTATTATGTATGCCATGCTATGTACAAGACCGGATGTGGCACATGCTATTAGTTTGACTAGTAGGTACCAATCTGATCTAGGTTCGGAACACTGGATAGCGGTAAAGAACATCCTCAAGTACTTGAGAAGAACTAAGGATATGTTTCTTATATACGGAGGTGAAGAAGAGCTAGTCGCTAAGTGTTATGTCGATGCTAGCTTTGACACCGATCCGGATGACTCTAAGTCTCAATCCGGATACGATTTCTCTTGAACGGAGCAGCAGTTAGTTGGAGGAGTTCCAAACAACCTGTGGTGGCTGGATCAACAACGGAGGCGGAATATGTTGCTGCTTCAGAAGCGGCGCAGGAGGCAGTTTGGATGAAAGAGTTCATTACAAAACTGGGTGTGGTTCCCAGTGCGTTGGACCCGATGGTGATCTATTGTGACAACAATGGAGCCATAGCCAACGCAAAGGAACCAAGGTCTCACAAGAATTCCAAACATATTAAGCGCCGGTTTCACTCCATCCGCGAGCATGTCAAGGATGGAGATATAAAGATTTGTAAAGTACACACGGACCTGAATGTAGCAGATCCGTTGACTAAAGTTCTCCCTAGGGCAAAACATGATCAACACAAGAACTCCATGGGTGTTAGATTTATCACTATGTGAACTAGATTATTGTCTCTAGTGCAAGTGGGAGACTGAAGGAAATATGCCCTGAGAGGCAATAATAAAGTTGTTATTATATATTCCTTGTATATGATAGATGTTTATTTTGCATGCTATAATTGTATTGATAGGAAACATCAATACATGTGTGTTTGATAAACAAAAAGGGTTCCTAGTTATGCCTCTCTTATAGACTAGCTTGTTGATTAACAAGATGATCAAAGTTTCCTGATCATGGACATTGGATGTTGTTAATAACAAGGTCACAACATGTGTGAAATGATGTGATGAACATTCATCTGAAGTATAGCATTACGATCAAGTCATTATGTCTATATTGCTATAACATCATACAAAGTAGTCTTAGTCCTTAGACCATGAGATCATGTTAATTGCTAACACCGGAAGAGTATCTTGATAACATCAAACGTCACACCGTAACAGGGTGACCATAAAGGTGGGTTCAGTGCTATGAAGGTGTTATGTTGAGGCTCATGGATCAAGAGTGGAATTTGTCAATCCAGATGACAGATAGATATACTCTGGGCCCTCTCGGTGATATCACATTAAGATAGCTTGCAAGCAAGTGATGCGATCACTAGAATGTTATATCACGGGAACGAGAAAAGACTGCATGTCAGTAACGAGATCAAACTAGGTATTTGGATACCGATGATCGAATCTTGGACATGTATTATATCATGAGACAAAGGGATTAAATTGCTGACGTTAAAGGTTCTCACGATCACAGAAGTCATCGTTGAATGTGCAAGAGTCAGTATGAATCTCCAGGTCCCGCTTCTGATTATTGATCTGAGAGGAGTCTCAATCATGTCTGCATTATTCGCGAACCGTAGGGTGACACACTTAAGGGTTGCCGGACACCATTTAGGAGCACATATGTTCCAGACAAAAGGTTTGCAAAGCGCAGGAAATGTTTCGATAGAAACAGGAATTGTTTCGATAGAAACCGGAATTGTTTCGGGTGAAATTGAAGAAAGTGGTTCTGCATGTGATATTGAAATGTTGCAAGGGTTTTATGTGAATGTTTGTTAATTAAAGTAATTAACAAAATTCTGAATAAAATAAATAAAAGAGTTTTATTAAATGAGAGAGCATTAAATTTGGAGAAATTTAATGCATTTAAAGTGGTGTTTTAAAAGGGAATGTAAAGAGGGATTTTAATGTGAAGGGGTTACCACCACATGAATGGGGGAGGTGAGGGGTCACCCCCCCATGCGCCGGCCATGGAGAGAGGGGGCACCCCCCTCCTCCTATAAAAGGCCACCCATTCCCTCCTTCATCCTCACACCTCCTCGTGAAGGATCTCTCTCCCCCTCTAGATATTCGCCCATGGTCTCGGATTAGCGAGATACATGTTCCCGGTGGCCTTGCGTCTGGAAGGAGTTGCTGCTTCTGCTGATTCGCTGGAGCGAGGAGGTGGAGGTTGTCTGGTGGCTTGAACGTGTGTGCGAGGACAGATGCGCTGCTGATTTGCGGCGCTCGGACTTCCACACGATCTTGAGATCGGCAAGCGTACGACTACATCAACCACGAGTTCCTACTCGTTAACAAAACTCGTTGTCTTCGAGGGTAAGTTCTCCATGGATGTATGTCCACCCGTTGCTCTGTATCTAGTAGATAAATCTTGGCGTATAGTTCTCATCGTAGGAAATTTTTTGTTTTCTATGCTGCGAACCCAACACAAGTCACCACAGCCTTTATGATCCTATAGTTTTCGACTTGTAATATCACTTTATGCTTTAATTAATGATGTTTTGTCGCTCTGCATGATTATGGCCATTATTGCTCTCTTAATTGGCCACTCCTAGTCTTTTGCTAGCCTCCATAACCAAGTATGAGTTCCACTCATGCATCCAACTCCAAATAAAACCAAGTTGTTCCAAAGAGTCCATCATACCTACCTATTAGCATTTGCTATTCCAAGTATATTCATATTTTTATCTACCTTCTAAATTAAACTTGTTATGTGAAAACTAGTGATTAAAGCTCTCACGAACTTGATGGCACACTTTACTTTTTTGCATTTAATAATCCTGAACCAATGCGTTCATCTTTGTTGCGTATATGCTTGCGCTTTATAAGTTGAAGTTAGCAGAACCATGTATCATGGGGAACGCTTTCAACATTGCACTGGTACTTTGTACCTCATTGCTATCATGATTCTTTTGCTTATGGATCACGGTGGTGTGAAATAAAAGGGGAACTTGTAAGATCATGGAGTTTGTATGTGTGTTAGAGAAACGCCTAGGCCGCTAGCCTAAGCCATGCCTAATCATGGTGGAAACTTGCAGCATAACCATAATGAGCACTCTATGAAGCATCCTCAACAAAAACCTATGCAAATAGCAAATAAAAAGATCGCTGAGATGCTCATTGTCTGCTTGCCTTGTCATTTTGATTATGGGATAGCTCATGTATCATGTGCAAGGGGTACTCCGTTGGCGGTTCTCTATGATACATATGTACTTACAATGACAAGAGCTTACTTGTGACTGAAGTTGAGTAGCATGAGGTTCGGTACTCGTAAGTAAGGGGCATGAGATTTCAACTTATAACTTGTCAAGCATATCCTCTTAGTTGTGTCACTTTAACCTTAATCACCTAAAGATGCTTATGATAGGGGCAATGAGAACTGAAAGCTAATAAGTACCATAATTTTTGGAAGCTCTTTATGAAACTTGAATCCCTACTTCCTTCCATGAAGGCATTTCTTTTACTTTTATGTTGAGTCTCCACCTTCTATCTTTATGTACCTACTTTGAGAGCATAGTGGCCATTCTTAGTTCTATGTGCATTGTCCCAAGACTTGTTGATTGATGCATAACCTTGATATTTCTTGTTCTTAAACTATTTGTATCTAGTCACCCTTATGAACTTTGAAGGTGTCCTATGCATTTATGTTTGCTACTCTATGAGGGACAAGCTGAATGCCACTATGCTATGTTTTCTTTATGTGAAACAAACAAACGTCTTGCAAAGCATTATTACTCATGAATCTTTTGTTTGTGCCTTTTCATGTTGCAACATAGTTGCTATGTCCTATTGTTAGAACTTTGTCTTTCATGCCATGTTGAAGTACTATGATCCTAGCTATCGATGTTCTACAAATACTTTGATCAAGATTATGATGGTGCATGTCTCCTTAAAAATTATTGTTTTCTTTTTATCACTTGCCTACTCGAGGACGGGCAGGAGTTAAGCTTGGGGATGTTGATATGTTGCTAACATATCCACAATTTTTGATTTTCCATGTTTGGTTTTTATCTACTTTCTTATATTTTATTCCAACTTTGGAGTACTTTCTATACACTTTCGTGGACTAACCTATTAACAACTTTGGACGAACCGAACTTACTTTACATGACCACTTTGGATAAAATTGGTAGAAAAGTATGGGATGGATGCCGGGGTGAGGTTGAGAATCTACCTCAGCAAAACTTGTGGAATATATTTTTATCATACGAGATCCCTGACTCGAAGTCTTCTGACTTTGAAGATCATTCCCTTAGGTAGAACTAGTCTTCTAAATTTGAAGACCATGCCCTTAGCTAGAACATGCTAGATAGTCTTCTAAGTTAGTTGTTGTATCGTTGTATTCTGAATGATATCTAGTACTAATTGTTGTATCCTATTGTTGTATCCTGTTATTTAATATTCCTGCTATAATCAAGATTTTAGATTTTTTTAATTTCCGAATTACAGTTAATGGCATTCAGGCAGGCTTGAATGCCACTACAGGTTAACTTACTAGTGGTGTTTTGTCCACACGCCACTAGTACCTAACTCAGTACTAGCATTCACCTGACATGCCACCACTATGACCTACCAGTGGTGCGAGGTTTGTGGCTTGCAGCTTAAATGCCATGAACCCTCTTTTCCGAACGCTGTCTCTAGGCCTTTTCCTACTAGTGTCTAGGTAATAGCATGGACTAAAAAAGCAATACGTGATCAGATGAAAGAACAATGGAGGGATGGCGAGAGCAATGACCACACACAACAGAATAGAGCGGGACGGGTGCAGTCCGGGCAACCAGATGCAGAACAGGAAATAGAGATGTCCGCAAGATGGGAAGATGAAGCTTAAGACACTAACAAAGGTGATAGGTCACTTGGGGCGTGTTTGCTCGCCCGTTTTCCCATTTCTCTCATGACTTCGGAAGAATTAGGCCCATTTGTGTTACTGGGTCATATGGAATTTTTGCATTGCACAAGTTTTAAAGCAGACCAAAAGTTGGCATGCTAGGAATGCCGATTTTAGGCATTTCCATTGGGACAGGCTCACACGAACTTTAATGCAGGCAAAAAGCGAGCGAGTTTTCTTCGTGGGTAGTAGTGGTTGGCTCTGGACATGCACGCCTCTTTCTCGATTACCATCCATAATCCCGTATTTATCCCCTCCTGTTTGACGAGCTCATCCTCCATGCCAGCCGCTACCAGTGACGCACTGTGGAGCTCCGCGTGACCCTGCCCGCCGCCATGCCTCGTTCAGAGGTGACTGCCCTTGGGATCACTCATGCCGCTCAGTACCACGAGGCCATTCGGGCGGTCGCCACGGCCTCCCGGGCTATGGACGCGAGATCCTCCATGTTGACAAGAGATAGGACGCGCGCGCAGCTAGCTTGGCACGCAAACCTCAAGTTTTCTCCCTCCGAGCACCTCTTCTTTGAACCCAACTGCTTAGCGGTGCCCGAGGTCCCTGACGTTCCCGCGCCCTTGCTAGAGCGAAAAATCTTCGCAATGTTCATTGTGCTGTAAAATTTCAAAGAAAAACTATAGGTATCAGGTTTCTATCATACAAACAAACAATTAGAGGCAGAATTACAAATCCTAATGTGAGAAATAAAAAATAATCTCAAAATATGATGAACTCATCTAGATAGTCAATGTGAGGAATTCAACCATGGATTTCAGAAAAATAAAGTGTGGATCGTATGAGAAACTTATCGATGTGAAGATTCTCCCGCTCAAAAACAAGAAATCAGCGAAGAATCAAAGCTTCTAGAGGATTAGGGTTTGAATTGGAGAGAGAAAAAGATTGAGAGAGGAAGAAAAAATAGGCTATGTGTGACCCAACCGCCGTCGACTTTACCTGGCGATGTAGTCGGTACATGCGGGCAATACGGGCGCGTCCCGCTCGTACCGGTGGTCGTCACCATTCGATCAAGATTTAGGGTTTCGTGGTCAAACCTGGGGGCGTTTGGTACGAACGAACGGTACGGGTACCTTCGACCATACCAGTGGCTGTTAATGCGCTAGTAAAGTTGGAACAAATTGTCAAAGTTCACTACGGGCGGATGATACATTGCTAACGCATCCATAATTTTTTATGTTCCATGCTTGGTTTTTATCTACTTTCTTATGTTTTGTCCACATTTTGGAGTACTTTTTATACACTTTCTTAGACTAACCTATTAACAAGATGCTACAGTGCCAACTGCCTGTTTTCTGTTGTTTTGGTTCCAGGAAAGTCAGAAAATGAATATTCTCGGAATTGGATGAGACAAAAGCCAAAGTCAGTTTTTCACCGAGGGGGACACGGAGCCAGAATACGATACGGAGAGGGGCCAGAGGGCCGCCACACCACCTGGCCACGCAGTCAGGCCTGGCCCACGCCAGGGGGTGGTGTGGCCGCCTAGGGCACCCCCTCGGCCTCCCCTTTCTCCTATAAGATGCCTCCGATACAGAAACCCTAACTACCCCATCAAAATTCCACGAAAGAGTCTGTAGCCGCCATCATCTCCATCCCTAGATCGGGAGGGATCTAAAGCTCTTCCCGGCACCCTGCCGGAGGGGAGAATTCATCCTGGAGGCCTTCTTCATCACCATGCAAGCCTCCGGCGTGATGCGTGAGTAGTTCATGCCTGGACTACGGGTCCATGTAGTAGCTAGATGGCTGGTTCTTCTCCTTTGTGCTACCATGTCTAGATCTTATGAGCTTCGTTCATGATCAAGATCATCTATTTGTAATCTATATGTTGTGTTTGCGGGGATCCGATGGATATTGAGATGCTATTTCAGATTGATTATTGATTCTATGATGTCTTTGTTATTTGTGATCTTGCATGCTCTCTGTTGTTAGTAGATATCTTGGCCGAGTAGATGCTAGCAACTCCAAGAGGGAGTATTTATGCTCGATACTGGGTTCATGCCTCTAGTAATCTAGGGAAGTGATAGAAATCTCTAAGGTACTAGATGTGTTGTTGCTACTAGGGAGAAAACAACAATCCTTTGTGCATAGAACAATCGTATTGTTTACTTTACATGCAATGCGTAATGCAATTATCTGTTGCTTGTAACTTAATACTGGAGGGGGTTCGGATGATAACCTGAAGGTGGATTATTAGTCATATATGCAGTTGGATTACGGTCTATGTATAATGTTGTAATGCCCAATCAAATCTCATAGGAGTAAGGATGATTAGTATATGCATGTATGCTTTCTCGATGTTTGTCAATTACCCCGCTGTAATTTGTTCACCCAACATGCCATGTATCTTAAGGAGAATCACCACTAGTGAACTATGAATCCCAGTCCTTTATTTTACCATCAATCTACAACTGTTTGCTGCTTTCTGTTTACTTTCTGCAAACTTTTACTTTCTTCCACACAATACGTTTAATCCTTTGATTTCAGCAAAATCGGTGAGATTGACAACCTCATTGTAAGTTGGGGGCAAAGTTTTGTGGTTGTGTTGTGCAGGATTCTAAGTTGGCAAAAACACCTTGGAGGTATTTCCTTGCACCTACTAGTTCGATAACCTTGGTTTCATAACTGAGGGAAAACTTGCTGCTATGCTCATCATACCTTCCTCTTGGGGTTCCCCAACAAGCTCGATATATTTTGGGCCATCAGCGGACGGTACGGGTAACTCCAACCGTACCAGTGCTCGTTACAAACGTTGTCTTGAAAAGAACTTGTCGACTAAATTTGCTTCAGTGGTACAGGCGGATGGTACGGGCACCTCCGGTCATACCTATAATTTCTCTACAAATCTATGACTTCAACAAATTTATTAAAACACATAAAAATAAAATAAAAACTTTACTACTAAGTATGGGTTGACTCCCATTAAGGATTTTATTAAGGAGGGTTGGCTTAGGCTAACCAACCTCCGAGTTTTTAGCGTTTACCTCTGGCTGCCCTTCATTGATGGCATTTACCACTTGGATACGCTTAGGCGGTGGTATATATTTACCACATTGCTCTTGTTTCTTTGGAAAATAATGAACGATTTGATCATCATAAATATTAAAAACAATCTTACCGATCGAGCAATCAACATTAGCTCCTGCAGTGCCAAGAAAAGGTCTTTCAAGGATGATTGAAAGTTTGTCATCTTCCGAAACATCTAGTATGATAAAATCAGTGAGTATAACATGTTGGTCAATTCTAAGTAAAACATCTTTGATCATACCAACAAGTTGTTTAGTTGTCTTATCAGCCATTTGCAAGGTAATTGGACTAGGAGAATACTCTCCAAGATTTAATTTCTTAAATAGGGAATAAGGCTTGATACTAACACCTGCACCTAAGTCACAAAGAGCATTAAGGATATTATTTTCCCAATCCCGCAAGAGATAGTTGGTATACCTGGGTCCCCAAGCTTAGCAGGAAGCTTGTCACCAAAGCTTGTCATCGCTGCTACAGTCTTAGTTACCTTCTTCTTTAACTTCTATTAAGAATATCTCGCATAATCTTTTTATAAGTAGGAACTTGAATCGCATCAGCTAGAGGAAGTTCTAAATGAGGACTTCCTAGAGCATTGGTAAAAGAATCATAAATAGCTTTATTCGGTTCATACTGAACACGGTTAGGATAAAGAGTGTTCTTTCTGGTGGGTGTTACCTTCTCTTTTACCTTTGCCACTGGTTCAGCATCCTTTTTAGTTTTCTTCTTTGCTGAAGGTTTTTGCCAATCGGTACATTTTTCACTTGAGGTGATATCCTACTCTTCTTGTTCCTTTCTAAGATCTATTTCTTCTCTTGAGTCGACCATCTCAGCATATGAATCATATTTTTATGTTTATCTCCTCCTCCTTCTTCTTCTTCTTCTTCTTCTTCTTCTTCTTCTTTTTCTTTGTTAGAAGCCTCATGCTCTCTTCTTTGAGCTTCATAATCAATATCATGTTGTGGATCGATAAGGTCCTCTTCTTCTTGACTCATTTCTTTAGTCTCTCTTACTTTGCGGTACTGTTCTTTTTGATACCAAGGTGGCCCCTGAGGTTCTTGTGTCTTTGTACCACATCTAGTGATAGTGTTAGTAGAAACAATATTGTGATTAAAATTATTTTTATCTAAAACCAAAGCTTGAATTTCAGCTATCTGATCGCATTGAGTTTTAACCATACTCAAAAACTTCAGTTAACTCTCTTATATTCTTTTCTTGAGTCATTAGACACTTATAATATTTCTCACAGAACTGATTTTGTTGATATCTAAACTTTTGCATTACAAGATTTATTTCATCTTCTACAACATAAGTTTGAAGAACATCCACTTTATTTTCTTCAATAGTTCCGCTGCTATTCCTTTATCTTCCATGGACTTTTTAACTTTAGGCATAAGTTCCTGGGGTATGTGAAACATACCTTTTCGTGGTTTAATATCCTCAACAGGGTTATATTGTTCATCATTGAAGGATCTTACCTCGAAAAGCTTTATGCATTCTAGCAATGTCAAGTTGCTAATAGCTCCTCCTGCAGTTAAGTCAATCATTTCTTTTGAATCTTCATTAAGCCCATTATAAAAGTATTGGATAATTAAATGCTCCTGAAAGCCATGATTTGGGACTTCCATTATCATTCCATAAAATCTATTCCATGCTTAATAAAAGTTTTCTTCAATCCCTTGAAAGTTTGTAATGTTGTGTTTGATCTTCATGACTTAAGTGAAATAGCAATATTTATGCATAAACTCTCGGATGCAATCTCCCCAACTTTTTATAGTGTGATTGGGTAACGATTGTAACCAAGTAAAAGCATTATCTTCTAAAGACCAGCAAAAAAGTTTAAGGAGTACAAACTCTATTGGTAGACTGGCTGTAAGAGTAGCACAAAGGTCATAGAGCTTCGTCAAATGATCACTAGGATCTTCATATTCTTTTCCTACGAAAGCAATTTCTTTCATCATATAAATTAGCTCAGGATATATTTCAAATTTCGGGCTTTCAAGATCAAGATAAAGAATAATAGGCATTTTTCTCAGGTACCTAGATGGATTCCCATATTCTCCCAATGGTAGCTCAGGCTCTCCGGTCCCCTGGGTGATGGTCAAATCTGCCATCAAAGGAATCAAATTGTTCATGTTTATGGTACGTGAGTTAGAAAATCTTTCAATAAATTCTAGGTGTCTTTTAGTTGGAATATGGTCAATATATGGAGGTAAATAAGTTTTTCCAGAATGGGTAGTACCTCTATCTTCAATGAAGATCATGGATGGTGTCGACAATCGCGAATGTCAAGAAACAAACACTTAGCTCTTAGCTCCCCGACAACAACGCCATAAAATAGCTTGATGGCCTGCAAGTAAATAGGTTCGTCAGAGCATGTTTTCGTGGAAGTATTAATTCTAGTTTTTATATCGACCCCAATAAGGATCCTAGGTAAGTGTATTTATAAGGCGTTTCTGTCGCACTCAAGGTGTCATGTTCTCTTGAGTGAATTGATTGCAATTGTTGAAAGTGGAAGGGGTGAGAGAATAATAGAGGAAACTTGAGTAGAGGAAAATGCGAGAAGTAAGTAACATAAAAGTAAAAGTGAGGAAAGTGCTCGAGGTTCCTGCAGATGATAAGTTAGGCGCGGAGAGAAACAGTTCATGGTAATAGTGAATGTGCTAGATGGATGAAATGGAATAAGTGATTGTGATACTTCTTATTCATAGGTGAGTAGGAAAGCAACCTGTATACCAACTAGGAGTCCTCTTGGCAAATTCTTCCCAGTCCCAATGATCCATCTTCCTGTTACCACAGTAATGGTCAGCACATTAATTAAGGTCTTTCGACCAGATTAAGTCTTTAATCTTGATAATTCCTTGTTATTCTCGAGTAATACTAGCTCCTCATTGATATCATTTATGTCACTCGGTGGTCGCTGATTCACTAGTATACAAGTTCATACCTATGAGATCTCTAGATCATGTTATCCAGGGCCTTAAATTGGACAACGAGCATTAGACAAACATAGATATTCGTTCTCACAATATAATAATCATGACAACAATCACAAATGGATGGAAACAAGGGAGGCACAACACATCTTATCAATCCCCTACATCTCCCACGTCTATGGGGATTTACTCAGACATGAGAGGAAGATAGATCGAAGGCATAATGATATTGCAAATAGAAACCATCTCAATTTTACCATAGCAAGCCACACTACCGTTTGAGGATCAAATCAAATGCAAACCAAGGTCAGGGCCGACCCTGACATGTCAGGGGCCTAGTGCAAGGCAACAAAGTTAGGCCCCTGCGCAAAAACAAGAAGTACTAAAACTGTAATATTTTTCTTCCCAAAACATTGTTGATGGCTCCCTTTTAGAATTCTACCAATTCATCAATTTGCCTTTTCTTCTTTCACTATTCATAGATAGATATATGTACTTTCCAAGTGACACTTTAATATACAAACAGTACATGTATTAGCATGAAAATGGAACAAAATCACATAGAAGATTGAGGCCACGCTGATTGCTTACTGCCTGTTTGGATGTCGCTATGAGAAGAAGTAATCCACCACCAGCATCACTCCATATGAACCTCTTGTTGCCTTGTCCTTCGACATCTCCGTTGGTGTTGCTTGACGACACTCGGCAATCCTGTTGTTGCCCTGGACATACCCCTTTTTTCTCTCTCAAGCCAATGGATAATAGGGATAACGGGAGAGCATTGGATGGACCCAAACTGGATGATGAAAACAAATAAATCCAGGGATATAGAAGGAGGAAACTGTGGAAGGAATCAACAAACCGGGATATCCATCAATTCCGACCAAACATGCAAAAAGGCAACCGGAGGGAGGTACATCACATGGTGGCATTGATTTAGTGAAGCCGCGAAGGGGACATTGAGGAGAGAGAAGACGAAGGGAGACGAGGCGACGCCGGGACGTGACCCGGAGACGGCATCGCTGTGCTTAGCCATTGGTCGATGCCTACAAGCCTTGCCTTAAGTGAAAGGCCTAATGAGCGAAATCAACTTATGGGATGATTTGGAGAAGCATCGATTTTATCTGATTAAGATGGGATTAATGACCCGGTTTGGGGCCTCTAATACGCGGGGCCCTGTGCGGGTGCACCGGCCGCACCTGCTCATGGCCGGGCCTGACCAAGGTAGATCAAAGTATCGAACCCTAATCTTACAAGTACCAATCTATCTATCTCTCTTAGTACAAATGGGATGATGCTGGAGTGAATGATTTAGAGGCTAGGGATCGTCGAAGAATGAGACGGTGTTCTTCTCCTTCTTCAGATCTTATCTCCCCTCTTTTCAATGTGTTTGCAGCGGTTGTGTTATGTTTTTCATCCTTCCTCGTTCACGAAAGTTGCATGTATTGATATAGTGGACCCGAAGGAGGGTCGCACGAGCGGACGGTACGGGTGCATCCAGATTGTACCAGTGGTCATTATGGACCCTAGACGCCTCTAATGAAAGGGGCTTCAGTTGGGGATTTGTTTCTTTAGGTATAATTAGCCCATAAATGCTAACAGATCTTCCAAAAAAATACTTGAAAATGATCACAAGAAACCAAGGTTTCGCTAATTGCGATGTTAGCATTAGTAAAAGGGTGAATATCCACTGAAACCCGGCAATAAATCAAAGGAAAATCAATGATAAAAAGTGTTGAAATTTGGAGCTATCACCTGCCCACTCCCCACTCCCTAAGCAGCCGCCAAAGGTGGAGCCGGCAAGGAGCTCTCCGCCGCCATGCTCACCTTGGTCGTGTTGATCTTCTTGTTGGGCATCATCGGCTTTGGTGGCAATGGGCAATAGCTAAGCAGAACATCCAGTCAAATTAGTACTGAGGTTAGGGGTGATTAGTGTTGAGAAATCACCCATGCATAGCGGAACCAAACACGGTAATTTTGCCTCCGAAGACTAAAAGCAGACTACCAAACATTGAGTCGTTTTTCTGCCGATTTTCCTTAAAATGTCAATGCAGGCTACCAAATAAGGGGGAGATTTTGGCCCAGAGCCTATTTCCGTGTGCAGTCCCCGCACATGCAACTTGCACAGTTGGACAAAAATAATACCAAGCAACCAAACACGCCCTTGACCAACCCTAAAATCCTTGTCGCTGGTGTTCGGCGCGGCGACCAGCAGTGCAAGCTGCACAGCAGGGCGCCATCCATATGGCGTGAGCCCTGCACATGCAACGGTGCCAGTGGTGGGCAACTCCATTCATAGGTGGATACAGAGGTAATGCACGATCGATATGGTGTCGCAACAGGAAATTGCGATCGAGGCACCATTCTACATGGGCCACGACACCACGGTGGTGGGGATGATGGCGAGGGGAAATCGTCGATGGGCGCGAGCCTTGATGGTCCACGCGAGCGACACCCCATAGCACTATAGAAAGAACCATATTCCACGAGGCGCTCCCAGCCCAACCATGTCCAAATCAGCCTAGCCGTACCATCGCACACTCCCTAGGCAACCACCACCACCGCGCCTCCCATCCACAAGAACATTTTGTCATGTCCTCGAAGGCAAAGGAGGGCGCCACTGGCCACCGAATCACCGCCAGAGTGAGAAAATCGAGCGTAGCCATATCGGTCACGCCAAGACAGCTCCACCGTTGCACAACCGGTCTCCCCTGCAACCACCAACTTTCTCCACCACCGACCAACAACACGACCCGAGATCGATGACACACGCTAGAGAAAAGCCGTGCCACCGGCTGCCGCTCTGAGTCCCCTCACTCAGGTCTTGTTTACTTCTAGAGTATTTCCACCCCAAGGAGTTTGGGGATAGGAGGGGATTTGGTGAATCCCTCATTTCACCCAATCCCCACATTTTCCATCATTTCTCAACATTTCCTCTCACTTCCCAATCCCTCACTTGTTACTTTGAATTTTGGGGATGGGAGGGGACGGGAGAGAATTAACATCATCAGGTGATAAAAAGAGGAACTTTACACCTACAACATGTTAATTGACAAGTCACTCAAGTAAGAATTGAATCTTTGCACTCGGCGCTAACATCTCAACATAGACAGCATGAAAACAGGTTTAATATAAGCTCGACATACCCAAGCTCAAAGAATTGCCTCATTATTTCTACAATAGTATTTTGGCTAAGAATAATTTTTTATGTCGATTCTAAAAATAGTCGATGCGATCATTTCCTTGTCTAGCTCCGCTAAATGCTTTCATCGACACACTGTTATATCATAAAAAAAGAAAGTATTAATCACATACAGCAGAGCAACATAGGACAATCGACACAACTAGCTAGCTACACTACTAAAAGAACAGCAGGGATGCTTGTTGACACCAGTTTGTAGTAACACTATGTCTTTTATTATAATATAAAATTTATACCACAACTAGAAAAACAGCAGGAATTGAATTGTTACCTCAAGGTAGCTCTTGCAGTTCACCCCAGAGCCACATGATAGTAAAGAATCTGATGGCAATGGCTACTATCAACATAACAGCTTTACATATCAACTAGTGCCAATAGAAACAAGCAGAAATAGATATTTTTTCTAATGCAATATACCAACGCACCAATTTCTCCAGAACAGTACAAGTATAATTTTATTTTTCTTTACTTGCCTCAAAAAATAATTTCAGTTTAAAATAGTAGACAGGAATCCTAGATACTAAGTACAGCATAATTACAAGGTTATAAGAAGCGGTCAAAGAACTATAGAAGAACAAGATACTTATTAGATAAACAAGTTATACTAGACTGTGAAGTGGAAACAAGCTCTATTTTATCACACTATCAAAGGACAAAAGGCAGCGCAATGAAGCACATCATAGGGTACTAGGTAGCACGTACAGATTTCATGCGAAATATCATCAACAGATCTTATCACAAAGAAGCACAACAACTAAACCTGTCCAAAAATAAGGGCATATGATTACACAAGTACTTTGTTACTCCATGATTAATTGTTGTTAAACGTGAACTGCTGGCATAAAGAAACTGCAGGCTATAGAGGCGCCAGAGGTACTCAGGTAACTCTTTTCCACTGCCAATGGCGCAGCTATGTGAGGGCCAAACCGGGCCATGGCCCGCCCTGGTTTAGAGCAGAACTAAAATCATCTCCGCGTAAGCACAACCCACCAGCAGCACTGCAATGCAGCAGCATCGATCCGGCTAAGTGCGAGCCTCCAGCAGTGATTAGCGGCCGAAGGAGCCCAGCCCCAAAATCCTCAAAAGCATGCAGATTAAGGCTAGCAGCGTCGAGCCGGCGACCCAGCCACCAGGGAAGACGCATGGCACACAGACTCCAAATTTGCAGCGACTCCTGCAGACAACACATACATGTAATTTACTTTCATCGAATTTCACTTCACAACATTATCTCAAAACTCAAATTCTCAATAGCAAATTCTGGAAGTATGAAGATGGCATTGAAGATTTTAGATAGCAAATTCTCGATAGTTGATTTGCTAGTATGTAACTCCCATGCCTGATGGTCAATTGAATCCATTTACGGTTTAAATTTTGTTTGAGAGATATATGCATGTTCTGAACCAATATGAATAAGACGTGACTAATGCCAAACAGAAGTAGCTTTGCTCTAACTTGGCCCGCCCAATTTATTAGTTTGAAGCTCCGCCACAGTATACTGCTATCAGATATATCAAGATAACGTAGACTGTTCAACTTACAAATGCTTTCGGGTGTTCAATGAACCTGTCCAAAAATTAAGGACATGTGAAACTGTCCCTCATTTGTGATAATCTGCAAGACTGCTCCGCCCTTGTGTGTTCAATATTCAGGAAAACATGGAGCCAAGAGTGCTCCTAATAGAACTCGTATATCTACAAACGCAACGAAAAAACTAGCACCTCCACTATATCGTTTACCTCCACAAGATCTGTGAGCTTGGCCATGGCGTCCAGCTCACTGGAGCCACTGGCACAGCCAAGAGAAAACCAGGCAAGTGTCCCTAAAACCCATCACCATAGTGTCGTTTTTATCTGGTCTCTATCTCTTCTCTCCCCAAGATCTAAAGAACCAGACCGGAGGGCAGGAGGTGGACGCCGGTGGCGGCCGAGAAACCCAAGGAGGGGAGGAGAGGGGAGGCGTGGGGGAGGGGAGGGACTCACCGGAGATAACGGCTTGCCGAAGCGGGAGGATGTGCCCGTCGGTAGAGTCCCCAGGTCGACCACCGCGCCGTCGCCTCCTGTCCGCTCGCTTCTTTCCTCGACGACACACGAGGTAGTGCTCGCGTGTGAGAATACACGAGGTGGTAGCTGTCTGGGCGTGGAAGCCCCGGGATGGGCCGGGAGCCCGGGATAGAACTCCAGAATACCAGAGAAGTAAGGCCTTGTTCGTTTAATCCACCTCCCTAGTGGATTAGAGTGTTTTGGAGAGGATTAGAGTGGATTTTGACTTAGATGGGATTTGATCCCTTTGAATCCATGCCAATCCCGTTGAAATCCCAGTTAACCAAAATGGGTTGTTCGGGGGTTTCCGGGATTAGTGGTTGGGCCGGGAAATTCCCGTCCGAACCCTGCAAAAACCAGAGAAGTAAACGAGGCCTCAAGGGAAGCACCCCGGAAACAAGCACGAGGTAGCAAGCGGTCCAGATCTAGCCGCCTCGGGAATCCGAGCTCCTCCTGCGCACCGCCAACCACCTTGGGAATCCGCTCGCCACCCTGAATGGCAGAGCTATGGCGATGGCAGGGAAGCGACGCGGGGGGAGGGGGAGCAGCGATGATATGCTAGTTAGGGAGAAGTCAGGCAGTGGAAGGGCGACGGTGCGTTGGTTACTGTTTTGGTCTCTCCTCTCTTTATTCATTGGGAGGGGATGGAACTGATCTTTTTACTTAGGAAAGGACAAACTCAACCGCGGAAATCTGGCACAAGAAGAGCAGCACTGCCAATCTACAAGAACAAGCCTCACATGGCAATAACGTGTCAATCAGCCAGCAACACAGCCACACTGTGGCAACCGATAACCACAAGCGCATGCACAACCGACCCACAATGGACATCAGCCATATGTTCTATGACAAGGAACCTCCCACCGTGTCGACACGATATGGAGGCCGACGAAGCAATTACACATAAATACACATGCAATCATATACAGATAGAAGCCCCAGACAATCATACATGGAGCCAAGTGAGTCAATCATCGACGTGAAACAAAACCAAGCACGTCAGCCTGCAAGACAAAAGTGACGGCAAACATGCTCTCCTAGCTATGGCCACACGAAAGCACACCAAGAAAAAACAAACGAAGTGTAAAATAAGATGACACATGGGACCCACGCCCACATTAGCGAGAATATAATTTTGCGGCCTGAAAGTTGAGACGCCGGTGCATCGCGGTATCCAGGTTGATTTTAATCATCGTGGTTCGAAAAGTTGGGGCGTCAATTGCTGAGAGGGGTGTTTCGAGGGAATGATGGACAAACCCAATATTTTTAAATCGTGCCCGTTAAGTTAGGATATTTCATTACACTAGTTTCTGTTGTGCCCCTTCTTTGCCAGGCTCTCTTCTTATCCACCCTACATGTGTCGTAGGGGAAAAATCCATTATTGTACTTTTCTAACTTCCGACACTGAATCTGGCTGCGGCGGCGGTGGTCCTTTTTTCTCCCTCCCGTGACACTGAATCTGGCTGCGGCGGCGGTGGTCCTTTTTTCTCCCTCCCGTGACACTGAATCCGGCAGCGGCGACCCAACATGTCTTGCAAGACGAAAGTTGTAGCTATGTCGCCAACTAATTCGGGTCCATTGGAGCTAGAGTCTCGGGATCAACGCGAAGCAGCGGCGAGGTCTTCAGCCCCTATTAGTGAGGAGGTCAGCAATAATTCTACTCCCACGGTACCTACGAGCAGCGGGTTGAAGACAAAAGCAGGGCCGACGACGAATTATTCGGCTCCGGTGGGCGGATGCGGCACCTAGATCTCAAAGAAAAAAACTCGGGAGAAGAACGAGAGGTGAATTTTTTATATGTGCCTTATCTTACAAGTAGATTAGTTACGGCATAATAGAATCGAGTGAATTGAAAAGTTCCCCTTTTTAAACAAACTAGCACAAATACCCGTGCGCTGCACCGGGAATTAAAAAAATTGATTAAAAATGTCAGCATGGCCCAAATTTTGCCCCGAAGTCGATCGTCCTGTAAGGCCTCAAGTTCGCCCTTTCCGTCTTAATCTTCAATTATGTTTATACTTTATATTTTATTTAAACTACTATCTGGATGAAGGATGCATGAAAGAAGAACGGTTGCTACGAGACATCGATTTAGAATTTTATCTCATATGAATTCATGTTTTATAAAGGATTCCACAGTAGTACAGTTTTAATACAATTTTCAAAAGTTTGTTGATTTGTAGTTCGGTTGAGAACACATAACCTTGCACTGAAAGTGCATGTTGATGTTACATTGAAATCACCAAAATAGCAGCCTTGCACTACACTTGGTTAATAGATATACATGTAGCGGTGTATAGGACGAAAGCAGATTATAATCTTTAACCGAATCAAACTGTATTAAGCCAAAAATCATGACATAGTTATTCCCACTTACTATCCCCGTTCAATGGGTATATATCAATATATGGGATCGGTACATTGATTAAACCTACGGGAGATGCATAAATTAAACCGTAAAAGTTGGAGGATAGTGCAAACTAAGCTCGACTTTGCACATTACCTAACTGGAATCCAAAATTGTTAACTATTCTAATTTCTACAACAAATGACTGCTTTCAAAAGGCTACCAAAAAATGTAGCCAAAATAAGCAGGCTGAGGAAATATGTATAACAACTTAGTAATGCAGTAATCTCAACAACAAAAAACTTAGTAATGCAGCTTTACTTCTTCTGTCAGCTAGCGTGAATGAATCTTTTATTTTTTGGAAAACATGAATGATTAATTATCATAGTACTAATCATCCTCATATATCCTATTACAATTCATAAAGAAGAAAATAATAATTTAATTAAGAGACAAAACATACTAATCTGTGCCTGTTTGGTAAAAGGAAAAAAACAGGAAATTAATAGGGCTTCATAATGGAAATTCACGTCTCTGCTATGCATACATAGCAGCCCCTTGGTTGTAATTCTGGCTGAACATCACCCAGCTCTAGTCCCTCCAGCATTATCCTAATTCAAAACAAATACCTTGTCCAGCTCTAGTCCCTCCAGCATTATCCTAATTCAAAACAAATACCTTGCCCCTTTGCTAGCAATTGGCAGCACACACAGGGCAATGCCAATATTCGTCTTACACTTAACTTTGGCAAAGAAGGTGAAGATGAGAGCGGCTTCCCCTTCATCTCCACTCGTTCATCCTTTATGTGTGCCACTCGCCTCAATTTTCAGCTCAGCCACTGCAGGTTTATTGTTGATTTGTGTACATAACTCGAATTACATTAGTCAAACCGTAGAAGACCTCGTAGTAATATCTATGAAGGTCATGATAGTGCATATAACACCCTTAATGATCCATTTATAATGGGATTTCACCATAAGTAAAAGAGCACGAATTAAATGTGTCCACCACAAACCTGGATCCTTCAATATTTTAACAACGAAATCAATCTCCGGAGTTTTACAATGGACGACACACACTCATCTTGTTGATAATCCAGATTGAAGTAGATGCTGAGTATTGTGTGCTTAACTATTTTGTTCTTTCTAGAATCTCACTAGAGTTCAGAAAGTTATGAAGAACTTAAGAATATAGTACACCATCACTTGTTATTGATCAGAAAATGCAGTACTATACCCTGGAAATAAATAAATAGTTGAGCAAGAATACATACCAAAATAATTTAAATTATGTAAAGTAGACAACGGCCAAAAGGCAGGAGACATCACTGTATTTTGGCACAAGTGATACAATTAAATGTTAGGACATCTGTCACCCGAAGAACATGCAAAATATAGACACCAAACAGAGACTAAGAGAAATTCACAGAAGATCTGAATTAACGCACTATCATACATGCGGCTTTCCGGTTCTCGCACAATTTCAAAAAAGAAACAAGATTATCTACAAACTGATGTTTCTCTCTGGTTGAAAGAATTACTCTACGCAAACCCAGACTGTCCTCTAATCTGCTACTCTCTAAAGTTTTGGCCAAAATTCTAATTGGTGTTGGGAAAATTACCTTGTTGTTAATGGAATTGAATCCCATAGAAATCCTGTTGTAAGCCAACGCCGTTTGGATACAAATTCAAAATCCCAGGACCACCGTAACCGAAATCCCCTCCAGGATAGAATCCGCCATAACCTCCTAGGCCTCCTGTCGGACCATGTCTTGATATTGCTGCTCTGAGCAGGCCGAGGCCCCCCATCCTTGGCAAGATCAAACTTTCATTCTTTCAGATCAAAGATATAAGGAGTAGAAGCCAACAACCAAAAAGTCTGGAACCAAAACTGGGTTGAATTTGCCTTTGGTAAGCTAACATCACGGGTGCCATGGGGCAAGTGCATGCCATCTTCTTCGAGACGCTAGCTTCCAGGAAGGGGATTCCAAGAACAGCAACCGTGCTTCGCAGGAAAATTATAAAACAAATACACAAACTTTCAAAAACATGATGACATGTGAAACTCTACTCCCTCCGACCCAAATTAATTAACTTGAATTTACCTACATTCGGATATATCTAGCACTAAAACATGTCTAGATACATCCAAATATAGACAAATCGAAGTCAATTAATTTGGGTCGGAGGGAGTAATAAATTTTGCTCAATTTTTTCATGAACCGACCTGGATGTAGCAAATAAAAATGCAAGCAAAATATGGGCCTCGATATGCTACTTGGTCGCCTATGTCGTGCCGGCCTCGACACAGGCCGGCTCGGGCGAGCGGCCTGCCATGGTAGACCCCACAGCGCGCACGTACACGCAGACGGCCTCGACTACTCCCTCGCCCAAATGCAGGCTCCATAGAGAGAAGTCAGGGAGGAGAAAAGGAGGTCGCCTTGGCTTGATGCGCTCAATATTGATGCTGGGGGAGGGGGCGTCATCCATGGACGCAACGACTCCTTCCCCTCCCTACCATGAACCATGAGGGGGTGAGACTTCTATAGCCACCCCTTCTCATCCTCCCAGTGCTAGATCCGATTATTGGAGCTGCAAGTGTGGTGGCCGTCACCGTATTTCTTCACGGGAGAGGCCAGAAGGGACGAATTTCTGAGCAGATCGAGGAAGAAGAGGATGTTGACCGCAGGCTGGATCGAGCGGGAGGATGGGGTCGGGTCGGACACGAAAGGGTCGGGGCTTTTTTCCCCAAACGAACCATTGATTCACTCAGCGGTGGCAGTGTTGTATAATATCCATCAATTCCAGGGGCAAAACCGTCTTTTTAGAACGGACGAAGGACAGAAACGTTGCTTCCTTTATTATTAGGTATAGTGCTTCATTTATTATTAGGTATATAGATATAGATTAGGCATAGCTTCAATAAAAGGGACTTATATGAGTTCACAGTTCATGTTCGCCAGTACACTGCAAAACAAGATTTTGGTTGCGAGAGGTTTGTGTTCGGGCAAGATGTGCATCTGCTTATGAATTGCAAAGAGGTTGTGTTTGTTTCGCAGCTAGTAGATATGCTTCATGCTAGGATTCCCTATGGTTCTAGACAGAGGACAAAATTGGTGTGGCGCAACATGAATGATATCTATATGCAAATTGAGCACTCCCATGAGCTTTAGATGGTTTTAGAGTGTTGTGTAGCTCATCGTAAGGTGAAAGTTGTCGTGGTATTGACCACAACAGATGCTACAGGGTAGCTTACGTAGAGAAAAGGGCAAGGCGACGTAGGAGAATTCGGGGGCAAGATTGACACACAGTATACCCAGGTTCACGTCCTCTCGATGGAGGATCACTATGTCCTACTGTCAATCCAGTATATGATCACAGATTGGTTTACATGGAGCCGCCGGAGGCGGAGGGAGAGCCTAGATCTAATATGATATGAGAGATATGTCCCCCAAAGGGGTGCCCCTGGTGGCTTTATCTATGCAGCCAGTTAGGGTTTACAAGTGCTCTAATGAGATTTGTATTGGAGTCGCTATCTTGGGCCTCGAGTCGGCGAGTCGTTTGCGCTAGTATGCGCCAGTCGCCGTATTCGGCGAGTCGATCCGCCTAGGGTTAGGCTTCAGTCGGCTTGCTCCAGCTGGCGACTTCGCATCATGGGCATACCCCGATTGGTATTCCCCCATCAGTAGTCCCGAATGGCGTTAGGGAGTCATTGGCGAGCTCTTGAAACAGAGAAATAGCTCATGAAGTAGCCCAATCGCCAAGGCGAGTCGATGCGTCAGGCGAGTCGTCATTGGATGGATTCGCCCCTTGGAGAAGTTTGGTCGGTGCCTTGTCAACTTGCTGTCGTACAGGACATGGAGGCCACCAAATCATTGATGGTGAAGTCTCCAACTCGGTGCAGGGGAATACGCGAGACGACTCCGCGAGTGGCGAGTCTCCGAGCATGTTTAGTACACGAGGGCGAGTCCGTGGTGGCGATTCCCCGAGTGTGTTGAGTACGCGAGGGCGAGTCCGCGGTGGCGAGTCCCCGAGCGTGTTGAGTACACGAGGGCGGGTCCGGGATGGCGAGTCCCCGAGCATGTTGAGTACGCGAGGGCGAGTCCGCGGTGGCGAGTCCCCGAGCGTGTTGAGTACGCGAGGGCGAGTCCGCGGTGGCGAGTCCCCGAGCGTGTTGAGTACGCGAGGGCGAGTCCATGATCATGGAACCACGCGCACACGCAGTATGCCTATGAGTAGTCCTCGAGGCTCAAGTTGGCTTGTAGAGGCGGCTTGAGGCTCTTTAGAGATGCATATTCTGAAAATAGTAGTGGTTGTTGTCGAGCATGACAAGTCCTCGTGGGGAGAGTTCGCGGTGAGCGAATCCACGAGGGGAGAGTCCCCGAGTGTGGCGAGTCCGCGATGATTGCGAGTCCGCGAGGGGAGAGTCCTCGAGTGTGGCGAGTCTGCGATGATTGCGAGTCCGCGAGGGGAGAGTCCTCGAGTGTGGGAGTCTGCGATGATTGCGAGTCCGCGAGAGGAGAGTCCTCGAGTGTGGCGAGTTCGCGATGATAGTGAGTCCACGATGATTGCGAGTCTGCGATGATTGCGAGTCTGCGAGAGGAGAGTCCCCGAGTGTGGCGAGTCCGCGATGATAGCGAGTCCGCGATGATGTTGATTGCGCTGTTTTTGTTAGTGAGTCTCTCGTCTTGGCCCGAGATGCCAGTCGCATGGTGACTCCAAAGATGGCTCTCGGCTGGGCATTTTTCCTGGATGATCCGAGGCTCGATTTGCGAGTCCTTGTTCGCGGTACTTGGCCGTACGAGTCATGTTGTCTAAGGTTGAGGAGGACATGGTGCTGTTTCTGTAGCACTGCCATTTGTCTTGGCCCGGAAGGCCAGTCGAGCAAGGCGACTCCAATGATTGCTCTCGGTTAGCATTTTTCGTGGATGATCCGAGGCTCGGTTTGCGAGTCCTCGTCCGCACTACTTGGCCATTGCGAGTCGCTCTTTCAAAGGTTGACAAAGGCGAATTGATTTTTTCTGGAGGGAAGAGACGCCTAGTGCTGAGTCCATGCGGCGTGGCATGCGACCCTCTCTGGCGACTCGTGCGAAGAATGGCCCTTAGTAGGCATGGCGTACGCATTCGACGTAGCGGAAGTATAGGCACGCTTTGGTGGAGTCGACGTGGCGGACAAAGGCGACACGGTGGATAGAGGTCGCGCTATGGCGAAGTCGACGCGGCGAACACGGGGTCGCCCGCGGCGAACGCAGGTCACGCTATGGCGAAATCGACACGGCAGACACAGGGTCGACGCGGCGGACGGAGGTCGCACTATGGTGAAGTCAACGCGGCAGACACAGGGTCGACGCGATGGACGGAGGTCGCACTATGGTGAAGTCGACACGACAGACACAGGGTCGACGTGGCGGACGAAAGTCGCGCTATAGCGAAGTCGACGCGGCGGACACGGGGTCAACGCGGCAGACGGAGGTCACGCTTTGGCAATGTTGACATGGCGGACACGAGGTTGACGCGGCGGATAGAGGTCGCGCTATGGTGAATTCGACGCGGCGGACACGGGGTCGACGCGGAGGATGGAGATCGCGCTATGGCGATGTCGACGTGGCAGACAGGGGGTCGACGCGGCGGATGGAGGTCACGCTATGGCAATGTCGACGTGGCGGACACGGGGTTGACGCAGCGGACGAGGGTCGCGCTATGGCGAGTGTGCGATGGGAAAGTCGTCAAACATGGCGAGTCCCCGAGCGTGGCGAGTACGTGACGGTGAGTTCGCGATGATAGCAAGTATGTGACGGCGAGTCCGCGATGACGAATCCGCGGCGGGTGGGTCCCCGAGCCCGTACTTGGTGAAGATGAAGACGTTCGGCACGACGGCTGGATGGAATCGGCACGATGCAGTCGGCGTCACAGACTAAACTGGTGCGCCGACGGAGTCACCGTGCCGTAGTTGGTTGCAACAATGAGAAGGCTGGAAGTGACCCCGCCATGACGAGTGGTCGACGAGTTGACTGCACAACGGATGTCGACTTGTGTGATTCTATGGACTGCATATTACGACTCGGTCCTCCTAGTATCCGCAAAGACAAGATGATCAGTAGACATGGTAGAATATAATAATTTAGATAAAATTGACTAGAGCAAGATTGTGTCGGTTGGATTTCTATCTTCTACCGCTTGGGTGTTCTGCTCCAGCTCTTTATCCTCTAAAGATCATTACGCCTTCCTCCAATCTCAACTTGGAACGATGATTACTCCGAATTAAACATGCATATATATAAACGTACATGTAGAGGGTTAAATCCGAATGAAATAGATGAGAGATATACATCAATAGATTTATTAATATTAATCAAAGAGAGAGAAATCAGCATGTTGGATTGAATAAACCGATCAATAGACGAACAAGTTCACGTGGTGGTCATTGCTGCCTTGCTGCATCGGGATTTGATATGGCTGACGATTGCTTTCTCTATCCTTTAAAATTGCATACGTACCTACGCGTTCGGGAGGAAACCTGCCCGCATCCAAGAGAAATCATCCATATCATAATTAAACACGGATCTTAACTGCGCAGCACATCAGCACGTTCGTATCATGGAGACGAATTAGGCCGCATAGAAATCTGCAGTGGCTTGACGGTGATGAGACGATTAGGTGCAAACTCGTCGCCGTCGACAACAAGGGATCTCGCTCGGATCACGACTCCAAGCACCGCTTGCCTCACGGTGGACGCTAACTGTCATGATATTGATCATGACTGATGCTACAGGGTAGCTTACGTAGAGGAAAGGGCAAGGCGACGTACGAGAATCCGGGAGCGAGATTGGCACACGATATATCCAGGTTCACGTCCCCTCGATGGAGAATCGCTACGTCCTGCTGTCAATCCAGTATATGATCATAGATTGGTTTACATGGAGCCGTCGGAGGCGGAGGGGGAGACTAGATCTACTATGATGTGAGAGAGATGTCCCCCAAAGGGGTGCCCCTGGTGACTTTTATATATGCAGCCAGTTAGGGTTTACATGTGCTCTAATAGGGTTTGTATTGGAGTCGCTATCTTGGGCCTCTAGTCGGCGAGTCGTTTGCGCCAGTATGCGCCAGTCGCCGTATTCGGCGAGTTGTTCCGCCTAGGGTTATGCTTCAGTCAACTTGCTCCAGCTGGCGACTCCGCTTCATGGGCATATCCCGATTGGTATTCCCCCATCAAAAGTTGAAGCGATGATTGATGATATGTATGCAGATGCTAGAGATCTTGCTGCCAGAGCTTCGGCTCTTAGAGACTACAAACCAATAGATGTTGATCTAGATAAGTTTACTATACACTTAGAGGTGGATTCATACATGACAAAACTTGATGAGGGAGTTAATAAGCCAGTTTCGTCATGTACTGTGGAGATCGCCATCGATTCCAAAAACATAACTCTTGACGAAATGAGAGAGAAGATCGGTAAGAAAATCATTATTGGCCCTAAGCAGATGGCACGGCTCTGGTGGTGGCATCATAAGAAGTAGAAATTCATAGAGGTTTTGGATACTAAAGATCTTATGTATATTATGCGACAAAAGTGAACCAGGAAGGTGTTCTTCCTGGCTATTATTTCTGATGTTGTTGAGGAGGTTTTAGTGGATGTAGAGGCCCCTGCAGTGACTGAATAGAACGAGGTGATCGACATTGATCAGATCTGATGAGAGATGCTATCATAGGCCTGTCATATGGACCACGGGGTTCCCCTATCTGTATTTGTAAACTAGACTACTATTGCATTTAGACCGTGTTTCTGTGATTATCTTTGTTGAGAGATTGTGATATAATATTGTGCGAGCTATTGAGATTTTTGGACATGTCACTCACTGAAATCATCGTTGTTGTAATAAGACATAAGTACATTGTAGCTGGCATGATTATGTTTCTTGAGATGACGTACTATACTTGTTTCTGTTATTATGTTTGTTCAGAGATTGTAATGTAATATTTTGTAAAACCATGACTAGACAAGTAATGCGTGAGTACATTTTAGTTGACATGATTATGTTTCTTGAGATGATGTAATGTACTTGTTTATGTTATTATGTTTGTTGAGAGATTGTAATGTAATGTTTTGTGCGTGGCACTAGTCCTCGAACCTAGGATGCACGCCATCGACGATGGAGGAGGCGGGCCTGCTAGTCAGAAAATATGCCACGCCGTCATCCCCTGTTTCTGATGCCTTTTAAAAAAAGAAAACATACCACGTCGCCATCCTCTATTTTTGATGGTGTTGCTACAATTCGATGGTACATAGTGACACAAAAATAATATCGTATAAACATAAGGGCACAGTCGTCAATATGTTTAGAATGGAACCCAATTTGTTTGGTCTCCTACATGTCCTGGTACATTTCCCAATCAGGTGGATAGCCACGACCGATCTTTTTAATACGTTCGCACTCTTATGCTAAAAAGGTAAGTAAAGATTGAGAGGTTAATGCAACGAGTGTCGAATTGTTACCATCTCAGGAAATGTGAGATGATTATTTTCATGCGTGCCGGGAGTCCAAACTTACTGTCAGTCTGTCACTCCCCTTCTCTGATAAACCACAGTTCTCCTTGCGCAGCTCCGCCACGACGCACCACCTAGGGTAACATGGCCCTATCTAAGCAGCCGCCACCATCGCCGCGGCAGCCGCTGAAACTGGGGTATTTAGCCACTATAAGGCAGGCCATGAAGGTCTACTTCAAGGCCGGTCTCCCATTGCTTTTTTAGGTGGATGATTTCACCGAATGTGCTGCATCGGCTGCGACGGCGGCGACTGCGGCGAGCAGGGCCAAGAGAGCACTATGGAGAAAGCGCGCAACGGCATTATGGCGTGCTCTACGAGGGGGAACAAGGTACATGACAAATCATTCATGAGAGCATGCCGCCGAGGGTACACACCCTCGAACAGGGCAGCGCCAAGGTCTAGGAACTCTTGTGTCCACACTGCGGCACATGCAACCTTACCGTAGTGGGGGAGGCTGGGAACACGCCATCTGCGATAAAGACGCTCCATCCAACGCACCGTCGGAGGCCTTACCACGGCGGCGAACAAGCGTCTACAATCAGCCTGTTGGATTGTTCGACAGCTGGAGCCGACGACGGGCAACAACTCAGTGTTGGAATTTAGGTTCCAGTTCACACAAACCTACGATCCCTACAAGGAGATGCCAAATTTCTAGTTTAAAGAAATCGTTGCGACGGTGCGGATGGTCCTATTGAACCGAGACTGGCGCAAGCAAAGCGATCGTGCATGAATGATGCAGATTTCTTGTAGTTTGGCGGGAAGGCAATAGATCAGTTGGGGTTAAATGATCAATGAACTTACGTCCTCTCAAGGCAATTGGCCAGCCAACTTTTCTTGTGGAGATCTGCAGTTTCTTCAATGTAAAATAGTTAAGTTCAGAGTGAAGAATGGCTTTTGTAGTTGAAATGCTGGCGCATTGTTCTATTAACTAGTAGGAAGTTTAACCCACTTTTATGCAGATATAAGACCCTTTTGTATGGAAGTACTACTGATGTAAACAAATACTATCAAGTATCTATTTCCTTCAATTACTACTCGTGGTTAAATCCAGTTAACTGCCATTTTTTATCCCAGATAGATAAAATTCAGACAACAGTTTATATATAGATTTTGCGTCTGCTGTCTGTGCTGTAAACCATTTCTCATTTGTCTTGTGCTGCAAAATGGTCCGATAGTTCACCGTGTTAAAAAACCAGTAGACAGTGTTATAAGGATCATCAAGTAATCTTTGTTTGAAACAAGAATCATTTATTGTCTTCCGGATCAATCATCACTTGGCACAATAATCTGGATACCTTGTACTTGAAGAGAAGATGAACTACATTTTCATGGCATCCACATAATTGACATTGCTCATTGCCAGTCCATCCTCTTTTTATGAGGTTGTCCTTGGTTCACAAAAATTATAAAGCACGGTGTTCAATATAGATGCATTAGACACACATACTTTAAATTCATTACCCACGCATACTACATCGATTCAAACTATTACATAATTTTTAGTCTATGCTAACTTACTGCTACGCTCTCCATACTAAAAATTCATTAGCCACACATACTACATCAATTCACTAGAGCTCTGTCTTCACTCGAGGGAAATCATTACCACCAGCTTGTCCACGCCCAATCTCCCCACTAAAACTGTGTGCATTGTCGTGAAACAGTGGTGGTCCTGTGCCATCGATCCTTCCAGGCCAACACTGCAGGCGACGAGGACACTTTCTGGCCGCCTCTTCAGGGTCCTGAATGCCATGTAACGATTCCAGAACATCCTCTAGGTGGATGATGACCGGGTGCTTCCAGCAAAGCTGTCGCCCTATCCTGGTTGAAATCTGCACCTCACACATCTTAGGAACATCGTCAGTATCTTTCAGCCACGCATTTACCTCGATGATCCACCAGCTCACCGCCAAGTCTACTAACGACCTGCTTGAGGGCCTCCGGCTCCCAAGCATCCAATGGGAGGCCGTCAAAGCCGAGTTGGGAGAAGAAACAAAGCTGCCCCAAGCGATCGTCCCACCCACAAGCGCGATGCTAACGCATGAAGCTCATTTTATCCCCGCAGTACGTGAAAGAACGGGAAGAATGCAGAACACGCTCGGTGTCTGAGCTGTGCTCAAACCAGACGAAAAAATCGAATGGCGGTGCGCATACCTCAATCTTGACCTCATTTCATTTGATCCCAAAATGAGACCTAAAAGCCGACAACAAGTCTACCGGCGACACGACGGGACGGATGCCCAACACGGTGGCCATGAGAGTGTGTTCGTCGAACTGTTGTGTGTCAACACCCGGATTTTTAATCCCAGATGCCTGTTATGCCATACATCGCAATCCCAGGATTACCATTTTTGCGAAACATAACAGATTGGATATCACAGTACATCATCCATTACAAACCATAATAAGGTCTTACACAAATAAAGGATCTCATGATCTAGTCTTAATACAATCAAGTAGCAGAATAAATAGTGTAGCGGTAGGGTCCATCTTCAAAGTCACATGCAATGCTGATAATGGGAGATGATCCTAGTTGTCGTAGCCGTCCTGCTGTCCTCCTTCAGGGTAGTCCTCCTCATAGTCTGGCCACAGGAATAGCCAGTGACAAAAGCCATGAGTACTCTTTAAGTACTCGCAGACTATCACTAACAAGTAAGATAGTTCTAGTAGGAAAAGCTAACTCTAAGTTTATTTATAAAGTTAAGTTTGAAACCTAAGCTAAGTTCAGAAACAAAAAAATATAAAATAAAGTTCTAAATCACCTAAGTGGGAACTTAGTCATCATAGTCACCACTCTATTGTGGTCAAGTCATGTCACAATTCATTTCATAAGTCATTTTGAAAATATCTGACAACAGAACAGTATGGCCACTCCAACTGTCCATAACCGCGGACGCAGCTATTCGAATAGTTTGACACTTTGCAGAGGTGGTACACTTTCACCACAAGATTCGATACATCTGTCAGGGATAACCCTGAATCATCATACTTGGTATGCAGATAATCAAACATAACCTTTCCTTTACACACTCTAGTATAAGCACCTCTCCTATGAGTATGGCCTTCCAGCCATGACCATCTGTCATCCTGGGAACTGCATAGGTGGACAACATTGAGAGGTAGCCTCAGCTCAAACCTCTCCCGCGAGGGAACTAATACTAATGCATATAAACTTCCGGCTAAGCCTTACCCAATTCAGGTATTGTGGTTGTACGGTAAAATTGGAATGGTATCGCATCCGAACCCAACCATCAGTTTTTATGAAAGGGCTAATGCTCATGCCTCAACATTTTCATCATCATCATAAACCATTTGTGTTTCTCAACACATGTCAAAACATCTCAATGGAAGGACTCATCATTCCAAGGTTTTCACAAGTCATTTTCACCGAGTATTCCCATCTAAAGTGATCAAGTTTTTGGTATAACTCTAAGCTACTAAGTTAAAAGTGTTCACTATGGTTGCTAAGATCAATCTAATGCCATAGAATTACATCTAAGTCTAACTAGATAGACCAAGTTTTATACTCTTTATGCTACCTATAAACAAGGTAAAAGACTTTGGTAAAGTAAAAGGAAGTAAAGCTTGTAAGTAAAACTTGGGGTAGGTATAAGTCAAAGGGTATAACCAAAGCATGCCTATTGGATCTTGCTTAGGTTATATTGCATCTAGTGATGGCTTGCAAGTATTAGCTTGCATAGTTAAGAAACTTGCAAGTGCTAGCTTGCCTTGATTAGTGCAGTGGTTGAAATTCTCTTCCTCCTCTTCTTGGTAGAACTCCTCCTCCTCGTAGACTTGGTCGGTACTATCGTCTATAAATACATACGGAATACACAATCACCAAACAATACTTAGCTAGTCTACTTAGCACACTAAGGCACACATTTGATGATCTATTATTATCACAAACATCACAAGGTTTAATGAACTAGTTTCATTTATTTTATTTGAGAAAAGTAATTTCTACTCATTGAAATTAACTAAGATTTAATATTTTCCAATTAAAATATGGGATCATGTGGACACATGTCATCACCACATATTCTAATGCATGGTAATGTGATTTAAATATTGGATCACATTTTATAAAGTTTAAGAATAATATTTAATGATTTAAAGTGACTAGAAATGCATATATAGCATTATTTTGGTACTAGTCCAAAGTCACTGCATGCAAACCTTCATATTATTACATATTCAGATATGTATGGTTAAATGTGATTTTTGAGAGTTGGAATCAACTCAAAAGCTATTATGGTTGGTTTTATAAAAATGTTTGAATGTGAAAAAGCTTCTGTCTTGTTATTTTTGCTAGGAGAGATCTATAACTCTAAATGATTTAAATCAAACAGTCTTGGATAGCGATTTTCATTACCTTTCCAAAAAATTTGGAATCACTCAAATTGGATATGTAAAACTCCCTGAATTGATTTTCAAACTAAGGGACAGATCTAAGTTTTAGCTAAAATAGATAAATCTAAATTTGAATTAAATGGGTCGCGCGGGAACACTAACGGGCCGGCCCAGATTCACTCCGCGGCGCTGAGGACTGCTGACAGGGGGTTTCCTGCCTGTCAGTGGCTCATTAAACGCAAAGCGGTACGGGGCATTGTGGACCATAGGATTAGAACAGAATCTACGGCTGGGGCTTATCGTCGATGACGGACTCGTTGCCGGCGAGAGGGAACCCTAACGACTCGGCGGGGGTGCAGTAAGGGCGTACCAGGGCTCCAACGAGTGCGGCGAGGCGGGAAAACGGACGAGGAGACGACGACGGTCTCAGGCGAAGTCGCGGCAGGGGCTGGGGTGGACGAAATCGACGGCAGCGTCTCCTCCTCTGCTGCGGCTGCCTCTGGCAAAATTCTAGCGGCTGGCTGCTCGAGCGGCTCCGGTGAAAGGTGGGGAATGATTAGTGGAGAGAGGGGAGTGTGACGAATTCGTGCTGGGGTGGCTTCCTTATATAGGCGCGGCGAGGCGGCAGAGAGGCATGGGTGGAGCTCGTCGGTGACGACGACACAGGGGGCTATCGGCGTGGGCGAGATAGGTGGACGGTGGGCGGTTCCTTGGCGGTCATCTAGGGCGTAATGGCGGTGCTAGGGGCGGTGGATTGTGGTCGGGAGCGTCGCGCGCTCTCGGAGACAGAGGCGGTGCTCGACGTGGTTCTCGGTGAGTGTGGGTCAAGCCGCAGGGTACGGGCGTGGCTGGCGGGTTGAGGTGGTCAAGGCGGAGCGGCGTGCATGCTATGTGGTCGAGGCACGACGTGGGGCGTGCTGGCGGTGATAGCGCTATGGCGTGCGCTGGCGCGACGCATAGACTCAGTGCGGCACTTGGCCTCGGTGGTCTAGGGGCTGACAGGGGCCGTGGGGTGGACCGTGGACGACGGTGAGGTCACACCTTGCTTCCTAGAGCGGCGGAGAGGGGCTGGTGGTCTCCTGCGGGCTGTGCACGTTTGGCCGGCGAGCATGGCCTCAGGGTGGTGGTGCACTGTTGCCCTAGGATATTGGGTAGGTCCTTGATGGATTGGTTGGGTTTAGGGGAGACAAGGGCATTGATTTGGGTTCAAATGGCTCGACAAAATTTGATAAAAAATAGTGATAGTTAGGCCAGTTTGATTCTGCCCACCAAGTGTTCGATCAAATGGCCGCAAGAATTCAAATTTGGAATTTTGAAATGAAATTTGGTGGAGTGGTTTTTCACATGCTTAAGCATATCTGGTTGCTTGGGATTTTTAAATGGAGTTCATTTGAGAGGTTTTTGAAATAGGATGATTTATACATATGAACTAGATTCCATTTTAAAATGTCATTTAAAATTAGAGTTTGAAAGTTTTTGGGAGATCACAAAGTGGGCCTTGGTACCTCTTAACTTGTACTAGCAAGGGGTGCACTGATCCACAATTGTTTCTGTTGGAAAATGAGTGCTAGGAATACCCAAAGTAGACTAGTTGATTAAAATGGCAAAAGTGACCATTTCCTTTATTTAATTCTTTTTAATTTCTTTTTCTTTAGATTTTGCTTGGGAATTATCTAGATGATGTGGCATTCATCTTAGAATCATTTTACAACCATTAGAACACACACTTATGGCATTTCAAACAACTCCTATTTAAATGCAACACTCATATGCATGCTTAAAGATTTAAAAAGGAAAAAGTTTTTGTTAACCCCAAATTGGGTGCTTTTGATCTTGATAACTTGGATTAAAGTTTTGGGATGTTACACTGTGCCAGGGCTACCATGACTGGTGTGCATGACAACACACAACCGCCCGAGGCTGGTTGTCGGACAGGATCGCGCGACGGGACTTGCTCCGTCGTGTGAGAAGGACTAGCCAGAGGTGAGATACTAGTCCGGGGACGCGAAGCTCTGATACGGCGGATGATGTGACAACGATGGCTGTGAGCTTCGATTAGGGGCGTGGGAGGTTGGCCGGACATGGCGGGGATGCTACGAGAGCAAGTGGGAGATCCGATCTGAGACGAGCAGCTGGAGCTGAGCAAAGGTTATGGGGAGAGGAGAGGGAGAAGAGCAGAGTAGAGCAAAGAAATAGATCTAGTCCACACAGGGTAAACTAGTCCATGACCGTAAAGGATAATGGGGAATACTGACAGGGCGAGCCAAGAAGAGTTGACCTAACGGCGATATTTGAGTTCAACCATTTTTGTCTGGTTCAAACGACCGTTTGACCGTTAGATTTGTATTCACCCCTATTTAGCCCCTCTGGGCAATTGGCAAATCTACTATGGCCCCTCCGCGAGATTTCAACCAACTCGGGCACCGCGATGCACTCGTGCGGGAAATTTGGGGCCGCAAACCAACAAGCCTCACATCAGCACCACGTGCACGTCCACATGAGCGCCACGTAGGACCGGAACACCACACAAAAAGGACTATGGGGCACCGAGAATGCACACAAGAACTTACCATCAGAATGCAAACCAATGGATGAACCACATGTCAGCGCCACAGAAATAAACGAAGCTTCCCAAAATTCCCACAAAAAGGAGTAGGTTGTAGGTTTATGGTACTATATAGAGCAATGACAAAGGTTGAAGACGTAAAAAGGAACAAAGCGCAGGAAGATCTCACTTCGGTACTCTTTAGGGGACATAGCTGACAAGACAAGAAGTCTTCCATGATGTTACCTATCGTCAAACCCTTGTCCCACATCTCTCGGATGGTGTTGCGGTAGTCGATGAAGAGCGGGAGCTCCCTGTCTCCTCCATCCAGTCCCCGGTCTCAATTGCCGGATAATCTTCGAAGGGAGGAACATCTTCTGAGCCGCCCGCAATCACCCAACTGGTGGACGGGCTTGACCACCCATTGGTCTGTGTTATGGGGAGGTATTCCTCCTCCCTATGTGGCCTAATAAGGAAGTTGCAGGTCGAGATAATCTGGGAAGGTCTTACTCGGGTGCGCGGAAGATAGAATTTTTTTTAGCCCGCGCGAAGGGCGAATCCCTACATATGCCTCCATAAGGTGAGAAAATGAGACAAAGATTAAGATGTAGTGAGTGGAAATAGGCATCAGTTGGATCACAAATAACCCTAACACATCACGTGTGAAGGAAGAGAGGGAAAATCTGAGCCTGCACTTAAAATGGTCAATCAGGATGACCGTGTGCTCGACGGGGACCTCAGGGGTCCTAGCTCTTTCAACTCGAAGGACAATGAAAGACGAGGGGATAATCCTCGCCACACACAACCGCTTCCATCGCTACCACCGACAGTGGTTAGATTTAGTTTTTCATTTTCATTCAAACTCTATACAAAAACCTGAATGTTTGAACCAAAATTCGTCGACTTGTTCCAAATTTGTCATCTAATATTTTTGCTCGAAATTGCCAAGCTTGCCCAACCGCCGATGATGCCCAATGTACGATCACAATATACTACCAAGGAAAAAAAATCAGAGATATAGTCCACCGTCCACTGTTGTCTACACGCGTGACGCTGTGAGACCAACCAGTCAGCGCGCAGAAAACCCACGCCACGGATCGCTACCCACGATCCGTGTGCTCATTCGAGACCAAATCTGCACCGTCCATGCCTCTGAAATCGAACGCCCCAAACTCACTTCCTCTTACCTATCGAAAACAAAGCGCCGAAAATGCAAAAAATTCACAGACTCGCGCCCACCCGCCGCCGGCTCCTCCTCTCAATATAATGCCCCGACCTCATCGTCTTGTTCCCCATTCCAATCCCCAAATCCCACCGAGAGCTCTCAGATTGCTCCCCGCACTCCGGCGAAGCAAACCCTAGGATTCCCCTCCCATCCCGATGGCCCGCACGAAGCAGACGGCGAGGAAGTCCACCGGCGGCAAGGCGCCGCGGAAGCAGCTGGCCACCAAGGCCGCCCGCAAGTCTGCGCCGGCCACCGGCGGCGTGAAGAAGCCCCACCGCTTCCGCCCCGGCACCGTCGCGCTCAGGGAGATCCGCAAGTACCAGAAGAGCACGGAGCTGCTCATCCGCAAGCTCCCCTTCCAGCGCCTCGTCCGGGAGATCGCGCAGGACTTCAAGACCGACCTCCGCTTCCAGAGCTCTGCCGTCTCCGCGCTGCAGGAGGCCGCCGAGGCCTACCTCGTCGGGCTCTTCGAGGACACCAATCTCTGCGCCATCCACGCCAAGCGCGTCACCATCATGCCCAAGGACATCCAGCTTGCACGCCGCATCCGTGGCGAGAGAGCCTAGGCCGCTGCTTCCTTCCTGGTGTAGAGATGTGTTAATTTCTTAATTAGCATAGCCTGTTGGATGTGGTACCTCGTCTGTGCTTCGGAGGCAGTGTATGGTGTGATGTATCAGATGGTATCATCTTGTTATCAAGTTAACAAAATGTTCTGAGATGCAATTGTCTGTTTCTGTTAATTAAGCAAATTGTTTGTTTATAATCCCACTTGGTAGATTTTTCTGCTGAAATGTTATGAAAATTGTTTGGAATGATGCCTGGCTGTCACTTTTCTGAACTGCCATGGAATCTGAACCATTTTGTTTATATGGTTCAGTTCAATCTGTCCTGTCCTCACGTGCTGTGTATTCAACCTGCTTGGGTTTCTAGACTTAAACGATGTCTTTTGATCTGCCATTAACAATTTCAGATTGCTGTATTTATCAAACCTTTCTGTATGTCCTTTGTTACTTAAATCAATCACAAATGGAAAGGAGACGGTGGAATGGATAACCTTTTTCATGTCTGTCATGATTCTGGTAAGCAAGACCTGCAATTGTGCATGGTTTTGCCCTGCTATCTCTGGTAGATACTTAATCAATTGATAATCAAGCATTTAGCGATATTTTCTTAGCCCAGTCAACTTGTGAAACTTAATTTCTCCATGTGTTGTCAGCACTGAGTTGTCTGAATGGATTGGTAATAATTACAGGTTTGCTGTACTTGTCATTTTACTATCCTCACTAACAAATTTCAAATGTTTGGCTCATAGTGTTAATGGAAACAATCTTTTTGAAATGACAGAATGCTAGCAAAGAACAAGTGTTCTACAGTGAGTTTGTCATGTCATTGCTCAGATCCAGATAGAATAGTGAAACCATTTGGATCCACCATGCTCATTGCCGCCTTGTGAAATATTTGGAAGCGGCGGAATGCTAAAGTGCTCAACGATGTTGTCGAACCGGTGTCTCATGTCTTCCGCCCGTTGTGCTTCCGATTTGGCTATTTGGTCTGATCGCTGTGTTGATCCAGCATGTAAATCTCTCCTCGATTGGAGTGTAATGTTCTATAATTTGGCTGCCCCTGTATTATTGTATAGCATGCAGCCCTTTAGTTTTTGTTTTCTTGTAGTAAGTTAGCTGCTAGTTGTTCTGAGCATTAGCTTTTGTTAGTCTGCAGTTTTCTTTTTGAAAATTTTAAAAAGAAGCATGCCGGCTTTTGCCCGCCGTAGTTCCCCTAAAAAAAGTAAGTGAAACCTTATAGTCAGATGCTTCAGTTGGCAGACTACATATGAAAACTGAGGCCGGTATCTTCTACTTAAAGTTGTTAAAATTGAAGTACAAAATTATTTATTCAAAGTCAATAGTAATCATGTTTATGAGCTCATTTCAACTAACCAGATTATCTATTCGCTTCTTTTGAAGGGAAGATTTCAAAGATAGCCATCCATCAATGCAGATTTGGATTAGGCTGGGCAAAAGGAGGTTTGTAGAACATGTGTTTTCCTATCGATGGATTGTCCTTCAGTTTAGTACTCCCTCCGTTCGGAAATGAGTGACTTGCATTTCTCTAGATTCACGTGAATCTGTACACCAGAAAGTGTCTAGATACGTACAAATCTAGGCAAATTTAAGTCATCTATTTCCGGACAGAGGGAGTACATAAGTTACCATTTTTGAGGTGATGGCAGTGACCATATTTTTAGGTGATAGTTCTGTTTCTGTATTCTAGAGACGATAAGCAGCCATATTGCAGTCTGAAGTGGGAAATTTTTCAACCAACTTGAGATCAAGCCAGACATGACTGGCCACTTCCTCAGGAGTTCTCCATCAGCTACAAGCCTTTCTAGCATGGAAGGCCTGGTATCGGTGCTACCCGATTGGAGTACAACTAGCTAAATGCCCGCGCATTGCTGCGAATCCCGCTATCTCCCCTTCCTCTTGGTGTCTCTCTTTTGCGTTATCGCCAAGCACCGGGAGGGTGGTATCTATGCAGGCAGTGGCACAGAACATCTGTCCTCGTCCGTAATGCACGGTAGATAGCACAATTTTTGCTCCGGCCACATCCACCCTCGCCGTTGTCCCTCTTTGGTCTTCAACAACATTGATGTGGTTGGAGTGCAAATCAAGTTCACGGTTTTATCCATAGTGATGGCCGATGGCGCTGTCAGACGGCTCAGAGGATGCCGTGGTGATTTATGTGCCACACAACTATCGGAAGTAGCGCCTTGCGAGCTCCTCTGCGCGGCGAGCTAATTTTTGTCTGAACTGGTGCGCGGCAAGTTCCTCTTCATTGCAAGGGGCGTGGCGAGATCCTCTTTGTGACAAGCGGCACCGCCATCGAGCTCGTGGTCGGGAGCAACAACACGGGCATGTTTGCTCCGTCACGAACACGAGATGAGATCCTCGTCAACAACATCTCCATCTCCACACGTTGTTGTTATTGTGTTGCACTTGTTTGGATTTTTATTAATGTGAGATTGCGTAAATTGATGTAAAAATCTAAGATTATTGTGAGTATGAATAATAGGAAATAGAAAATCCATGAGAGCAACGCGCTAAAATGCGCCCGTGGTAAAAACCGCAGATTTAGCGCGGGGAGGCTGATTTGCACGCTCCAACAAGTGCTAGATAATTGCGCGCGCGCAACATTTTACGCTATCGCGAGTGACATATTTGGCGTTTTGGCTGCAACGCGTTGGAAAAGTCGACCACGCCCGCAAAGCCCAACTACTACCCTGAAAAATCCGCATGCGAGCACCGTCGGTCGCTCCATTTCCCCCACCCACTCTGGCGCAACTGCCGTGCCGCTTCGCCACCACCGACGCTCACGCCGGTAGTTCACCATGACTTTTCGGGTGCTCTCCTAGTTCCCGCCGCCGCCGCCGCTCCGATGCGGGGACTCGAGGCCCCGTGAGCACCTCTACCCGCCACCGCCACCGCTTCGCGTGCCCGTCGACCCGCCACCACCAATAAATTGTTGTATTGGTTGAATTAATCTATTTAGTACTGATTTATTTGTGTGTGTGTGTTTGATGTTCTTTCTTCCATGTGTGTGTGTGCGCGCTTGTGTTTACGCTGTCGCGTGCTATGCATTTTACAACGTCCGGTGGAGCGTTGTCTGCCGCGCATGTCATTCTACAGCGTCCGGTGAAGCAGCAAACATCAGAGTGCAAAAACGCGCTGTTAGCGCGCTGGATTTTGCAGCGCCTTGTTGGAGTTGCTCTTGTGATGTTATCTCCGTTTGGTAGAACTGCTATGGTTTCTTCAGGATACAATCACTTATTCAGAATAATCCAATATCCTTTTTTCCCTATTGCTGATTTGGTACCATGCAATTTTGTACGAATAAGATCGAATATTGTGTTGTGTTCAACTTCCATGCTACCTTGAATCTCTGATTCCTGTTGCCACAAATGCAAACGATCTGGATCAACGGATAAAGATATTGGATGTTATTCAATTTTGTAAAGATCTATACCAGAGATTTGCTGAACTCGGATGCATCAACGGCGAGGAGCTTAGCCGGCCACGTGAAGTCTAGGTACACGCGGGGCAGCCACTAGCAGCTCGTCCGGCCATGTGAAATCCAGGGGTACGCGTGTGAGCGGCCGTCGACGGCGAGCAGCTGGGCTGGCCACGTGAAGTGCAGGTACGCGTGCGGTCGGCCGTCTTCGATGAGCAGCTTGGCCAGCAGGATGATAGAATGGTGTAGCTGCATGTTGAGGAAGATGTTGAGCGACCCATGTGCAGCTCCACTATTCATGACGGCATGGTGGAGGCACATTTATGTCATGATCGATCTGAACGAGGGCGTGGACGTACAGTTCCTGATATTTCCTGCATAATTAGCGACCACACATGATCAGCCCTGCAACCTGGTCGTCGGCATCTTCAATAGAGCGTCGTGCTTACCAAGCCGCACAGGGAGCGATCTGAGGCAATGCCTCTTGCTCTACAATGTCTCCATCTTGCTCCTACTCCGTACGTTTGTGTCGTGAGGTATGTGTGTTGGGGAAGTGACTTCTCATCTGGTGCCCGCCCGATCTATGATGCTGTCTTGTATCCTCCAGATCTGGTTGTTCCTGGTCGCATTTTTTAATTCCCTCAGCTAAATAGACCCGCTCTGTTTTTTAGGCCGAGGGCAGATCGTCAGGGAGGAGGGTGTTTTTTTTTGACCATCAGGGAGGAGGGTGTTTGTTACCGATTGTATTAGGATCAGATAAGTATGTCCTCATGAATCTCTTATCTGCTATTTGGTACATATCCATGTAACTGAGCGGTGGCATTTGTTTGTAATTAGTTAGAGTGTGACACCAAGCATTCATCACGCTTTTGGAATTAATAGTAAAGATATTACTTTAGTCATTTTTTTTACCAGGTAGTACTTAGTTATTAGATATTCAAGTATTTGGTGATAATTCATAATTCTCAAGCCAGTCAACTTATCGAATGTTGTTTCCTACATTCTGGCCAGCAATGAATTGTCCTAATGGATTGCTAAATAATCACTAGTATGCTTTACGTGTCATTTGGCTATCCTCACTAACAAATTTCAAATGCTCGGGTCATAGTTGTAGTGGACATAATCTTTTTGAAATGACAGAATGCTGAGGACACCATAGCATAGAAGATGTGCACAGTGAGTTTGTTAATAGGGCTTTGAGGAAATTTTCCATGGCATTGCTCATGGGGATTGCTCAGATCTAGATAGACAAGTAACATGCAAGGGTGAAACCTAGTACACAACCTTTAATTCAGATGGAAATGTGACGACCCAAGTTGTCACAGAGCGTTTCATCCCCGGACCCAGCTGCCTTTTTTTACTGGAGGACCCGGCTTGTATAATAAGCTCATAATCTGATTCCGCGATCTAGAAATTCACCCTGAATTCTCACACTTGCAATTAGTTATCTTTTATTTGCAAATAATTCTAATAAGTGATCTCTGCAGCTGGTTTCTCCTTTTTTTTCCATTCATGTTTTGGCACCGAGACGTTCCGCTTAGGCCAATTTACTTCTTTGGAGCCTGTCTAATGCTGTCCTGAGCATGGTTTTCAACTAATGGCACTCTATGTGTAGACTCGTAGCATTCAACTTGGGCAAAAGGAGGTTTGTAGAACCTGAGTTTTCTTATTTACACGATTGGTCCTGTCAATGGATTGCCCTTCCGATCACTACATAAGGTACCATATTTTCAGGTGATGGTAGTGATCATATTTTCAGGTGATGGTTATGCTCCTGTATTCTAGCGAGCTTACCGCACAGACGCGAAATGACTTTATAGAGAGAAGATACTACAATTGTTTTTTTAGCAAAATGACGTCGTGATCTTCTGCTACCTAGATGGGACATAATTGTGTACGGTGCGTGCACTACTGGCACTGTTTGGGGAGGCATCAGGTCTACACACCAACTATGCCAAGTGCTCGGTGTCGCCGATTGCCTACTCCGACGAGGATGTCCTGCGCGCGGCTGGGGTGATGCAGTGCCAGGTGGCACCCTTCCTCGTCAGGTACTTAGGCATCCTGACATAGGTATACCCTACGAGTACTCGTGTTTAGCCTATATGGTCCAGCCCAAGAGGAACCCATGGGACAATTGAAGCCCAACAAGAATTTGGGTGGCCCAAGTCCGGACGAAGGCGACTCCTCGAAGGACACGACAAGCAATAGATAAATTTTCAAAAAGGTGAAACCCTAATCTGTAACCGACTCGGCCTACTTTCCCGAGACCTGGCCTCCCTATATAAAGGCTAGGAGGGGGCAGCGAGGAGGATATTCGCAACCCTAGTTTACACATCGCTAGATTACATCTGCACATCCCCTGTAACTTTCTACTCCTCGATAATCAAAGAGCAGACAAGCAGGAGTAGGGTCCCTTCCGAGGGCCTGAACCTATATAAACCACGTGTCCTTGATGTGCTTGTTTGCTAGCCGATCGATGCCTCCAGTGCTCCCCAATTCCTGTAACCCAAGTCCATCAATGATGGACATTGATGAGTTAACCCCTCGTCAATTGGCGCCGTCTGTGGGAATCGGGAGTGCTGATGTTGCGGCTTCCTCGGCCCCATTAACTGCGATCTACAACTCCACTGCAGTGGAGAATCACCTCTTCTTTGGCACCTTCGACTTCACCGTCCACTCGCCGGCGACTCTCCCGGACTTCAAGTCCGTGGACGATGGGATCGACATGACTATCGGAAGCCTATGCTTTCAGGTCGGTCAGATTGGCACGCTCCGCTTCCCCGATCACCCACAAGCTCCTTCGATTGCCCCTGCATCGTGGTTCCCACCATCGATTGGCACCCTGAGCGAGCTCAACGCCTCGGCATCAGCTTATGATACGGATAGCAGCAATAGTTGCGAGTCCGATCTATGCGATCTGATGTCAGAAGATGGTGCTTACGGCTCCGAATCTGAGAGTTGTGGAAGCAGAAGATTCCCCAACCACTACATGTGCGCCATCGTCAATCATGGTGGCAGTGGCACTCAAGGCAACACCAGCAACCAGGGGCCAACAAACGATGCCCCTGTCAATGGGCCCGCCAACCACGGCCACACCAACAACCCCGTCAACGATGCTCCTGTAATCGGCCCCGTCAACGGCGAACAACTCGTCGCTCCCAACCCCGACAATCAAGGCGAACATGCCAACAACGGGTCAGAACGCCAGCAAATCCACCTCAATCAAGCCGAATGGGCACGATGTAGGGGGGCCTATAGGGCAACCCCTGCCACTAGATGCACCACGTGACATGCTGATGGGGTACCCTTGGCTACTCATCCAGGAGTTCAAGCGCCAGCGGGTGGTGAACGCGCAACTTGAAGAACGCAAGAAGGCCACGGATAAGTCGAGTGCCCGACGGGCAGCGATCTCCTTAATCGGTGGATCCTCCTCCAAAGGCAATGGCCCCTCAGTCACCAAAATGCGCTCTCGACTGGACCGCCTCAACGACAAAGATTGGGATGAAGCCACTAGAGCCCTCAACTTCTTGTTCATGTAGGTGGACTCGGGGGGTTCACATGATCTCGAAAACGCCACAAGCATTGGTGATACCAACTACCACATATCTGCTCACCAACCAGCCACCAGCTAGAGATCCATGATCTTCCGTGCATCGATCCGCCATCGCCGGACTCGGATTGGTTAAAGCCGCGCTTGCCAAGGAGCCAACACCGGAGCCTAAGAAATACAAGGCTCCATCTCCAAAATACTACTTGTTGTCTTCCAGCGAGGACGATCATGACCTATCGTAGCGACGCCATAGCTCACGAAGACACGACCGCGATTATGACGCACATGACGCAATCACCCAGCGCAAGGTCGACAAGATGCGTGCAAAGCACGCCTGCTCAACAGAGTCGGAGGACGAAGGAACAGAGCTCTATGGTGCCAGCTGCTTCAGCAGAGCCATACGACAAACTGAAATGCCAAAAGGATTCAAACTTCCTTCAGAAAACACGAAGTTCGATGGCCTTTAGGACCCGAAGATCTGGTTGGAAGACCACATCTCTTCCATCAAGATGCACGGTGGGAACAAGTGCACAACCATGCAATGCCTCCAGCTGCAGCTGCAGTGCGCCACTCATGCATGGCTCAATAATCTGCCTCGTGGATCGATCCGCAGCTAGGAGGCGCTGGTGTATAGCTTCGTCCGAAACTTCAAAGACACCTACAAGCGACCCGCGTCAATCGAAGAGCTCAAGGCCTGCTGCCAAAAGCCGAGCGAATCCCTTCGCTCCTACATCCAAAGGTGTTCCATCATCAAAAACTTGCCAGAAGACATCTCCAAAGATCGTGCAATCGACGCATTCAATGGCGGTGTACACCGCAGAGAGCTCAGGGAGGAGCTGGCCCGCATTAAGCCCAAAACCATCGACCACCTGATGGTCATCGCGAATCGGTGGGCGGACGGAGAAGACTCGATCAACAACAACTGTGTCCACTCAAACGATGAGTATGACCTCGGCCACAGACGTGACCACTGAGGAAAGCGTCAGCCACACAGTTATGAGGACCGTGAGGAGGTCGACATGGTCGTGGCTGGTACGTCGACAAACGTGACGAGGTTAACCGCAATAGCGGGTATCATAGCAGCAGCTACCGCATCAGCAGGAAACCTGCGCAAGTGTGGCAACTCTGCACTCGCGACAACGCACCTAGAACATCCATCCAGGCGAGATTGTCTAGACCCTACAATGTCCTCTTCTACATCGACAAACACGATGACACGAAGAAGTCCAGCCACCTACTCAAGGACTGTCGCGAGTTCCTGAAGCTCCATGAAGGTTACGCCCAGCTACACTGTGATGCGATGACTTAGGGGTACGGAGCTGCCCCAGGATCCATAGCTCATGGGGCGCCACCACCACCACCCAGAGGACCCGTGCAGCCTACGACTGCGCCGGTACAAAGCAATGGAGGCAAGCAATACCCGCGACCGCTCGGGAACATGGGCATGATCCATAAGGGGCGTCCCTCAAACAGGGTGCAGAAAACAATCACTCGCCAAGTCAATTTAGCAGGCAATGCCCCACAATCAACCCCTGAGTACCTCAGTGGGTCAGAGAGCTACATCACCTTCGACAAGAGCGACCACCCGTGCTAGGTCCCTCACCTAGGCCATTCTCCCCTGGTGCTCGAGGCGCAGATCTTTGGATTCGAGATGAGTCGAGTCTTCATGGACGGTGGCAGCGACATCAACCTCATGCTCGCCAGCACCCTGCGAGCTATGCGGATTCCCCTCTCCAGCCTAGAAGCATTCGGGAGAGAACGCCTCGAGTTCTAGGTGGTCGACTGGCCCTCACAAGACCACACTATCCTCGGACATGTCGCATTCATAAGGTTCATGGTGGTCCCGCACTACGCATACCTGCAGATGAAGATACCAGGACCTAATGGCATTATTACCGTCAATGGAAGATTCACCAAGTCAGATAGCTGTGATAGGGAATTCAACAGAATATCCTAGTCGTTCGGCATGCAAGAAGAGCTAGCGAGGCTCAAGGAGTCGATAGACAAAATACTTCCTCCTGTGAGCAAGCAGAACGCACCAGACGAGTCCTTCGAGTCAACGGTTAATACCAAGGCGGTCTAGGTCCACCCGATGGACCCGACCAATATGACCCTCATCGCCAACAACCCGAGTCCCGCATAGAAACTCGCGCTCGTCGAATTCCTCCATGAGAATAGGGAAATATTCACCCGGTGTCCTGCGGACATGCTAGGAGTTCCCAGGAAATTTGACGAGCACGCCCTAAATGTGTCTCCAGATGCAAGACCAGTCAACCAGTCGATGTGTTGACTGTCAAAACCAAGAGCCAAGGCGGTTGGCATGGAAGTCAACAGAATCCTCGATGTCGATTTTATACGTGAAATCAAGGAAAGCACCTGGATAGCTAACCCCATGCTTGTTCCCAAAAAGGACACGGATATCCTGCGGATGTGCGTGGACTTCACCTCCCTCAAGAAGCACTGCCCGAAGGACCACTTCCTATTACCGTGGATCGGCCAGATAATCGACTCCACCACGGGATGTGAATGCCTCTTCTTTCTTGGTGCCTACTCAGGCTATCATCAGATCCAAATGAAGGAAGAGGACCAGGAGAAGACAACCTTCATCACACCCTTTGGCGTTTACTGCTACACCACGATGCCCTTCGAGCTGAAGAACACAGGAGCCACCTATCAATGGTGTATGCAGACCTGCCTCAAGATCCAGCTCGGTCAAAACATCTAGGTCTATGTAGACAACATAGTGGTCAAGACCAAGTAGGAATCTACACTCATCGAGGATCTCCGCGAGACCTTCGACAACCTCGACCTCTATCGGATCAAGCTGAATCCGTAGAAGTGCGCCTTCTGCGTACCACCCGGGCAATTACTCGGGTACCTCATCTCTGCCAGGGGAATAGAGGCTAACTCAAAGAATATAAGATTCATACTGGCCATGGATAAGCTGAAGAACGTCAAGGGCATCTAGCAACTGGCTAGACAAATCGCGGCGCTCAGCCGATTCATCAGTCGAATGGGCAAGAAGGCACTACCGTTTTACCAGCTCCTCCGCAAGACCAACAAGTTTGAGTGGACGGATGAGGCGCAAGACACAGTCAACGATCTCAAACGCCTGCTCTCCACCTCGCTTGTGCTGGTGACCCCCCCCCCTGGGAAAAAGAGCCAATGTTGCTATACATAGCTGCCACCAACCAGGTGGTCAGTACCCGACTAGTGGTCGAACGAGGCAAAGAAAACAAGATCCACGGGGTGCAGCACCCAATGTACTGCCTCATCGAGGTACCGACACCAACAAAACAATGGTACCCGCACTACTAGAAGCTGGCCTACGGTGTCTTCATGGCAGCACAGCGACTGCGCCACTACTTCCAAGAGAACCCCATAGTCATGGTGAATGATGCCTGATACGTTGCAAACGTATCCATAATTTTTGATGTTCCATGCTTGGTTTTATGTACTTTCTTATGTTTTGTCCACACTTTGGAGTACTTTTCATATGATTTCTTGGACTAATCTATTAACAAGAGCCACAGTGCCAGCTGCCTGTTTTTTGCTGTTTTTGGTTCCAGGAAAGTCAGAAAATGAATATTCTCGGAATTGGACGAGACAAAAGACAAAGTCACTTTTTCACCGAGGGACACCAGGAGACATAATACGAGATGGAGAAGGGCCAGAGGGCGGCTACACCACCTGGGCGCGCGGCCAGGCCTGGCTCGCGCCAGGGGGTGGTGTGGCCAGCCCAGGCACCCCCTCGGCCTCTCCTTCCGCCTATAAGTTTCCTCGATGCAGAAACCCTAAGTACCTGATCAAAAATCCACGAAAAAGTCTTTAGCCGCCGTCATCTCCATCCCTAGATCGGGAGGAATCTGAAGCTCTTCCCGACACCCTGTCGGAGAGGGGAATTCACCCTGAAGGCCTTCTTCATCATCATGCAAGCCTCCGGTGTGATGTGTGAGTATTTCATCTCTGGACTATGGGTCCATGTAGTAGCTAGATGGCTGGTTCTCCTCCTTTGTGCTATCATGTTTAGATTTTGTGAGCTCCGTTCATGATCAAGATCATCTATTTGTAATTCCTACATGTTGTGTTTGCGGGGATCCGATGGATATTGAGATGCTATTTCAGATTGATTATTGATTCTATCATGTCTTTGTTATTTGTGATCTTGCATGCTTTCTGTTGTTAGTAGCTATCTTGGCCAAGTAGATGCTAGCAACTCCAAGAGTTAGTATTTATGCTCGATGAGTGGGTTCATGCCTCTAGTAATCTGGGGAAGTGACAGAAATCTCTAAGGTACTAGATGTGCTATTGCTACTAGGGAGAAAACAACAACCCTTTGTTCATAGAACAATCGTATTGTTTACTTTACATGTAATTTGTAATGCAATTATCCATTGCTTGCAACTTAATACTGGAGGGGGTTCGGATGATAACCTGCAGGTGGATTATTAGTCATAGATGCAGTTGGATTACGGTCTATTTATAATGTTGTAATGCCCAATCAAGTCTCAACGGAGTCAAGATGAGTAGTATATGCTTGTATGCTTTCTCGATGTTTGTCAATTGCCCCGCTGTAATTTGTTCACCCAACATGTCATCTATCTTAAGGAGAGCCACCTCTAGTGAACTATGGACCCTAGTCCTTTCTTTTACTATCAATCTACAATCAACTGTTTACTGCTTTGTGTTTACTTTCTGTAAACTATTACTTTCTTCCACTCGATATGTTTAATCCTTTGGTTATAGAAAAACCGGTGAGATTGACAACCTCATCGCAAGTTGGGGACAAAGTTCTGTGGTTGTGTTGTGCATGTCTCCATGTTGCTGCTGGCACTGGTAGTGCGCCCTGCCAAAGTTCAGCTAGCTACACCTTTGGGGTGTTTCCTTGCTCCTACTGGATTGATAACCTTGGTTTCATTACTGAGGGAAAACTTACTGCTTGCTCATCATACCTTCCTCTTGGGGTTCCCCAACGAGCTCGTTAATACATGAGTCAACAAGTACTTTTTCTGGCACCGTTGCTGGGGAGTCAAGGATATCTTCACAAGGGGAGTCCCTCATAACCAATCTCTTTACTTTGTTGTTTTTGTATTTCTTAGTTTACTTTTGCTTTGTTTGCTTGTTTCTTTATCAAAAACACAAAAAATAGTTTTACAAGTTTGCTTTCTTTATTAAAAACACAAAAAGAATTAAGTCTTTCTATAGTTGTGACCCCTTCCTTAGCACACCATGTTGATCCCTAAATTCACCATGAAATACCTTTCAATAGGTAGTGGTTCTTTAATTGGAAAAGATAATATTGAAGAATTCCTTAATCATGTTAGTAAGCATGAGGATATTGAGGATAGATCCCTTGCAGAACTTGCTCCAAACTATGAGATTGCTGTAGCTTCTTTAGTTCACATGTTGTAAGCTAGGTTTGTTAACCTTAACCCCTTAATGCAAGTAATGTTTCTTAAACTTAAAGAAATTGAGGACCCTGAAAAGAGGGATTTTTTTCTAGAAACTTTGCTTAAGGAATTCTATGATGTTGACAAGGAAGCTAGAAAAGTCTTTGAACGTTTCAATATGCTAGGCTCATGTGTAGTTGTTGTTGGTACATGAGAAAAGATGAACAAAACTGAACCTAATGGGGAGGAAATTAAGATACCAATACCTTTTAAACTTGTAGCAATGCATGAAGCCATAGAAAATAATCTTGATTAGATTATTCCCGAAAACCGATTTGATGAAAATAGTGAACCCAAAAGCGTTGAGATAGGATCCTCTAAAACTTATTTGGATGAGATACCTTGCCATGTTGAAGATATTTCTGGTATTAATCTTAATGCTTCTTCATTTGAGAACACTTGATTCTTTTTTTTTGCTTCTTATGCCTAATTTAAATGCGTTAAAGAAAAGTACTTATTAGGAGATAACCCAAAAGTTTTAGATGAGTCTTGGAAGTTATTACTTCAGTAATAATCGCTTCTTATCCTTTTTTTGCTTTTTGTGCCAAGAGTAACCTCTAATGAGAAAAATGAAATGATTGGGAAAGTTGTTGTCCCGAAACAGATTTCTGTGCTTCACCGTAAAAAATCGTGTAAAATATCTGTACGTCCTTTTGAGGCGTGAATTTTTGTGCTTCTACCCCAGGTTGTTATATAACTTTCGATAGTTCAACACTTTTTGATTTGAGCAACAGAATGTCTTCGAATTTTTTTGTCTTTACCTGCTGGTCTGTTTTGACAGATTTCTGTCATTTTTTGCATTTGCTTCTTGTTGGTTCCTTTTTGAGTTCTTTTGGGGAATTTAGCTTTTTGAGGAAAATGCTCCAGTAGATAGTGTTTTAATGTAAGTTTTATTGGTGTTGTAACTGAACCTAAAGACTTATTATCTTGAGTGCACTAATGTTGCTAATAAAGATTGTGTGAAGTTTTGTATGAAGGAAAAATTTCAGGTGTATGGAAGGAATGAATAATGAGATGAATGGTGGACTAAAGATCAAGCTTGGGGATGCCACGCGTGTCACCCCAAGAAATATACAAGAAGTACAAGCGTCAAAGCTTGGGGATGCCCAAGGCATCCTCCTCTTCATCAATAAAAATCCCAGGTTTCTTCCAAACACTTCATTTTTATTGCTTCATGCATAGTTGTGTTGTTCTTGGAGCGTCTTCTTTTTCATTTTTGTTTTGGTTTTTCGTTTTCTTGGTTTTCTTAGTTTTATGAATAAATTGGTTGGACCCCCTCTTTCATACATTGGTTTTCAAATAGTTTGGTTTGGATTGGAAAAGAGTAGGAAACTTCATGCTTAAGTGGTAAAAAGAGAGTTTGTTTTTGACTATGGCCTATGCTTTGTCATGCCATGCTTGATATTGTTTTGGCTTTATGCTTAGTATTCTTTGCTGTATCATGACTTGTTATAAACAATTGAGATTGGTTAATGTGCCTTGGAAGAATCATGTGTTGTTCTAGCATATTAAAGCATAGTATTGTGGTATTCTCCTTTTATGCTTTATTTGGGTTCACTTGGCGCATGCTCACACCATGTTATGACTATCCCAAGTCACCATAGCCTTTATGATCCTTTAGTTTTCAACTTGTAGTATCACTTTATGCTTTGATTAATGATGTTCTGGCGCTCTGCATGATTATGACCATTATTGCTCTCTTAGTTTCTCGCTCCCAGTCTTTTGCTAGCCTCGACAACCAAGTATGAGTTCTACTCATGCATCCAACTCCTTAAACCAGGTTATTCCAAAGAGTCCACCATACCTACCTACTAGCATATGCTATTCCAAGTATATTCATGTTTTTATCTACCTTCTGAATTAAACTTGTTATGAGAAAACTAGTGATTAAAGCTCTCACGAACTTGATGGCACACTTTACTTTTCTTGCCCTTAATAAACTTGAACCATTGTGTCGTGTATGTTGTATATGCTTGCACTTATTTGTTGGGGATTAGCAGAACCATGCTGTCATGGGGAACTCTTTCAACATTGCACTTGTACTTTGTACCTAGTTGATATCATGCTCTTTTGTCTATGGATGTCGTCGATGTGAAATGAAAGGGGATCTTGTAAGTCCATGGAGTTATCTATATGTGTTAGAGAAACGCCTGGGCCACTGGTCTAATCCATGCCGTCATGGTGGAAACCTGCAGCGTAACCATAATGAGCTGTCTATGAAGCATTCTTCTTATAAAAAAAGAGTCAGATATAGAGAAAAAAGAGAAAAAGAGAGATTATGAAAAGAGGAAAGAGAGAAAAAAGCACCATATTCCCATGGTAAATAAGAAGATTGCTGAGATGCTCGTTGTATGCTTGCCTTGTCATTTTGATATGGGGATTATTCCGTATCATCGGGCAAGGGGTACCCCGTTGGCGGTTCTCTATGATACACATATACTTATGATGACAAGAACTTACCGGTGACTAAACTTGAGTAGCATGAGGAGCGACCCTCGTATTCAAGGGACATGAGATTTCCAACTTATACTTCGTCAATCATATACACCATTGTTTGTTCACTTTAACCTTAATCACTTCAAGATGCTTATGATAGGGGAAATGAGAGCTGAAAGCTATTAAGTACCATAATTTTTGGAAGCTCTTTATGAGACTTGAATCCCTACTTCCTTCTATGAAGGCCTTTCTTTTACCTTTTATATTGAGTCTCCACCTTCTACCTTTATGCACCTACTTTAAGAGCATAGTGGCCATTCTTAGTTTTATGTGCATTGTCCCAAGACTTGTTGATTGATGCGTACCTTTGATATTGCTTGTTTTAAACTATTTGTATCTAGTCACTCTTATGAACTTTGAAGGTGTCCTATGCATTTATGTTTGTATACTACTATGCTATGCTTTCTTTATGTGAAACAAACAAACGTCTTGCAAAGCATTGTTATTCATTAATATTTTGTTTGTGCCTTTTCATGTTGCAACATAGTTTATTTGTCTTATTGCTAGAACTCTGTCTTTCATGTTATGATTGAAGTACTATGATCCCAGCTTTGAACGTTTTACAAATACCTTGATCAAGTTTATGATGGTGCATGTCACCTAAAAAAATATTCTTTCTTTTTATCACTTACCTACTCAAGGACGAGCAAGGGTTAAGCTTGGGGATGTTGATACGTTGCAAACATATCCATAATTTTTGATGTTCCATGCTTTGTTTTATCTACTTTCTTATGTTTTGTCCACACTTTGGAGTACTTTTCATATGATTTCTTGGACTAACCTATTAACAAGAGACACAATGCCATCTGCCTATTTTCTGCTGTTTTCGGTTCCAGGAAAGTCAGAAAATGAATATTCTCGGAATTGTACGGGTCAAAAGCCAAAGTCAGTTTTTCACCGAGGGACACCAGGAGCCAGAATACGAGACGGAGAAGGGCCAGAGGGTGGCCACACCACCTGGCCACGCGGCCAGGCCTGACCCGCGCTAGGGGGTGGTGTGTCCAGCCCAGGCACCCCCTCGGCCTCTCCTTCCGCCTATAAGTTGCCTCCGATACAGAAAACCTAAGTACCCAATCAAAAATCCACGAAAGAGTCTGTAGCCGCCGTCATCTCCATCCCTAGATCGGGAGGGATCTGAAGCTCTTCCCGGCACCCTGCCGGAGAGGGGAATTCACCCTGGAGGCCTTCTTCATCATCATGCAAGCCTCCGGTGTGATGCGTGAGTAGTTCATCTCTGGACTACGGGTCCATGTAGTATCTAGATGGATGGTTCTCCTCCTTTGTGCTATCATGTTTAGATCTTGTGAGCTCCGTTCATGATCAGTATCATCTATTTGTAATTCCTACATGTTGTGTTTGTGGGGATCCGATGGATATTGAGATGCTATTTCAGATTGATTATTGATTCTATCATGTCTTTGTTATTTGTAATCTTGCATGCTTTCTGTTTTTAGTAGCTACCTTGACCAAGTAGATGGTAGCAACTCCAAGAGTTAGTATTTATGCTCGATAGTGGGTTCATGCCTCTAGTAATCTGGGGAAGTGACAGAAATCTCTAAGGTACTAAATGTGCTGTTGCTACTAGGGAGAAAACAACAATCCTTTGTTCATAGAACAATCATATTGTTTACTTTACACGCAATTCGTAATGCAATTATCCGTTGCTTGCAACTTAATACTGGAGGGGGTTCGTATGATAACCTGAAGGTGGATTATTAGTCATAGATGTAGTTGGATTACGGTCTATGTATAATATTGTAATGCCCAATCAAGTCTCAAAGGAGTCAAGATGAGTAGTATATGCTTGAATGCTTTCTCGATGTTTGTCAATTGCCCCGCTGTAATTTGTTCACCCAACATGTCATATATCTTAAGGATAGCCACCTCTAGTGAACTATGGACCCTAGTCCTTTCTTTTACTATCAATCTACAATCACATGTTTACTGCTTTGTGTTTACTTTCTGTAAACTATTACTTTCTTCCACTCGATACGTTTAATCCTTTGGTTTCAGCAAAACAGGTGAGATTGACAACCTCATCGCAAGTTGGGCACAGAGTTCTGTGGTTGTGTTGTGCAGGTCTCCACGTTGCTGCTGGCACCGGTAGTGCGCCCTGCCAAAGTTCAGCTAGCTACACCTTTGGGGTGTTTCCTTGATCCTACTGGATTCATAACCTTGGTTTCATAACTGAGGGAAAACTTACTGCTGTGCTCATCATACCTTCCTCTTGGGGTTCCCCAACGAGCTCGTTAATACACGAGTCAGCAATGCCCCGCTAAACCACATCCTCAACAACCCTGGTGCTACGGGGTGAGTCGCCCTCTAGGGCATCGAGCTGTCCCCGCGGGACATCACATACGAGCGGCAAGTGGTGATCATGTTGGGCCACGCAGAGATAAACAAAAACTTTTACCCTACGCGGTACTCCGAAGATCCAGCTCAGGTGATAGGCCACGAGATTTACCACTAGACGCACATGAGCAGATTGTTGATGAAGTGCATCAGTTGATGCCGTGCCGAATGATCCCCGTACAACATATCGAGATCCCCACGGACCTCCTTGTCTCCAGCGCCGCACGTGCAACGCCTCTACTGGTATCCACACGTACAGTAAAGAGCTCCAGACAGAGTACTGCTAGATCCTGTCTATCCCGAAATAGGAGTGGAGAAATGTAACACCCTCGAATCGGCCCTATGCAAGTTTTAGCCCTTTTCCGCCAAACCCGCATAGAAACGATTCAAGGACACCCACCAGGCACTTTTGTGCGGGTGGAAAACAAAGTAATACCATTACACAACAGTCCTCGATGGGACCCACAGAACAGATATATATACAGCAATGACTCACTGAGTCAAGAATACATATCTACTATACAAAGATCCAAATCACCTTGAAAACGATAGAGCATCCGACTACGGACAAGATGCAAATGGGGCTAAGAGCCCTTAAGAATAACCAATGACGTCCATAACCGTGCCCAGGCCAAGCCAGAAGGGTAACCCTGCTAACGACGTCGATCTCAAACCTGCTAAAACAAAAGGGGTGCCGACAAAGGGCAAAGGAAAAAGAGGAGCGTTAGTACTGATGCTAGTACACGGCGAGGCTAGAATTCGGCGGCTCTCGCCTACATAGGTATGGTGGACTGAAGCGGCAGCGCCGCATGCAGAGACTCAATTAACTGTCGGCTATTAGGGAGAGATAAGAAAGACCTGTTCGGAACCAACCTTATACTAACACCAATCATACCCATCCTGGTATTCCCCCTCGAGATCAAACGAGGAAGTCAAACCGAGGAACTCACACAGTTGGCAGTTTTATTCATTCCATTATAGTTGAAGCACTTACTAGTCAGACATAGATAGAATGAGTCATCCTGATAGCATAAGTAGTGGGCAGTTTTAGTTAACCATTCAGTGGTAGTTGCAGTACTTACTAGTCAGATACAATTAGCGTGTGACATCCCAAACCCAGCAGTTTTGGCACTTTTATTTCATTCCACTAGAGTTGCGCTACTTACTAGACAGGTATAACATGACACGATACACCCCAGTTCCACCAGTTGTTGGCACTTTTATTATCCATTCCATTGTGGTGAAGCTGATTACTAGTCACATATTAAGTCAAATTTATAGCACTACTTTAGTTATGCTTGTCTATGATCGAGATACTGTGCTCCAATTCGTCCATAACCGCGGACACGGCTTTCAGAAAGATTTACCCTGGAGGGGTGCACAAATAGCAACACACACACGATCAACCTCGGAAAAACCAAATCAAAACCCAACGAGGCTTTCACGACAAAGCAATCACATGATTCATAAAATATTTCAGGGGGCCACCCCACTAAGCTACCCGCGACGAAGTTGGCCGGCTCCGAGACGGACCTAGGGTTTGTGTGGACGGCGGTAAACGACTGGGAACCTGAAAGTGTGACTGGGCTTGTCGATACAGGGAAAACGTGTCACGATCCAAAACAGTACAGGTGCTCCACGCACAATCGTAAATAAAACAGTAAAGCATGGCATAGGTACAGGATAGTAACAAAGCCCCAAACTAGTTTGTGGCCCCAAGAAATAAGAAATGAATCAAGCTCTGGCTAAGGGGATTCATGGTCCCATATGCGGATAGTGCGATAGTCAAGGAACAGGTATCAAGTACTCAGGGTCCTACGGGACACAAGTGAGCGTGGAAGAACCAACTAACATTTATTGCCCACCGATGCCTCTACAATAGTTATATCTAGAAATTCAATATTAAGTTGTAATTAAAGCCATGATCATCTCCACCATTAAGCATGGGCCAACCTTCCAATAACGGTGGAACAACAATGACACGAAGCAGCACCTGAGCAAGCAACTACGACTCGCAAGGCCGACTATCTATCAAACAAGAGGCAATAGGATGTGTCCAAGGCAATATAGAGGCTGCAAGGGATATAAATGGTGCACGGAAACTAAAGCATCGCAATACGGATAGCAATAGATCAACAGGAGGAAGTAAAGACTATAAATGCAAAATAGGTAGAAAGGGGGAGAATGCTCGCCTGGGAAACACTGCCGAAGGATCATATCCGGAGAACTTGTCGATACTCGCATCAACTCATCGGCCTAATCCACGAAGAAGCAAACACTAGAAGAAACACCGGATGCAATATTTAATACTGATGGGTTCGTAGCATGGAAAACAAAAATTTCTACCGCAAGAACGAACAAAACCCAGATCTAATCTAGATAAAAGCCAAGATCTAATCTATTAGACATGAGCAACGAGATAGATAGGAACTAACCCTCGTAGATCCGAAAGCGTTAACGAGATTAGATCTCGTGGTTGATGTAGTCGATCACTTGCCGATCTCAAGATCGTGTGGACGATCCTTCCGGCGTCGCGTTCCAGCAGCGCTTCCACAGTCGGTCAAGTGGACGATCCTTCCGGCGTCGCGTTTCGGCAGCGCTTCCGCAGTCGGTCACACGTGCGGAGTCGAAGCAGACCTTTCTCTCCCTGTTCCAGCAAGCAGCGGAGGTAGTAGATCTTCTCCACGGAATCCCAGCAGCACGACGGCGTGGTGGTGGTGGTGGAGTAGAGAATTCTGCAGGGCTTCGCCTATGCCTGTGCAGAAGAAAGGTGGAGGAGAGAGGCGGCAAAGATTGGGAGTTATGAGAGCAGGGGGGAGGGGGCGCCCCTGCCCTTCTATTTAAGGGGGGGAGGGCGCCTTGGGGAGGGGGAGTCCTAGTAGGACTCCCCTCCTCTATGGCCGGCGGATTGGGGAGTGGGGGGAGGAGTCCTCCTCCCCCACGACTCCTAGTCTTGACCCACCAGGACTCCTTGATCCCTATCTTGATTTTCAAGCAAACTCCAAGATATCTTCCAGAACCTTCCAGAACATTCCGAAACCTTCTAGAACCCTCATACAAATACTCCGGAACATTTCCTAACTCAGAAAATGATCCCCAATATATGAATCTTATTCTCCGGACCATTCCGGATCTCCTCGTGATGTCCCGGATCCATTCCGAGACTCCGAACAACATTCTCCAACGCACATTCCATATCTACTTAAAACAACTTCGAACCTTAAGTATGTCACCCTACGGTTCGTGAATATGTAGACATGATAGAGACACATCTCCTATCAATAACCATCAGCGGGACCTGGAGATCCATAATGGCTCCCACATACTCAACGATGACTTCGTGATCGATTGAACCATTTACATACGAAACCAATTCCTTTTGTCACGCGATACTATACTTATCCGAGGTTTGATCGTCAGCATCTCCATACCTAGTTCTACTCTTTACTCATTCCGTGATATGTCATCCCTTGTGACCCAGTCACATGCTTGCAAGCTAACTAGACGACATTCCACTGAGAGGGCCCAGAGCATATCTATCCGTCATATGGATGGACAAATCCCAATCTTGGTCCATGCGCTTCAACACATACTTTCAGAATACCCAATGACACCTTTATGACCACCCAGTTACGAAGCGGTGTTTGATGTCATCAAAGTACCCATCCGGTGATGGTGATTAACACAACCTCATGGTCGAAGGATTAGGTTACTATGCATTTTAAAAGCTTACAGCAATACGAACTTAATGACTTGATCTTATGCTACGCTTACTATGGGTGTGTGTCCATCACATCATTCTCCTAATGATATAACCTTGTTATTAATCACATCCTTATGTCCATGACCAGGAAACCATGATCATCAATCAATCAACAAGCTAGTTCAACAAGAGGCTTACTAGGGACTCTTATATGTTTACAAAACACACATGTATTAGTGTTTCCTAATAATACAATTATAGCATGGGATGTAAACATTCATCATAAACACAAAGATATAATAATAATCACTTTTATTATTGCCTCTTGGGCATATCTCCAACAAATACTACGGCAGGAGATCCGGCATGATTATGATATGATGCAGATGCGGTGCAATTAGGCAGTACTAAGTGGAACCGGGGTCCCGATAATTAATTAATAGGTTCCAGTTATTTAGATACCCCGCAATTTAAATGTTGTCTTAACAAGGCAAAACATGGTATCGGTTCTCTACACAAATTTAAACGGAGTCCGGAATAAGACTAGAATAGCCCGCATATAGACTCCATATTTAATTTAGGTGAATCGACTATTTAACCCAACCCACCAGATGACATGTATGTAAGCATGGTCAATTTATATGCAACAGTTTATATATAGCATTTATAAAATAGGGCTCAGGAAAAGGTTCACACATCTGGGTTCGGAAGAGCTTGGGTTCCGAGTGTCCGGGGTTTGAAGGGGACCAGGATCGGAGGTCGAAGGACTTGGTTTGGCATCGGAGGATCATCGGATTCGCCCTGATCGGTGTCGATCTTGTCGTCACGAAGATCTTGTCGACGCGAAGATCTTGTTGGGTCCGCGTATCGGGTCGATCTTGGCGTTCGGAATGAAGAACTTGGCGTTCCGTGTCGGCGACCTTGGCGTCCGGGTGGTGACCTCCGTGTACGGTGTCCTTCGGTGCCATGGTTCCATGTCAGAGAATCCATGACGGAGATCTTCAGTGGTTCCTCGAGTGGCACCATGTTCATTCTTCGGCATCGAGCTGGTCTTGTCGACAAGGAGATCTTGACGCTTGTGGTTGTTCTCCGGGTTCGGTTTAGCTTGGCGTCACATGGACAGAACTACACACGGCGAGATAGCCTTCATGCACACATGCGGGTAACAGATCAAGCCCTACACTTGGACAGGAACACAGAGCATCCAGCATCCGGCATCAACAGGAAGTAACTACAGGGACAGGCAACCAACGACACCGGCGTGCAGGAAGGCGAACTCGCGGATGCGGCAGAGGCGCAGGAGGGCAACGCCCCTGCAGGCGGCAGAGCTGTAGCAGGGACGGCGGGGAGGAACCCGGCGAACAGGGGTGGCGCACGGCCACGAGTCAGATGGTGGAGACCGACATGGGCCAAGGCCGATTACAGGCCGACGCACGACGGCGATGGTGGCTGGTCGAGGCGGTAGCGATGGGGAAACCGGCAGGGGCGCGGTGGTGGAGCTCTGTGTCGGGCGACACAGGAGGGCGACACGGCAGCGAGCACTGGCTCAGGGCGAGGACGGTAGCGACCATAGCTTGCTGAAGGGGAAGGCCTGCGAGGTGGTGGTTCTCGGCAGAGGAGGGGAAACGGCCGCGAGGGGAGAGGAGTGCTCGGGCTCAAGTGCGACGAGGTTAGGGCTGAGCATGAGCGGCCGCTGCTGAAGCTGGGGCGACCGGAGGCGAGGCAGGGCCGAGCGGGGACGGTCCCACCCGCGAGGTCGACGGCGGCGACCGTGGCTTGGGGCGAGCTCGATGGGGTTGGGGCGTTGGCCAGAGGTGGTAGGGAGGCGAGGTGGAGAGGGGATGAGGCGAGAAGGATGGGACGGCGTGAGGCGAAGGAGGGGAGGAGGTGGCGGCGGACCGCGAGGGAGGAGGAGGCCGGCGGCGGCTCTGCACAAGGTGGAGAAGGTGGGCGGTAGGGGAGATGCGAGAGGGAGGGAGAGGAGCAGGAGACAGGCGGGGACGGGGTGGGGCCCGCGCGGTAGGTGGCGGGGTCTGCGAGGCGGGGCCTGGGGATCGGGCCCAGGCGAGACTTTGTCGGGCGGGGGTGCATGGGGACGCGGGAGTGCGTGGTGTGTGTGTGTGTTGGAGAGGAGGTGGGGTGGAGCCAGGGAGGTGAGGTGGCGGGCTGGGAGTAGACGCGGTGAGGTGGAGGGTGGAGGAAGTGGCTAGCGGCGGGGCTGGATGGGTGCAGCTGGGTGGTGGGAATTGGGGTAGCTAGGGTTTGCTCTAGTTTTTGTTTACTCGGGGTGGCCGGCTGGGCCGGTTTGGCCTGGTTCGGCTGCCCCCTAAAAATAATATAATATTTTATTTATTAAGAACGAGGCGTTTGTAATCCGTTTTTAGACAAAACAAATTAATCCGGAAGACCGGTGTTTAGTTTGAATAAAAGATGGGGCGTTCAGAAAACAAAACCAGGCTTTTCGAAAATAGTTTTTGGCAAACCATGTCTGATGATGACGATGCTCAAATGCAATTTGGCATGATGACATGAGCATCCGGTCATGATGATGCAATGCACAAAAACACCGCGATTTTCTAGTAGTGGTTTTAGCGGGGCGCCACAATTCGACACCACTAACAAGGGATCTCGCCCTCGAGATCCGCCTCATGGTACCGGGAAGAAGGTTGGCGATCTGAATCTTCTCGCTTCATGTAGATCCTCGCAACACCACTAACAAGAGGTCGTTGTCCGTGATCGTCGAGAGAACACTCTGGGATCAAAGGGCGAAGGTAGAGGTATCAACAAATAAAGCCACCTCTAGCTTCCGTGGACGGAGTAAAATTGCTAAATCTACCGATTCAATATCCAAAAGCGAATGATAAGAGTAGTGGTATGGTCGCGACTCCATCCCACACTCAGATCATTACCCTGTACATGAATAGCAGAATTATGCAACCAACTCTCGGAATCAGACTGTAGAACTCGAAAAGCGAGGTTCAGAAACAAAGGAGGGATGTAGGCTCTGCATCGGGTCTGATGTAGATGATGTCGTCACGTCGGAAAACACCGGAAGGCACGAGAAGGAACAAAGATAAGTCCAACAGATGAAGGATTCCTCAGATAGCATGATGTCCGGATGTAGAAGCACCGTTACCAAAGAAGGAAGCGAAACCCTGAAGGTACAACGGGAACCCACCCACGAGAGTTCCTGGACTCGAAGAAAGATAAGAGAGCAGATTCAAAACAAACGGAGGTAAGAGGAGAATAGCATAGGGGTAAGGATTAAAAGCAGGCCTAATCAGATCTATCCAACCGATTTTCCAAAATAGTTTTGACCCTCTACATCGGTCGTTAGCTAGGTTATCCTACAAGCTGGACCAGTGGGGTATCGTAACTGCTGAGCTCTGATACCACTCTGTAACACCCTCGAATCGTCCCTATGCAAGTTTTAGCCCTTTTCCGCCAAACCCGCATAGAAACGATTCAAGGACGCCCACAAGGCACTTTCGTGCGGGTGGAAAACAAAGTAATACCATTACACAACAGTCCTCGATGGGACCCACAGAACAGATATATATACAACAATGACTCACTGAGTCAAGAATACATATCTACTATACAAAGATCCAAATCACCTTGAAAACGATAGAGCGTCCGACTACAGACAAGATGCAAATGGGGCTAAGAGCCCTTAAGAATAACCAATGACGTCCATAACCCTGCCTTGGCCAAGCCGGAAGGGTAACCCTGCTAACGACGTCGATCTCAAACCTGCTAAAATAAAAGGGGTGCCAACAAAGGGCAAAGGAAAAAAGAGGAGTGTTAGTACTGAGGTTAGTACACGGCGAGGCTAGAATTCGGCGGCTCTCGCCTACATAGGTATGGTGGACTGAAGCGGCAGCGCAGCATGCAGAGACTCGATTAACTATCGGCTATTAGAGAGAGATAAGAAAGACCTGTTCGGAACCAACCTTATACTAACACCAATCATACCCATCATGGTATTCCCCCCTCGAGACCAAACGAGGAAGTCAAACCAAGGAACTCACACAGTTGGCAGTTTTAGTCATTCCATTATAGTTGAAGCACTTACTAGTCAGACATAGATAGAATGAGTCATCCTGATAGCATAAGTAGTGGGCAGTTATAGTTAACCATTCAGTGGTAGTTGCAGTACTTACTAGTCAGATACAATTAGCGTGTGACATCCCAAACCCAACCGTTGTTGGCACTTTTATTTCATTCCATTGGAGTTGCGCTACTTACTAGACAGGTATAACATGACACGATACACCCCAGTTCCACCAGTTGTTGGCACTTTTATTATCCATTCCATTGTGGTGAAGCTGATTACTAGTCACATATTAAGTCAAATTTATAGCACTACTTTAGTTATGCTTGTCTATGATCGAGATACTGTGCTCCAAGTCGTCCATAACCACGGACACGACTTTCAGAAAGATTTACCCTGCAGGGGTGCACAAATAGCAACACACACACGATCAACCTCGGGGAAAACCAAATCAAAACCCAACGAGGCTTTCATGACAAAGCAATCACAGGATTCATAAAATATTTTAGGGGGCCACCCCACTAAGCTACCCGCGACGAAGTTGGCCGGCTCCGAGACGAACCTAGGGTTTGTGTGGACGGCGGTAAACGACTGGGAACCCGAAAGTGTGACTGGGCTTGTCGATACAGCAAAAACGTGTCACGATCCAAAACAGTACAGGTGCTCCACGCACAATCGTAAATAAAACAGTAAAGCATGGCATAGGTATAGGATAGTAATAAAGCCCCAAACTAGTTTGTGGCCCCAAGAAATAAGAAATGAATCAAGCTCTGGCTAAGGGGATTCGTGGTCCCATGTGCGGATAGTGCGATAGTCAAGGAACAGGTGTCAAGTACTCGGGGTCCTACGAGACACAAGTGAGCGTGGAAGAACCAAATAACATCTATTGCCCACCAATGCCTCTACAATAGTTATATCTAGCAATTCAATATTAAGTTGTAATTAAAGCCATGATCATCTCCACCATTAAGCATGCGCCAACCTTCCAATAACAGTGGAACAACAATGACACGAAGCAGCACCTGAGCAAGCAACTACGACTCGCAAGGCCGACTATCTATCAAACAACAGGCAATAGGATGTGTCCAAGGCAATATAGAGGCTGCAAGGGATATAAATGGTGCACGGAAACTAAAGCATCGCAATACGGATAGCAATAGATCAACAGGAGGAAGTAAAGACTATAAATGCAAAATAGGTAGAAAGGGGGAGAATGCTCGCCTGGGAAACACTGCCGAAGGATCATATCCGGAGAACTTGTCGATACTCACATCAACTCATCGGCCTAATCCACGAAGAAGCAAACACTAGAAGAAACACCAGATGCAATATTTAATACTACGGCAGAAGATCCGACATGATTATGATATGATGCAGATGCGGTGCAATTAGGCAGTATTAAGCGGAACCGAGGTCCCGACAATTAATTAATAGGTTCTAGTTATTTAGATACCCCACAATTTAAATGTTGTCTTAACAAGGCAAAACATGGTATCGGTTCGCTACGCAAAATTTAAATGGAGTCCAGAATACGACTAGAATATCCCGCATATAGACTCCATATTTAATTTAGGTGAATCGACTATTTAACCCAACCCACCAGATGACATGTATGCAAGCATGATCAATTTATATGCAACAGTTTATACATAGCATTTATAAAATAGGGCTCGGAAAAAGGTTCACACATCTGGGTTCGGAAGAGCTTGGGTTCCGAGGGTCCGGGGTTCGGTCTCCGGGGTTCGAAGGGTACTGGGATCGGAGGTCGAAGGACTTGGTTTGGCGTCGGAGGATCATCGGATTCGCCCTGGTCGGTGTCGATCTTGTCGTCGCAAAGATCTTGTCGACGCGAAGATCTTGTCGGGTCCATGTATCGGGTCGGTTTTGGCGTTCGGAATGAAGAACTTGGCGTTCCGTGTCGGTGACCTTGGCGTCCGGGTGGTGACCTCCGGGTACGGTGTCCTTCGGTGCCATGGTTCCATGTCAGAGCATCCATGATGGATATCTTCAATGGTTCCTCGAGTGGCACCATGTTCATTCTTCGGCATCGAGCTGGTCTTGTCGACAAGGAGATCTTGACGCTTGTGGTTGTTCTCCGGGTTCGGTTTAGCTTGGCGTCACATAGACAAAACTACACACGGCGAGATAGCCTTCATGCACACATGCGGGTAACAGATCAAGCCCTACACTTGGACAGGAACACAGAGCATCCAGCATCCGGCATCAACAGGAAGTAACTACAGGGACAAGAAACCAACGATGCCGGCGTGCAGGAAGGCACACTCGCAGATGCGGCAGAGGCACGGGAGGGCAACGCCCCTGCAGGCGGCGGAGCTGTAGCAGGGACGGCGGGGAGGAACCCGGCGAACAGGGGCGGCACACGGCCGCGACTTAGATGGTGGAGACCGACATGGGCCAAGGCCGATTACAGGCCGGCGCACGACGATGATGGTGGCTGGTCGAGGCAGTACCGATGGGGAAACCGGCGGGGGCGCGGTGGTGGAGCTCTGTGTCAGGGCGACACAGGAGGGCGACACGGCGGCAAGCACTGGCTCGGGGCAAGGACGGCAGCGACCATAGCTTGCTGAAGGGGAAGGCCCGCGAGGCGGTGGTTCTCGGTAGAGGAGCGGGAACGACCGCGAGGGGAGAGGAGCGCTCAGGCTCGAGTGCGACGAGGTTAGGGCTGAGCACGAGCGGCCGCTGCCGAAGCTGGGGCGGCCGAAGGCGAGGCATGGCCGAGCGGGGACGGTCCCACCGGCAAGGTCGACGACGGCGACCGTGGCTTGGGGCGAGCTCGATGGGGTTGGGGCGTTGGCCAGAGGTGGTAGGGAGGCGAGGTGGAGAGGGGATGAGGCGAGAAGGATGGGACGGCGTGAGGTGAAGGAGGGGAGGAGGTGGCGGCGGACCGCGAGGGAGGAGGAGGCCGGCGGCGGCTCTGCACAAGGTGGAGAAGGTGGGCGGTAGGGGAGATGCGAGAGGGAGGGAGAGGAGCAGGAGATAGGCGGGGACAGGGTGGGGCCCGCGCGGTAGGTGGGGGGGCTGCGAGGCGGGGCCTGGGGATCAGGCCCAGGAGGGACTTTGTCGGGCGGGGGTGCATGGGGACACGGGAGTGCGTGGTGTGTGTGCATGTTGGAGAGGAGGTGGGGTGGAGCCAGGGAGGTGAGTTGGCGGGCTGGGAGTGGACGGGGTGAGGTGGAGGGTGGAGGAAGGGGCTGGCGGCGGGGCTGGATGGGTGCAACTGGGTGGTGGGAATTGGGGTAGATAGGGTTTGCTCTAGTTTTTGTTTACTGGGGGTGGCCGGCTGGGCCGGTTTGGCCTGGTTCGGCTGCCCCCTAAAAATAATATAATATTTTATTTATTAAGAACGAGGCATTTGTAATCCGTTTTTAGACAAAACAAAATAATCCGGAAGACCGGTGTTTAGTTTGAATAAAAGACGGGGCGTTCAGAAAACAAAACCAGGCTTTCGAAAATAGTTTTTGGCAAACCATGTCTGATGATGACGATGCTCAAATGCAATGTGGCATGATGACATGAGCATGCGGTCATGATGATGCAATGCACAAAAACACCACGATTTTCTAGTAGTGGTTTTAGCGGGGCACCACAAGAAAGTGGCGGCTAGGTCAGGGACAATCCCTTTTCACTCCACTTATATACACTCCTAGCTGGGCTCAACGCTTGAGGCCCATCTAGGCCGTACCCCAATCTCCACATGGATCGAATCCACATGGGCTCCTTACCCTTAAGTGTGTGACCCTGTAGGTTTATGTACGCCTGGACACGACACAAGTCACCACTCCGAGTCGATAGTTGGTAGCGGCCTCTAGCAAGACGTGCCAACTCCCAAGCATTGTAAAGTCAGAAGAAAAACCTTTCTCAATGTGACTTTCGTCCAAGTCCCTTTGCCTCACGATATATCTTGTCAAGCTATAGGCGAGTTGTTGCCATCCTTTTAATAACCCGACTCGCTCTTCTCGTTCCGTGATATACGATTCACTAGACTAACACTTAGTCCTACTCCTTGGTTAACACTTAACCAAGTCGCGCATGGCCATGCTTCTGAATCGTATCACATGAGAGGGCCCAGAGAATATCTCTCCATTACAGAGGGGCAAATCCCATCTTGGTAATCCATGTCACGCAGCTTGCTTCACAACCAACCTGAACCCTACCTTTATAACTGCCCATTTACGGAATATCGTTTGATAGGACCTAAGATGGCGATCCACAACTCAGATCATGCGATCACCTCAGGTCGAAGGATTCCATTGCTTGAGAATACAAATGACAACATGCTCGTTGTATCTCAACTGTGGGTCAGTCTGATTCACTAAACTCTTTAGCCGAATCAGTGTAAGTCAGAGTAGCATCTCCATGCCCATGACAGGTGGAACTGAGTCATCAGCCGACTTTCAGATTAGTATAAGTTGTGTGTCCAGCACAACCTCAACGACCAAGGACAACTAGTATGAACAACATGAATATGTTGTTCCACAATCGAATCACATATTCAATGATACATATCAGTGGTTCATACATGGACAACTTTATTACTTTATGAATACATTGGAAATAACATCATACATGATTGCCTCTAGGGCGTATTCCCAACAGTCTCCCACTTGCACTAGAGCCAATCATCGGACATCACATGTCTAGGCATCTAATGCCCATAACTCTTAGGTGCGCCTCATGCTTCGGCTGTGGAAGTGGCTTTGTCAACGGATCCGCAATGTTTGCATCCGTGTGTACCTTGCATAACTTGATATCACCTTGATCCACAAACTGGCGAATAAGGTGGTACCGCATGAGTATATGTTTGTTCTTCTGGTGTTGTCTAGGTTCCTTGTCTTGTGCGATAGCACCATTGTTGTCACGATACACGTTTAATGGATTGGACGAGCCCTGAACCACACCAAGATCCATGTGGAAATTCCTCATCCAAACGGCTTCCTTTGCCACCTCCAAGGCACCAATATACTCAGCCTCTGTTGTAGACGCATACATCGTCTCTTGATTGGAACTCTTCTAGCTCACAACCCCTCCATTTATAACAAACACATATCTAGATTGCGAACGAGAATCATCCGAGTCAGTGAGATAACTCGCATCCGTGTAACCCCTTACACTGAGTTCATCCTCACCTCCATAAACCAGGAACATAGCCTTAGTCCTTCTCAAGTATTTAAGGATATTTTAGCTGTTGCCCAGTAGATCTCTCCAAGGTCAGCCTGGTATCTGCTCACAACACTTAGAGCATAGGAAACATCCGGCCTAATACAAATCATAGTGTACATGATGGATCCGACTGCAGAAGCATATGAAATCGCACTCATCCGACTTCGCTCATCAGTTGTCGAAGGACACAGAGTCTTGCTAAGTTTCACGCCATGGGACATTGGTAAGAACCCTTTCTTAGACGATTCCATGTTGAATTTCTTCAACACTTTGTCCAAATATGTACTCTGACTCAATCCAATGAGCCGCCTTGATCTATCTCTATAGATCCGGATTCCTAGGGTGTAAGTCGCCTCACCCAAGTCTTTCATCAAAAAACTCTTTTCCAATCATTCCTTAGTCTCTTGCAACATCTGGACATTATTTCCAATCAGTAATATGTCATCCACATATAAGATCAGAAAGTTTACTTTGCTTCCACTAAACTTCTTGCATAAATAAGAACCATGATCACTCTTGATGAAGCCAAATGATTTGAATACCTCATCAAAGCGAATATTCCAACTTCGAGATGCTTGCTTCAACCCATAAATGGATTTCTGAAGCTTGCATACCTTGTCAGCATTAGCCGGATCGACAAAACCCTCGAGCTGTATGATATACACGTTCTCGATTAAATTTCCATTAAGGAAAGCCGTCTTGACATCCATCTGCCATATCTCATAGTCCAAATAGGCTGTATAGCTAACATGATCCGAACTGACTTAAGCATCACTACAGGTGAGAAATTCTCATCGTAGTCAACTCCTTGAACTTGTCGGAACCCCTTTGCGACAAGCCGTGCTTTATAGATAGAAATATTTCCATCCATATCAGTTTTCTTCTTAAAGACCCATTTGCACTCGACGGGTCTTGCACCGTCTGGCAGATCAACCAAGTTCCAAACTTGATTTTCATCCATGAACTTTAACTCGGATCTCATGGCTTCAAGCCACGACTCAGAATCAGATCTGACCATCGCTTCCGAATAAGTTGTCGACTCATCACTGTCCAACAGTAATACATCACGAACACTTCGCAATCTTTCCGATCTTCGCAGTGTAGGTGCAGCTGCAGGCTCAGCTACCACGACTGGCTCAACCTCCAAGGCTTTCACCAAATCGCTACTGACCGATTCCTCTCGAATGTATTTGATCCGCACCGTACTCCCACTGAGTTCCCGACTGAGAAACTCTTTCTCAATGAAGACACCATTCTGAGCGACAAACACTTTGTCCTCTTCTCGGTTGTAGAAGTAGTAACCAAAGGTTTCCCTCGGATACCCCACGAAAATACACTTATCCGACTTGGCCGTAAGCTTGTCCGACTGAAGTCGCTTGACAAATGCTTCACAGCGCCAAATCTTAAGGAAAGACAAACTTGGCTTCTTGCCAGTCCACATCTCATGTGGTGTCTTCTCTACCGACTTTGATGGTACTCTGTTTAGTGTCAACGCTGCAGTTCCTAGACAATAACCCCAAAATGATAAAGGCAGATCTGTCCGACTCATCATTGATCGTACCATGTCTAACAAGGTATGATTCCTCCTTTCCGACACACCGTTTCTCTGCGGCATTCCGGGAGGAGTGAGCCGGGGAACTATTCCACAACTCTTTAGATGGTCATCAAACTCATGGCTCATGTACTCGCCTCCTCGGTCCGACCGAAGAAACTTTATGGTCTTGCTGAGTTGATTCTGTACCTCATTCTGGAATTCCTTGAACTTTTCAAAGGCCTCCGACTTATGTTTCATCAAGTAGATATATCCATACCTACTCAAATCATCAGTGAAGGTAATGAAGTACTCATAACCACCTTTGGATGTCATGCTCATCGGGCCACATACATCACTATGTACTATTCCCAATAAGTCGGACGCCCTTTCACAACTCTTTGCAAAAGGTGTCTTGGTCATTTTGCCGAGTAGGCAGGATTCACTTGTCTCAAACGACTCCACGTCGAATGAAGTTAGGAGTCCATCATCATGGAGCTTCTTCATGCGTTTCCAACTTATATGACCAAGCCGACAATGCCAAAAGTAAGTCATATTTAGATCATTTGGTTTTAACCTTTTCACATTTATATTATAGACAGATTCACCATCAAGATTCAAAATAAATAACCCGTCCTAGACGGGTGCAAAGCCGTGAAACATATCATTCAAATATAAAGAACAACCATTATTCCTAATATTCGACTCATAGCCTTCTCTCATCAAATATGAGGCAGAAATAATGTTTCAACTAAGCACTAGAACATAATAACAATTATTTAGCTCCATTAAGAATCCAGAAGGTAAATGAAGTTGCATCGTGCCAACTTCCAACGCAATGACTCTCGCTTTGTTATTGACTCGAATGTCAACCTCGCCTCTTGCCACGCTCCTAGTTCTTACCAGTCCCTGCAACGAGTTGCAGATGTGAATGACTAATCCGATAATATACCCAAGAACTACCAGGTGCATCAGCAAGATAAATGTCTATAACATTGCAAACAAGCGTACCTGAGTCGGAAGCCACACCTCCACTCTTGGCTTTGTCAGCCAGATACTTGCTGCAATTCCTCTTCTAGTGGCCATCCGCCTTGCAATAGAAGCAAGTGGATCCGGCTGCAGGAGATGGCTTAGTCCCTGAGGAAGCGCTTTGGACCAGGTCCTTAGCCTGACCTCCCGACTTTGCCTTCTTCTTAGTCCAAGAACTCTTCTTGAACTTAGCCTTATTTTGCACCATCAACACTTGATTGGCACCTTTCTTGAGATCTGCCTCAGCCTGCTTGAGCATCTCATGTAATTCAGTGAGCTTCTTATCCATACCATGCGTGTGGTAGTTCGATATGAACTGACCATATGCACTAGGAAGAGAGTTCAGAATTATGTCTGTAGCAAACTCTTCGCTAATGGGGTAGCCAAGCCTTTCCAGAGACTGCATGTAACCAACCATCTTGATCACATACTGACTCAGTGGATCGCCATCCTTAAGCTTGCAGCTCAACAAAGCCTGAGAGACTTGATACCTCTCAGTCTTTGCCTGAGCCTGGAACATACTTTTGAGGCTTTCGATCATATCGTAGGCCTCAACATTCTCGAACTGCTACTGCAAGTCCGGTTCCATGTGAGCAAGCATAACACAGCTAATCTCCGTAGACTCATCACATGTCCTACGGTAGGCATTGGTGGCTGCAACACTCGCATTCTCATTCGGCTCATCTGGAAGTGGGTTGTCTAGGACATGGTCCCTCTTTTCTTGCTTGAGAAAAATTCTCAGATTACGATACCAGTTGGTGAAATTAGTTCCATTTAGCTTATCTTTCTCTAAGATGGTTCTCAAAGAAAAACTGGAAATCTGAGGGAGACTGCTAGGTGCCATTGATCTACAACAGAAGAATACGCAAAACACTTAAGACATGTATCCATAAAAGAGCAAACATGTTAAAAACTTTAATACTTATGATCCCACTAGAATCAACATCCCTCCAATGGTTACTTAGTGATTTAGGACCCTAAATAAGCAAGTCGACTAGTGAGCTTTAGCATCACCGCTATCCATCAAATGATCTAGGTAGACAACTCCTTGTCAATCGTATCTCATAGACTCCTGTTAGATGGGTGGCATCACATGCCCCGGCTAACATCCGACCTTTCCCTGAGTCCCACAACCGTTGTGATAGACCCGTCTAGATTACCAAGTGCTTCCGCTGTAAGAGTCCGACTCGAACCCACCTAGTCGGAATGAATTGATAGCACCTTAATTTTATGACTATTCTTGTAGAGAGTTGTTGGGCCTCCAAGTGTGGTTTGTAGAACATCACAAGTTTTCCCTTAAGTGGATCACCCAAGGTTTATCGAACTCAGGGAGGAAGTGGTCAAAGGTATTCCCTCTCAAGCTACCCTGCAATCCAGATACAAGAAGTCTCTTGTGTCCCCAACACACCCAATACACTTGTCAGGTGTATAGGTGCACTAGTTCGGCGAAGAGATAGTGAAATACAAGTGGTATGGATAATTATAAGTGGTAACGGTGATAGAAAATAGCTTGATGGCGTGGAAAATACTAAAGGCAAACTGAAAAAAAGATGGAAGCAAGCAAGCATGTAACAGATCTAGTTGTAAACGGTGTTTCAATGTTTAGGAACAAGGCCTAGGGATCATACTTTCACTAGTGAACACTCTCATATAAATATCTTCTCTTTATGATACTACTCCGAACTACTCTCCGGTTGGACACTCTAATCCATGGTAGGGCTATAACAGCACACCTCAAAGTAAGCCTTTCCCATCTAGATAACCCCACACTGTCACCTTGAGCTCTAGATAGGTCCAACAAACACCACAATTTCATAAAGACATCCAACTCCAAATATAACTCATAACAAGTATTTGTAATCTCTAGCCTAAGTGCCACCATGGTGTGCACGCTGTCACTTTCACACACATGGGGAGAGCAGAGATCTATTAAAGCACTTGAGTAGCAAGGTAGATCTACTTGATTACAAAGCTCATGATCACAATATGACCATGCATAGAGAGAGATATGAACACATAGCTACCGGTAGAACCCGTAGCCTCGAGGAAGAACTACTCCCTCCTCATCATGGGAATCAGAAATGGTGACGGAGATGGCGGTGGAGATCGATGGAGATGGCTCCGGGGGCACTTCCCCGTCCCGGCAGGGTGCCGGAATAGAGACTTTCTGTCCCCCGACTCTCCCCTTTGGTGGTGGCGGCGCTGCGGAACTTTTCGTGGCTGGAGGCAGGACGATCTAGGGTTTTGGTATCGGGAGGCTCTTATAGGCGAAGGAGGCAAGGTCGGTGGCCGGCTAGGGGGCCCACACAATGCCCTGGCGCGGCCTGGGGGTACCCGCGCCTGGGGGGTGTGTGTGTGTGGCCAGGCCCTGGCACTCCTCCATCTCGTATTATGGCTCCGTGAGTCTTCCGGTAAAATAGGAACTTTGGCTTTTGTCCCGTCCAATTCCGATAATATTGATTTTCTGACTTTCCTGGAACCAAAAATAGCAGAAAACAGGCAACTGGTACTATGGCATCTTGTTAATAGGTTAGTCCAAGAAATCATATGAAAAGTACTCCAAAGTATGGATAAAACATAAGAAAGTAGATAAAACCAAGCATGGAACATCAAAAATTATAGATACATTTGCAATGTATCAACATCCCCAAGCTTAACTCCTGCTCGTCCTCGAGTAGGTAAGTGATAAAAAGAAAGAATAATTTTTGAGGTGACACGCACCATCATAAACTTGATCAAAGTATTTGTAAAACAGTCAAAGCTGGGATCATAGTACTTCAATCATAACATGAAAGATAAAGTTCTAGCAATAAGACAAAGAAACTATGATGCAACATGAAAAGGCACAAACAAAAGATTCATGAATAACAATGCTTTGTAAGACGTTTGTTTGTTTCACATAAAGAAAACATAGCATAATAGTATTCAACTTGTCCCTCATAGAGTAGCAAATATAAATGCATAGGACACCTTCAAAGTTCATAAGAGTGACTAGATACAAATAGTTTAAAACAAGCAATATCAAGGTATGCATCAATCAACTAGTCTTGGGACAATGCACATAGAACTAAGAATGGCCACTATGCTCTCAAAGTAGGTGCATAAAGGTAGAAGGTGGAGAATCAATATAATGGTGGAAGAAAGGCCTTCATAAAAGGAAGTAGGGATTCAAGTCTCATAAAGATCTTCCAAAAATTATGGTACTTATAAATTTCATCTCTCATTGCCCCTATCATTAGCATCTTGAAGTGATTAAGGTTAAAGTGAACAAACTATGGTGTACATGCTTGATGAAGTCTAAGTTAGAAATCTCATGTCCCTTGAATACGAGGGACGCTCCTCATGCTACTCAAGTTTAGTCACCGGTAAGTTCTTGTCATCGTAAGTTCATGTGTATCATAGAGAACCGCCAACGGGGTACCCCTTGCCCAATCATACGGAAGAATCCCCATATCAAAATGACAAGGAAAGCAAACAACGAGCATCTCAGCAATCTTCTTATTTACCATGGGAATATGGTGCTTTTTTATCTCTTTCCTCTTTTCATAATGTCTTTTTTTCTCTTTTTTTCTCAATATAGGACTCTTTTTTTATAAGAAGAATGCTTCATAGACAGCTCATTATGGTTACGCTGCAGGTTTCCACCATGTCAGCATGGATTACACCAGCGGCCCAGGCGTTTCTCTAACACATATACATAAATCCATGGACTTACAAGCTCCCCTTTCATTTCACACCGTCGACATCCATAGACAAAAGAGCATGATATCCAATAGGTACAAAGTACCAGTGCAATGTTGAAAGTGTTCCCCATGACAACATGGTTTTGCTAATTCCCAACAAATAAGTGCAAGCATATACAACATAGACGACACAATGGTTCAAGTTTATTAAGGGCAAGAAAAGTAAAGTGTGCCATTAAGTTCGTGAGAGCTTTAATCACTAGTTTCTCATAACAAGTTTAATTTAGAAGGTAGATAAAAACATGAATATACTTGGAATAGCATAAGCTAATAGGTAGGTATGGTGGACTCTTTGAAATAACTTGGTTTTAGGAGTTGGATGCATGAGTGGAACTCATACTTGGTTGCGGAGGCTAGCAAAATACTGGGAGCGACCAACTAAGAGAGCAATACTGGCCATAATCATGCAGAGCGACAAAACATCATTGATCAAAGCATAAAGTGATACTACAAGTTGAAAACTAAAGGATCATAAAGGCTTATGGTGACTTGGGATAGTCATAACATGGTGTGAGCATGCGCCAAGTCGACCCAAATAAAGCATCAAAGGAGAATACCACAATACTATGCTTTAATATGCTAAAAGAACGCATGATTCATCCAAGGCACATTAAGCAATCTCAATTATTTATAACAAGTCATGCTACAGCAAAGAATACTAAGCATAAAGCCAAAACAATATCAAGCATGGCATGCAAAGCATAGGCCACAGTCAAAAACGAGCTCTTTTTACCACATAAGTATGAACTTTCCTACTCTATTCCAAACCAAACCAAACTATTAGCAAACCAATGTATGAAAGAGCTGGTCCAACCAATTTATTCAGCAAACTAAGCAAACCAAGGAAACGAAAAACCAAAACAAAAACGAAAAAGAAGACGCTCCAAGAACAACACAACTGTGCATGAAACAATAAAAATGAAGCGTTTGAAAGACACCTGAGATTTTTATTGATGAAGAAGGGGATGCCTTGGGCATCCCCAAGCTTTGACGCTTGTACTTCTTGGATATTTCTTGGGGTGACATGCGTGGCATCCCCAAGCTTGAGCTTTAGTCCATCCTTCATCTCATTACTCATTCCTTCCACACACCTGAAATTTTTTCTTCATACAAAACTTCACACAATCTTTATTAGTAACATTAGTGCAGTCAAGATAATAAGTTTTTAGGTTCAGTTTCAACACCAATAAAATTTCCATTAAAACACAAGCTACTGTAGCACTTCCCTCAAAAAGCTCAATTCCCCAAAAGAACTCAAAAAGGAACCAACAAGAAGCAAATGCAGAAAATGGCAGAAATCTGTCAAAACAGACCAGCAGGTAAAGACGAATTATTTCAAAGAACTTCTGTTGCTCAAATAAAAAAGTGTTGAACTAACAAAAGTTATAAAACAACCTGGGTCATAAGCACAAAAATTCACGCCTCAAAAGGACGTACAGATATTTTACATGAATTTTTATGGTGAAGCACAGAAATCTGTTTCGGGATAGCAACTTTCCCAATCATTAGTTCTCTATCATTAGAGGTTACTATTGACACAAAAAGCAAATAAAAAGGATAAGGAGCGGTTATTACTGAAGTAATAACTTCCAAGACTCATCTAAAACTTTTTGGTTATCTCCCAATAAGTACTTTTCTTTAACGCCTTTAAGTTAGGCATGATAGTTTGAGAAGATGCTCACATAAGAAATATAAATTGAAGTAAAAGAGAGCATCAAGAAGCAAATTCAAAGCACATTTAAGTCTAACCCACTTCCTATGCATAGGAATCTTGTAAAGAAACAAGTCATGAAAGCACAAAGAAACAAGCATAGTAAAACAAAACAAGTGCAACTTCAAGACTTTCAACATAAAGAGGGGAAACTTAATATTATTGAGATGCATAAAACCATGTTTCCCTCTCTCATAATAACTTTCAGTAGCAACATGAATAAAATTAACAATATAACAATCACATGAAACATTCTTATCATGAGCCACATGCATAAAAGAATTAATACTCCCCACATAAACATAGTCATTCTTATTAATTGTAGTAGGAGCAAATTCAACAAAATAGCTATCATTATTATTCTCATCACCATAATCATCAAATATAGGAGATATATTGTAGTCATAATTAATTTTCTCCTCAATTGTAGGTGGACTGAAAATATCACATTCATCATTGTAATCATCATATATTGGAGGCATAGTATCATCAAAGTAAATTTTCTCCTCTAAAGATGGGGACTAAAAAGATCATTTTCATCAAAACTAGCTTCCCCAAGCTTAGACTTTTCCATAGCATTAGCAATAATGGTGTCCAAAGAATTCATACTAACAACATTGCTATTAGCATGCAAATAAAGTTCCATAGGTTTTTTAATTTTCTCTTCAAACACTTCATGTCCTAACTCAAGATAAAGACTATAAAGCTCTATAATTTTGTTGTTGTTTTCCATTAAGCCTAACTAGTGAAAACAAGAAACAAAAAGACAACATTGCAGAATCTAAAGGAAATAACTTCAAGCACTCACACCGGAGGATGTGAGTACCTTTTACCTTACCTCCCCGACAACGGTGCCAGAAAATAGGCGTTTGCTGTGGGAGGTTCTTCTTCTTTAATCCTCCGGTGTGAATACCTTTTACCTTACCTCCCCGGCAACGGCGCCAGAAAATAGCTTGATGTCTACGCACTTCTATTCTTGTAGACAGTTGTTGGGCCTCCAAGTGCAGAGGTTTGTAGAACAGCAACAAGTTTTTCCTTAAGTGGATCACTCAAGGTTTATCAAACTCAGGGAGGAAGTGGTCAAAGGTATTCCCTCTCAAGCAACCCTACACTCAAGATACAAGAAGTCTCTTGTGTCCCCAACACACCCAATACACTTGTCAGGTGTATAGGTGCACTAGTTCGGCGAAGAGATAGTGAAATACAAGTGGTATGGATAATTATAAGTGGTAACGGTGATAGAAAATAGCTTGATGGCGTGGAAAATACTAAAGGCAAACTGAAAAAAAGATGGAAGCAAGCAAGCATGTAACAGATCTAGTTGTAAACGGTGTTTCAATGTTTAGGAACAAGGCCTAGGGATCATACTTTCACTAGTGAACACTCTCATATAAATATCTTCTCTTTATGATACTACTCCGAACTACTCTCCGGTTGGACACTCTAATCCATGGTAGGGCTATAACAGCACACCTCAAAGTAAGCCTTTCCCATCTAGATAACCCCACACTGTCACCTTGAGCTCTAGATAGGTCCAACAAACACCACAATTTCATAAAGACATCCAACTCCAAATATAACTCATAACAAGTATTTGTAATCTCTAGCCTAAGTGCCACCATGGTGTGCACGCTGTCACTTTCACACACATGGGGAGAGCAGAGATCTATTAAAGCACTTGAGTAGCAAGGTAGATCTACTTGATTACAAAGCTCATGATCACAATATGACCATGCATAGAGAGAGATATGAACACATAGCTACCGGTAGAACCCGTAGCCTCGAGGAAGAACTACTCCCTCCTCATCATGGGAATCAGAAATGGTGACGGAGATGGCGGTGGAGATCGATGGAGATGGCTCCGGGGGCACTTCCCCGTCCCGGCAGGGTGCCGGAATAGAGACTTTCTGTCCCCCGACTCTCCCCTTTGGTGGCGGCGGCGCTGCGGAACTTTTCGTGGCTGGAGGCAGGACGATCTAGGGTTTTGGTATCGGGAGGCTCTTATAGGCGAAGGAGGCAAGGTCGGTGGCCGGCTAGGGGGCCCACACAATGCCCTGGCGCGGCCTGGGGGTACCCGCGCCTGGGGGGTGTGTGTGTGTGGCCAGGCCCTGGCACTCCTCCATCTCGTATTATGGCTCCGTGAGTCTTCCGGTAAAATAGGAACTTTGGCTTTTGTCCCGTCCAATTCCGATAATATTGATTTTCTGACTTTCCTGGAACCAAAAATAGCAGAAAACAGGCAACTGGTACTATGGCATCTTGTTAATAGGTTAGTCCAAGAAATCATATGAAAAGTACTCCAAAGTATGGATAAAACATAAGAAAGTAGATAAAACCAAGCATGGAACATCAAAAATTATAGATACATTTGCAATGTATCAGCCACTACCAAAAATGTCCGACTTGTGATGGTGCAGCACTAGCGGGGAAACCGACTAGACTTTCTTTGAGGGATTACTTTCTACCAACTATCTAACAGAGGTAAAACAGAGATATAACAATAACACAAAATAAAGCAATTATAATGTGAAATGGTATGGCTCTCTTCATGGTGATCTCCATCTCCACAAAGCTTGTAATTCGACTCGTGTCAACTCTTGTCACATGCCGCCTTACACCATGTAGCCGACTTGTACATCGACTTGCATGCCATCCGTGTTCTCCAAACAGCTACAATAGCTAGTAATTTGAATTACATAGAGAGTCCGACACGCAAGTCGTTATACAATAAAATGATAGCACCTAGGCTCCAGCCGGCTGACAAAAACCGTGATACGCAGATCACGTATGGATTACACACATCACATGCACATAAGCCATACCACTCACAACATCATCCTGCAAAAACAAGTTATGCATATATATATGCTATCTACCGGCGTTGTGGAACTCGCAATGACATCTAAGGCGCTACGACAGGGCGAAGCCGGTGGTCCCGGACATGGATTTTTTTCATCGGATAAAACAATTTTATCCAAATCCGATCCGAACTCCGATTCAACCATACTCTTTGATCTTCGATCACCGCATCCGGATTTACGTGTCACAGTCTACCCCGATGGCGGAAGCCGACTGGTAGGGGTATGTCGTTCCACGACCTTAGCAGTTAGATCACAGAAACCAGATCATCCATTCCCCCGAGTACAACTGATCCAATCAACTTCGTACGAAACCGATCTATCTCATAGATCGACCACCAAAACTACAATTAGATCCAATCTAACGCTAACCGCATATCACATATGCACGATATCGAGCCTAAAACCAGAAGCTAACGCTCCGATACCACACTAGACATGCATGTGCGGATTGTTGATGAAGCGGGTCATTTGATGTCGTGCCGAACGATCCCTGTACAGCACATCCAGATCCCCACGGACCTCCTTGTCTCCAGCGCAGCACGTGCAACGCCTCTACCGATATCCACACATACAGGAAGGAGCTCTAGGCAGAGGACTGCTAGATCCTATCTAGCCCGAAATGGGAGTGGAGAAAGTGTCGGCTAGGTCAGGGACAATCCCTTTTCACTCCACTTATATACACTCCTAGCTGGGCTCAATGCTTGAGGCCCATCTAGGCGGTACCCCAATCTCCACATGGATCGAATCCACATGGGCTCCTTACCCTTAAGTGTGTGACCCTGTAGGTTTACGTACGCCTGGACACAACACAAGTCACCACTCCGAGTCGATAGTTGGTAGCGGCCTCTAGCAAGACGTGCAAACTCCCAAGCGTTGTAAAGTCAGAAGACAAACCTTTCCCAATGTGACTTTCATCCAAGTCCCTTTGCCTCACGATATATCTTGTCAAGCTATAGGCGAGTTGTTGCCATCCTTTTAATAAATCGACTCTCCCTTCTCGTTCTGTGATATACGATTCACTGGACTAACACTTAGTCCTACTCCTTGGTTAACACTTAACCAAGTTGCGCATGGCCATGCTTCCGAATCATATCACACGAGAGGGCCTAGAGAATATCTCTCCATTACAGAGGAGAAAATTCCATCTTGGTAATCCACGTCACGCAACTTGCTTCACAACCAACCCGAACCCTACCTTTATAACTGCCCATTTACGGAACAGCGTTTGATAGAACCTAAGCTGGCGATCCACAACTCGGATCATGCGATCACCTCAGATCGAAGGATTCCATTGCTTGAGAATACAAATGACGACACGCTCGTTGTATCTCAACTGTGGGCCAGTCCGATTCGCTAAACTCTTTAGCCGAATCAGTGTAAGTCAGAGTAGCATCTCCATGCCCATGACAAGTGGAACCGAGTCATCAGCTGACTTTCACATTAGTCTAAGTTGTGTGTCCAGCACAACCTCAACGACCAAGGACAACTAGTATGAACAACATGAATATGTAGTTCCACAATCGAATCACATATTCAATGATACATATCAGTGGTTCATACATGTACAACTTTATTACTTTATGAATACATTGGAAATAACGTCATACATGATTGCCTCTATGGCATATTCCCAACAGATCAAGTCGCAGGTCCTACCGGACTTCCTCGTCCACTAGATGGAGAATCAGCCCCCGACACACCAGACATGTCCACCCTCTGGACCATGAATTTCGATGGATCCAAGCGCAAAGAAGGAGATGGCATCGACATCTTCCTGACATATCCTCGGGTGATAAAATGCGGTACATCCTACAGATGAAGTTCCACGCATCCAACAATGAGGCGGAGTACGAGGCGCTGATCCATGGGATGCGGATGGCCAAGGCCTGTGGCGCTACACAGATCATCATATATGGCGACTCCAACCTCGTGGTCTAGCAAACCATGAACATGTGCGATGCTCTGAGTGACAACATGGTTGCGTACCGCGACCTCTACAACACACTCGAAGGGGACTTCGATGGCTGCGAGTGATGCATGTAAATTGCATACATGAACTTTGTAGTTTGTTAACATGTTTTCCCACATATTTGCATCATATATAATGTTATATACCTGCTTTATTGATTTTTGGGGGTTTACCAATGATCCCCTTTATTTTGGTTATAACCCTGCAAGGCAGAAAAACCCTGTTTTCAATTTGATGTTTTAGGACCTAAACAAAGTCAAATGGACCTGTACTTTTGGAAAGGCCAATATTTTCCACGAGAAGCATCTGGAGCACTGGAATCTCACCAGGAGGGCCTGGAGGCCCAAAAGTGTCCAGGTGGCGCACCCAGGCCTGGTGGGCACGCCACCCACGGTATTTCCCTCCTCGACCGTCCTATCGCCTTGATTCTTTCTCCCACGAAGTTCTCTTGACCTAAAAACCCCTATATAAGGACCCCCCCGTGGATTCCTTAGAGAGAGAGACACCTGAGATGAAAACACCACCAAACAGAGTCAGATCCAGTGAAATTGGAGGGAAAATTCCGCCGGAGCCACCTCTAGGGAGATCTCCACCCTCTCCAACATCTCTAGCTTCATCACCATGATGAAGAGGGAGTAGTCCACCTCCAGCTATGGGTTTGTGGTAGTAGCTTGATCTATTTCTCTCTTGTTCTTCATAGATCTAGTACCATATGAGCTGCCCAACTTGATTATGGTCATATTTGTAATTCCTATGTGGCGGATCTTTGTTCTATGATTTGATATTTGAGATTGGAATCTATTTTGTATAAGATGTTTTAATAGATGCATATCATGCACCCCATTCTTGTTTTGATCCAACTTGTATGGAAGAACTTATTTGGGGAGACGTGTGTGTTAGATGGAGTAGCATAGGGGTGGAGATTGAGTTTTGACATTATATTCAAGATCTACTTTGGTTTTTACCTTTCTTTTGCTGCCTCGCTAGGGGTAGAGTGAAATCATGTGCTACAATTATCATGTGATAGTGTGATGACCTTATTAAATCAAGGTAGCATATTTTGTATTTCAAACATCATATAATATTGCTTAAAGCTATACTCGGATTTGTTCTTAAATCAAGATTGCATGGAGGTTTTCCTTTCTTGAGGAGTATAAGAGAGAGATGTATTCCATCTCAATATTAGAATGTGATGCCCATATTAATTCCTTTTATCAAGCACTTATAGAATTTCCATGAATCTTTATCATTGATGAATTGTTCTGTGATCACTACAACTTAAAAAGAGAGTAGAAAAGTGAACCCATGAACCCCGGTCTAATTTTTATCATAAGAAACACCTTTCCTTTGCATCTACTATCCTTTACATTTTCTGCAATTTATTATTTCGAAAATACAAAAAATACTTTCTCTACTTGCAATCACTCATAAAAACCCCCAAACAACTTTACTTTACTTTACTCCATATCATCTAGTTTGCATTAGTTTACTTTACTTTACTTTGTTTTATATTTTCTTTCATATTACTAATACGAAACCTTGTCCTTGACAATGACTTGGTGGAGTTGGGGACAAAAGACAAATTATTCTACTTTACTGGTTGCTTGAAGAGGAGAAGACAAACATCCTTCTACAACCAATTCCCTAAGAGTTCGATATAAACCCTCGAGTCACCCTTGTGGGGAAAAGAAGCTTGCTACAACACTCTGCACTTGGAGTCCCAATGAAAAGTGGCAGCATTTTTTGCCATCAATGAGCTGCGACATGTAGGTCGTGAAAGCAACGAGGAGGCGGATATGCTCGCCAACATATGTTCCACCTGTGCGCCAGTACCACCAGGCGTGTTCCTGGAGAAAATCTGTGAGAGGTCCATCAAGGTGAAACCTGTTGCCAGAGCATCAGAAGCAACACCGCACTCGGGGGCTGCGCCACCTGAAGAAGATGCGGCGCCCGCCAGTGTAGACCCCCCCACTCGAAGGCGCTATGGAGGTCATGCTCATCGAGCCATCATGGACACATCCGTACATTACGTACTTGCTCACCAAAAGGCTGCCAGACCACCGGATGGACGCGCGACACATCACTCGATGCTCCAAAGCCTTCACCATAATCAATGGTGAGATGTACAAGCGTAGCATCACGGGCGTCCTCCAACGATGTGTCACCAACGACGACAACAAGGGTATCCTCCTAGAGATACACGAGGGGACCTATGGACATCACGCCGGCAGTCGCGCTCTTGTCGCCAAAGCTCTACGAGCTGGCTTCTATTGGCCAACCGCGATGCGCGATGCCAAGTACATCATCAGGAGGTGCAACGCCTGTCAGAGATTCGCGGACAAACTGCACGCACTAGGCACATAACTTAGACGAATACTCATGGCCTGGCCCTTTACGCAATGGGTACTCAACATGGTCTGCAAGATGCAGAAATCGTCGCCTGGAGGCTACGTCTTCCTCCTCGTGGTTGTCGACAAATTCACCAAATGGATCAAAGCCATGCCAGTCACCAGGAAAACTAGCGCTACCGCCGTCAAGTTTTTCAAGTCAACCGTCTTCAGATTCGGGGTGCCACATAGCATCATCACTGACAACGGGACAAACTTCACCTCGAACGAGTTTCGGGATTTCTGCGAAAACCTTAGCATCAACATCAGCTACACCTCTGTGGCACACCCTTAGACCAACGGTCAAGTTGAGAAGGCCAACAACCTAGTCGGCAATGGCATCAAGAATCGCCTCCTTTGGCCTCTTGAACAAGCAGCAGGACGTTGGGCAGAAGAACTACCCTCCGTACTATGGAGTCTCTGGACAACCCCGAACAGTGCCACTAGATAGACACCTTTCTGCATGGTGCACGGTGCGAAGGTGGTCCTACTAGAAAAAGTGCGCTATAAGGCCCAACGGGTCGTCGCTTACAGCGAGGCTGAATCTATGGCCGCACTCGACGACTCCGTCGACCTGCTCGACGAGGTGCACGAAATCGTCGCGGAGCGGTCAACTGTGTATCAGCAGAGCCTCCGCAACTACCACAGCTAACAGCTACGACCAATGTCCTTCGTCGAAAGAGACCTTGTCCTGCGACTCAAGTAGAAGGGACACCTCAAGTTCGAATCTCCATGGGAAGGACCCTACGTGGTCACCGAAGTGATCCCAACTGGCGCCTATCACCTCAAGGACTTAGAAACTGGAGTCGCATACTCCAACCCGTGGAACGTCGTGCAGCTATGGCGTTTCTACCCTTAGATGTTTTTTCTTTACAATAAGGCTATTCAGCCAGCTACTTAGCCACACAATGTACCTCATGCTATTCTGCAATAAATAAAAGCTAAGTGCCTCAACCTTGTGTCTTTTATGATTTACTATTTATGCATCTCACACTCGGGGTTGTGCCTCCCTAACAACCCCGTCAAACAAAATAATCCATCATAGCAATGACCCGAGTAGCTGATTCTGCTTACCATCGAACCCTTGAAAAAATCTAGCCCAGTTGTAGCACAACTGATAGGCTGGCAAGGTGCTGAGATTTGGGAGCATCAGGCTAACAAAAAGGCATTAGATAAACTACACTCGAAGCATATACAAAAGATGTCAAGCTTATGATCATTACAAAGGCCATACAACGGCCAACCGAAACTGTACGACCTTTACAACACCTATACGTTTTGTGTAGGCTAACAAACTGCTCTACTGGCGCTGAAGAAGTACATTGGTGCGTTCGTCGAACAAGTTCACAATATTCTTCGATGGCCGGGCGACGACTCGATAATGCAAAACCATGTTCCACGCCATTTCTGCCGGAGGGCTGGCAGTCCTTCTGTGACGACATCCAAGTCCACATCCGGATGTTGCATATGCACAAGTGTAAGTGCAACTTTGGCACCTGCGACAAGTTGCTGGTGCATGCACTCGCGGGCGAAACTTCTGTAGCAGCGACAATAGAGTCGCAGGAACTACGTCTAGCGGATACATCGCCCTGAAGATATGCCTAAAGGATGATCGCGCCATCTTCAAGAAATGCAGCACCTGCGAGATATGATCCTGCAGAGTCGCCAACACGATTTCTCGATATCGATCGGTCCAGAAGAAACCTCCAACTTCTAGCTTCGCCCGAGTTAGGCAATTAAGTCGAATGCTGATTCGGTCCCTCTCTTCCTGCGGAATGAGATTAACAACTGCACATGCAAAACAATATACATCAGTCAAAACCATGGCGAGCACAAAACAACATATGATAGTCGAATGATTCTCACATCATAGATTTTCATTGATTTGAGCAACTTCGCCAAGGAGATACTTCTCCCGATCGATGGCTTTCCCTGCCTTCGATTTCCACACGTCGGTGTTACCATGGATGATCAACTTGTCCCGCTCCAACTGCTTCACGCGGTCACGCAGGCGGGACACAAGCGACAACTCTTCCACTCTAGATGGTGGAGAGACCAAGGGCGTGGCCACATATGGCATATCCTGCACGCCACTCGAAGACCCCTAACCAATCAAAAATTCGAAGTGTAAGAGCCCTTGAACATGGAATTCACGTCCAAAAGAAGCAAACATAAGACTCATACATCGATCTTAAAGCAAGTTCTAATAGGGGCACCCACACAAAAGTACTCCAGGACAAGTCAATGTCCTAACATCATTACACATCAAACAGAAAAACAGCTAGGCCTACGCATCAACACCCGCATGCCTCACGGACTCAGTGGCAGCCTCCGACGTTGTGGTCTGTGCAACAGCAGTCCCCGACGCTATGTCCTTTGCCACTATCAGTCGCTTCTGCTCCACGGAGTACTTCACGAGTGTCTCTATAAGCTAGGGCCCGTACTTATGACAATAAGCAGCAAAAGCAGCAAACACTACCTCTTCATGATCCTGCTCATGTCGAGATCAGCACCGCAGGCTTGCACCATCGCCAAGCCGAGAGACGCGCCTGCTCCTATGCACCTGCTTGTAATCCGCCGGTACGCCCCCGACAAAGGATTCCACAAGGCCGCCCACGTCCTCAATAGCCTTGGCCTTTGGCATTATCTTCTCCCAAAGACAACAAAACGTGGCTTCAGACTTTTCGAGACCATTGACAGCGGAGGCGCTACGGTCTTCGACCGCAGCTACGGGCCCTGCCAGGAAATCCTCACAGTATAGCAACTGATGATCGAAGTCGACACCGACAGCATCTACAAAATCATGATAGTCTCACGACCAAATATAAGAAGTAGAATCAGAAAACCCACCGGAGAGAGCCTAGGCAGCAGAAAGGAGTTGTTCTACGAACCCCTTCTCTGTGTCAGCCGCTGCTGCCACCAAGCCCTCCTCGCACTTCTTCGAATCCCTCATGAAGCGCTTGAGGGCATCAACTGCTTCTTTCCTCTTTGTCTCTGCCGCACTGAGGATATTTTCAAGAGAGCTTAGTCGACAAAGATTCTCATTATTCTCCTCTGACATCAGAAGACAGAACAATCAGTCATTGTTCCCATTGCCATATGGACAAATTGAAGAGAGCATAAACTCACTCTACAGTTGCTGGTGGTCTGTTTCCAGTCGGACGTGCTCCTTGCCGAGGCAGATCAGGCTCTAAAGAAAGGGCTACAGTGACACTACATGTCAAACAATAAGAAAAAGCCACGAGAGCTCCCTATTATGACTATATGAATACTTACATGTTCACTCGAAGACTCCAAAATTTCTTTTGTGGTCATCCGGGTCAGAACCTTGTGTTCCCCTAATTTGGAGGAACTCGAGGAGCTCACACCGGAGTTGGCCACCATCTTCGGGGAAGGCACGAGTTGTTCAATGGCCTTCCCCTGGAGTCTACGACTCCCTCGTTGTCTAGCTCGCGAACGGTGTCTGACGAGCATGATGTCGAGACACTTCAGTACAAGACAAAGAAAATAAGCAAAAGGGGGAGTAATGCAAAGAACAACCAGAGAAACATCGCCAGAATAAGGGTAACAAGAACTCACCCATCAAAATTGTCAAGATCAAAAGGCTCATCCTGCCTCTGCTTCTTCAGCGGAGGCAGACACACGCTGTGGACATGCACAACAGGAATCAGCTCGGCGGTGCCCTCCTCACGAGCAAGATCTTTCAGCGTCCCGAGGGTGGAGGCATCAGACTCCCCGCTCCTCTCCCGCTTCCACGACTCTGACTCACTGGACTCGGGGGATCCCCGCGTCTCAACTACAGGCGCAGTCGAATCTTACTCGTATTCCTCTATATCTTTGAGAGGAATGGCGCCTTCTGGCTATGGAGGCACAGAGGGCGCAACTTTCCAATCCTACAAAAGCAGGGACAATGCCATCAGTTAACTACTCGAATCATCCTGCGGACAAAAGGAAACATACAACAATAAAGATTACCTCTGGAGGAGTGAAAGAAGCATGAAAAGGAAGGGTGCTCGATTCTATGGGCAGAACTTCCTTCATGGTGATCTTGGCCAAGGATATGATTTTCTTCTCAAGCTCCATCGAAGACATGTCCTCCGTGTAGACGCGAGTGGGCAGAACAACAACCGCACGAAGCCCAAAACTATCGACCACCTGATGGTCATCGCGAATCGGTGGGTGGACGGAGAAGACTCGATCAATAACAACCGCGTCCGGTCAAACGACGAGGATGACCTCAGCCACAGACGTGACCACCGAGGAAAGTGTTAGCTGCGCAGTTACGAGGACCGTGAGGAGGTCGACATGGTCGCGGCTAGTACATCGACAAACGTGATGAGAGTAACCGCAACAGCGGGTACCGTAGCAGTAGCTACCGCAGCAGCAAGAAACCTATGCAAGTGTGGCAACGCCGCACTCGCGACAATGCACCTAGAACATCCATCCAGGAGAGGTTGTCTGGACCCTGCAACGTCTACTTCTACATCGACAAACATGATGACAAGAAGAAGTCCAACCACCTACTCAAGGACTGTCGCGAGTTCCTGAAGCTCTATGAGGGCTACGCCCAGCTACATCGCGATGCGATGACTCAGGGGTACAGAGCTGCCCTAGGATCCATAGCTCATGGGGCGCCACCACCACCACCTGGAGGACCCGCGCAGCCTGCGGCTGCGCCGGTACAGAACAATGGAGGCGAGCAATACCCGCGACCGCTCAGGAACATGGGCATGATCCAGAAGGGGCACCCCTCAAACAGGGTGCAGAAAACAATCACTCGCCAAGTCAATTTAGCAGTCAAAGACCCGCAATCAACCCCTGAGTACCTCAGTGGGTCAGAGAGCTGCATCACCTTCGACATGAGCGACCACCCGCGCTAGGTCCCCCACCCATGCCATTCTCCCCTGGTGCTCGAGGCGCAGATCGACGGATTCGAGATGAGTCGACTCTTCATGGACGGCGGCAGCAACATTAACCTCATGTTCGCTAGCACCCTACGAGCTATACGGATTCCCCTCTCTAGCTTGGAAGCATCCGAGACAACCTTCCACGACATTGTCCTAGGGAAAGGAGTATACCCCTGGGCAAAATCTGGCTGGATGTCATCTTCGGCATGCCTACAAATTTTTGGCGAGAACGCCTCGAGTTCGAGGTGGTCGACTGGCCCTCGCAGTACCACACTATCCTCGGACGTGTTGCATTCGCAAGGTTCATGGCAGTCCCGCACTATGCATACCTGCAGATGAAGATGCCAGGACCTAATGGCATTATTACCCTCAACGGAAGATTCACCAAATCAGATAGCTGTGACAGGGAATTCCACAGAATCTCCCAGTCCTTCGGCATGCAAGAAGAGCTAGCGAGTCTCAAGGAGTCGACAGAAAAAATTCTTCCTCTTGTGAGCAAGCAGGACGCACCGGATGAGTCCTTCGAGTCAACGGTGAATACCAAGGTAGTCTAGGTCGACCCGACGGACCCGACCAATACGGCCCTCATCGCCAACAACCTGAGTCCCACATAGAAACTCGCGCTCATCGAATTCCTCCATGAGCATTGAGAAAGATTCGTCTGGTGTCCTGCATACATGCCAGGAGTTCCCAGGGAGTTCGCCGAGCATGCACCAATTGTGTCTCCAGATGTAAGACCAGTCAAGTAGTCCATGCGTCGACTGTCAAAACCAAGATCCAAGGTAGTTTGCATGGAAGTCAGTGGACTCCTCGATGCCAATTTTATACATGAAATCAAGGAAAACACCTAGATAGCTAACCCCATGCTCATTCCCAAAAAGGACACGGATATCCTGCGGATGTGCGTGGACTTCACCTCCCACAACAAACACTGCTCGAAGGACCACTTCCATCACCACGGATTGGTCAGATAATCGACTCCACCATGGGATGTGAACGCCTCTGCTTTCTCGGCGCCTACTCAGGCTATCATCAGATCCGAATGAAGGAAGAGGACTAGGAGAAGACAACCTTCATCACGCCCTTTGGTGTTTACTGCTACACCACGACGCCCTTCGAGCTGAAGTACGCAGGAGCCACCTATCAACGGTGTATGTCGGCTAGCCTCAAGAGCCAGCTCGGTCGAAACATCCAGGTCTATGTCGATGACATAGTGGTCAAGACCAAGGAGGAATCTACACTCACCGAGGATCTCTGCGAGACCTTCGACAACCTCGACCCCTATCGAATCAAGCTGAATCTAAAGTGCGCCTTCGGCGTACCATCCGGGCAATTACTCGGGTACCTCATCTCTGCTAGCGGAATAGAGGCTAACCCAAAGAAGATAAGGGCTATACTAGTCATGGAGAAGCCGAAGAACGTCAAGGGCGTCCAGCAACTGGCTAGGCAAATCGCGACGCTCTGGGTGGCCTTGGAATTCTCGACCTTGAGAAGTTCTCTAGGGCGTTGCGCCTACAATGGCTTTGGCAGGAATGGACTGCGCCGTAAAAGCATTGGGTTGGTCTTGAAACTCCTAATGACGAAGAGGACATAATTCTTTTCAATAAAGCTACCACGGTTACCATTGGCGATGGCAAAAAAGCCAAGTTTTGGTCCTCATCATGGCTAAATGGACTATCTCCGAGAGCCATCGCTCCTCACATTTTCACAGCTTCTAAAAGAAAGAATGCCAGTATCCATGATGCATTGACAAACGACAGATGGATTGGGGACATCTCTGTGGAGAACTTCACGTCTGACCACATCGCCCAGTTCGTTAACCTTTGGGGTCTTCTCCAGGAAGTGGGCCTCACCCCGGGCACAGTAGGCACCATCTTATGGAATCTTTCGGCAAATGGTAGATACTCCACGGAGTCCTCTTACAGAGCTCAATTCGCTGGGGGCCCACGATGCTCCTTCGAGAAAGTTGTTTGGAAACTCTAGGCACCACCTAAATGCCGCTTCTTCGCGTGGCTTGCGGTCCAAACTGTGGACTTCACACCGCCTCGCCAAAAGAGGTTGGGATCATCAACCGGTATGTCCACTATGAAAATGCTTGCCTGAGACAGCTAGACACATCCTCTTTGAATGTCGCTTCTCCAGGAGAATATGGCAATTGGCTGCCGCATGGCTTTCTTGTCATCTTTGGTGCAAGATCTGGTGTCGGACCGAGACATTGTTCTCCAATACTGGCTTGCCATTTCCAAGGCCCTGACGGACGTCCCAGCTGGACTTAGATCGGCTATAAAACCCATTTCTTGGGAAATCTGGAAGGAAAGAAATGGCCGGGTTTTTAATAACAAGTCAGCGATGCCTTTGGTCTTAATGCAGAAAATCAAAGACGAGAGCAAGAACTGGATCATGGCAGGAGCAAAATGTTGAAAATAGAGCCAAAGAGAATTTCAGAATTTATCTAATGGGCCAACAGTCCAAAACTCACCAAATTTCAACACAAAACACCTAGCGGAGATTACCTCCTAAGGCTTTCTTTTCTTTTGTGCTCTTTTTCTTTTGACCTAGGCCACTTTATGCTTGTTTCTCCTTTACCAATATAAAAGGCAAAGTTTTTGCCTTATTTAAAAAAAATAAGTTGACGTTGCTCTGATTAAGATTACGCTTTCTATAAAAAATATGGTACAGTTTTGGAGCACTCTCGAATTGCATAAGTACCATCAAGCATCAAACGTACCACGCATCGATGAATGCCAAGTTTCTGGTTACTGAAATAAAACTGAAATGACAGCTAGTTAGCTATGTCAGTGTTAAATTATTGCATTTGTTATGGTCTGTTAACGCGGATCTCGTTGCCACTATGAAGCAAGTTCAGTTGTGTTAATCTAGCTAGTCCAGCTGTTACAAGCCTGGGTTGCACTGATTAAGATATGAAAGCAGCACGCCTAATTATTTCGGTAGTGTGTTCAAGCAAAAATATACCCATAGGCCACTCGCGTTGCAGCTAATATTGATAATGATAAGCATTGTTTCGTCTTGATAGCACAACGGGGTGGTGGCGCAGTTGGCTAGCGCGTAGGTCTCATAGCTGTGAGTGATCCTAAGGTCTAGAGTTCGAGCCTCTCTCACCCCAAAAACCTTTGTAGTGATGAAACGCTCTATGACAACCTGGGTCGTCATATCTCCACCTGATTAATCAGGTGAAGTGAGCATCTCTGAACTTGGTTGGCATTTTTATTGTCATGAATATTTTTGTACTCTCTCTGATCCATATTGCTGTTAATGTCTCCGTTTGTATTTTCGTTGCATTATTTCCGACTGTCCAATATATTACAACGGTGGTCACCCATTTTTGTTTCATTTTTTCTGCTGGCCTGATATCTTGCTCGTGCATCCGGTGTGTCCCAGCGGATCATCCGGTCAGGCTGATGTACCACGATGAGGTAAATCCACGACAGTCCAATATATTATCTGCAATTGTAGAGAACTCACGTGATTCCTGAAAGGAAATTGATGAGCCTCTCTCACCCCAAAAACCTTTGTAGTGATGAAACGCTCTATGACAACCTGGGTCGTCATATCTCCACCTGATTAATCAGGTGAAGTGAGCATCTCTGAACTTGGTTGGCATTTTTATTGTCATGAATATTTTTGTACTCTCTCTGATCCATATTGCTGTTAATGTCTCCGTTTGTATTTTCGTTGCATTATTTCCGACTGTCCAATATATTACAACGGTGGTCACCCATTTTTGTTTCATTTTTTCTGCTGGCCTGATATCTTGCTCGTGCATCCGGTGTGTCCCAGCGGATCATCCGGTCAGGCTGATGTACCACGATGAGGTAAATCCACGACAGTCCAATATATTATCTGCAATTGTAGAGAACTCACGTGATTCCTGAAAGGAAATTGATGAGCCTCTCTCACCCCAAAAACCTTTGTAGTGATGAAACGCTCTATGACAACCTGGGTCGTCATATCTCCACCTGATTAATCAGGTGAAGTGAGCATCTCTGAACTTGGTTGGCATTTTTATTGTCATGAATATTTTTGTACTCTCTCTGATCCATATTGCTGTTAATGTCTCCGTTTGTATTTTCGTTGCATTATTTCCGACTGTCCAATATATTACAACGGTGGTCACCCATTTTTGTTTCATTTTTTCTGCTGGCCTGATATCTTGCTCGTGCATCCGGTGTGTCCCAGCGGATCATCCGGTCAGGCTGATGTACCACGATGAGGTAAATCCACGACAGTCCAATATATTATCTGCAATTGTAGAGAACTCACGTGATTCCTGAAAGGAAATTGATGCACATCCCATTCGATTCCCGGGTTCGCTCGCTTAACGTCACGAGAGACCCACCACGCGCTGTCTTCCTTCCCCTTTCCTTATCCCCTCGCGTGAACGCCGCCGCCTCCTTTCCCACGCGGCAACGCTTCCTGCAGCGCCTCCTACGTGCAGCGGCCGCCGCCGAGCTCCGCCCTCCACCACCATCGCTTCTGGAGTAGGCCGCCGCCGAGCTCTGCCCTCCACCACGCGCCGCCACTGAGCTCCGCCCTCCGCCGCCGGAGTAGGCCACCGCCTCCCGCCGTCACGCGCCACCGCCGAGCTCCGCCCTCCGCCACGCGCCGCCACCGAGCTCCGCCCTCCGCCACGCGCCGCCACCGAGCTCTACCCTCCGCCACCACCGCGGCCGGAGTAGGCTGTCGAAGCCCACCCTCTGCCTCCATTCGCCTGGAACCTGCGCGCCGCTGCACCGATAGGGAGGCCACAATGGTGGTGCTCCCGTTTGTCACCGTAGATGAACTTCACCGCGGAGGTACTCCTGTGGGTGGAGCGGCCATGACTGCCATGGTCCGGGCGACAACAATGCTACATACGGCGTTCGGTGTTGCTATCACAGTTTAGCGCTGGCTACTTCAATTGGCCGGTGTCGCTACATTTGTGTCTGTCTTTGTCTTTTTGCTACGAGCGTTGCTACCTTACCATGTTTTTTTTGCTATGTACTCACATATTTTTTCTACTTTCTCACATTGTTTTTGCTATCATGTCTTCAGAGAGAGTCTGCGGCGATGTCCCCTTTTGCTACATTAGAAAAAAACATTTTGCTACGACTGTTTTGCGGGTTTGCTACAATAGCGTAGAGTTTTTGCTACACGGTTTCCAGCGAGGTCTACCGGCGAAAGTCTCCAGCGAGGTTAGATCTGCTACATTAGCACAAGTTTTTGCTATAAGGTCACCGGCGAACTCTCCGACGGGATCTAGTCTATGAGTTCTTTTTTCTAGACCGAATTGTTTTCTGCCACATGTAGCAAAAACAGGATTTTTAGCAAAAGCGGCACTTTTTGTAGCAAAAGCGAGATGAAGGGACAGGAAGCAGATCTGATCATCCATCTGCCTCGATTGGACGACTGGGGACCAGGGGATGGAAAGTTTCCATCCCCCGGGCAGGGGTGGAGCCAAGATTTGACCATAAGGGGACAAGAATTACAATGGCCACCGATTTTCATAGAAGATTTTCTTACAAGACCGACCTATGCATAACGGTATAAGATAGTATAACACGGCATATTATATCTCAAATACTACGAAATATAGCAACCTCGGTACGGAGTTTGGCAAACTTTTAGTGTATTATTCTTGATTATTTGAAGAGATTTTTTTTAGAAAAGAAATTATACTAAAATTATTCTCTTGTTTTTTGTGTTTCAACTCTATGAAAGTGTAGAAACTACTATATAATTTATGTCCGGTCTAATATAAAACCCTAACCGGTGATACAAATGGATTAATAGATGACATACCTTAGACATAGATATTATCTATGATTTACACTCAATCAAGGCAGACTCATAGATAGCCAGGATCGATCGTGGTAGGCAGGCACTACATGACGTGGCCACGCCGTATCCTACTCCTATCTCCTCTCGCGCTAGTTGTGTTTAGACGGTGAGAGTCGGAGGCGGCAGACATCGCCCTACCATATTGCTAGTAATTCTATCAATAGAAAGATCGATCGACTGCTAGTAATTCTAATCAACCGAATTTGTGTGGCTACTGGCGAGGCAGGGAGCGAATTTTGATCTAAAAAAATAATCTACATGTAGAGATACGTTATTGGCCTTGTGGTTTACTGGACATGAATATAGTCAATCACATGGACTACTTAAGCATTTATTTATCTTGTGCCATTAGCCCTTTTATACTAGTATATTAGTATGAGAACCTAAAAAATGTTGAGAGGGGCGATCCATTAGGGGGTTTTGCCCCTGCTCGCCCCTCCCCCTTGTCTCTGCCCCTGCCCGGGGGACGTGTAGCACTGTCCTTCCTGAAATCCCTGCACTCGCATATTATTTTTTTAGAATGAAAGGGTCTCGTCCCGGTTCTCATTACTGAAACAAAAATGATTCTTACAACAGTTTAACACTGTAACATCCCAAAACTCTAATCCAAATGATCAAGATCCAAATCATCAAATTTAGAGTTAATAAAAAAAATTCCATTTAAAAATATTAAAGCATTCATATGTGTGTGCATTTAAATAGGAGTTGTTTTGAATTGCCATGATTAAGTGATCCATTGATTGTAAAATGATTCTTAGGTGAAATAAACATCGTCTAGATCATTCTCAAACAAATCCCAAAGAAAAACAAATCAAAATGAATAAAATAAACAAATGGTCATTTGTGCCATTTTAACTACCATGCCTACTTTGGCTATTCCTAGAACTCAGTTCTTAACAGAAAAAAATGTGGATCTTTGCACCCCTTGCTAGTACATGTAGTGATGTACCAAGGCCCACTTTGTGATCTACCAAAAACTTGCAAACACTAATTTTAAATGGCGTTTGAAAATTAAATCTAGTGTAGGTATCAAGATCACACTTATTAGAAAACCACTCAAATGACTTCCATTTTTAAAACCCAAGAACACCTAGAAGCTCAAGCATGTGATCAACCACTCCACCAAATTTCAGCCCAAAATTCAAATGTTTTTCTCTTGCGGCCATTGTGTCGAACGCCTTGCAGACAGAATCAAACTGGCCTAACTTATACTGTTTTTGATCGATTTTTGTCAAACCATTTGAACCCTAGTAGATTCCCTTGTCTCCCCCAGACCCAACCCAGCCATCAAGAAGCTACCCCATAGCCGTTTGAAGCAGTGCCGCGCCACCTGAGCACCATGCTCGCCGGTCGAGCATGGATAGCTCACAACCGACCATCCCTCTCTCTCTCTCCCTCTCGCCATGTCTAGGAGCTAGACCAGACCACACCACCGCCCTCTGTCCCCTCCCCGAGCAGAGCCGAGCCGTGGACCACTCGCAGAGCGCCGTGCTCAGGACGTATGCACCATACCGAGCACGCGCCAGAGCGCCGCGCCCGACAAGCGTGCACACGCCGCGCCTCGATCGCAGCCCGCGCTCACCGCGTCGCCACGATCCAGGGAGCCTCCCGGACATGCCCGTTCGCCGCCTCTTAACCCGCAACCCCCGTGCGCCGCGTCGAACGCCGCCTGTGTCGCGCAGAGCACCAGCTTCCCCCGACCAAACGCCACCGCCCCTAGCCACGCATTTAAGCCATAGAGCACCGCCAGGAGGTAGGCCACCGTCTCCTACCTCCAGCCACGATGCTAGCACGTTGTGCAGCCCTCGCCGGAGTCGCCAGCCCATCCCGTTCGGTCGCTTCGTCGCCCTATAAAAGGAGGCCACCCCAGCCAAAACTACTCACACCATCTCACTCCCCTCTCTCCACTAATCCTTCCACCCCATCCCCGGAGCAAGGCGGGCTGCAATTCGCCGGAATTTAGCCGGAGCTTGCCGCAGCAGAGGAGGAGAGGCGCCATCGATTTCGTCCACCCTAGGAGCCACCGTGACCACGCCTGAGTCCGCCGTAGACAACACGTTTGATCGCCCCCATCACCACACTAGCTAGAGCCCTGGAATACCCCCATTGCACCCCCACCGAGCCGCTAGGGTTAGCTCTCGCCGGCGACCTGTTCGCCGGGGACGACGATCCTCAACCGTAGATATTCTTTTTAATCGCACGGTCCACGTTGCCCCGTACCGCTTCGCGTTTGATGTGCCGCTGACCTGCGGGACCCCCCTGTCAGTTGTCATTCGCACCCAGAGCGCCACTGGGCCGGCCCGTTAGTTTTTCCGCGCTAGCCCATGAATTCAAATATAGGTTTCTCTATTTTAGTTTGAACTCACTTATGTCCCTTAGTTTAAAAATCAATTCAAGAAGATCTGCTGAACCAAATGGAGTGATTCAAATTTTGTTACAAAGATACTGAAAAGATCTATCCAAGCCCGTTGGATTTAATTCATTTAGAGTTAGAAATCTCTCATAGTAAAAATAACAAGACAGAAGCTTTTGCACATTCAAACATTTTTATAAAATCAACCATAATAGCTTTTGAGTTGATTCCAACTCTCAAAAATCACAGTTAACCATACCTATCTAAATATGTAATAATATTAAGGTTTACATGCAGTGACTTTGGACTAGTACCAAAATAATGCTATATAGGCATTTCTAGTTACTTTAAATCATTAATTATTAAACTTAAACTCAATTAAAAGTGATCCAACCCTTAAATCACATTCTCATATGTTAGAGTATGTGGCGAGGAGATGTGTCCACATGATCCCATATTTAGTTGGAGAATATTAAATCTTAGTTAATTTCAATGAGTAGAAATTACTTTTCTTAAATAAAAAGAATGAAGCTAGTTAATTAAACCTTGTGACGCTTGTGATGATAATAGATCATAAAATGTGTGCCTTAGAGTGCTAAGTAGACTAGTTAAGTATTGTTTGGTGATTGTGTACTCCGTATGTATTTATAGAAGATAGTACTGACCAAGCTTTCGAGGAGGAGGAGTTCTACCAAGAAGAGGAGGAGGAAAACTTCAACCACTGCACCAACCAAGGCAAGCTATTGTTAGGAAGCTAGAATTAAGTTAGATAACCTAAGAAAGATGCATTAGGCATGCTTTGGTTATACCACTTTGACTATTACCTACCCCAAGTTTTATTTTCAAGTTTTTACTTCTTTAATTTATTAAAGTCCTTTACTTGTTTTAAAGGTAGCATAAAGAGTATAAAACTTGACCTATCTAGATAACCTTAGATGTCATTCTATGGCATGAGATTGAGATTAGCATCCCACCTTAGTGAACACTCTTAACTTAGTAGTTTAGAGATAAATCAAAACTTGATTCACTTTAGATGGGAATACTTGGTGAAAATGATTTATGAAAACCTTGGAATGATGAGTCATTCTATTGAGATGTTTTGACATGTGTTGAGAAACACAAATGGTTTATGATGATGAAATTGTTGAGGCATGAGCTTTAGCCCTTTTACCAAAAACTGATGGTTGGATTTGGATGCGATACCATTCCAATTTTACCGTACAACCACAATACCTGAATTGGGTAAAGCTTAGCCAGAAATTTATATGCATTAGTATTAGTTCCCTCGCGGGAGAGGTTTGAGCTGAGGCTACCTCTCAATGTTGTCCACCTATGCAGTGCCCAAGATGACAGATGTTCATGGTTGGGAGGCCATACTCATAGGAGGGGTGCTTATACTAGGGTGTGTAAAGGAAAGGTTATGTTTGATTATCTGCATATTAAGTATGATGATTCAGGGTTATCCCTGACAGATGTATCGAATCTTGTGGTGAAAGTGTACCACCTCTGCAGAGTGTCAAACTATTCGAATAGCCACGTCCGTGGTTATGGACAGTTGGAGTGGCCATACTGTTTCGTTGTCAGATGTTTTCAAAATGACTTATGAAATGAATGATGAATCTTGACTTCACTAAAACAGGGTTGTGACTATGACACTAGCTTCCCAACTTAAGTGATTCTAGAACTTTATTTTATCTTTCTTTGTTTCTGAACTCAGCTTAGGTTTCAAACTTAACTTTATAGTCAAACTTAGAGTTAGCATTTACACTAGTACTATCTTACTTGTTAGTGGTAGTTTGTGAGTACTTAAAGAGTACTCATGGCTTTTGTCCCTGGCTATTCCTATGGCCAAACTATGAAGGATACTACCAAAATGACGGACAACAGGACAGCTATGATAACTAAGACTATCTGCCTTTGTCAGCATTGCCTGTGCCCCTGAAGATGGACCCCACCGCTACGGTTATTATTTATTCCACTGCTTGTTGTATTAAGACTGGATCATGAGATCCTTATTTGTGTAAGACCTTATTTATGGTTTGTAATGGATGATGTACTGTGATATCCAATCTGTTATGTCTCGCAAAAACGTAATCCTGGGATTGCGAGGTATGACATAACAGGCATCTGGGATTAAAAACCCGGGTGTTGACAAATACTCGGGCCATATGCCACATGCAAAGACCAGAAACACACACCAAACCGTTTTCAGGCTACACCCTGATAGAACTCACATACACCCACATCCTTCGGCTATCATGGCAGAGAAAAGGACATCAAACCCACACTACTGGTGGATCACCCTGAAGCACTCGCCATCTCCCACCAGCGTAAGATCATGGGCTTGTAGGGTCCTCGTTAGATCTTCTACTATGATCCACTTCTCGCCTTTCACGTTGGTGAGGTTCTTGAGCTCCAACAAGGATTAAGACATCCTTCTCTTCTCCACAGTTAACCAGGCTCCAGCCACAACAGCAGAGGAGGAGCACGTGCCAACTTCTCCATCCTAGCCACCAACGAGTTCAGCTTTTCTCTTTCTGCTCCTCCTAGCATTATCACCCATTGAGCAAGGTTGAAGGCACATCTCCTCCAGATTTCCTGCATTCTAGGCCATATAGATCGATTGAAACATATGTCATTTCAGACGATCCAAATCACCCAAAGTGCAGCAGCATATACCACATTTTCAACTCTATAGAGTTATTGTTATCCCATTTAGAGTAAATACCAGCAAGAGTCATTGCAGTAGTTGTAATGCCCCATAGCAAAGACACCTCTCTCCATACAACTTTTGCAATCACACACTCAAAAAACAGATGATCACAAGTCTTAGCTTCATTGCAAAATAAACAAGTCATATCATCTACATTTTGTCTTTTAACTAGGTTATCTCTAGTAAGAACTCTATTATGCAGTAGAAGCCACAGAAAGAAATGAATTTTAGGAGGAATTTTTAATTCCCATACATTTTGAATGTGCACATGAGCAATCCCTCTAAAATTAATGACAGCATATAAGGATTTTACACTATAAACCCCACTAGTTCTAGTTTCCAAAGAAGAGAATCCTCCTCAGCACTAATGCGCAGAGTTTGAGCAATATCCATAACCTCATACCACTAAAGCATCTTTCTATGCTCAAAACACCCCCTAAAGATACACTTTAGGGAAACCCCATCCCAGACATCAGCTATACATGCATTTTTCTCATTTACTAAGACATAGATGTCCCAATATAGAACAACAAGACTGCAGGAACCAAACCACTAGTCCTCCCAAAATTTAATTTTCTTACCATTTCCAACATTCCATTTATAGCCCATATGTGCTGCTTTAGCAGCCCGCAAGAACCCTCTCCAAAAAGGGGATGCCCCCACATCAGAGCAAGCAAAAATATTAGGACTATTTATCTCATATTTGTGGTCAACAATTTGTTTCCACAACTTATCCTCATCAAGATTATATCTCCTAATCCAAGAAGCCAGCAGACACCTATTCATCATAGACAGATCTGGAATACCTAGCCCCCCCAGCCGCCTTCTTCTGAGAGACCAAACCCCAATTAGCAAGATGGTTTTTGTGGTGGCCCTCATAATCATCCCACAAGCAGTGTGCCATCTGCGAGTTAATGATGGAAATGGCCCACTTGGGAAACTTAATCACACTAAGCAGGTACAGAGGAATGCTTGCTAAAACACTTATAAATAACTCCAGCCTAGCAGCATGATTTAACAACCTACCTCTCCACCCTACAACTTTCTTAAGAGTTTTATCTACTATGGGCTGAAGACCTTCCTTCCCGAGCTTGGTATAATGTAGAGGAACTCCTAGATACTTTAAGGGAAGCTTCCCCAGCCGACAACTTAAGGTTTGAGTAGCTGACTGGGCCACATCATCATCAACATTAATGGGGATAAGATCACATTTATGGAAATTGATGCGCATCCTAGACGTTTTCTCAAAATAAGACAACAACCACTTCAAATTAATAGCAGTTGCATGATTATCATCTAAAAAGAGTAGGGTATCATCTGCATACTGCATACTTATCACTCCAGTTCAATTTAAGCTTTGCATGAGACCAGTAATATGACCCTGCCCAGTAGCTTTAATAAGCATTTTAAAAAAATATTAGCCACATAGTTGAAAAAGGGGAGAAATGGGGTCATCCTGTCTCACCCCACGTCTAGACACAAAAAATTCACTATTAGCATCATTGATACGCACACCAACATATCCATACTCCAACAGGGATTTAAAAATTCTGATACACTTTGGACTAAAACCCCTTTTACCCAACATTCCTAACATGAATTCTCTATTAACCATATCATAAGCTTTCTCATAATATAATTTAAAAATAAACTGAGACTACTTTTTCTGGAATACATCATGAATAATTTCATGGGCAGAGACCACACTATCTAGAATATACCTATCCTTAATAAAGGCAGTTTGGTGTGGTGAGATTAGGTCTTCACTCACCACCCCTAACCTATTGGTAGCACATTTAGAAAAAATCTTAAAGCTGCAATTAGTCAAAGCAATTGCTCTGAATTTCTGTATATTTACAGCATCAGGCTCTTTGGGAATCAAAGTCAAAAGAGAAAAATTCAACCATAAAAGATCAAGTTGACCATTATTCCAGTCATTCACCATGGAAATCAAATAATGTTTGATCAAATCCTAGAAATGTTGATAAAATAGAAAAGGAAAACCATCTGGACCAGGGCCCCCTTCAGCATAAGAGCCAAAGACAGCCACCCTGACCTCCTCTTTAGTGAAATCACTTTCAAGGAAAAGGTTTTGTTGTAAAGTTACTTTATCACTTATATCCCAAAAATCATCAGCCAACACAATGTTTGGCTTAGATTCAAAACCAAACAACTTTCTATAATAATCAACAACAATATCCATCATACCTTTGTTGTCTTCCACAATCCCACCAGGTTCTTCCAAGGAAACAATCTACTTCTTCCTCCTACGCTGGTTAGCTACAACATGAAACTAAGCAGTATTACGACCCCCTTCTAAAATATACCTCTCTCTAGATCTCCGTGTAGCTTTAATTTCCTCTTTTCTCCAAATCTGAGTCAACTCATTTGAAATACTTTTCATCCTTGTCCTAGAGATAGGAGAAATAGGTTGATTTTTAGCCAAGATATCTAATATATCATACTCTGCTACAAGAGCCTGCTTAGCTTTATGTTGATCAACCTCTAGGTTAACACTCCACCCTTTTAGGGCCTTCCTAAGCTTCCTAACCTTAAATTGCGATCTATACAGAGCCCTACCTAGGTGATAAGGGGTAGACCAAATCCTACCAACCAACTGATCAAACTCACCCACTTCCAGCCACCATTTCTCAAACCTAAACTGCTTTATCTTTGGGGGCACAATAGCCCCAGTATCAACAATCAGAGGAGTATGATTACTCCCTACTCTAGGTTTTGCAACAACATTGCTACATGGGAATAGGGCATCCCAACAAGTAGTTACAAACACCCTATCAAGCAGAGCCATAATCATATCCTCTGATTATTGGCCCAAGTATATTTCTTACCCACATTTTTAATTTCCATAAGACTAAACTTATTAATCCAGTCATTGAATAAATCTGCCCAATGCTGATTAATATTGCCAATATTTTTCTCACAGCTTTCTCTAATAAGGTTGAAATCTCCACCCACTAAAGTGGGACCATTCCAGGTTTGCAAAACATTATGAAGCTCATTAATGAAATCAAGTTTAAATTCCAAGTAAGCTGACCCATATACAGATATAAACCTCCACATCACACCATCTTTTTATGTTTAAGTAAAGTAGAAATAGTATAAGTGTGGAGATCACAAGATACAATCTCAAACATGTCATCATTTATACCCACAAGGATACCCCTAGCAGTATCTTTTGCAGGTAGCTAGTTCCAGGAATATCTCCCAAATGGATCTAGCTGACTAAGCTAATAAGGAGTGAAATCCATCTTCTTAGATTCAGAAAAGCTAATGATATCAGGGCATGTCTCTAATGAGGTCATGCACTCTGGTCAATTTATCAAGTCTATTAAGACCTCTAGGATTCCATATTAGTGCAACTACCATGATCAAAATTCAGTTTCTTTCTACTTTATCTCTTAGAAGAAACCTCAATCCAAGGTTCCTTTTCAGACTAAAGTTCACTACTATGACCCCCAGCCCTCATCTCCTGCTCACCATAATTGGTAGAGCAAGATCCTAACATATCCATAGCAGTAATATCTATATTACCAGGCAGGAACATGTCAGGGTTATCACTATGGAAATTAACTAATCTACTAGTTTCAACAGCTTTAATAATGTTATATTATTCACAACTTCCTCATTAGAGGAGCCCAGATTAATTCCAGCAGCCTTAGCTCTACTTAATAGTAAAGGGTTATCTAAAGCAGCAAAGGAATTTTCAAAACCAGGGACTTTAGATTTACCTTTAGGTAATTCCAGATTTTGAGCCTTCTTAAGATCTTGAACTTTCTCAATAATAGTTTTGCCATCTCTAATAATTCTGCTAGTCATTTTAGTAGCCACCATAGGGCCCCACTTTTTGTTTTTGTCTTTGGCATCAACATGTGCCAACTGGGTCACCTCACCCTGTTGAGGACTCACAATTTCTTCTTCAACCTCTTTCTCAGCTTGATCCAACCTCTCCAGCAAATGTATGCCAATATTCTCTTCTGGCTTCCAAAAGTCAAATCTTGGAATTGTAGTAGACCTCTCACCAGCAACCCCCCTAATTTTTTCCATCACGGATCCTTCTAGAGATTTATATCCACCAGCTGCAACTGTCATAGTCCTACTCCCAACTCTACCATCATGAGTTTTCTGCCCAAGCTCAGAACCCATTCCATTGCCAACCTCTTTGTTCTGTTTCAGATTGTCCTGGAAATCATCTCCTAGTTCCTCATCCTCCATTTCTTTATCTTCATTGGGTTTATTGTTTTTATCAGTATCATGCCCATCCCCATCTCCCCTAGAATTGCCAATCTCACCATTTTCAACCTCAAAGTATATCAGGTAGAAACCCTGTTCCACCTCAAATAGCTTGTTAGCAGGGATCTTTGCAATATCTCTTACAACAACCTTCACCCTTATGTTCTTGTAGAAGGTTTTAAAGATTTCATGCCAATCTACATTGACAAGTACTCCTAGAGAAGATGCAACTTGACATATGACCTTCCAAGACATCCACTAAGGAGGTATGCCCTCAATCTTGACCCATACTTCCTGAAAGACCTCAAATGGATCCTGTTCTCCATTCCAGTTCTCAAAGGAAATATTGACCCCTTTTTTCTTCAGATTGATAGAGGGATATTCTACCAAATCTTTGATCTTCTTAGAAGGGGGAAACCTTACTAAGAACCTCTTAGAAGATAGTTGGCTAATCTACCAAACCCACTTAATTTTCCACATTTCAATGAAATTCTGCTCAAGCTCCTTCTCTTGCAATTCCCCCTCATTGACAACCACAACACCAACATTGTCCATATTAAGCCATTTAACTGCAGCTGGTCCTTCAACATCAACATGAAAGAAACCAAGGCCTAGATTAACACTCCCCCAGTATTGAGCCATGGGCAGTACCTTATACCACTCTGAGCGAGAGTCCATATGGTGACCTGCTCTACCACATATGAAACATAGCTTCTGGCTTGTACAGATTCCCACATATTGTCCTGGTTCCCCATAGTTAAAGCAAATCAGATTTCTATACTTGGGGTTAAACCCAGAACTTGTTTCTATACCAGCACCACCACCTCCACTCCTAGAGTTGGTGTGCTGCAGACTATTACCTCCCTCTTAACCAGTTCCATCACTCCCACTTTTTTGCTGCTTCTTCTTAGTTTGAGACTGCACTAGTTGCTGTTGATTATTCCCCTGTATCCCTACTATCGTGGTGTGGAACACGACAGTACCATCGGGGATGGCTTGAAGGGGACAATCAGGATGCTATCGGTGGCTACTCACAACGGCTTAGGCACAGAGACTGCAAACACAACGATGTACCCAGGTTCGGAGCACTCTTGGCGAGGTCAAGCTCCTACTCCTGCAAGGATCTACTATCAAAGGGGGCGAATGTCTAATACATATGTTCCTTGAGCTGTTTCCTTATCTACCCAACTTGTCCAATGTGGAGGACTTCTAACTTGTGGTTTTCTAAAAATGCTTCCTCTTGTGTCCCTCTAGAATCCTAGCACTACCCCCCTTATATACTGGTTGAGGAGGTAGTTTACAAGGTGGGTTCTAGGGTTTAATGTTTGGATTTGGGCCTTACAAAGTGGGCCAGCTGGACAGGGCCAAACGGTAGGCCCGGGTCCAGTCAAGCCTCCAGTACAGGGGAGGACCATGCTACAGTGTCCAACGCCCCTGCTTTACTCATTAGCCGGCTCTTTATCCGTCAAACGGCTCTTTATGCATAAGCCGGAGCTTTCCTCGTCAGCCCTTGCTTTCCTCGTCAGCCTCCAGCTTTGGTACAGTTGTCCAGTAGCGCTGGCCAGGCTAGCCAGCTTGTCCGGTCAAAGGTGCACTCAGCAAGGAGCACCACTCCCACCGTACCATGGCCAGTGGATCCGAGGCGGCTGGCTAGGAACGGCCTCCCAGCCCGTTCTTCTGGCTACCCGGCTAGATGGGCCAGCCGGGGAAACTTGAATGCGGACCGGGTGGGTGATTCCACCCAGCTGAGGTTCCTTGATCTGGGTCCAGATGGCATGAGCTCCTTGGAGCCAGCCGGTTGGTCCTGTCTTGGCCTACCCAGGGGTCATCCCCCCGACACTAGTCCCTGAGCGCGTTAGGACTTGGCCTCATGGATAAGTTCTTGCATGCTCATTTGAAATGATTGATGGTGTAGATGCTTTGTCGTTTTCTTTTGTATTGTAGTCTTTGTCTTGTACCGACTTGGGATTCTGTGTTGTTTCCCGGCTGGGGTTTACCGGCTACGGAGCCGATGGCCCCACCCACAGGTTGTGAGCGGTGATCTTCTTGACCGGCTGCCGCACCCGGCCGGGAGAGGGATTGCTAGTTTGCTGTCATCATTGCTCGCGTCAACCACGCCTGCCGTTTCTGGCGCTCGTCACGTCAGTTTGACTTATGGGTCTACCGCGGTAGTTTTTGGTAACCGCGTGCACGCCTTCATCATTGCATTTTCTTAGAGATCGTTGGCGCAGTTTGCCTCCTGTAGTAAATTCTGTTGGATCTTCTACGCGCGTGACGCTAGCGCACGCGATCTGTCTCGAACTGTCAAGAAGGTGGCGGACACCCGGGCTGAGACGCTGAAGAACCTGGAGGTGCTCTACGCCACCTAGGAGGATGCCCTCAAAGCTTCCAAGGCCAAGGAGGCGGCGGCGCTGGGAGAGCTCTGCCAGATCGCCGAGATCGTTGTCAGTAAGTGCCCTTAACTTCCTGAATGTTTTGTCGTTTTGCCCTTTGCCGTCAACATTGATTGTTGTCTCTTTTCCCGGCTACAACTCAGTATACAGAGGCGACAAATCAGGCGCTTGGCCGGATTCCCGAGGCGGATCCGGAGCAGGATCTCCACCTGGGGGAGCTGGTACAGATCGTCAGCGAGGAGGCAAACCGGCTTCGTGCCGCTGCTCTCGAGGTCTACGACTACGTCTGGCCTAACGCTGCCCAGCCGGCCACCATGGATGCCTTGGCCGAGCGGCTATTGGGTGCTCCAGACCTCATGAACGTGGCTCGGGAGTGGGCAGCTCGTGGCGGCGCAGAGATGGTGCTGGCGCTGTTAAAGTCCTGGTACCCGAATGTGGATCTGTGGAGCCTTTCCTGCGGATTTCACCAAGGGACCAGCTATGAACAGCTTCGTGCCGAGGTTCCTGACATCCGCTCCTATGGCGTGAAGATTGGGAGCTTCGTTGCGCTGGACAGGGACTTCAGTGACCCGGCTGGCACGGAGCGATACTACCACAACCCGGATGCACCGCAAGCTGATGCCTCGGCTGCGCCCCAGACCGCCTTGGTAGACGTTGCCTCCAACAGCCAAGCTCCAGCCGATGCCTCCGGCCTTCTGCCCACCAATGAGCTTGATCCCCGGTATGCCGGGAGTATTTGTGACTGAAAAACTTATTTTCTTTGTGCTGTTGAACAATTGTCTTTGTCCTTGTTACTGAATTCGTGTGGTAGCATCGCCTCCCTTTGTATATTTGCTCGTGCCTTTGCGTTTGCACTTTCTGTTCTGCATTTTTTGCATGCTTGTTTCTGTGTGGGGGCGCGCGAGCGCACCCACAGGGTGTAGTCCCCGAGGTTCGAGACGGCTGGAGGATACAACTGGCTCGAAGCTCCTTTGTGTTATTTGTTTGTAGGTTTCTATGTGGGGGCGCGCGAGCGCACCCATAGGGTGTAGTCCCCGAGGTTTGGGCCGGCTGGAGGATACAGCCGGGTCGAATCTCCTTGACCTACTCTGCTGCTGCCTGGGAGCTGCTTGCCTCCGGCTTGGGTGTTTGTCGTGGAACTTTGGTTCATGCAAACATAGAAACAAACAAGTTGTTTGCCTGGTTAAGCATATGCAAGCTAAACTGTAATCTTGGATTTACTAGTTTTGAAATTTTTGCTTTTTCGCGCAAATCCAATGTCTTTGCCCTTTTCTTAGTGAGCATTGGCTAGTTTTGATGCTGTTCCCTTGTTGCCTTCTAGCCGGAGTCGAAGGGGTAGCTTAGTAGGCGTACTGCACGATACTTTGGGTTTGGGTCATTGGCCTTGGGCGAGCGAGCGCAGAAGGGACGTCCAGACGTTTTTGTTTTCCTCGTGGCTTTTTCATGTAAGGGCCTTCGAGCGTTCTGCTCTTGCCGGATCTGTCAACCGGCTTACGGTCTGCAGCCAGAACGAAAGAGGAAGCCCTAGGAACCGCATACAGTACTTTGCCGCGTGGGTCGCGTAACCGTCTGGGCCAACCGGCGAGTCCCCGAGACAGATCGCTGACTCCGGGGTTAGAGCAATGCAGCCGGAAAACCAAATTGTGTAGCATGACTTGCTTATTTATTGCGGAGTCCCCAAGACTGTGTCGAGGCTCCCATGCTTGTTCATTACATGATGGTAAGATACATACACTTCTTGTTCAAGTGTAAAAGGGGCGAAGCAGGCTCGCATTCCATGGGCATTCAGTTTCCTGGCCTGAGCGATCCATTTTGTTCTTTTCCGGCTGGCGGGCACCGATGAGGTAGTATGAGTTGTTCTATAGTCCTCGGTTGATGATGAATGGGCCTTCCCAAGGTGGAGATAGCTTGTGCATCCCCTTGGTGTCTTGTACCAGCCTTAGTACCAGGTCGCCCTCGCGGAACGAGACGTTGTGGATCTGGCTGGCATGGTAACGTTGCAAGTTTTGCTGTTAGATGGTGGACCTAGAGAAGGCCAGCTCACATGCTTCTTCAAGAAGACCGACACTATCTTCTCGTGCTTCTTTGGCTTTCTGCTCTATGTAAAGCAGTTTGCGGGGTGTGTCGAACTCGATGTCCGTGGACAAAACCGCCTCCGCCCCGTAGACGAAAAAGAAAGGAGTGTAGCCGGTGGATCGGTTTGGCGTTGTGTGAAGGCTCCAGAGCATAGCCGACAGCTCCTCAATCCAGCAGCCGGGGGATCGCGTCAGTGGTTCGATCAGCCAGGGCTTGATTCCGGCTAGGACTAGGCCATTTGCCCACTCGCACTGCTCGTTGGACTAGGGGTGTGCCATAGATGCAAGGTCCAGGTGGATGCCCTTGTCTCCGCAGAATCGCGTGAAAGCTCCCTGATACATTGCAAATGTATCTATAATTTTTGATGTTCCATGCTTGGTTTAATCCACTTTCTTGTGTTTTGTCCACACTTTGGAGTACTTTTCATATGATTTCTTAGACTAACCTATTAACAAGAGCCACAGTGCCAGCTGCCTGCTTTCTGCTGTTTTTGGTTCCAAGAAAGTCAGAAAATGAATATTCTCGGAACTCGACGGGACAAAAGCCAAAGTGCCTATTTTACCGGAAGTCATCTGGAGCCAGAATACGAGACAGAGAGGAGCCAGGGGGCCACCACACCACCTGGCCGCGCGGGCTAGGCCTGGCCGCTCCAGGGGTGGTGTGGCCAGCCCAGGCACCCCCTCGGCCCCCCTCTTTGCCTATAAGTTGCCTTTTGACCTAAAAACTCAGGGGGGTTCGACATTTTTCTAGAAGGAGTTCCGCTCTGCCACCACCACCAGATTCCACGAAACAACACCAGAAACTCCGTTCTGGCACCCTGCCGGGACGGGGAATTGGAGGAGATCATCGCCATCATCATCACCATCGCTTCTCCATCGACCATCCATGTTTCCCCATCTATGAGTGAGTAATCCCCCGCTATAGGCTATGGGGATGGTAGGGATTGGATGAGATCGTTCATGTAATGGCATCAGATTGTTATGGCATGGTGCCTAGTATCTTCTATTAGTGCTTTATGACTTTGTTGCGACTTGTTGTGCTTAATGCTTGTCACTAGGGCCCGAGTGCCATGATTTCAGATCTGAACATGTTATTGATTCATTATGATAGTATTGTTTTTGGTCTTATCTACAAGTTGTATACACACATTGTTGTTGTTGTTGTCCGGAACCAATGGCCCCGAAGTGACAGAAATCGGGATAACCAGAGGGAATGGCTTTGATGTGAGGATCACATGTGTTCATGGAGTGTTAATGCTTTGCTCCGGTGCTCTATTAAAAGGAGCACCTTAATTGCCAGTAGTTCTGTTGAGGCCCCGCTGCAAACGGGCTAGCAGGACAAAAGATGTTGTGCAAGTTCTCATTGCGAGCACGTATGACTATATATGGAACACATGCCTAGGATTATCGAGTACTTGGATGCTTTATCTTATTTATCTGCAATTGCCCTATGTTCTGATTGCTATGTGAATTGTCTTGTCCATGCAACGCCCGTCCATCCATCCCTATGCCTACCGCACTCGAATCCTACTGTTTGCTGTTATTGTTACTACTGTCTTTACTTTACTACTGCTGCTACTTCACTATTCCTACTACAAAACTGTTGCTACTGATAAACTGCCGTGAGAAAGATTTTTTCTAGGTGCAACTAAATTGACAACTCAGTTGTTAAGGCTTATAAATATTATTTGGCTCCCCTTGTGTCGAATCAATAAATTGGGTTTCACTTCCCTCGAAAATACTGCGATACACCCCCTATACTTGTTGGTCATCACTCCCTTGGCGAAATTTGTGCCATTGTCGATTATGATGCTGTTGGGGTAGCCAAAGCGTGTGATTATGTCTGTGAAGAACTTGACCACCGTTGGTCCATCCAGATTCTTTATTGGCTTTGCCTCTATCCATTTGGTGAACTTGTCCACCGCCACCAGCAAGTGGGTCATGCTGGATCTGGCTGGTTTGAAAGGGCCAACCATGTCCAGCCCCCAGACGGCAAACGACCAGGTGATGGGAATTTTCTTGAGTGCTGCAGGTGGAGTGTGCTTTTGCTGGCTGAACTGCTGACAACCGTTGCATGCTTTGACGATCTGCTCAGCGTCTTCTAGTGCCATGGGCCAGTAGAACCCATGGCGGAATGCTTTTGCCACTATGGCTCGTGACGACGCGTGGTGTCCGCATTCGCCCTGGTGGATGTCAAACAGTAGCCGGATTTTGTCCTCCTGGCTCACACATCGCTGATAAATGCTGCCAAAACTGTGCTTGTAGAGCTCGTTGTCGATGATGGTGTATGCGCTAGCTCTGCGCTTCACCTGCCTTGCCTCTACCTCTTCTTCAGATAGTTTTCCTCTGGCTAGGAAATCGATGAACGGCTTGGCTCATGTTGGGGTTTCCCGGATGGCACATACCGCCTGCATCAGCAGATTCACTTCTGCCCGGATAGCCGGGTCGGGATCGTCCAGAGACCGACTGGGTGGAGTAGCGGAGCCGGCAGCCTCTAGGCTGGACGCGGCAACTCCCGGGTGCGGCGAAGCCTTCACGAAGATCTTGGAGCTAGCAGTCCCTGGGTGCGGCGAAGTAGTCCTCGGGTGCGGTGAAGCTGTTGCGGAGGTCTTGGAACTGGCAGTCCACGGGTGCGGCGAAGCAGTCCCTGGGTGCGGTGGAGCCGTCGCGGAGGTCTTGGAGCCGGTAGTCCCCGGGTGCGGCGAAGCAGTCCCCAGGTGCAGTGAAGCCGTCGCAGAGGTCCTGGAGTTGGCAGTCCCCGGGTCCACGTCCAACATTATGGAGTCGGATTCGGGAGACGGCATGATTGCTTGCTTGCGCGGGTGCTCAAGGGAGACTCTAGGCAGAATTTCTTGTCTTGTTGACCCGATGTGGGCGAGCGTGTCTGTGGCCTCGTTGTTTGCCCTAGGAACATGGTGAAACTCGCATCCTTCAAAACAGGCACATAGCTGTTGTACGAAGAAATGGTATAGAGCCATGTTTGCTTCTCTGGCGTCCCAATCACCCGACACTTGCTGTACAACCAGATTAGAGTCGCCAAAGCATAGGATGCGTCAGATGCCTATTTCCTTTGCCATCTTGAGGCCGTGGACGAGCGCCTCATACTCAGCGACATTGTTGGATGCGCGGAAGTGGATCTGCATCACGTATTCCAGCCGGTCTCCTTTTGGAGAGGTGATGACCACTCTGGCTCCGAGCCCTCCATACATCTTGGAGCCATCGAAATGCAGCTTCCAATGTGTGGAGTCAGGGCAAGGCGGCAGGTACTGTGTTTCTGCCCAATCAACGAGGAAATCCGCCAAGGCCTGAGACTTGATTGCCGTTCTTGGCTCGTACTGTATGTTGTGCGCGGCGAGCTCTATGGCCCATTTCGCCACCCGGCCTGTGGCGTCTCTGTTGCCGATGATCTCCGAGAGCGGCGCTAGCGCCACCACCCAGATGGAATGTTCTTGGAAGTAGTGCTTCAATTTATTGGCGGCCATGTACACACCGTACACTAGCTTCTGGTAATGAGGGTAATTCTGCTTCAAGAGTGAGAGTACCTCACTAAGGTAATACACCGGTTGTTGCACCGGTTGCGCCTTTCCTTCTTCTGGCCTCTCCACTACCAGCACCACACTGACAACCGTGTTGGTTGCTGCGATGTACATCAACATGGGCTCCTTTGCTACTGGTGCTGCTAGAACAGGTGGTGAGGTGAGCATGCGTTTGAGGTCGCGGAAGGCTTCATCTGCCTGTGATGTCCAGACAAATTTGTCCATCTTCTTCATGAGTTGGTACAGTGGGAGTGCTTTCTCTCCCAGTCGGCTGATGTACTGGCTGAGGGAGGCCAGACATCCGGTGAACTTCTGGACATCTCGCAAGTTCTTGGGCAGCTGCATGTGCTCGATTGCGCCGATCTTCTCCAGGTTTGCCTCGATTCCTCGCTCAGATATGAGAAAACTGAGGAGTTGGCTGGCTGGGATGCCGAACACGCACTTCTCCGGGTTCAGCTTCATCTAGAACCGGTGGAGGTTGGTGAACGTTTCCTTCAGATCCTCAAGGAGTGTTTGGCGCTCCTTGGTCTTGACCACTACATCATCGACGTAGGCATGTATGTTTTTGTCGATTTGAGTCTGCAAGCACTTCTGCATGCAGCGTTGGTATGTTGCTCCATCGTTCTTCAGTCCGAAAGGCATTGTGCTATAGCAGTAGGCTCCGTAAGGAGTGATGAATGTTGTCTTTATTTGATCAGCGGGGTTCAGCCGGATCTGGTGGTAGCTGGAGTACGCGTCCAGAAACGACAACAACTCGCAGCCGGCCGTGGAATCGATCACTTGGTCTATCCTTGGCAGGGCGAATGGATCTTTGGGGCATGCTTTGTTCATGCTGGTGTAGTAAACATAGATGCACCAAGTCTTGTTCTTCTTTAGCACGAGTACAGGGTTTGCCAGCCATTCTGGGTGGAAAACTTCCATGATGAATCCGGCTGCGAGTAGCCGGGTGATCTCTTCACCAATGGTTCTTCTTTTTTCTTCCACGAAGCGGCGTAGTGACTATTTGACCGGCTTTGCATCGGGCTGACATGAAAGATTGCTCGGCGAGCTCCCTCGGAACACCTGGCATGTCCTTGGGGGACCATGCGAACATATCCGGATTCTCACAGAGGAAGTCGACGAGCGCGCTTTCTTATTTGCTGTTGAGGCCGTCTCCGACCAGGACGAACTTGGTTGGCTCGGCCTCGTTCAACAGGATCTTTCTCGTGCCCTTGGATGGCTTGAATTGTGCTTCCTCGGTCGGCTTGGGCTCGCCAACTAGCATGTCCTTCTGCAGGGCCGCCACGTTCTGCATGATTACGCGCTTCTCCTCCGCGATGATCATGGCTTCCGCTATCTTCGACCTATCTGTGGCGCACTCCACAGACCGTCTGTAGCAACCAGCCACGATGATGATGCCTTTGGGCCCTGGTAGCTTCATCTTGAGGTATGTGCAATGTGGTACTGCCATGAACTTGGTGAGCGCCGGGCGCCCAAGGATTGCGTGGTACATGCTGCAGAGGTTAACCACCTCGAACCAGATGGGCTCGCGGCGGAAGTTGTCCTCCGTGCCGAAGATGACATCCAGCCGGATCTTTCTGATGGGGGAGTGCAACAGGCCTGGGATGACTCCGTGGAAGGAGGTGCTTGACGGCTCCAGCTACGACTCGCTGACACCTAGCCGGTCGAGCGAGCTGCGGTATAGGAGGTTGATGCTGCTCCCTCCGTCTACGAGGACGCGGGAGAACCTACGGGAATGCTTCTGGGAGACAATGATAGGATCCAAAACCATCGCGTAGGTGCCTTGAGGTAGCTCAGCCAGCTGGTCCTTCCGGCTCCATGCAACTTCTTACTCCAACCAGTTGAGCTACTAGGGAACGGGAGGAACGATTGTGTTTACTTCCGCCTCGCGACGCCTCTTGTTGTGCTTGGTCTCTGGGCTCCGTGGTGAAGATGTGGTAGTTTCCCACCTGGCGGGGGTAGTTGTTTTCATCATCTTCCCTTCGATGCTGGTTATTGCGATCGCTTGGCGGCCCACCGGCCGGAGGAGGCGGCGCCTGTCCAGCCGATGTGCCAGCAATCTCCGCCATCTTCTTCGTCTAGGTGCACTGGCATGTGGTATGCGTAGCTAGTTTGTTTCCTCCGCTATGGAACTTGCATGGCCCATCAAGCATCGACTCGATGGTGTACTTGGGCCTCGGAGGCCGGTCATCGGGCTTCTATCTCCGGCTTCTGCCTACAGCTAGATGCTCCTACACTGCCGCCACCTGCCTGGAACCGTACTGGTTATCCGGCTCGTCGTCTTTTCTTTTGCCATGGCGGTTGTCGTGCCGCCTAGAATTGTGGCCATTTCCTTCCGGCTGGCAATGATTGATGGCGACATCAATGATTATTTGCCTTGGTCGTCTACCCGGATGGATCTTTTCATTGCCGCATCGGCCGTGGCGTACTTGTCCACGATGGCCATGGTCTGTGCCATGGTTGTGGGCTCCACCTAGCAAAGCTTATGCTTGAGCATAGTGCCGTCTCTGCAGCCGTTGATGAAGAAGTCAACCGCCTAGTGCTCGCGTACCCCCTCGGAGGAGTTATGCATTCTCGTCCATCGGGTGATGTAGGAGCGGTCGGACTCGTTCAGGCCCTGAACACAAAGAGCGAGCTCGTCGGGCCGGCCTGGGCGCTTGTAGGTGTCGGTGAAGTTGCGAACGAACGCCTGCTCGAAATTGATCCATGCGTTGATGTTGTTGTCGGGGAGGTTGTTGAGCCACGTCCTGGCTGAGTCGAGGAGCATGAGAGGGGCGTAGCACACTGCCACCCGGCGGTTGCCATTTGAGATGCCCACAGTGGTGGTGTAGTCCACCAGCCAATCCTCCGGCTTGACCGAGCCGTTGTATTTTGGCGTATCCCTTGGGAGCGAAAATCCCTTTGGAAACGGTTCATTCCGGATGCACGGTCCAAAACATCTTGGGCTGGCTGGACTTTCTTCCTCCAGCGCGCATGACTGGACCAGTAAGTCGATTCGCGCGCGCATCTTGTTGTTCCTCCAGCTCGAGCGGTCCCAGACGGCCGGATAGGCGGGACTTGGGTAGCGCTTGGCCTTTTCCCTCTTCGTCGGCCGGCTCGCGGTTTTTGCTTGTAACAGCTGCCGCATCGCGGGCGTTGTGCCCACAGCCTACAGATCCACCGCGTGGGTGGTTGCTCTGCCTTGCTCCGTTTGGGGAAGATGCCTTGCTGCCACCTGCAGTCGGATCTGCCATCCGGCGAGCCGGTTGGGTTCTGCTGTTGCCGGCCATGCTGAGTTCTACCTTAGCCTGCTGTTTGTTTGCCGTGACCACGAGGAGCTGGACACGTGCCTGCTGACGGAGCAGTTCCTCGCCCTCCAGGTGGCTTAGCTCCACAACTTCCGCCTCCGCGACCCTCATGTTTTTGGCGAGGGTGCTGTAAACCGGCTGCACCACGGGCGTACGTGGATCAGCCGCACGATCCATCTCCAAACCAAGGTTTCGGCCTTGTGGCTGGGCCAGGCGGCTGGTGCCAGGCAAGCGTGCAAAGCAGTGCATGATGTTGTACTCCCGCATGGTGGCGTTCATCCGTCGTTGGGCGGCTGCCACCTTGCTAGCTTCCTCGAGAAGGTTCTGACGAGTAGTCTCCAGGGCTGCCGCAACTGTAGGTGGATCCGCCTCAATGGGGGTGATGGGGTTGCGGAGGTGGTCGATGGACACGTTGAGCAGGTCTGGGTTCGGGAGGTGTGAGTTGGTGGCACGACCGTCCATGTTGCACTCCAGAGGTGGGCGACGGTTCTCCACCGAGCCTGCCATCATGACCTCGAAGCTGCCGCTAGAGATGTGTGAGGTGGAGAAACCGGGGGGCACGCCGGAGATGGTGACAACCTCACGAGGGAAAGCCTCAGTGATGGTGGCAACGTAGACGTGGTGCTCGCCAAAGTGCATGATGGAGCCTCCGCCTGGGAAAATCCCCCTAGCGAAACATGATGTGTTGTCGACGACGCAGTCGAAGGATCCGAGAGTGAGGACGAGGCTAGAGGCGACTCGCTCACCGGCGACGAGTAGAAGTCCCGTGCAAAAGATGATCCTAGCTAAAGCGCTGTGCCCCACGGTGGGCGCCAACTGTCATGGTGTGGAACACGGTGGTACCATCGGGGATGGCTTGAAGGGGACAATCAGGATGCTATCGATGGCTACTCACAACGGGTTGGGCACAAATACTGCAAACACAGCGATGTACCCAGGTTCTGAGCCCTCTTGGCGAGGTGAAGCTCCTACTCCTGCAAGGATCTACTATCAAAGGGGCCGAATGCCCAATACAGATGCTCCTTGAGCTGTTTCCTTAGCTACTCAACTTGTCCAATGTGGAGGACTTCTAACTTGTGGTTGTCTAAAAATTCTTCCTCTTGTGTCCCTCTAGAACCCTAGCACTACCCCCTTATATACTGGTTGAGGAGGTAGTTTACAAGGTGGGTTCTAGGGTTTACTGTTTGGATTTGGGCCTCACAAAGTGGGCCGGCTGGATAGGGCCAAACGGTAGGCCCGGGTCCAGTCAAGCCTCCAGTATAGGGGAGGACCACGCTACAGTGTCCAGCGCCCCTACTTTACTCGTCAGCCGGCTCTTTATCCGTCAACCGGCTCTTTATGCGTAAGCCGGAGCTTTCCTCATCAGCCCTTGCTTTGCTCGTCGGCCTCCAGCTTTGGTACAGTTGTCCGGTAGCGCTTGCCAGGCTAGCCAGTCTGTCCGGTCAAAGGTGTGCTCAGCAAGGAGCGTCACTCCCACCGTACCATTGCCAGCGGATCCGAGGCGGACGGCTAGGAGCGACCTCCAAGCCGGTTTTTCTGGTTACCCGTTTAGACGGGCCAGCCGAGAAAAACTTGAATGCGGATCGGGTGGGGGATTCCACCCGGCTGAGGTTCCTTGATCTGGGTCCAGACGGCATGAGCTCCTTGGAGCCAGCAGGTTGGTCCCGTCTTGGCCTACCCGGGGGTCATCCCCCCGACACCTACACTGCTTGCCTGGCTCTTGGACACACCCTGTTGAACATTTGCAAACTGATTCGGCCCAGCCAAGCACATCATCTGATTCTGCAACATAGCTTGCTACGGGAAGAACTGCTTGAAAGAACATTTCATGGTTCCCTATGTTTTGAGTGTTAGATAACAATACCGTGGAGTTTTCTCATGTGTGCTGAGTGTTGCAGGAAAGAGCTTTTGAGGTTTGGGGGCCAGATTATCCGCCTCCATCAAGGGCTGGATAATCCGACCTGACCATCCTGGCCAAGGGAGCTTTAGTGCGTGCCTCTGTCTGCGGGCAGATTATCCCCCGGACAATCCGTCGTTGGGGCAGATTTTTCCCCAGCCGGAAAATTCGGCCTTCCTCTAGGGCCGGATAATCCGGGCCCCAGGGAAACTGGCCAAGGGAGCATCTGCGCGTGCCTTTGTCAGGGGGCGGATTATCCCCCGGACAATCCGTTGCTGGGGCAGATTTCCCCCAGCCGGATAATCCAGCCTTCCTCTAGGGCCGGATAATCCGGCCCCCAGGAGGAGTTGCCAAGGACCCGCCCGACGCTTGCTTCTGTTCGAGGGTGGACCTTTCCCCGGATAATCCGAGTTTGGGGCAGAGTATTCCCCATGCTGGATAATCTGGCCCTCACTTGGGCCGGATAATCCGCCCCCACGGCTTCGTCTGGATAGAGGGTATAAAAGCCTCATCCACCCCTCCTGTCAGACTCCTTGATTCATTCGAAAAAGTTCAGACCTGGTGCAAAAGCTCTCTCACGAGATCTCCCACTTCAACCACCCGAAGGCTTCGATCTTTGTGGGCATTGAAGGAGGAGACATCATTCATCACCATCACGAATCAAGCGCTTCAACTCTTCTCCATTCACTTGGAGAATCCCTGATCAAGTATTCTTGTTGATATCTAGATCTTGTGTTTCGTTATTAATAACAATTGTTCTTGTGGCAGCTTGTTGTCATTACAGGAGCCTCCAATTCGGTTGTGGAGTTATGCCCCGCTAGTTGTGTAAAGGCGCCGATTCCCGCCTCAAAGGGTTCCTATAGTGGAAAGGTGGATCAGGCCTTTGGTGGCGAGATCCATTGGAGAACAGGGTGATGCCTATTGTGGCGTGGTGGTCTTAGTACCGCCCACCCCTCCAACGCAGATGTACTTCCCTTAACAAGGAAGGAACTACGGTAAAACAAATCCTGTGTCTCCGCGTGCTCCACTATGGTTTCCTCGTTCCTCTATCTTACTCGCCTTTACTTGCTAGTAGTTAGGTTTGCATATAGGGAAATTCTACATAGTCGCATATCTAGAGAATTTACCTTTTGTGTCAAGCATTTGGATTGAAAAAGCATTAAAATTTGAAGTAGCACCTATTCACCCCCCTCTAGGTGCCCAGATGATCCATTTCAATTGGTATCAGAGTCTTGACTCTTTATTCGGGCTTAACCGCCTAAGATAAGTATGGGTACTAAGGAGAATGGGAGTGAGGCTGTGGATAAGGTCACAATGGATGACCTCAAGATGTTGGAAACAACCTTGTTGAAATCCTTTGAGACTAAGATGGAAGAGATGCAGCAAATGATTGCTCGTCTCACCGCATCTACATCCCCATCTCCATCCTCCTCTGAGGCCACCACTCCTCTATCTATGGATAAGGCTCATGCCAAATCTGAGGAAGATGAGACAGTGGGTCAGAAAAACAATGGTTCCGTTTCCAAGAAGGGAAGTGGCAAGGAGGATTATAGTGAGGTCTATATTCTCCTGACCCACCTATCCCTCATCCTCATATAAACGATAGGGGTGATCCACCCAAGCTTACTGCATCCTCATTTAATCAATGGAAATTCTTAATGAAATCTCATGTTTGCAGTTCTTCAATTGAGCTTTGGAGGATCATTGAAGATGGTCTTCATATTGGAGATCCCACTAATCTGACTAGAAGAGAAGTTGTGGATAGTCAACTAAATGCAATGGCTCTTTACATGATTCAGCTTGGAGTGGGTCCCAAGGACATGCCACATATTGAGCACTTCAACACCGCCAAAGAAGCTTGGGATACTCTCACCAACCTGTTCATCGAAAATGAAAGCATGAGAAGAAATAGGTATGATGCTCTTAGCAATGAAGCTGAAGGATTTTACATGTTGGATGGTGAGAACCATGAAGACATGTATAGAAGGCTCAAGGGCATTGCAACAACATTTAGAAAGCATGGAGCCACTCACATTGATGATGCTTGGATAAAAAGGAAATATGTGAGTGCTCTCAGCCCATTTGAGCCAATAGACTTGAAGAGTTTGCAAGGTAGACACAACTACCATCAAATGACTTCCAATGAAGTCATGCAAGAAATGGCGTCATTCAAGGTTGCAGCTAAGAACACCGAAGATGCCCATGCTTGGGCCATTGGAATGCAAAAATGATTCAATGTAGCTCTAAAGGCGAATGTTGTTGAACAAGATGAAGATGAAAGAGGATATGATGTTGTCTCCATGGGCTGTCCCGAGGAGGCCGATTGTGGAGAGACATGCTACAGTTGTGGAGATCGGTTGCACTTTGTGGCTGAATGTTCGTATCAAAATAGAGAAGACAATGGAGGCCGGCTCATCCTCAAAGAAAAATCCAAGGCACCTCGAAAGAAACCATTTGTCAAGAAAAATGGTCCTTACAAGAAGCAACCTAAGATTGTCTTGGTGGCTCAAGAGGAATATTCTTTGGCAAGTGAAGATGAAGAGGATGAAGATATCTCTCGGGAGGTGGCTGCTATAGCCACCACATCGAGCCCTACATCTCTCTTCGACTCTCCAAACAAAAACTTCATCAACAACAACATTACTTGCCTTATGGCAAGAGGGTCCGAGGTATCATCTTCCATTTCCTCTTTTCCTAAGACTACTATGGATTTTAATATGGATGATGATACACGTCTTAGGATAAAAGAAGAGGTTATTGCTTTGGACAATTTCTTTACTAACTTGCAACGTGAGCACAAACTTAATTTTGATGCTCTTATGAGTCAACTTTCTCACTCCGAAGAACTCCTCGAAGAGAAGGGGAGAATTGAAAGAGAAGATGCTTTCGAGATAGCCTCTTTGAAGAACGCTCTAGAGGAAGAAGAGGAAACTTGAGTCTCTTTGGAAGAGAAACTTGAGTCCCTTGAGGAGTCCCATGAAGAAATGGTTTCCCAGCTCATAAAAGAACATGATAATGCTCTTGCTAAGGTAAATAAAATAAAGAAGGAGAAGGTTGATTTTGGGGCTCCTCATGCTAGACTCTCAGAGAAGTTTGAGACACTTGACATTGCCTACAAGGCATTGGAGAGTGAACATTCTACTCTAAATGAGTCTTGTGATCAGCTCCAAACTCAATTGGACAAGTATAATATGCCTAGCACATCAAAACCAACGTGTGGACATGAAGATATTATTGAAAAAAAATGCAAGATTAAAGGAAGAACTTGTAAAGGGATCTTAACCTAAAGGTAAAGAAGTCCTAGATGAGATCCTTAGCAAGCAAAGGACAAACAATGGAAATGAAGGTCTTGGTTATGTTCCCAAGACAAAGAAAAAGAAGAACAACAACAAGAAGAAGAAGAAGAAGAGCAAAACTGCTCAACCAAAGACAAGGACCACAACCAATGATAAGACTAACTATGTTGGTTTTGTAGGGGCTAATAATCCAAATTATGAATTATTTTGTGATTATTATGGTGATGTCCATGCTAGCTATGTAGGTACGTTTGATAGTTACATATCTTGGTCTATTTGGGTTCCCAAGACCCTTGTCACTAACATGAGAGGACCCATTGAAAAATGGGTACATAAAACCAAGAAGTAACTTTCTTGCAGAGCTATGCTTCCGGTGGGTCCAAATGGGTGGTCGATAGCGGGTGCACTAGTCATATGACCGGAAGCAAGGATATCATCTCGAAGATGCGGCCAAACCATGATCATATAACCGTATCCTATGCTGACAAGTCAAAATCTGAGGTATTGGGTCTTGGGAAAGTTGTGGTTGCTCATGATATCTCTCCCGTGGACGTCATGCTTGTTGAGACCCTCGGTTACAATTTACTTTCAGTTCGTGCCCTTGGTAAGATGGGCTTCGCAATTTTCATTGATGGTGTTTTGGTGGTACTCTTGTGGAGCAAGTCTCTAAAGGTGGCTTTCGTGGGATATGTCGAAAATGACCTGTATGTGGTGGACTTCTCAGGGAAACCGCTACAGGTCCGATGTGTCTTTTCGGAAAGGCCGACGTGGGTTGGTTATGGCATCACCGACTAGCCCACGTCAATATGAGAACTTTGCAAAGTCTTCACAAGGGTGGCCACATCCTTGAACTAAAAGAAAATGTTTCCTTTGCCAAAGATCGTGTTTGCAGGGCTTGTGTTGAAGGAAAAATGCATGACTCTCCCCATCGAAGGAAGACCATTATTTTATTAAAGAGGATTTCAGAGCTACTTTATGTGGATCTCTTTGGTCCTCCATCTCATGCAAGCCTCGGTGGGAAGAAATATTGCCTCGTGATTGTTGATGATTACTCAAGATACACATGGGTCTATTTCTTCAAGTTGAAGAGCGAGACTCAAAAAATGGTCATTGATTTTGCCAATGAGGTTCAACGTTAGCACAATGTCCCTATATTGGCAATTAGAAGTGATAATGGCTCCGAGTTCAAGAACTACACTTTAAACGAATTTCTAAGTGAAGAGGGGATAAGACATCAATATTCCGCTGCGTACACTCCTCAACAAAATGGTGTAGCCGAGAGGAAGAACCGGACCTTAATGGATATGGCAAGATCAATGTTGGCTGAATTCAAGTCACCATATAATTTATGGGCTGAAGCAATTTCTACCGCATGCCACTCATCCAACCGGCTCTACCTCTGCAAAATCTTGGACAAGACTCCTTATGAAATACTTACTGGTAACAAGCCAAACATCTCCTACTTCCGGGTATTTGGTTGTAAGTGTTTCTTTCTCATCAAAGGAGTTTGTTTATGTAAATTCGAGTCTAAGGCTTTATAAGGCATTTTTGTTGGTTATGGTGCCTAATCCCACACTTATAGAGTCTACAATAAGCTCTCTAGAACTATTGTAGAATCTTGTAGTGTGGTGTTCGAGGAAAATGATGGCTCCCGTGCGGGGCAAGTTGATGTTTGTGATGCAGATGTTGAAATACCCCAAGATGCCATAAGAAGAATGGGCGTGGGATTTTTCCACCCCATTGAGGAACCCCTTGTGGCGGATCGGGAAGGACAATGCTCTACTCAATTAGAGACCTCATCGACACAAGCTCAACATGCTCCAAATGTTGGAGAAACTTCTAAACCAATCCCACGAAATGCTGAAGATCATCAAGCAACTGCTCTAGAAAGGTCTAGGACGGATTATCTGGTGGACATCGGATTATCCGGCCAATCTTCTCCAACTGGCAGAAGTGATCGTAGTGCTGAAGAACAGGCTGCAAGTCCCAGGCCAGATTTTCCGGCTGACCTCGGATTATTCGGCCCATCTCCAGTTCAATCCAGAAACATTCAAGACAGTGAAGACGCATCAAGTTCTCCCAGGCTGGATTATCCGGCCACACCCTCGGCCAGATTATCTGGCCCTGAAAATCCTGAACAACAGCAGCCTCCTGTTACGGCTGTTGATCAACATCAAGGGCAAGATTCATCATCTCCTATTCCTACTAATCAAGCTAGAGATCAAGGCCAAGCCAATGACTCCAACGAAGACTCAAATGATGAAGTTATTCCCACAAGAGACAACAAGCTAATTGAACTTCGTCACAAAGCTCGTGCAGATAGGAACCTTGAATTAAGGGGCCACACTCTTGACAAAGTTGTAGGTGATCTCAGACGAAGGGTGTCCACAAGAAGGGAGCTAGCAAGTTTTGGTGAGCACCAAGCTCATATATCCATGGTGGAACCCAAGATAGTGTTTGAAGCTCTTGAAGATCCAGACTGGGTTGTTGCTATGCATGAAGAATTGAATAACTTTGAACACAACAAGGTTTGGAAATTAGTAGAGAAGCCCAAGGATTGCCGCAATGTTATCAGCACAAAGTGGATCTTTAAAAATAAGCAAGATGAAACTGGCATTGTTGTAAGAAACAAGGCAAGACTCGTGGCACAAGGCTATTCCCAAGTTGAGGGCATCGACTTCGGCGAGACTTATGCTCTAGTGGCTCGTCTTGAGTCCATTTGTATCCTTCTTGCTTATGCTACTCATAATAATTTTAAATTACAACAAATGGACGTTAAGAGTGCTTTTCTTAATGGTCCTCTACATGAGTTGGTATATGTAAAGCAACCCCAGGGATTTGAGGATCCTAACTTTCTGAACCATGTCTACAAACTCGATAAGGCACTCTATGGCCTTAAACAAGCCCCACGTGCGTGGTATGAGCACCTTAAAGAGCTTTTGTTAGACCGTGGCTTCGAAGTTGGGCAAATCGATCCCACTCTTTTTACTAAGAAGGTTAAGGGGGAGCCAACTATATGTAGACGACATTATCTTTGGCTCAAGTAATAAAGCTTTTAATGATGAATTTTCAAAGCTTATGACTGACAGGTTTGAGATGTCTATGATGGGGGAGTTACGGTTCTTTCTTGGATTTGAGATCAAACAACTTAGAGAAGGAACCTTCATAAATCAAGAAAAATACATCCAAGACATGCTCAAGAGATTCAAGATGACGGATCTTAATGGCGTCGCCACACCAATGCAAACAAAATGTCACCTTGAACTCAATCCCCATGGTAAAGATGTGGACCAAAAGGTATACCGGCCCATGATCGGCTCTCTTCTTTACCTCTGCGCATCTAGACCCAATATTGCGTTGAGTGTAGGTGTGTGTGCAAGGTATCAAGCAGCTCCTAAAGAAAGCCATTTAGTGGCGGTCAAGAGGATCTTCCGATATTTGGTTCATTCCCCTAATTTTGGTCTATGGTATCCCAAGGGCTCCAATTTCTCTCTATGTGGTTATACTGATTCAGATTGGGCTTGTGACAAGGATGATAGGAAATCAAGTTCTGGAGCTTGTCAATTCTTGGGAAGGTCCTTGGTATGTTGGTCTTCTAAAAAGCAGAATTGCATATCTCTCTCCACCACCGAGGCTGATTATGTGGCTGCTGCTAGTGCATGTACTCAATTGTTATGGATGAGGCAAACTTTAAAGGAATATGGTGTCAATTGTGACAAAGTGCCTCTTTTATGTGATAATGAAAGTGCAATCAAAATTGCGTACAATCCGGTGCAGCACACAAGGACAAAGCATATTGAGATTTAGAATCATTTTATTCGGGACCATGTAGCTCGAGGCGACATTGATCTATCTTTTGTGAGACGAAGAACCAACTTGCTGATATTTTGACGAAGCCACTTGATGAAGCAAGGTTTTGTTACTTGAGGAATGAGCTAAATATTGTTGATTCAAGGATCTTGTCTTGATTACCCATGCACTCACTCTTATATCTCATCCTTATTTTGTCTAGGTGTGGGCATGGATATAGGGGGAGTGTGGTCGTAATTAATTGGGCTAACCCTCCCCCATAATGCCGAAAGCAAGTCAAATCATTTCTCTTAATATCATTTTGTGATATGTGAGCTTACTGATGAGTATTGTTCATGAACCCAAGGTATATCTTCGCGGTGTCATACCATGCACTCCAACAAGGTGGCATCGGCCACCGCCCTCGTCCATGAGAAGAGTTGGATTTATGTGGATCTTTTTGGTTGTTTTTGCTCATCTCGTGTTCTTATGGAAATCACACTCAATTTTGGCTTTTAGTTGATTTGATTCTTGCAATCTTGAGTGTGTAGTACCATCTCAGTTTGGTTGTCTAATCCCAAGCCTTTCTCCATCCCTAAGCCATCTCTTCTAGCACACAAGAATTGATCACACTTGTAGGGGGTTTGTTTGGGGACGCGCGGGCCTGAACCTGTGTATAACAGGAATTCAGATTTCGGGCAGGATAATCCGGCCCAAGTGTAGGCCGGATAATCCGGCCCTAGTGGCTGCAGTCTATTAAGGTCTGAGCATCAGGGGAAAGGGCTCACAACGAGTAGATCCTCTTCCTCGACCCCCTCCCTCTCCCCAGCCGCCGCCCCATCCTCCCTAGAGCCTTCTCGGCCGCCAGATTCTCCGGGCCTCCTCGGATCTTCTTCCCTGCGCCTCCGGGTAACTTCTCCTCCGCGTTCTTCCTTCAATGAGTGAGGGTAACTCCCTCCCTCCCCATCTTTTGATTTGATGTGTCACATGTGGAACATGGACTAGAAGGTTGTTTCTTCGTTTAGAAATTGCAGTCTTGCAGTACCTAAGTCCGATCTTTGTTTTTGCAATCGATCTAGGCGAATCTGAAAAATTCTACCAGGGACGGATTATCCGCCCCTGGCCAGGCCGGATAATCCGGCCTGACAAAGTCAAAACTTCTTCAGATTTTTGTGGATGTGTTGCATCATGTATGCTTGGACTATGGACTGGTTACCTACTATTTCTACTTCCTCTCCCCATGCTATCCACCTTATTCGTTTCACGGGTGGTTTCAGTGCTCCCAAGACCTACAAGCACCGTCCTCGTGGCCTCTATTTTCGGGACGATGGTGAGGGTGGTCTCATGGAGGAGGTTGAGCTGAGGAGAAGGAACAAAGAAGCTGACCGCATGGCTGAACATGCAAAGAGGAATAGGAGCAGGAAGGGCGTGTCAAAGAAAAAGGGCAAAGAACCTAAGATCAACTATAAGAAGATGGTTGCTATCACTTACTCTTCTATTCGCCATCGTGATCTGTTTGCGGAATCCGCGCACGATACTGAACTTGGTGACTCCCGCTTTTGGTGTGCTAACCAAAAGTCTATATATGAAGATGTTTATGCTCAGCTGAAGATTCGCCCTATGCATCCCATGATTATCGCTGAGGCCATGGAAAAGCCTCAACTTGTTGATGCTATGTTCGTGACTGAGAGGATGGGGCTGCACCATCTCATGTCTCTTTAGTGCTCCTATAACTCCGAGGTAGTGAAGCAATTCTTCTCCACCTTGGTCATTTGTGGTGATGAGCACCGCACCATGAAGTGGATGACCCGTGACATGCCAATGCAAGCTGATTTTCAGACTTTTGCTGGGGTTCTTGGATATTCTTTTCGCCATAGGGACCGTGCTAGTGGCCATCGTATCATTACCCAGCTAAAGCCCAATAAGGATGTTGTCCTCTCTCCCTGCACAGTTGACAATGGTATTGTGGGTTCTTTTGCTGGTCTTTCTCCTTTGTATGCAAGCTTGGTGGGCATTTTCTGTGATTCTATCACTCCTAGTGGGGGAAACAATGACAGTATTCGTGGACATTTGGTTCAGCTGCTAGCTTTCTCATATGATATGGCATCTTGTGAGGATGAGTCTACAGACTACAAGCTAGATGTGATGGATTTTATCTATCATGAGTTGACTGATGCAATGTTCAATTGGCTCTCCATTCCTTATGCCCCTTTTATTATGGTGCCGATCAATCGCCTGCTTCCTACTGGAGATTTTCATATTGATGTTGAGCATAAGGCGAAGAAGATATACAACAAGGTTACGAAGACCTCACATCCATCATCTGCTTCTGAGGGCTTCATGAGGGATGTCCATGCCAGTGCTCGTAGGCCCCTAGTGCCTCCTATTGCTCGTGAGATCAAGCGGCTGAATTGGTTCCAGCGGAACATTCTTTGCATGGGGGTTGAAACTCGCAAGGGTCAGTATGAGGCATACAAGGAGCAGCACGAGATGGCCCATACCCGGCAGCTCATTCTTCACCATGTCTCTGGGGCATCTGGCGACCCTCCAACTCCTTTTGCTCCCACTCCATATCTCAGTGGAACTCTTCGTCAGGGCTCAACTATGGAGAGCTTGAGCCTCACCTATTTTCTACCCGGGCGAGGGAACCTGAAGCACTAGCTAATGATGAGGATGATGACACCGAGGAGCTTGAGGATGAGGATGAGGACGAGGAGGACGATGAGAACTACGAGTGATCCCTTCGGGCGCTAGCATCGCTCTTCTTCCTTTTTAGCGTTTTGATGCCAAAGGGGGAGAAGTAGTTCTATTAGGTCTCCGTGGATTTTCATGGGTCCTACACAAGCATTTGCACTTTATCTTTTTGGTCTTTTTCTCACTTGTGCCCATTTAGCGTTGAACTGTCTTTTGTAATTTGCTTTGTATGAGACTATGTTTATGTGTATGGCTCTAGATTTATCCCGTGGATTATCCTTATGGATTCGTCTATCATTTTGGCTATATTGGATATCTATCTCGAGGAAGGCGTTCATAATGGTTATCACATTGGGTATTCTTACTATCTTGAGGACGTCTCTCTCGCTCTCTCTGTCTCTCTCTCTCTCAGTGGTATGATTGTTTTTTATTATGTTCCAATGAAATAGACTTGTACCTTTTTTGTGTGCATTTGTATGCAAATGCAATATTTTAGTATGCACACATTGAGGGGGAGTCTTTTTATTTGATTAATGATGTTGGTTATTTGGGCTATCTTGCAAATCCTAGTATTGTCATATAACATCAAAAAGGGGGAGATTGAAAGAATATTTCATGGTTCCCTGTGTTTTGAGTGTTAGATAACAATACCGTGGAGTTTTCTCATGTGCGCTGAGTGTTGCAGGAAAGAGCTTTTGATGTTTGGGGGCCAGATTATTCGCCCCCATCAAGGGCCGGATAATCCGGCCTGACCATCCAGGCTAAGGGAGCTTCGGCGTGTGCCTCTGTCTGGGGGTGGATTATCCCCTGGACAATCCGTTGCTGGGGCGGATTTTTCCCTAGCCAGAAAATCTGGCCTTCCTCTAGGGCCGGATAATCCGGGCCCCAGGGAAACTGGCCAAGGGAGCATCTGCGCGTGCCTCTATCTGGGGGCGGATTATCTCCCAGACAATCCGTTGTTGGGGCGGATTTTCCCCCAGCCGGATAATCCGGCACCCAGGAGGAGTTGCCAAGGACCAGCCGGCGCGTGCTTCTGTTCGAAGGGCGGACTTTTCCCTGGATAATCCGAGTCTAGGGCGGAGTATTCCCCAGGCCGGGTAATCCGACCCTCACTTGGGACGGATAATCCGGCCCCAAATGGCTCCAATGGCTTCGTCTGTACAGGGGGTATAAAAGCCTCATCCACCCCTCCTGTCAGACTAATTGATTCATTTGAAAAAGTTCAGACCTGTTGCAAAAGCTCTCTCCCGAGATCTCCCACTTCAACCACCCGAAGGCTTCGATCTTTGGGGGAATTGAAGGAGGAGACATCATTTATCGCCATCACGAATAAAGCGCTCTAACTCCTCTCCATTCACTTGGAGAATCCCCGATCTAGTATTCCTGTTGATATCTAGATCTTGTGTTTCGTTATCGATAACAATTGTTCTTGTGGCAGCTTGTTGTCATTACAGGAGCCTCCAATTCGGTTGTGTAGTTGTGCCCCGCTAGTTGTGTAAAGGCGCCGATTCCCGCCTCAAAGGGTTCCTATAGTGGAAAGGTGGATCAGGCCTTTGGTGGCGAGATCCATCGCAGAACAGGGTGAGGCCTATTGTGGCGTGGCGTTCTTAGTACCGCCCACCCCTCCAACGCAGATGTACTTTCCTTAACAAGGAAGGAACTGTGGTAAAACAAATCATGTGTCTCCGCGTGCTCCACTACGGTTTCCTCGTTCCTCTATCTTACTCGCCTTTACTTGCTAGTAGTTAGGTTTGCTTATAGGGAAATTCTACATAGTCGCATATGTAGAGAATTTACCTTTTGTGTCAAGCCTAAAATTGAAAAAGCATTAAAATTTGAAGTAGCACCTATTCACCCCCCCTCTAGGTGCCCATACGATCCATTTCACCGCTGCCATGGACCCACTGGGAAATTGTACATCCCAGGCGGCATCACAGGAAACATCTACTGATTTTGAGGCATACCTTGCACAAAGTTCCCCAGCGTCGGTAACCGCTGACCAGAGTTATCAGACCCTCCTTGAGCACCATATGAAGCGGGCGAGGCAGCTACCTGGGGAGCACGACCGCCATTGCCATATCGGCCCCATCCGCCACCGTATCTACCCCCACCTCTTCCACCTCCCGCCATCTTCACAACCTCCGCAAAAGTCGCCTTTCTAGAGTCCGCCCCCACCAATCCTGTGAGAAGCTGAAATTCTTCGGGATTGGCAATCGATTACCACTAGCAGGGTGACAATCCTCACGCTTAAAGGACCTTGACAGGAACAAATCCCTTCTAATCCATACCAGATTCCCCTTTGACGAAACCCTAGCTTGGCAAGATCGGGGCATGTCTGATTTCTTCCGAAGTGGGGGATCCTCTCTTCGTATATGTGGTGGTGGCGTATTCCACAGACCCGTCTTCTCCATTAATCTCTCGCCATGAATCACGCCACGTGTGGCACATCCGCGGATGGCGCACGACAAGCCACTACAATGTGGGGGACAAGCTTGGTTCAAAAATCCCTTCCGCGCGCCTTCTCCGATCCTCCTCCTCGGCGGGGACCCTGAACACCTCACCAGTGACGGCCCTCGCCCGCGAATCCGCGCGCATCGTCCCTCCGCCCCTTTGTTTTCCTCGATGCCATTCGCCACCACTGTTGCATAACTCTTCCGCGTATGGCAGGGAGCAGCAGGAGTGGGGGCCGACTCACGGCAAGGAGAGGACTAGATCGGTGGATGGGCTAAGGCGCGGGAGCTAACGCCGGCGTGGATATCGCCGGCCTCGCCATCACGATACAGGGAGAGAACCATCGCGAGACGCTCGATGGCTATTCTCACTCGCATATTATCAGCAGGGGTAGGTCAGCAAACTGAAAATGAGTTCCCTAGAGATATGATAGCACGTACAGTAGATGTTAAGAAATGAGAACAAACAACTGCCTTTACAAAACGAGGAACTGAGAAACGAAGAATCATCAGAAAGTGGCCTAATAGTAAAAACATCATTGAGTAGCCTTGGTGACCGTAAAATGAGGCAGTTTGTTTGTGTCAAAATCTCCGACGGAACTTCGTACGGAGACGATCAATCGTCAGAAAGTGTCGTGGGCAACAAGAAAGCTCAATTTGTGTAGCTGTGGGAAATTACCTTTTAGCAACTCCCTAAGCGATAGAAAGTCCGCTTGAATTATATCCTTACAGCATTGATATTCCCTGTAGGAAAGTAGAAGAATATTAGCTCCACCTTTCATACTACTATTCTTTACAAAAACTGAACTAGCGAACTAAAAAAAGCAAGCACAGTTCGATACGGTAAAACCCTCGGGACCCGGCCCCCGCGTCACTCTTCCGAGGGTGACACGGGATGCGACCAACCCTAGCCACCATTAGCCTCCCTTAACTCCTCCTCCCCCCGCCGCCGCCGAAGGACGCCGCCGGAAAAGGCCGTGCGGCTGATGGTGGTGGCGAGAGCCTCCTCTCGCGTGCATGCGTGTGTTGCGTTGGGTGTGTGAACTCGGGCCCGGTTGGGGCTTCTGCTGGCCGGCTTGGCCTTAGGCGCCAGGGGCGGCGCGAGTGGGGCGCCGGCAGATCCGGAGGTAGGGGTCTCCTGCCAAGGTCCGACTAGGACAGAGGTCTGTGAAGGTGGACATGGTCGTCGTGGCTTGCGGCCTGGCGGCGTCCGGCTCTAGTGCACGTTGGCGTCCCCGTTCTCGATCTGGGCAGGTGCATCTCAGCCGCCGCTGGCAAGGCCACCTCGGGTTTAGATCTGAATCCTGGTGGCAGGTAGGTGCGGCTGGCTGGACCGGCGGTGGCTGGCGGGAGGGTTCTGGGAGGGGCAGTTGAGCTGAGGCCTACGATTTGGAAGTCCAAAATCTTTCAATTGGGTCAAATCACCCCCCTAAGTATCATAAACCGGACAAACTACCCCCTTGGATTGCTGATGGCTGTTTTAGATTACGTGGACAGTGGTTTTAGCCACATAAGCAAGTACATTTAACCCCCCACGTATCAACTGCACGAGCTCATTCTGTTTCTTTAGTTAGCCATGGCGATATCCCCCACCTCCCGTATACCCCCACTCTCATGCACCGCCTGCACGCCCACACTCTCCCCCACCAGCAATCTTCCACCAGCTTCCCTGCACGAGCACCGGCTGACCGCCTTCGCGCCGGAGTGCGATGGAGGGCAATAGGATCTAGGTGTACCTGGCGCGAGACCTGGCCACCGCCGATCCCCCGGCGTCGTTCCTCCGCGCAGTCTTTGCGTCCGTGTCCAGGTGGGAGAAGATCTCCTGGGCGTCGCGGGCCGACTGCCGTGGTCGGCGTCGCTGTGCCTCCGCGAGGTGTTGCTCGTGCTGCATCGGTTCAAGGTCCTCGTGGCTTGACTGCTCCACGCATAGCCACTTGCGCCTGCTGCTGCAGTCCGATGAGGTCGCCGCCTGGGTGCGGGAGCAGCAGCACGACCTCGCCACGCTGCTCGACATCGTCCTGCGAATTGGGAGAAGATTGGGCTGAAGAGAAAAGGAAGAGTATGATTCAGTTTTTCAGAACTTTGTAGGATTCAGTTTCAGAACTTTGTATGAACTTTGTGTTTCAGAGTAGTCTGTAGCAGTGTTAGCACATGAACCAGGTTGTAGCAATGTGGAGATGGTTTAGTTTGTACTAGTTTGGAGATGATGGTTGCACTGCCCTCCAATTGTCGGGTCCGGCCGCCGATCATCCGCCCAGACCCGGGGCAATCACCAGGAGAGGAGTGGCAGGGGAGAACTGCTCTCGCGAGGCTGTATGGACTCGACCAGACCAGGTGTGCGGGAGGCTATTTGGACACTACACGTGGACAGATTCCACCGAGGCAAAAACCACTCTTGACTCTCCACCGTGTAGCAAAACCAGAGATGAAACAACCATCAGCAGCCCAAGGAGGTAGTTTGTCCGGGTTATGATACTTAGGGGGGTGATTTGACCCAATTGAAAGATACGGGTGTGCTTTGGCCGGGACCTAATAGTTAGGGGGGTGATCTGGACTTCTTTCGTGCAGGTTGGGAGTGACTACAAAGAGGGGATCTCGTGCTTACGCAGTCTGGGTGACTCGCCGCTGTCGGGACCGTAGCAGGGGCACCCTTGGTTCCCCCTCTCTTCTGTGTATAATCTCCGTGGCGCCGTCTATGACAAGCCCGACCTAACCTCCACTCCGTCCTCGACCGGCCTTCGACGGTCTGCGAGGACAAGGTCCCGTCTTCCTGCTCCCTTGGCATTCTCCAGTTCAATGGTTGTGGTGGGTGTCCTTCCTGAATGTCGCTCGCTGCTTTTCCACTCGGTCCGTTCATTCTCTCCACCGCATTGGTGCTCTCGGTTCCTAGGGTGGATTGCCGGGAGGCTACCATTGGCATGGATGGAGAATTTTTTCTAGAGGGGTCGATGTGTGGACAAGGCCATTTGTTCAGGTGAAAACCTTGCCCGATCTGTCCGACGCCGAAGACGATGACCCCCGTGGGCGCCATTTTCCTTCTTGGAGGCGTCTTCGTTGAACCTTATCTTTGTTCCCAACATGGATGGTTGCCTCTAGGTGAAAACCTTGACCCTTCTTGGGTCGCGCAACGACGTCATTTCAGTGTCGCTCCCCTTCCTAAAGGCGTTGCTGCTTGAGTCCTCGATCTGTGTCATTCTCCTGGTTGCTTGGTGGGGATTCTGGTGCTGGCTGCCGATGATATCTCAGCTCTTTATTTGATCAAGACGAAGACCTCAAGTGCCGAACTGATAGCTTAGCTTGTTGCAGTCGTTCTCATCTTTTTCTGGATGTCATTTTCTATGTGTTGTGCTTGTTGTAAGCTGGTAATCCCAACGTCGCTCGTGGCTGTAATCTGAACTTGCTGGCTTTATTAATTTAAAGTCGGGCTCTTGGAGCCTTTATCTATAAAAAAACTGAGCTAGCATCGTGTGTACACATAGTTCTTTTGATTGTACAAATGGACCCAGTGATTGAAGTAGGATTACCAAATGTACAGTCTATTTATAGTTTGTCATACATAGATCACCTTCTAGATCTGTAAAACTTTCCAGATCCTGACGTTGTTGTTCCTTGGCATTGTTTGTCGTACTCTCTGGCTCCTCCTTTGTGAATGTTCTCGGAGAAGTCAAGGATCGGCACTGTGTGGTTAGCCAGTAATTGGTGAAAATGTAGAATCAGCATTTGATCTTAAGCATTTATGTTGGGAGTTCACCTATAATAGTGTTCATATGCAGCTGCCATGTAACCCAGAATTTATAAGGATCGTACCTGTTTGGTATTCTGAAGTTTTTCGCCATCTTGGAGGAAGCTCTCAGAGCGGGTGAGATACAAGACTTTTCCTCACTAGCGCACACGATTCTTGCTTCCTCTAAGAGTCTAGATATTTGGAATCGTGTGGCTGAATCAGGTTGGATGTGATCGGCCTGCTTGGACTCATTTGACTCTGAAATGGCAGCAGTTAGTATGTCAATGTCAGTAAATTGGTGTGCATTTGTTAACGCGGATCTCGGCGGCAGTTTGAACCGTGTTCAGTTCTGTTCTAGCCCTTCCAGCTGGTAGAAGCCTGGGTCGTAAATAAGATGATTGATACTGTTACCAACAATAAGTGTTGTTTCGTTTTAATAGCACAACGGGGTGGTGGCGCAGTTTGTCAGCGCGTAGGTCTCATAGCTGAAACGTGAGTGATCCTGAGGATGGCTTCTCCCTGCTACTGCGCCGCTCAAGAAGTCCATATCTTTGCTTGGAACTTACTTACAGGAGAAGGCGCATGGGGGATCAGCCGTTTGAGACAGGCTCAACGCCTGATGATGGCGAATAGGAAGCGATCAGCATAGAGACCTCTCCGCCGGCTCGATGTTAGAGCTATCTCCACTCGTTGGGTATTCCTATGCCGAAATCCGGCGCTATTTAGCGCCGGACGGGGTAACATTCGGTCTGGGAACGGCCATTTTCCCACGCGGTGTTCTCAGGCAACGCAAAATCGGCGACACATTTGAATATTTTTTGTTTCCGCTGGTGAAATCTCGCCAAAAGGTGTTCGACAGAAGTACGCCCAAACGGTTTCGGCTAAAAATTTATTACAAAACAGTAACGAAAATCGACGATCAGACATCGATGGGGATGACCTCCTCCAGCGTGTCAGGTGCGACAGGAGGGCTCCTCGATCAGTACAGGGGCAGCCGACGGGTTGGAGGAGGTGGAGGCAGAGCTCGGCGAAGGGGTGGTGGCCGGAATGGTAGGCGCATGTCTCGGCGTGCTGGCGGGGACGTCCTCGGCGAAGGGGTGGTGGCCGGAATGGTAGGCGCATGTCTCGGCGTGCTGGCGGGGACGTCCTCGTCGAGAATGGCGGTGCGACGCGCCATGTACCAGGCCTTGACCTGGGGGCTCATTGTCGCCGATGTCTCTTCGCCGTCCAAGAGGAACTGGAGGTCTCTGTTCCTTTTCTTTGCGGCGAAGTTCGTCTTGAGAAGGTTGAGCTTTCTGTCTTGGTTCTACAGCAGCTGCATCCACCTCTTCTTGGCCTTCTCCTCCCTCTTCACGACATGGGCCTTGGAGTCGGCGATGCACTTCTCGATCGACGCGTGGAGGCGTTCGGTGGGAGGTCACGTGATTGGTGTGCGCCCGATCTCTTCCATAATGTCGTGCCACTTGCTGCAATCCTGCTACACCAGTCCCCAATGATTTGTCATGGCCTTCTCGCCGCGCTCCATGTGGATCTTGTTGAACTTCGGGTCCATGAGACCGTGCTCATCGAACGCCAACTTCACGCGCTTCCAGTAATTATCCGAGTTTTGGTTTGCACCTGTGATAGGGTCCATGCTCACCGACATCCATGCCTCGGCGAGGCAATGGTCCTCGAGCGTCGTCCACTTGACGCGGGGCTCCGCCGTCTTCGCCTTGTTCTTGCCCTTCGCCACAGCCAAGGCGACCTCTTCGGCCTACGTCTGGCCTGCGCCGTCCTCGACCTACGTCCGGTCTGCGCCGTCCTCTTCGCCGAAGTCCTGGGACTCAAGGCCATGTTCGGTGGCGGTCCGTGACTGCTCTTCGCTGAAGAAGCCGGTTGCTGCGGAACCGGAGGCGATCATGCCCGATATGAAGGCCTCGCCAGGCATTCCGCCGAACATGTTGTGGGCATCTTCTTTGCCGAAGTGGTTGGGCGAGGAGTTGCCACCGGTGAACGGAAGCGGGCCTCGGCGCAGGGCCGACGATGAGCCATACGCCGGAGAGTTGGCGTAGGGGACGTTGATGCCGATGTTGAAGGCCGAAGGGGGAGGTGCGGGGAAGGGGAAGAGCACGTTCGGGTTGAACCCACCGTCGAACTCGGGGGAGGACGAGAACCTATACCACGGGTTCGCCTGGCTCTCCTAGAACATGGCGGGCGAGATCGACGAGAACCCGGCCGGAGAACCGACGCTCGGCCGGCTCCCCAGTAGGAGGCGTAATGCGAGGCGGGCGTTGGCGTCGGGCGGGACATCGGGGTCGGAGCCGTGCGCGAGGCACGCTCCGATGCCTCCCGCGCTTCCCTCATCTATGCCCTCTCTGTCCGTTCCTTCCGGCTATCTGTCTCAATCTTCTTCCGCCGACACTCCTGCAACCACTCGGCGTCTGTGTAGCCTTCCGGCCTCGGCGCCGGCTTTCTCTACTTTTTCACCTTTGGCACACTAGTGGCGGGTTGAGGTTTCACGAATCCCTTGGCGGCTAGTAGGAGGGAGCTCGGGGAATTAGCGGGAGATGTGGCGGGGTGTGGAGAAGAAAGGCAGGAGGGGGAGAAGAAAGGCAGGAGCTAGGCCATGTTTCGCCGACAAGGCTGGCCCACACGTATTTTCACTGCATCCAGCATTCTCAGGCGGTTCCCAGCTCCCTGGGTTCGGCCTGGGAACGCCTAGTTGGGCTAAATCCAGACTAATTCGGCGTCCTGGGAACGCGAGTGGGAATTTTTTTACCATCCGGATATAAAAATCGCCCTGGGAATGCCCTCCTGGGAACACGGGTGGAGATGCTCTTACACGTACATGTCCTGTGTTGTCGTGCTGCTGTTGGTTTGTGACTGCCGTGAAGTGTCAGGATTTGTGCTGCAGGGGTGCCGCTTAGTCACAGGCAAGCCAAGGCCACCAAGGTACACACACATGAATGCAAGATCTTCATTTTCATGAGGTTTTCAATCTGAATCTCTTGAACTGTAATTTTTTAGCAGCCAGTAAGAGCTCTGTCTTTTCATTAAGAATAAAAGAGTTGCCCAATTTGGAAGAGAAACTGGCCAAAACCGATAGAGGCGTATATACACACGTGTCCGTTTAAAAGCGAAACCAGACAAAAACAGAAAAAACCACACGAGGCCACACTACCTAGCTCGACTAGGTCTAAAGCACCGTCGAATGACATCATCACAACGACAACAACGGGCGCTACAAAAGGCCTGGTCCATGTCCCCGGAGAGGAAGTAGGAGCTGCAGGAAACGATTAGGCCTCTCAGGCTTCATGGCGAGAGGCAAGCCGCAGGGAACTCGCCAACGGCACTCGCACACCGACAGGGCTCGAAGATGTCGACTCTCCTTGAAGTACTAGCAAACCCTATGAAAGGGTCACATCACTCCAAAAAATGACGCCTCCAAGGAGGTCACATCATCGGAAAGGACGCCGCCTTCATCTAGATTTCGGTTTTCGCCCCAGAGTGATGGACGGACGGGTGCCCGGGCTCCACGATAACGCCCCCAAGGAGGGAAACAACGCCCACAGGCATCGCCGAAGTTGGCATCGACCAAAGTCGGGCAAGACTTTCGTCCGAAGACCTCTGCACCACCTCTAGTGGACTGTCACGAAGACGACCCATACCGCCCGATGAGCACGACCATTGCCAGGAGATGAAGGGAATATGCTCGAGAGGCAATAATAAAGTTATTATTATCTTATTCCATGTTTATGATAAATGTTTATTTTGCATGATATGATTGTATTAATTGGAAACGTTAATACATGTGTGTTTAATAAACAAAATAAAGAGTTTTTAGTTATGCCTCTCATATAAACTAGCTCATTGATTAACAAGATGATCAAGGTTTCCTGATCATAGACATTGGATGTTGTTAATAACAAGATCACATCATTCGTGGAATGATGTGATGAACATTCGTCCAAAGTATAGCAATACTATCAAAGTCATTGTGTTTAAATTGCTACAACATCATACGAAGTAGTTCTAGTCCTTAGACCATGAGATCGTGTCAATCACTAACACTGGAAGAGTAACTTAGTAACATCAAATGTCACATCGTAACATGGTGACAATAAAGGTGGGTTCAGATACTCAAAAGCTTTTATGTAGAGGATCATGGATCAAGAGTGGGATTTGTCCATCCCGATGACACATAGATATACTCTGGGCCCTCTCGGTGATATCACATTGAGATAGCTTGCAAGCAAGTGATGTGATCACTAGAATGTTATATCACTGGAACAAGAAAAGAGTGCCCCCTCTCCCTATAAAAGGCCCTCCACTCCTCCTCTCATCTCACACCTCCTCGTGAAGGATCTCTCTCCCTCTCTAGAAATTATTCCCCATGGTCTCAGATTAGCGAGATACATGTTCTCGGTGTCTTTGTCTAGAAAAGGAGTTGTTGCTTCCACTGCATCGCTTGAGAGAGGACTCGGAGGTTGTCGGAGTATCAGATGTGTGTGTGATCACGGATGCACCGCTGCTTTGCGGTGCTGGACTTGCTGGTGATGGACGTGCTGGACTCGCTGGACTTCATCACGATCTTGAGATCGGCAAGTGTATGACTACATCATTCACGAGTACAACCTCCTAACGCTTTGTCGCTCTTCAAGGGTATGTTCTCTATGGATGTATATCCACCCGTTGATTGTATCTAGGTAGATAGATCTTGGTGCTTAGTTGTTCACCTCATAGGAATTTTTTGTTTTCTATGCTACGAACCCAACAGGAGAGACGGTGCCCTCGCCCACGCAGCCATTCCTTGCCACCCGCACGGCCAGGGGAAAACAACAACACCACCTCAATCCAGAGCCGCCTCTCCGATCTTCAGGCGTAGCAGAGCAAACACCTCGTGCAAACTCACCATCATCCAAGGGACGCACGAAAGCGCCCCGACCACCAAAAAGCGATGCCGCCTCTCCACCGTCCATGCAACATGGCACAACTCTGCCATGGCATTGCCACCAAGGGCTGCCACACCCTAGCCAGCCACATGTCGTGGCCCACCATAGTTGTTAGGTCAATGATGAAGCTGGACGCGGCCTCCACGAGACCACCGTGCCAAGGCACCCCCAGACCCGTCGTCCTCCATGCAACTGTCGCGTCGAGGCAAGCCTCTGGCCACCAACCACCCAAAAGCCAACTTATCCCTAGGGTTGCCGCCTCAACAACCTCATCTCCAATGAAAGGACGACACAAGCACCAGAGAAATAGATCGGCCACCCTTGTTGGCTATCTCTGGTCGATGGGCACCGCCCCGACCTGAACCACACCCGAGCCCGCCAGCTCGACATCCTGCACGCCCACAGCTCCCCATGCACCGCCTGATGCCACTGCAGCCCCGTCGATTCATGGCCCACCAAGCCCATCTGGTCCTAGAACAGGCCCTGTCCACGACCGCCACCATGAGCGGCACTGATGGCTGCCACCCTCCACCATCCACAATGACACCGACCACCATCGTAGCACACATCCCACCACTTCCCCCTCGTCGCCTAGCCGATGCACATGCCGGGGAAGATGACACCAGGGCGCCCAGTCACCTTGCATCCACCATGGGATCCTACCAACCACCTTTAGCGATGGGGACCGCCGCTACCGCGGCGAGGCCAGCGGCAACAGCGGTGGAGGGGATAGGGTGGGTTGGGGGCCGGCCGTGGTGCGTGGTGGTTCCCCTGAGTCGCCAAAGGGGGGCGACGCGAGGGTCGAGTGTCGTGTGGAAAGTTATATGGCGTGTAACTATAATCCTAGTCTTTAGGCTTAGCTCGGTCATGGCCTTGTATGCAACTCCGCGTGCCTCTTCATGAGCTCCACGATCTTATCCTTGATGTCTATATGTAATGTAACCTCGGCAATGCAGTGTAATCAGTTGAGCCACAAAATTCTTCTTGGTACTAGATCCTCCACCTTCCTTCCCTATTTTCTCCGTCGCCTATGAGCAATGTTGCTTATCTTGCCATGGCTGAAGGAGATATGCCCTAGAGGCAAATAATAAAGGGTTTTATTATCATATCTCATTAGTTCATAATAGTTTTATATCATGCTATAATCGTATCAATCGGAAACATTGATACATGTGTGATATATAAACAAACCAAGAGTCCCTAGTAGCCTCTATTCAACTAGTTCATGTAAGGAAACAGGTAGGCTACACTAGCGTAAATCAAAATTTTCTACCGCGTCAACCAGGAATACTGATGTCATAGATCACAGGATTACCACTAGACGCGTAGTTATGGAACTCGATGAAGCATGTCGGGTCAGTGTAGATGTTCTACGTCTCCTCCTCGTCCTTGTACCACGAGTAGCTCCCCTTTACGTGGCTCGTCCAAGTGCTATAGCTGCAGCACCTCCGAGGTATCCACACTTCCGGAGTGGAAGCCGTCACACGCTAGACTGCTAGGTCTGCTCGTGCAACATAGGCGTAAGAGGAGTGGTGGCTAGGTGGAATGCTCAACCCTATTCAGCTTGCCTCACTCTCTCTTATATAGGCATCCCTGGTGGGCTTCTACGTTAGCAGCCCGTTAGAAGCCTAATCCTGGTCTAATTCGGATCCAGTCCTCATTAGGCTTCCAGCCCCTAAAGTGTCTGACCCTATAGGTTCATACACGTATAGACATGACATGAGTACACTTACTTCCTCAATAGTTGGTAGCGACCTCTAGCAAGACGTGCCAACTCCTAAACACATATAAAGATCATTCAGACGAACCATCACAAGGTTGAGTAAATGTCTTTCCCTTTGCCCTACGATGTTTGGTATAGATCCAAGTTGACCTCTCTTTCTCGATACTGCAATTAGGAATCCCTTTACTAGGTTAACTCTTAACCGTATGTAGCACGACCATGCATTTCTGGATCTGATCACTCGAGGGGCCCAGAGATATTTCTCTCAAGTAGAGAGAGGCAAATCCCATCTTGATTGACCAATGCCTTGTAGCATGTATTAGGACAAACCCGAAAGCTACCTTTATAACTACCTAGTTACAGAGTAGTGTTTGATAGCCCCAAAGTAGGTCGATCCACATTTGAAGTATATGCGATAATCTCAGGTCTAAGGAGAAAACGTACACGATGTGTAGAGAGAGCTGCAAGTATTATTGCCAGTCTCGAGTCGGGTCAGTCCAACCCCATGTTCATACCATGTGTCCACATCATTGGTTTGACATCTCCATGTCTATGACTTGAGAAATATAGTCATCAACCAATCGATGTGCTAGTCTAATATTCACGTGTGTCCTCACATGAACTCTGACTAGGGACAAATATTAGATAACCATACAAGTAAAGAGTTTCACAAACAATTCACATAATTGCCAATCAATACAAGTTGCCTGATATATGGATATTCAAGTAACATTATAAAAACTCATGGATACATATGAATACAGTCATCTCTATGATTGCCTCTAGGGCATATTTCCTTCAGTTCATTGGGTAGCAGATGATCAAGGTTTCCTGATCATGGTGTATTTATGCCAACTCACAATGAAGTCATATCATCTGGAAATGATGTGATGGACATTACCCACCGATGATTGTTGCAACATGATCAAGTCACAAAGTTCACAGTTGCAATTATCAAAAACGAAGTGTCATAATCCTTAGACCGTGAGATCATATTTGATCACTATCACCCGAGACTGCTTTGACCGCATCAACAATCATGACCATAACTAGGTGACTATAAAGGTGTATGTTGGGATTCTAGAGGGGCATATTGAGGCGTATGTATCGAGATCGTGATTTGTTCTCCTGTGTGATGGGAAGATACACTGTTCCCACTCATTGAATTACATCCATAAAGTGCGTAGCATATGACTAGGTCATGGGGATGGAATATCACCAGAACGAGTAAACCAGTACTTGTTGGAAACATGATTGAACAAGGTATCATGATACTGATGATCAGATCTCGGACAAGTCGGGTATCGAAGTAACAAGGGAATTGGATTCGATATTTATGGTTCGAAACAACGTTGACATCGTGGAATGCACATGGGTCATTATGGGAATCCTGTTCCCGCTATTGATCATTGATCCGGGTCCCGCTCTTGGGAAGAGTACACCATTTTCACCTATATAAAGGGGTGCCTATGGGTGGGAATAAACACATAAATAATTCTCTAAGGCAATTTTCCTTAGAGAAGAAAATCTCTCTCTCCCATTTCCTTCTTGCTGTGGTGCGGTCCTTGGAAGGACTATACATGCAAGAGACAACATCACTGCGGCACGTTGTTGTGTTGTAGGGATTCCGGCTAGGAGATCTACTTCCGTAATCTCGGCAAGGATTAGAGATCCGAGAGTCATTGTATTAAACCGTACATGTGCGATACCTTGGGGGTGCTTCCACTTGTGGCACCAGATCATCGTACGAGGACCTGAACAAGGGGTGACTTGGGAGGAGCTTCGTGACCTTGAGGTCAGACGTGAAGGGAATATGCCCGAGAGGCAATAATAAAGTTGTTATTATATGTATTTCAAGTATATGATAGATGTTTATTTTGCATGCTATAATTGTATTGATTGGAAACGTTAATACATGTGTGTTTAATAAACAAATAAAAGGTTCCTAGTTATGCCTCTCTTATAAACTAGCTCGTTGATTAACAAGATGATAAAGGTTTCCTGATCATGGACATTGGATGTTGTTAATAACGAGGCCACAATATTGGTGGAATGATGTGATGAACATTTCATCCGAAGTATAGCATTATGATCAAAGTCATTGTGTTTATATTGCTATAACATCATACAAACTAACCTTAGTCCTTAGACCATGAGATCATGTTAATCACTAACACTAGAAGAGTATCTTGATAACATCAAACGTCACACCATAACAGGGTGACTATAAAGGTGGGTTTAGTACTCCGAAGGTGTTATGTAGAGGCTCATGGATCAAGAGTGGGATTTGTCCATCCCGATGACGGATAGATATACTCTGGGCCCTCTCGGTGATATCACATTGAGATAGCTTGCAAGCAAGTGATGTGATCACTAGAATTGAAGGAAATATGCCCTAGAGGCAATCATAGAGATGATTATATTTCATGTGTATCCATGAGTTATTATAATGTTCCTTGAATATCCATATAACCGGCAACTTGTATTGATTGGCAATTATGTGAATTATTTGTGAAACTCTTTACTTGTATGGTTATCTAATAGTTGTACCTAGTTAGAGTTAATGTGAGGACACACGTGAATATTAGACTATCACATATATTGGTTGATGACTATGTTTCTCGAGTCATAGACATGGAGATGTCAAACCAATGATGTGGACACATGTTATGAACATGGGGTTGGACTGACCCAACTCGAGACTGGCAATAATACTTGCAACTCTCTCTACACATCGTGTACGTTTTCTCCTTAGACCTGAGGTTGTCGCATATACTTCAGATATGGATTGACCTACTTTGGGCCTATCAAACACTACTCCGTAACTAGGTAGTTATAAAGGTAGCTTTTGGGTTTGTCCTGATACATGCTGCAAGGCATTGGTCAATCAAGATGGGATTTGCCTCTCTACTTGAGAGAGATATCTCTGGGCCACTCGAGTGATCGGATCCAGAAATGCATGGTTGTGCTACATACGGTTAAGAGTTAACCTAGTAAAGGGATTCCTAATTGCAGTATCGATAAAGAGAGGTCAGCTTGGATCTAGACCAAATATCGCAGGGCAAAGGGAAAGACATTTACTCAACCTTGTGATGGTTTGTCTGAATGATCTTTATATGTGTTTAGGAGTTGGCACGTCTTGCTAGAGGCCGCTACCAGCTATTGAGGAAGTAAGTGTACTCATGTCATGTCTATACGTGTATGAACCTATAGGGTCACACACTTTAGGGGCTGGAAGCCTAATGAGGATTGGATCTGAATTAGACCAAGCTTAGGCTACTAATGGGCTGCTAATGTAGAAGCCCACCAGGGATGCCAATGTAAGAGAGAGTGAGGCAAGCTGAATAGGGTTGAGCATTCCACCCAGCCGCCACTCCTCTCACGCCTATGTTGCACGTGCAAACCTAGCAGTCTGGCGTGTGACGTTTCCACTCCGGACGTGTGGATACCTTGGAGGTGCTGAAGCTGTAGCACTTGGACGAGCCGCGCAAAGGGGAGCTGCTCATGGGACGAGGATACGTAGAACATCTACACTGCCCCGGCGTGCTTCATCGAGTTCCACAACTGCGCGTCTAGTGGTAATCCCGTGATCTATGACAACAGTATTCCTAGTTGACACGGTAGAATTTTTTTGTTTTTCGCTAGGGTACCCTACCTGTTACCCTACAGTGGTATCCGAGTCGTTGATGTTAAGTCATAGGTTCGGGAAGTTTGCATATGGTGATATGCAGATTGATATGAATGATGTGATCATTTGTATGGCGGTCGTTCTGGATTGATCTATGATATTGCTTTCCATGACCGTGATTCTAAGGTCGTCGAACGACTTACCCCTACCGGTCGGTTTTCGCCATCGGGGTAGATAGTGACACATAAATCCGGTTGAATCATGCGAAGATCAATATGATTTGATCAAATCGGGACCTAGATCTGAATCGATGTACCATGATCAAAGGAAATTGGTCGAATCAGAACAATAGTCGGTTTATGGTAAATTTGATTTGCCGATCAAAATCCTTAAAGAAAATTGTACAGATTCGATATCTCATTTTTCACAGTTTATGGTACCGCGAAGGGCGCTGCCCCTTCGAACCTCGTAGGGGAGACCCCCTAGACCCCCGTAGTCGTAGCCCCTTTTGTATCTCGTTAAGGTTCCTAGGTGCTGCGATTTCACATGATCCGGTAGAATGTGATTCTATGCACAACTTGTTTTTGCAGGATATATGTGATCAGTATGGCCCCAAATGTATGTGATGCATGTAAATATTTTTTCATGACATGCGTGTCATGAGTAGGGCAAAACGGCTGGAGCCAAAATGTGTTGTCAATTATTGTAATGGCCTTCGTGCCAACTTGTGATGATCCCTATACCATGTAATTTCGATTACTAGCTGTCAAGAGTAATAGCTTGTATTAGTTCTTGGAGAACTCATCACTTGGAGGATGGCTCGCATAGAGCATGAAGATGGAGATCTTCATGGTGTACAGGTTTTATGGCGATGGAGATCACCATGAGAAAATGGGCCATACTGTATCACATCTATGTGAATGCTATTCTTATACGTTTTAATACTATGCATGCTTAGTTGATAGAAGTAGAACAATCCCTCACAATGTTTAAGTTAAAACATACCCTCCCAACCAAACCTTGCACCATCCTATGCCCTATACAATCGTTGGTGGGTCTATGAGATTAGAGTGCCCTAGTTTTCCTTGGCTGCATGGGTTTGTATCGGATACCTACACGCATAAGGGTTGGTGATCTTAACAAGGTCCTCTTAATAGTTAAGGACCTTGGGGCATAAAGGTTGGGCGCCTAGTTTTAACATAGAGATGTCACCGAACAACAAGAGTCATATATGATATGATTAGCAAGAGTTGATTACTGATTTACCTTGTCTTCTAGCAGTGATGCTAAAGCTCCCTAGTCGACTTGTTAATTGTGGATCTTGAATCACTTAGTATCAATAGAGGGATGTTGATTTAAGTGGGAGTATATGCTATTAAATTGTTTAATATGTTTTACTCTTTCATGGTTACATGGCTTAGTATTTTGCATGTTTTTATGTTGTAGATCAATGACACCGAACACTTCATCACCTTTTGCTTTGTGTTCAATTCTTGAAAAGGATAAACTAAATGGAACAAACTATTCAGACTGGGTCTGTAACCTGAGAATTGTTCTTAGGGCTGATAAAAAGGAAATGGTTATGGATACCCCAATCCCATATGAACCTGCTGATAATGCAATTGCTACCCTTAAGAATACCTACAAGAAAGCATGTGATGAATCTCTTGAGGTTAGCTGTCTTATGCTTGCATGCATGGAATCTGATCTTTAAAAGCAGTTTGAGGATCAAGAAGCATATGATATGATCGTTGTGCTTAAGGACATGTTCCAGACTTAGGCTAGGACTGAGAAGTACAATGTCGCTAAGTCCTTTGTGGAATGCAAGCTAGCAGAGGGAGCAGCTGTAGGCCCCCATGTGATCAAAATGGTTGGTTACAGTCAGACTTTGGAAAAGCTTGGTTTTCCATTAGGCCAAGAGTTGGCTACTGATTTTATTTTGGCATCTCTTCCATCTAGCTATGGGCATTTCATTTCGAACTACCATATGCATGGGGTGGAGAAGGGCCTTAATGAGTTATGTGGGATGCTGAAAACAACAGAATGTGACATTAAGAAGTGTGTAGGGCATACCCATGTGATGGTTGTGCAGAACAAGCCTAGATTCAAGAAAAAGGGCCTTGGCAACAGGATAAGGGAAAGGCTAAGGATACGATCCCTAAGCCAAACCCTGCACCCAAGAAAAAGGCTGGACCTGCAGGAAACACTGAGTGTTTCTTTTGTCACGAATATGGCCACTGGATGAGAAACTGAAGCAAGTACCAGGCTTCTTTGAAGAAGAGTGGAAGTAAGAGTACTTCCCACTCTGGTATGCTTGTTGTAAATGTTGTGGACATTTTTATCGCAGATCCTTATGTTAACTCTTGGGTATTTGATACCGGATCGGTTGCTCATAAGGACTAGAGAAGTGCAAAAAGGCGAAGTGGATTTTCGCGTCGGAAATAAAGCAAGAGTTGCTGCATTGTTCTTCGGCGTCATGCCGCTTCACCTTCCGTCGGGATTTATTATGGAGTTAAATAATTGTTATTACATTCCTAGTATGGGTCGAAACATTTTATCTCCTTCATGTTTGATGAGGGATGGATATTCATACGCGAGTACAAATAATGGTTGTGTAATCTCTAAGAATGCTATGTTTGTGGCTGATGCTCCCATTGTGAATGGGTTATTTATTTTAAATCTTGATTATGCGTCTGTTTACAATGTTAGTGCTAAAAGGCTTCGGCCTAATGATTTGAGTCCTACCTATTTATGGCATTGTCATTTGGGGCATATAAGTGAAAAGCGCATGAAGAAGCTCCATGGTGATGGTCTTCTAACTTTGTTTGATTTTGAATCATACGAGACATGTCAAGCTTGTTTACTTGGAAAGATGACCAAGACGCCTTTTACGGGTTTTCCCGAGAGAGTGACAGACTTGTTGGAACTCATACATACTGATGTATGTGGGCCAATGAGCACGACAACGAGAGGAGGATATCACTACTTCATTACTTTCACTGATGATTGATACGTCCATTTTGCATCACTATTCTATATCATAATTTACTACTCCCTCCGGCCCGAAATACTTGTCGCACGTGTAGTACAAAATACATTTTGCAAGAAAGTCCTGTACACATACAAAATCTTACAGATTTGGCCTGCAATTCAAAATTTCAAATTCGTAACTTCATCTCCTCCGTCTCCGTCCTCCCGGCCGTCTGCTGTTCGTCGGCAGTCCACCGCCGCTCCGCTCGCTGTTCAAGGCCTCCCGCAGGGGTCCTCTCACCTAACCCTGCTCGTTGTGCTCGCTGTCAAAGGACTCCCGCGGGGGTCGCCCAGCTTCCGCGCGTGCGGAGCTAGCTTCTACGGCCGCTGCTCCGCCGACGACCAAGGGAACGAGCCAGGCCGCGCCGACGGAGGGCCAGTACCGGCACGGGGGAGCAAGGCCGCGCCGCTCCATTTCCCGATCCAGCCTCCTCGCCACGTTCCCCGGCGTCGGCTCGCCCTGGTCCACCTCGTCGAGCCGTCTCTCTCCATCTCCTCGACGCCGTCGTTCGCCACCGTTGTGGCTCCGGCGAGTGCATTGCCAGGGAGGAACACGGCTGCTGCAGCGGCCTCACCCCTGTCCGGCTCCTCCACGAGAAGGTTTGTGCCTAATTATGTCTCAAACAAATCCATGATTAGTTCCCCAAATGCCACGATCGGTTTCCAAAAAATCTGCGATTAGTTTCCTTAGGCACCTCATGGTGTTTCACAGAAAGACAATGGTTATTAGCTTCCTTAGATACCTGAGTTTCCGTAATTAATTCCCTGATTTTCGTTGATTCCTTGATTAGTTTCCATGATTGATTCCTTGAATTTTGCCTGGACACTCTCATCATCCTTGCAGTCCTCTGAACCCAAGAAACCCATCAGAAAACAGTAATGCTCAACTGATAATTGGCAACAAAAAAGTGTATGGGAATATTCAATAAAGTGTGCAGAATATTCATACCGGATGCAAGCTAAGGTATAATTTAGCAAGAAGCTAAGGTATAATTATGTGCAGTTTAGACAGATAATTCAGGGGATACATGTAAATTTGTTGGCAGTGTCAAAATAGAGCAAGCAGTAGGCCATGAACATCAAAGATAACTGTTGAGCATCACTTTATGAATATGTATTCTGTTTTGTTGTTTTTCCTGAATGTGTGAGATGATCTGTAAGTTGCTGAATACACTGCAGAATTCTAGCCTTGTATAAGCATATTGTGTGCACAAGGAAAAGAAATTCATATCATAGGAAATTCAAATCATACTCTGAGCTCTGATCTTGCTTTACTTTAGTATCAAACAAACTGTCCTATACTTGAAGGAAAATAATAATCTACTCCAACTGAAGGCAAAAGTCAAATCTGTAGTTCAGGTTACTTCTTTTAAATTCAAAATGTAGTTGAATAATTTCAAAGATGGGCCAATATAGTGATATACAGCGGTAGAAATGCACTGATGATGCTGTTAGCATATAGGATGTTTTCTTAATCAAAGACAATGTGTTTATGTCAAATATAAATACTTCAGTTTTCAATTGTGTTTGTTAATGCATATGCATATCATTTTCTTTGCCATATCATTTTCATAATGCACAGAGCACTGGTTTTGTTGCTAGCATGGAATCACTAAGTTGGTGATTTAATTTCAGAAAGCAAAACATCAGACTACCTGATCAATGGATGTCGATGGTGTACCCGATCTAAACATGAGAGTACCGGATGATCAAGATGACGATGGAGAACCTGATGTAAACATGGGACCACCAGATGATCAAGATGTGAATCATGTACCCGATCTAAACATGAGACTACCGGATGATCAAGATGATGATAGAGAACCTGATGTAAACATGGGACCACCGGATGATCAAGATGTGAATCGTGTACCTGATCTAAACATGAGACTACCGGATGATCAAGATGTCGATGGAGAACCTGATATAAACATGAGAACACCAGATGATCAATATGTGAATCGTGTACCTGATCTAAACATGAGGCAACCGAATGATCAAGATGTCGATGGTGTACCTAATGCAAACATGAGACCACCGGATGATCAAGATGTACATATTCCAGAAGATGATGAAGAATATGTACACATACCTGGAGGAGAACATGTAGGTGGTGAGCGGCCCAGCCATGCAGATCTGCCCGAGACACATAAATATGCAGCATATATTGCCTTGAAAGCACTCAGGATCGTCCAGAATAGAAAAATTGGCATGAAAGACAAGCAACTTGTAGCTGTACTTCTCAAAACAAGTGTTAGAAGTGTGGAAAGGATATGGCTACATGCGAAACAACAAGAGAAAAGAAATGAAGAGGTAAAATTTTCCAATAAAAGAAAGGGGAGGTGTGGTCGAAAGAGGAAACACTTGGAACTATCAAGGATGCGCTTGATTGCTCTCAACAAAAGGCAGACCTTAAGGGCACTGGCAAGGGCTCTTGATATCCCATATGCTACATTGCAAAGAAGGTTGAAATGGGGCGAGATAAGGCGACACACCAGCAGTATCAAGCCAGCACTCAAACAAGAAAACAAGATTTCAAGACTCAAATTCTGTATTTCAATGCTCGATGAAACAACATTAGCAAATGAAACACCGTACTTCAAGAACATGCAAAACATTGTTCATATAGATGAAAAGTGGTTTGATATGACGAAGAGAAAAAGAACATACTACCTTCAGCAAGAAGAAACAAATCCTGTGCGCATTGTTCACAATAAGAACAGTATCGGCAAGGTAATGTTCTTAAGTGCAGTTGCCAGACCAAGAATAGACGAGGCTGGACATGTAGATTTTGATGGAAAGATAGGAGTTTGGGCGTTTGTTGAAGAAACTGCGGCCAAAAAGAACTCCAAGAACAGGACCAAAGGAACAATGGAGCTAAAGTCAGTCGTAGTTACTAGGAATGTCATGAGGGGATACCTTTGTGAAAAGGTAATTCCAGCGATTGTAGAACAGTGGCCCGATGACGGTTATGAGGGCACAATCTTCATTCAACAGGATAATGCCCGAACACACGTTCCACCGGATGATCCTAGTTTTTTAGCTGTCGTCAAAGAAAAAGGACTTGATATCAGGATCATGCAGCAACCTCCAAATTCACCGGAAATGAACGTCCTAGATCTTTGTTTCTTCAGGGCCATCCAGTCCTTGGCACTGGAGAGTGCACCAAACACTATCAAAGAACTTATAGAATCAGTTGAACAAGCTTACGATGCATATGACGTGAAGAAACTGGCAAAAGTGTTTGTAACCCTACAGTCTGTCTTGATTGAGGTTATGAGGGCAGAAGGAGGAAACGCATTTGACCCACCGCACATGGGCAAAGATAAGTTGCAGAGGGAGGGGTTGCTACTTATGGCTCTGCCATGTGATGGCGAATTGTATCGGAAAACATTGGAGATTATAGGTGGTGGTTAGTAAAGGAGAAGAAAACAATTGTACAAGAGTAGTCACAAAAGGAGATTACATGTGGTCAGTAAAGGAAAAGAAAATATATGAAAGGTGAAAGATGAAAGAGAGTAATTGTTAATGGTTGATTGTAATTGTGTTGTCTGTAAATGTGTTGTATGTAAGTGTGTTGTTTGAATTCAAGCATCTAAGCAACATGATTGTAAGCTGTCTATTATTTGCTTCTCTTTATTCCCATTTCCCTTTTTGTGTTGTTTCCAACTTAAAAGAGTATAAAATAATTCAGGAAGAGAAAAGTTGAGACAAAAAACATCCATTTTAGAAGTACTTTAAGACATTCCACTTAACGAAGATATTTTATCATCTGATGAGCACTTCAAGCAACTTGTACACACAAGTGCAGAGGAGAGTGAAGAAAGTACCATAGCAAAATGTCACGGAGTGTCTCACTGATGTATCTGAATCGAAATTGAAGCTATTCCCAGGCATTGCAGATAAACACACCTTCTCCCAGGCGTAGAGCCACGCCGCTGCAGCGGCACAAATATTCCCTCTGAAGTTCTAATGAACAGAACTTTCTAGACAAAAAATGGTGGCTTAGTCAAAGTTATAACAGACTTTAATATTCTCAACCGCTAAATTTTTTCTTCTTCAAAAGATTCAGTCATGTTTATAAAACTATCAAAAAAAAATATAAATGCCAAATGCAATTTCAAATAGCAGCTTGTTCGTTCCACACATAATTTTTTTGAATGTGTTGAAATTTGTTTGTTCAACGAATTATTGATCTTTGGCCAGCCACATAGACATATTTGTATTCTGCAAATAAAATTTATAATGGTTAAGTGAAATGCAAGCTAGGATGCAACAATCTCTGCCCCTTAACTTTGTCCAAAAGGAAAGCTTGTGTTCTTCATACTGACAGATACTGACAGATAAGTACTTAAATGTTTATCAGAATGTGATTAAGAAAATGCCCTTCATCCCAATGCTCTTAGTTTTGAAGTGAAGGAACATTAAGATGATTCATGCAGAAAGGATCTCGAAAATGTAATTGACACTAACTAAGCACAACACATCTATCTCAGCTGTTCCTAAGATCTGATCAGCAGATGACACTATTTCAGCCTGCAAGAAGAATCCCATGTACAGTCAAATTAATATGAATACAAATACTCCTACGGAATGGACTAGCAAACCCCATCATGCCTTAGGTTCATGGTATGCGTCATGGAGAGAATCAATCAGAGGGTCCTCAAACATAGAAAAACAACGATCTTGTGCTCCAAAGAATATGAGAATACCCGCAGCATGCCGAACGAATTGAGTAGATGCACAAAACGAATCAACACCTAAGCGTGCTCCGCCCGTGAGGCCGATCCTGCAGCGCCAGCACCGCAGCACCAGCTCTTCGCTCCCCTCGTCCCCATGACGGGATCCTCATTTCGGCTCCTCATCGCGGCTCCTCTGTGGCTCTCTGTGTCTGGGAAGTGGGAGCACAGCTAGAAGAAGAAGAAGAGTTGTGGCAGCTCCTCTGTGGCTGGACACTCCGACCGTAATCAGTATGCTACTGCGGTGCTGCTCATTTACTGGGAAGAAATCGGAGGAGTGGGGCGCATTGATTCTTCAAAAGTCGACAAAAGAAGAACCAGGATGGCGACCTGGGGCTTCTCCTCGCCATAGGGTATCAGATCCAGTAGCGCTGCTCGCAGATACAACAAGGTGGCGTGGGGGAAGGCGGCGGCGGTCTCTTGGACGGAAAAATCCAACCTTTGCGGCGGTATCTTCGTAGCCGGCAGCAGCGCGGGGAGCTAGACGGCGGGGAACAAGGCAGCGGAAGCGCGGCGTGTGGGGAGGTGACGGCGCGGGTCGGGGGGTGGCGGAGGCAGCGACGCGGACCGGCGTTGGGACTACGGCTTGTCTCCTGAGCGAGCGGAGGGGAGAGAGCTGAGCGAGCGAGGGAGGAAGACGAGCGGCGTGGGACTCTAGGTTGTGTCGGGAATTTTACAAGGGCTGTTTTGCTAATTGACCGTCGCGACAGGTATTTCGGGCCGGAGGGAGTATTATTCATTGATATATTTCATATTAAGAGATGATATTTATGTTATTTCATCTGTTATTGCATGGGTGATGACTTTTGGAGCATGGACCGCTGCAGTTAGGATTCTGATGGAAAAGGGGTTGTTTGGAGGTGAAATTCGCGAAGATCAGAAAATCCGGGAAAATACATGGAAAATTCTATTTTTCCAGAAGACGAAGATTGCCAGAAGGGGGAGTGGAGATGGGCCACATGGGGCCCACAACACCCCCTGGCGCGGGCATCCCTAGGCCACGCCAGCAGGTGGTGTGGCCACCCTGGCCCACTCTAGGCTCTCCCCTCGGGCGTATATTATCCCCACGGAACCCTAATACCAGGGGGCCGACAACAAAAAGATTTCGCCGCCTCTGCAGGGCGGAAAACTATAGAGAGAGAAAGATCTCTTCGGCAGACAGAATTCCGCTGGGGGAATTCCTTCCCGGAGAGGGGAGATCATCGCCATCAACACCACCATCAAGCTGGACTTCATCAGGATCATCATCATCACCATCATCATCTCCACCAGCACCATCATCACCACTTCATACCGCTATAACAATTGGGTTGAATCTTGCATAGTTCTTAGGGGACACTTTCCCAGTGTTGATTACTCCTTGTAGTTGATGCTATTGAGTGAACCATTGAATTATCGTTCATGTTCAGATTGTTACATATCATTATTTCATCTCTGATCTTGATCCATATGATGTCTTGTGAGTAGTTCGTTTAGTTCTTGAGGACATGTGAGAAGTTATGTTGTTAGTAGTGGAATTGTGTTGAGAAAGATTCAATGGTTTGATATTTAAGTTGTGGTGTATTTCTTCTAGTGGTGTCATGTGAACGTCGACTACATGACACTTCACCTATATGGGCATAGGGGAATGCATTGTGTATTTGGCTACTAATCATAGGGGTTGCTGGAGTGACAGAAACCTGAACCCCCGTTAGGAAACCTTTGCACAAGGGATGTCAGGGTCTTAGAGTTTAAAGTTGTGGTTAGGTTTCCACCTTAATTACTTTCTTGTACTTGCGAATGCTTGCAAGGGGTATAATCACAAGTATGTATTAGTCCTAGGAAGGTCGGTACATTAGCACAGGTTCACCCACACAACACTTAGCGAACTAAAGAAGATTAATCAACTATATGAAGCGAAAGCACTTGACGATATTCCCGTGTGTCCTCGAGAACGTTTGGTCATCTTAAGTAATACAACCAGCTTGTCCTTTGCTAAAGAAAGGATTGGGCCACTTGCTGCATTTATTCTTATTGTATTTTATTTACTCTTACTTTATTTACCTACATTATCAAAAAACCCTAAAAATCTGTTTGCTAAGTATTTACAGAGAATTCCTGCTCCAAGCCACTCGCCAACACCTTCTGCTCCTCGTTGGGTTCGACACTCTTACTTATCAAAAATACTGTGATACACCCCCTATACTTGTGGGTCATCAAGACTATTTTCTGGCGCCGTTGTCGGGGAGTGAAGCGCTATTGGAGAGTGGAACTGGTAAGGGAAACTTCTACTGTGAGTATTGTTTACTTCTGTTAGTTGCTTTATTTCAATATGGATGATTCTTCGCAATGCTACTACCACTGCTAAGGTAGTAGATGAACCGCCACCTGCTGAGAATGATACTTTTAAAATACCTACAAGAATCATTGATCGTGTTATGGGTAACTATTATGTTGGGGATGGAACTGTCCATCCCGGTGATCATTTTCTCTTTATACATGAATTATGCGGGTTGTTTAAGTGTGCAAGTATTACAACAGATCAAGTCAAGAAGAAGTTATTCTCATTGTCACTAAAAGGAAGAGTTGAGGAATGGTATAAGCTGCTAAAGAATGGTAAAGCTCTTGAATGGGAGGAAGTAGTACCTCTCTTTTATTCAAAATTTTATCCTCCTAGTGAGATTCATAAAGATCGGAATCAAATATACAACTTTTGGCCTCTTGTTGGAGAGAGTACATCTCAAGCTTGGGGGAGGTTGAAGTTACTAATGCTCAAATGTCCTATTCATGAGCTCCCTCACAATATTATTATCAATAACTTTTATGCAAGACTTTCTCTTCATGATAAGGACCTATTGGATGCTTCTTGCGCTGGATCATTTACACGCATGGAAGAATAAGCTAATTGGGATCTTCTAGACCGTATTCAAGACAATGCTGAAGCATGAGAGAATGATAAAGGAAGAAAGCAAGTATAAATTATGATTATGAATGCATTGAATCTTTTATGGGAACTGATGACTTTCAAAATATTAAGAATGCTTATGGTTTAGACTCTCAAGCTATTGCAACTTATTTTAAGGCTTTTGCTTCCTATATTGAACTTCCTAAAAAGAAGTGGAATAAGTATCATGCATGTCAACACCCAGATTTTTAATCCTAGATGCCCGTTATGCCATACCTCGCAATCCCAGGATTACCATTCTTGCGAGACATAACGGATTGGATATCACAGTACATCATCCATTACAAACCATACATAAGGTCTTACACAGATAAGGATCTCATGATCCAGTCTTAATACAACAAGCAGCGGAAATAAAAGATAAGTGTAGCGATAGGGTCCATCTTCAGGGGCACAGGTAATGCTGACGAAGGCAGATAGTCCTAGTTATCATAGCCGTCCTGTTGGCCATCATCTTGATAGTCTCCTTCATAGTCTGGCCATGATAATAGCCAAGGACATAAGCCATGAGTACTCTTTTAAGTACTCGCAAACTACCACTAACAAGTATAAACTTCTAAGGTAAACATGCAAACTCTAAGTTTAACTATAAAGTTAAGTTTGAAACCTAAGCTGAGTTCAGAAGCCAAGAAAGATAAAGTAAGTTCTAGAATCACTTAAGTTGGCAAGCTATTGTCATAACACAACCCTGTTGTGGTCAAGTCAAGATTCATCATTCTTTTCAAAGTATTTAGAAAACATATGACAACGAAACAGTATGGCCATTCCAACTGTCCATAACCGCGGACGCGGCTATTCGAATAGTTTGACACTCTGCAGAGGTGGTACACTTTCACCACAAGATTCGATACATCTATCAGGGATAACCCTGAATCATCATACTTAGTATGCAGATAATCAAACATAACCTTCCCTTTACACGCCCTAGTATAAGCACCTCTCCTATGAGCATGGCCTCCCAACCATGACCATCAGTCATCTTGGGCACTGCATAGGTGGACATCATGAGAGGTAGCCTCAGCTCAGACCTCTCCCGTGAGGGAACTAATACTAATGCATATAAATTTCCAGCTAAGCCTTACCCAATTCAGGTAATGTGGTTGTACGGTAAATTTGGAATGGTATCGCATCCGAATCCAACCATCGGTTTTATAAAAGGGTTAAGGCTCATGCCTCAACATTTTCATCATCATCAACCATTTGTGTTTTCTCAACACATGTCAAAACATCTCAATAGAATGACTCATCATTCCAAGGTTTTCATAATTCATTTTCACCAATTGTACCCATCTAAAGTGACTCAAGTTTTTGATCTACTCTAACTACTAAGTTAAGAGTGTTCACTAAGGTGGAAAGGATGGGTTCAATCTCATGCCATAGAATGACATCTAAAGGGTTCTAATTAGGTCAAGTTTTATACTTTTTACGCCACCTTCAAACTAAGTAAAGAACTTGGTGTAAACTAAGGGAGTAAAACTTGTAACTAAGACTTGGGGTACTAATAGTCAAAAGGGAGTGTGATCAAGGCATGCTTAAGGCATCTTTGCAAAACCATCTAGTTTGATCCTAACTTGCTAAGCACTAAACTTGCAAGTGTTAGCTTGCACTGTTAATGGTGGCTTGCAAGTACAACTTGCAAGGGTTAATCTTGGATAATGCTATCTTGCTAATAGTAGCTTGCCTTGGTTGGTGCAGTGGTTGAAGTTTTCTTCTTCTTCTTGGTAGAACTCCTCCTCCTCGAAAGCTTGGTCGGTACTATCGTCTATAAATACATAGGGAGTGCACAATCACCAAACAATACTTAACTAGGCTAAGTAGCATTCTAAAAAACACATTTGATGATCTATTATCATCACAAGCATCACAAGTTTAATTCCATAGTTTCATTCTTTTTATTTTAGAAAAGTAATTTCTACTCATTGAAAAATTAACTAAGATTTAATATTCACCACTTAAGATATGGGATCATGTTGACACATGTCATCACCACATATCTTAACACATGGGAATGAGAATTAAAGGTTGGATCAATATTAATTTGGTTTAAGTTCATTATTTAATGATTTAAAGTGACTAGAAATGCCTATATAGCATTATTTTGGTACTAGTCCAAAGTCACTGCATGTAAACCTTGATATTATTACATATTTAGATAGATATGATTTGGTACTAGTCCAAAGTCACTGCATGTCCAAAGTCCAAAGTCACTGCATTATTTTGGTACTAGTCCAAAGTCACTGCCTATATAGCATTAAATCCAACGGGCTAGGATAGGTCATCTCAATACCTTTCAGACAAAATTTGTTTCATGCAATTTGGATTTGTCAAACTCCCAGAATTGAATTTTAAAATAGTGGACAGGAACTAGATTTAACTATAAAGAAAAATCTAGATTTGAACGGGTGGGCTAGCGCAGGAAAAGACTTGGGCCGGCCCAGTGGCGCTCCGCGGCGCGGGGCTCAGCTGACAGGGGTTTCCCGCTTGTCTGCGGCACTTAACATGCGAAACGGTACGCGCGTTGTGGGCCGTAGGATTAGAAGGAAGATCTACGACTGAGGGTCGTCGTCGACGACAAACAGGTCGCCGGCAAGCTCGAACCCTAGCGGCTCGATGGGGGTCTGCTGGGGACGTACCAGGGCTCCAGCAGGGTCGGCGAGGCGGGCAAATGAACTGGAAGACGACGGCGAGGCAAGGCGCGGTTGCGGCGGAGCTTGGGGTGGTTGCAATCAGCGGCGCCCTTCTCCTCCTGCCGCGGCTGCTCCGGCTCCAATTCCGGCAAGGCAGAGCTCGCCTTGCTATGACTAGAGGTGGGTGAGGTTCAGAGAGGTGAGGGGAGTGGAATGGCGTGGAGAGAAGAGGCTGGGGAGGGCTCCTTTTATAGGCCCGACGGTGAGACCGAGCGGGATGGGCAGGCGACGGTGGCGACATGGCTACAGCGGGGTAGAGGCATGGCTACGGGTGGCGATCGACGTGCGGTTCCCTGGCGGTGCTCTAGGCATTGAATGCGGCCGTAGGGGCGGTGTCATGCGGTCTGGGCGAGGTGGCGCTCTGAGCGGCACAGGCAGCGGTGTCCACGGCGAGCGGTGGCTGTGAGGCGTTGGGCGGCCAGCGGGGGTGTCTAGGGTGTTCTCCAGGTCGTGGCGGAGCGGTAGGTGCGGGCTGCGGCCAAGGGGCGGTCTGTGCGAGCGGGGACAGCGCGCGCTCTAGGGGTGGCACCGGCATGGTGCGGTGGCACTGGGCGCGGGCTTTCCTCGGTGGTCCACTGTTAAGGTAGTAGATAAGCCACCACCTGCTGAGAATGATGTTTTCAAAATACCTACAAGAATTATTGATTGTGTTATGGATAACTACTATGTTGGGGATGGAACTGTCCATCCCGGTGATCATTTACTCTTTATACACGAATTATGCGGGTTGTTCAAGTGTGCAGGTATAACTACAGATCAAGTTAAGAAGAAGTTATTCTCACTATCACTGAAAGGAAGAGCTGAGGAATGGTATAAGCTGCTGAAGAATGGTCAAGCTCTGGAATGGGAGGAAATAGTGCCTCTCTTCTATTCAAAGTTTTATCCTCCTAGTGAGATTCATAAAGATCGGAATCAAATTACAAATTTTGTCCTCTTGATGGAGAGAGTACAGCCCAAGCTTGGGAGAGATTGAAGTTACTAATGCTCAAATGTCCCATTCATGAGCTCCCCAACAATATTATTATCAACAACTTTTATGCAAGGCTCCCTCTACATGATAAGGATTTATTGGATACTTCTTGTGCTGGATCATTCACTCGCATGGAAGAAGAAGCTAAATGGGATCTTCTGGACCGTATTCAAGATAATGCTGAAGCTTGGGAGAATGACGAAGGTAGAAAGTCAGGTATAAATTATGATTATGAATGCATTGAATCTTTTATGGGAACTGATGACTTTCAAAATATTAAACATGCTTATGGTCTAGACTCTCAAGCTATTGCTTCTTATTTTAAGGCTTTTGCTTCCTACATTGAAGTGCCTAAAAAGAAGTGGAATAAGTATCATGAACCTTATAAACATGTTGCTAAGAGTGTTCCTGCAAGAAATACGGAATTTTATACTGCTAATCATATTTTACCTAAACCTTACATTGAGAAAATGCCTTTCCCAGTTAAGATAAAGGAACATTCTATGATGGCTAGTATGGTAGATGAAAGTACGAATAAATCTGTTGAACCTGATAAACAATGGTTGATGAACCTATAATAGCAAATGTGAAAGACTTTGTTACTAAATATGAAAAAGAGGGACACCCTATCCTTTGTAAGGATACCTCTAATATTGTTTCACAAAGTAGTGTTATGAAAGCTAGTATTCCTGTGTTTTCTGTTAGAATAAGTGATCATTGTTATGATGGCCCTTGTGATAGCTATATTGTTAAGTTTATGCATGATACTGAAAGTTACTATGAGAGAGGGAAAAGTGTTCTTATGTATCTCAATAATATCAAGTTTCCTCATTTTATGCTGAAAGTTTTTGTGTTGCACTTCTTTTGCCTTCTTATGCAAGTAGCCTCTGGTTTCAACAACTTGTTTGTTTACAAAATTCCCTTGAATAGGAAGTGGGTTAGACTTAAACGTGTGTATTTTTGCTTCTTAATGCTCTCTTTCGCTTCAATTCATATTCCTATGAGAGCGTCTTCAAAATTATCATGTCTATCTTAATGGCTATAAAGAAAGAGCTTTTTGGGAGACAACCCAATTTGTTTTTTCTTGCAGTTTGTTTTTGTTTATTTGAGTCTTGGAAGTTATTAATTTGGTAATAACTGCTCCTTATCCGTTTTATTTGGTTTTTGTGTCAAGATCAACCTCTAATGAGAGGGAAGTAAGATTTGGGGAAGTTGCTGTCCCGAAACAGATTTTTGTGCTTCACCATATTTTTTTTGAGAGATCTCTGTATATCGGATTGATCTGTAATTTTTTGTGCTTCTGCCCCAGGTTGTTATTTAACTTTCGCTAGTTTTGCACTTTTTGATTTGAGCAACAGAAGATTTTCTAAAAAATTGATCTTTACCTGCTGGTCTGCTTTGACAGATTTTGCCAATCTTGTATTTGCTTCTTTATTCGATTTCCTTTTTGAATTTTTTTTGGGTTTTCAGAAGGAGTTGCTACAGTAGCTTATGTTTTGATGATTTTTAGTTGAAGTTGGACTCAAAAGGTTTTATCACTTCACTTATACTAAAGTTGCTAATGAGATGAAGTTTTGTGTGAAACAAATTTCCAGGAAGTGGAGATAATGGTGTAGTAAGGAAGAGAAGGGTTTTATGACTCAAGTAGTAAGTGTATGAAGATGAAGATACCTATGATATTCAAGTGATGACTCCAGAAGAATCTACTAGATACCAAATTCAGAGACCTGCAGAGTCTGTTTTCAAATAGGTAACAGTTCTGGTAAGAAAAGTTCCGTGAAAATACTATCCAACTATATTTTTTGCAATTTTTAGTCAATAAGGAAAGCTACGAAGCGAAAAAGGGACAGAAACGGAGCCAGGGTGGCTCACACCACCCTGTGGCGCGGGTCCACCCCTGGCCGCGCCACCAGGTGGTGAGTCCACCCCGGACTCCGCCTTCGACTCGTTTTCTCCCAGTACCTTCCTTTTGTTCTAAAACTTCGTAATATATAATCCCCCGGATCCCCCGAGGTTCGTATATCGTGTTTTCGTCGTGTTTTTGTTTCGATCTATTTTTGCCAGGACATACTCTTTGAAGGTTTAGAAGCACAATGGTGTCTGCCAAGGATAAAGGAAAGGATCCTATGGAGGAAGATCTCCAAGACCCTAGGCAGGAGAAGGAGATCAAGAGTGAAGGTGAAGAGGAGGCACAACACACCGGCACTACCATTGCAAGCATTGGAGTGGTGGCAAACCCTGCCGGGACTATGTCAATTGGAGGGAAGCCTCCTCATCACCATTCAGATCCCTGGTCACTTCCTCCACGTGCCAAGAATCCTTTCCATACCCTTATCCATGAGTATCAATACCAGAATATGCCCAAGGAGAAATTACCCTCCAATTGGGATTTTCCTCGTTCTAGCCATGCAGGAAAAGAAGACTCCAAGGAGGAAGAGTGGGGAAAGAATCACAAGAGCTGGTATTCGCAACCCGACATGATCATGAGCCGCATTGAGCAAAACTCGTAGCTTATTCGCAATCTCACCTTTGAGTTCGAGGACTTGGGGAAATTGATCAAAGAGCTCATCAAGAGGATACCACCACCACCGAAGGAGTAATTCGTCATCAGGTTTGGCATCCCCTTGGTTTGTTCCAAGCTTGGGGGAGTATCGCGGTATCACATCACTATCTTCTATCTTTTTTACCTTATTAGTAGAGTCATATCATGAATAGAGAAGTTATTATGTAGGATGGTTTGCATTATGGAAGTGTCTCCTCTCTTGTTAGATATGTATCCCTTGGTGTGAGTTGCCGTTATGGAATATTAATGAGAAGGTATTTCATTCACTCTTTTTCATAGCTTATATTAGTTTCCAATTCGTGGTTATATGATTGATCTTGTTGTTAGTATTGGTATCACTTTGGGATCGTCGAGTTAATTTAGTTGGTTTTGGCAAACCTGGCTCGGTCAGTAGAAACACTATTTTTGAGAGTTGAATGAAAAGATAAAAGTACTCTAAAGAAAAATAATTTCATCATCTTTCTTGATTTGATCATAAGTCTAGTATTCTCTAGTTAAGATCTTTTGTGCTTCCAAGGAAGATTGCATGTTTGTCTTTATCACTTTTATGTTTGTTTGTTTCCTTCAACTCTTATACTTGCTACCCAGCTTTGCTAGCCAAAAACCTGTACTGAGAGGGAATTCTTCTCGTGCATCCACTCCTTAAAACCAAAACCTTTGCCATTTGTGTCCACCATACCTACCTATTAGCATTATTGCTATTCCAAGTAAATTCTTGTTTTGTCTACCTCCCAAATTAAACTTGTTATGTGAAAATTAGTGATTAAAGCTCTCACGAACTTGATGGCACACTTTACTTTCATGCATTTAATAAACTTGAACCATTGTGCTCACCTATGTTGCGTATATGCTTGCGCTTTGTCAGTTGTGAATTAGAAGAACCATGCTGTCTAAAAAATTGATCTTTACCTACTGGTCTGTTTTGACAGATTTAGCCACTCTTACATTTGCTTCTTTATTCAATTTCATTTTTGAATTATTTTTGGGTTTTCGGAAGGAGTTGCTACAGTAGCTTATGTTTTGATGGTTTTCAGTTGAAGTTGAACTCAAAATGTTTTATCACTTAACTTATACTAATGTTGCTAATGAGAATTGTGTGAAGTTTTGTGTGAAAGAAATTTCTAGGAAGTGGAGATAATGGTGTAATAAGGAAGAGAAGGGTTTTATGACTCAAGTAATAAGTGTATGAAGATGAAGATATTGATGCCTTTCAAGTTATGACTCTGGAAAAATCTACTAGATACCAAATTCAGAGACCTGCAGAGTCTGTTTTCAAATAGGTAACAGTTCTGGTAAGAAAAGTTCCACGAAAATACAATCCAACTATTTTTTTTGTAGTTTTCAGTCAATAAGGGAAGTTACGAAGCGAAAAAGGGACGGAAACGGAGCCAGGGTGGTCCACACCACCCTGTGGAGCGGGCCCATCCCTGGCCGCGCCACCAGGTGGTGAGTCCTCCCCGGACTCCGCCTCCGACTCGTTTTCACCCAGTACCTTCCTTTTGATATGAAACTTCGTAATATATAACCCCCGGATCCCCCGAGGTTCGTATATCGTGTTTTTGTTGTGTTTTCGTTTCGATCTGTTTTTGCCAGGACATATTCTTTGAAAGCTTAGAAGCACAATGGTGTCCGCCAAGGATAAAGGGAAGGAGCCTATGGAGGAAGACCTCCAAGACCCCGGGAAGGAGAAGGAGATCAAGAGTGAAGGTGAAGTGGAGCAAGGCCAACATCCGCACACCCGCACTACCATTGCAAGCATTGGAGTGGTGACAAAACCTGCCAGGGTTAGAAGGACTGCACGGATGTAGACTAGGAGAAAAGCTCCTCGTCATAGTTTGGCTCCACGATCACTTCCTCCACACACCAAGAATCCCTTCCATACCTTTATCCATAACCATGCAGGAAAAGAAGACTCCAAGAGGGAATAATTGAAAAAGAATCACAAGAGGTGGGATCCACAAATTGAAATGATTATGAGCCATATTGAGCACAACTCGGAGTTGATTCGTAACCTCACCTTCGAGATCGAGGACTTGGGGAAATTGGTCAAGAAGCTCATCGAGAGGATACCACCACCACCAAAGGAGTAATTCGTTATCAGGTTTGGCATCCCCTTGGCTTGTTCCAAGCTTGGGGGAGTGCCGCGGTATCACATCACTATCTTCTATCTTTTTACCTTTCTAGTAGAGTCATATCTTGAATAGAGGAGTTATTATCTAGGATGGTTTGCATTATGGAAGTGTCCCCTCTCTCGTTAGATATGTATCCCTTGGTGTGAGTTGTCATTATGGAATATTAATGAGAAGTTCTATCATTCACTCTTTTTGCATAGCGTATATTAGTTTTCAATTCGTGGTTGCATGATTGATCTTGTTGTTAGTATTGGTATCACTTTGGGATCATCGAGTTAATTTAGTTGGTTTTGGCAAACCTGGCTCGGTCAGTAGCACCCTATTTTTGAGAGTTGAAAGAAAAGATAGAAGTACTCTAGAGAAAAATAATTTCATCATCTTTCTTTCTTGATTTGCTCATAAGTCTAGTATTCTCTAGTTAAGATCTTTTGTGCTTCCAAGGAAGATTGCATGTTTGTCTTTATCGCTTGTATGTTTGTTTGTTTGCTTCAACTCTTGTACTTGCTACCCAGCCTTGCTAGCCAAAAACCTGTACTAAGAGGGAATTCTTCTCGTGCATCCACTCCTCAAAACCAAAACCTTTGCCACTTGTGTCCACCATACCTACCTATTAGCATTATTGCTATTCCAAGTAAATTCTTGTTTTATCTACTTCCCAAATTAAACTGGTTATGCAGTACTCATGAGAAGGATCAGCTTACCCACGCCCGTCGATAGAAGAACCGGAGATGGCCTTAATGAGATGGACAAAGCTTCATTTACAAGGTGATTAAAGCTCTCACAAACTTGATGGCACACTTTAATTTCTTGCATTTAATAAACTTGAACCATTGGGTCCTTCTTTGTTGCGTATATGCTTGCGCTTTATGAGTTGAAGTTAGCAGAACCATGTATCATGGGGACCGCTTTCAACACTTCATTGGTACTTGTACCTAGTTGATATCATGTTCTTTTGCTTATGGATCCCGGCGGTGTGAAATAAAAGTTGAACTTGTAAGATCATGGAGTTTATATGTGTGTTAGAGAAACTTCTGGGCCGCTAGCCTAAGCCATGCCTAATCATGGTGGAAACTTGCAGCATAACTATAGTGAGAATTCTATGAAGCATCCTCAATAAAAACCTATGCAAATAGCAAGTAAAAAGATCGTTGAGATGCTCACTGTTTGCTTGCCTTGTCATTTTGATTATGGGATAGCTCATGTGTCATGTGCAAGGGCTACCCCATTGGCGGTTCTTAATGATACACATGTAATTACAATGACAAGAGCTTGCTCATGACTGAAGTTGAGTAGCATGAGGTTCGGTACTCATAAGTAAGAGGCATGGGACTCCAATTCATAACTTGTCAAGCATATCCTCTTAGTAGTGTCACTTTAACCTTAATCACTAAAAGATGCCTATGATAGGGGCAATGAGAGCTGAAAGCTAGTAAGTATCATAATTTTTGGGAGCTCTTTATGAGACTTGCAATACCTGCTTCCCTCTGCGAAGGGCCCTTTCTTTTACTTTATAATTGAGTCAGTAAACCTACTCCCTTCTACCTCAGCAAGTATTTTGAGTTGATGTGTTTCATTCATTCATATGAAGATGTATGCAATCATGTCTTATGTTCCTTGTTTTGCACATTGCTCTTATCTTGATATTTACTACTTTGAAAGCTATCATTGAAAACCAGCTATTTATGAACTCTAGCAAATTATCAACTATTCTTCGACCAAGAGCTAAGTTTGCCATTACCAATTATGATTCACTTTATGTATCTTTATTGTGTTTCCTTTACCTATTACAAGTTGAGTTATATAATAGTGAGTTGTCTTCTATTATGATCTATGTATTTGATGAATGTGATGCTTCTTGTCCGTATTCTTTTATCGACTCTTCACTCCATAAACCTGAGGCCATGTTTACTGAGCTTAGTTTCGCTTGAGGACAAGTGAAGTCTAAGCTTGGGGGGAGTTGATACGTCCATTTTGCATCACTATTCTATGTCTTAATATACTATTATTCATTGATATATTTCGTATTGAGAGGTGATACTTATGTTATTTCATCTATTTTTGCATGGTTGATGACTTTTGGAGCATGGACCGCTGCAGTCAGAATTCTGATGGAAAATGTGCTGCTTGGAGGCAAAATTCGTGAAGATCAGAAAATCCTGGAAAATATACAGAAAATCCTATTTTTCTAGAAGACTAAGGATGCCAGAAGACGGTGTGGAGATGGGCCACAGGGGGCCCACACCACCCCCTGGCGCGGGCAGCCCTAGGCCGCGCCAGGAGGTGGTGTGGCCACCCTGGCCCACTCCAGCCTCTCCCCTCTGGCGTATATCATCCTCCCGAAACCCTAAGACTCGGGGAGCGACCACAGAAAGATTCCACCGCCTCTGCGGGGCAGAAAACACCGAGAGAGAAAGATCTCTCTGACAGACAGATTTCTGCAGGGGGAATTCCTTCCTGGAGAGGGAAGATCGTTGCCATCAACACCACCATCAAACTGGACTTCATTGGGATCATCATCATCATCACCACCACCATCACCATCAGCACCCTCATCACCATCTCCATATTGCTGTAACAATTGTGTTGAATCTTCCATAGTTCATAGGGGAAACTTTCCCGGTGTTGATTACTCTTTGTAGTTGATGCTATTGAGTGAACCATTGAATTATTGTTTATGTTCAGATTGTTATACATAATTATTCCATCTCTGATCATGATCCATATGATGTCTTGTGAGTAGTTCGTTTTGTTCTTGAGGACATGGGAGAAGTCTTGTTGTTAGTAGTGGAGTTGTGTTGAGAAAGATTCAATAGATTGTTATTTAAGTTGTGGTGTACTTCTTGTAGTGGTGTCATGTGAACGTCGACTACATGACACTTCACCTATATGGGCCTAGGGGAATGCATTGTGTATTTGGCTACTAATCGTAGGGGTTGCCAGAGTGACAGACACCTGAACCCCCGTTAGGAAACCATTGCACAAGGGACGTAAGGGTCTTAGAGTTTAAAGCTGTGGTTAGGTTTCTACCTTAATTACTTTCTTGTACTTACGGATGTTTGCAAGGGGTATAATCACAAGTATGTATTAGTCTTGAATGGGGTGGTACATTAGCACAGGTACACCCACACAACACTTAGCAAGCTAGAGAAAATTAATCAACTATATGAAGTGAAAGCACTTGACAGTCTTCCCATGTGTCCTCGAGAACGTTTGGTCATCTTAAGTAATACAACCGGTTTGTCCTTTGCTGAATAAAGGATTGGGCCACTTGCTGCATTTATTCGTACTGTCTTTTATTTACTCGTACTTTGTTTACTTGCTTTATCGAAAACCCCTAAAAATCCATTTGCTAAGTATTTGCAGAGAATTCCTGATCCATACCACTAGCCAGCACCTTCTGCTCCTCGTTGGGTTCGACACTCTTACTTATCAAAAATACTGCGATACACCCCCTATACTTGTGGGTCATCAAGACTACAGACTCTTTCGTGGAATTTTGATTAGATCCTTAGGGTTTTGGTATCGGAGGCAACTTATAGGCGGAAGGAGAGGCCGAGGGGGTGCCTGGGGCGGCCAGAGCACCCCTTGGTGCGGATGAGGCCTGGCCGCGCGGCCAGGTGGTGTGGCCAGGCCCCAGCCCCTCTTCGTCTCGAATTCTGGCTCCAGGTGTCCCTCGGTGAAAAACTGACTTTGGCTTTTGTCCCGTCCAATTCCGAGAATATTCATTTTCTGACTTTCCTGGAACCAAAAACAGCAGAAAACAGGCAGCTGGCACTGTGTATCTTGTTAATAGGTTAGTTCAAGAAATCATATGAAAAGTACTCCAAAGTGTGGACAAAACACAAGAAAGTAGATAAAACCAAGCATGGAACATCAAAAATTATGGATACGTTTGCAACGTATCAGCCCCCTGGCCCACCAGCAGGTCGTGTGGCCGCCCTGGAGTCTGTCTCCGACCCGTTTTCTCCCAGTACCTTTCTTTTGTTGTAAAAATTCATAATATATAATCTCTCGGATCCCCCAAGGTTCGCATATTGTGTTCTCGTCGTGTTTTTGTTTCGATCTGTTTCTGCCAAGAACTATTCTTAAAGTTTAGAAACACAATGGTCTCTGCCAAAGATAAGGGAAAGGAGCCTGTGGAGGAAGATCCCCAAGACCCTGGGCAGGAGAAGGAGATCGATGAAGAGGAGGCAAAGAAAATCCAGCATCCGCACACTGGCACTACCATTGCAAGCATTGAAGTGGTGGCAAACCCTGCCAGGATCAGATGGACTGCACATATGTCAACTGGAGGGAAGCCTCCGTGTAATTGCTTGGCTCCACGGTCACCTTCTCCACGCACCAAGAAACCCTTCCATACCCTTATCCATGAGCATCAATTCTAGAATATGCCCAAGGAGAAACTACCCTCCAATTGGGATATGCCTCGTTCTAACCATGGAGGAAAAGAAGACTTCAAGGAGGAAGAGTGGGGAAAGAATCGTATGAGCTGGGATTCACAACCTGACATGATCATGCACCGCATCGAGCACAACTCGGAGTTGATTCGTACTCTCACCTTCGAGATTGAGGACTTGAGGAAATTGATCGAAAGGCTCATCGAGAGAACACCACCACCACTGAAGGAGTAATTCATCATCAGGTTTTGGCATCCCCTTGGTTTGTTCCAAGCTTGGGGGAGTGCCGTGGTATCACATCACTATCTTCTATCTTTTTACCTTTTTAGTAGAGTCATATCATGAATAGAGAAGTTATCATGTAGGATAGTTTGCATTATGGAAGTGTCCCCCTCTCGTTCGGTATCTATGTATCCCTTGGTGTGAGTTGCCGTTATGGAATATTAATGAGAAGTTATATCATTTACTCTTTTGCATATCTTATATTAGTTTTCAATTCATGATTATATGATTAATCTTGTTATTAGTATTGGTATCACTTTGCGATCATTGAGTAATTTAGTTGGTTTTGGCAAACCTGGCTCGGTCAGTAGCAACGCTATTTTGAGAATTGAATGAAAAAGATAAAAGTACTCTTAAAGAAATATAATTTCATCATCTTTCTTTCTTGATTTGCTCATAAGTTTAGTATTCTCTAGTTAGGATCTTTTTGTGCTTCCAAGGAAGATTGCATGTTTGTTTTTATCACTTGTATGTTTGTTTGTTTCCTTCAAGTCTTATGCTTGCTACCCAGTCTTGCTAGCCAAAAACCTGTACTAAGAGGGAATGCTTCTCGTGCGTCCAATCCTTAAACCAAAACATATGCCATTTGTGTCAACCATACCTACCTACTAGCACTATTGCTATTCCAAGTAAATTCATGTTTTTATCTACCTTCCAAATTAAACTTGTTATGTGAAAATTAGTGATTAAAGTTCTCACGAACTTGATGGCACACTTTACTTTCTTGCACTTAATAAACTTGAATAATTGTGCCCATTTATGTTGTGTATATGCTTGCGCTTTGTAAGTTGTGAATTAGCAGAACCATGCTATCATGGGGAACGCTTTCAACATTGCACTTGTACATTGTACCTAGTTGATATCATGCTCTTTTGTTTATGGATGTCGTCGATGTGAAATGAAGGGGGAGCTTGTTAGTCCATGGAGTTATGTATGAGTGTTAGAGAAATGCCTGGGCCGCTAGTCTAATCCATGCCTAATCATGGTGGAAAACCTGCAGCGTAACCATAATGAGCAATCTATGAAGCAGTCTTCTTATAAAAAAAGAGATAGAGATTGAGAAAAAAAAGGAGATGAGAAAAGAGGAAAGAGAGAAAAAAGCACCATTTTCCCATGGTAAATAAGAAGATTGCTAAGATGCTCGTTGTCTGCTTGCCTTGTTATTTTGATATAGGGATTCTTCCGTATCATCGGGCAAGGGGTACCCCGTTGGTGGTTCTCTATGATACACATATACTTACTATGACAAGAACTTACCGGTAACTAAACTTGAGTAGCATGAGGAGCAGCCCTCGTATTCAAGGGACATGAAAATTTTAAACTTACAACTTGTCAAGCATATCCTCATATTTGATCACTTTAACCTTAATCACCTAAAGATGCCTATGATAGGGGCAATGAGAGCTGAAAGCTAATAATTATCATAATTTTTGGAAGCTCTTTATGAAACTTGAAATCCCTGCTTCCCTCTACGAAGGGCCTATCTTTTAATTTTTAGTTGAGTCAGTAAACCTATTCCCTTCTATCTCAAGCAAGTATTTTGAGTTGTTGTGTTTCATTCATTCATATGATGATTTATTCAATCCTGTTTCTTATGTTCCTTGTTTTGCACATTGCTCTTATCTTAGTGAATACTACTTTGAAAGCTATCATTGAAAACCCTTTATGTGTGAACTCCTGCAAATTCTCAACTGTTCTTCAACCAAGAGCTAAGTTTGCCATTACCAATTATGATTTACTTTATGCATCTTTATTGTGTTTCCTTTACTTATTGCAAGTTAAGTTATATAATAGTGAGTTGTCTTCTATTATGATTTGTGTATGGATGAATGTGATGCTTCTTGTGCGTATTCTTTTATCGACTCTTCACTCCATAAACCTAAGGTCATGTTTATTGAGCTCAATTTTCGCTTGGGGACAAGCGAAGTCTAAGCTTGGGGAGAGTTGATACGTCCATTTTGCATCACTATTCTATATCATAATTTACTGTTATTCATTGATATATTTCATATTAAGAGATGATACTTATGTTATTTCATCTATTTTTGCATGGGTGATGACTTTTGGAGCATGGACCGCTCCAGTCAGGATTCTGATGGAAAAGGGGCTATTTGGAGGCGAAATTCGTGAAGTTCAGAAAATCTGGGAAAATAGATGGAAAACTCTATTTTTCCAGAAGACAAAGATTACCAGAAGGGGGAGTGGAGATGGGCCATAGGGGGCCCACACCACCCCCTGGCGCGGGCAGCCCTAGGCCACGCCAGCAGGTGGTGTGGCCACCCTGGCCAACTCCAGGCTCTCCTCTCTAGCGTATATTATCCCCACGGAACCCTAATATCGGGGGGGTGACCACAAAAAGGTCCCGCCACCTCTACGGGCGGAAAACTACAGAGATAGAAAGATCTCTCCAGCAGACAGAATTCTATCAGGGGAATTCCTTGCCGGAGAGGGGCGATCATAGCCATCAACACCACCATCAAGCTGGACTTCATCAGGATCATCATCATCACCATCATCATCTCCACCAGCACCATCATCACCACTTCATACCGCTATAACAATTGGGTTGAATCTTGCATAGTTCTTAGGGGACACTTTCCCGGTGTTGATTACTCCTTGTAGTTGATGCTATTGAGTGAACCATTGAATTATCGTTTATGTTCAAATTGTTACATATCATTATTTCATCTCTGATATTGATCCATATGATGTCTTATGAGTAGTTCGTTTAGTTCTTGAGGACATGGAAGAAGTCATGTTGTTAGTAGTGGAATTGTGTTGAGAAAGATTCAATGGTTTGATATTTAAGTTGTGGTGTATTTCTTCTAGTGGTGTCATGTGAATGTCGACTACATGACACTTCACCTATATGGGCCTAGGGGAATGCATTGTGTATTTGGCTACTAATCATAGGGGTTGCCGGAGTGACAGAAACCTGAACCCCCGTTAGGAAACCTTTGCACAAGGGATGTCAGGGTCTTAGAGTTTAAAGATGTGGTTAGGTTTCCACCTTAATTACTTTCTTGAACTTGCAGATGCTTTCAAGGGGTGTAATAACAAGTATGTATTAGTCCTAGGAAGGTCGGTACATTAGCACAGGTTCACCCACACAACACTTAGCAAACTAAAGAAGATTAATCAACTATATGAAGCGAAAGCACTTGGCGATATTCCCGTGTATCCTCAAGAAAGTTTGTTCATCTTAAGTAATACAACCGGCTTATCCTTTGCTAAAGAAAGGATTGGGCCACTTGCTGCATTTATTCTTATTGTCTTTTATTTGCACGTACTTTATTTATCTGCATTATCAAAAACCCCTAAAAATCCATTTGCTAAGTATTTACAGAGAATTCCTGCTCCAAGGCACTCGTCGACACCTTCTGCTCCTCGTTGGGTTCGACACTCTTACTTATCGATAATACTGCGATACACCCCCTATACTTGTGGGTCATCAATGATTTCAGTAGATATGGCTATGTTTACTTGATGAAGCATAAGTCTAGAACTTTTGAAAAGTTCAAAGAGTTTTAGAGTGAGGTAGAGGATCAATGTGGCAATAAAATAAAGGCCTTGCGATCTGATCATGGAGGTGAATATTTGAGTCACGAATTTAGCAATCATCTTAAGAGTTGCAGAATTGTTCCACAGCTAACGCCGCCCAGAACACCTCAAAGAAACAGGGTCTCCGAATGGCGTAATCGAACTTTATTGGACATGGTTCGATCGATGTTGAGCCACTCGTATTTACCATTATCATTTTGGGGTTACGCGCTAGAAACAACAGCTTTCACACTAAACAGGGTATCGTCTAAATCCGTAGTTAGGACACCATATGAGATGTGGACTAGAAAGAATCCCAGTTTGTCTTTTCTAAAGATGTGGGGTTGTGATGCATTTTTCAAGCGACTTCAGTCGGACAAGCTAACACCTAAATCGAATAAATGCATTTTTGTGGGATACCTAAGGGAAACCATAGGGTATTACTTCTACAACCGAGAAGAGGGCAAAGTGTTTGTCGCTCGTAGCAGTGTTTTCCTAGAGAAAGAGTTTATCACAAAGGGAACGAGTGGAAAGTCGGTGCGACTTGAAGAAGTTCAAGATGAGATAGTCAGAGATGCTTCTAAGAGTGATGCTATTGTAGCAAAACAAGTTGAGGAACTTGTGGCAATAGAAGCACCACAACCACGAAGGTCGGCGAGGCTCCGCGAAGCGCGGGAATTACTATTGTTAGACAATGATGAGCCTGCGACCTATGCAGAAGCGATGGTGGACCCAGACTCTGAGAAATGGCTGATTGCCATGAGATCCAAGATAGAGTCCATGGGAGACAATCAAGTTTGGAACTTGGTTGACCTGCCTGATGGTTTTAAAGCCATTGAGTGCAAATGGATCTATAAGAAGAAGATTGATATGGATGGAAATGTTCACATCCATAAAGCTCGACTTGTTGCAAAAGGTTTTCAACAAGTTCAAGGAGTTGACTACGACGAGACTTTCTCGCCCGTAGTGATGCTTAAATCTATACAGATCATTCTAGCCATTGCTACATATTTTGACTATGAGATATGGCAGATGGACGTCAAGATGACTTTCTTTAATGGAATCCTTACTGAGGACATGTATATGATGCAACCCGAAGGTTTTGTCGATCCAAACAATGCTGGAAAGGTATGCAAACTTGAAAAGTCTATTTATGGGCTGAAGCAAGCATCTCGGAGTTGGAACATTCGATTTGATGAAGTTGTAAAGGAGTTTGGCTTCATCAAAAACGAACAAGAACCTTGTGTGTATAAGAAAGAATATAGGAAATCGCTTGTATTTCTAATCTTATATGTAGATGACATGTTACTGATTGGAAATGACATTCTTATGCTCGAGTCTGTTAAGACCTCATTCAAAAATAGTTTTTCTATGAAGGACTTAGGAGAAGCGACATATATCCTGGGTATCAAGATCTAAAGAGATAGATCAAGGAGGCTAATTGGATTAAGCCAGAGTCCGTACATTGACAAAGTGTTGACACGGTTCAGCATGGAAGAGGCAAAGAAGGGGTTCTTGCCCATGTCTCAGGGCATTAAACTCAGCAAGACTCAGTGTCCTTTGACCACTGATGAGCGAGAGCGCATGAGTTGGGTTCCATATGTTTCGGCTATTGGATCCATCATGTATGCAATGACATGTACTCGCACAGATGTTTCGTATGCTCTAAGTGTTATGAGCAGATCCCATGCTGATCCAGGTGAGAGTCACTAGACAACGGTAAAGAATATCCTTAAATACTTGAGAAGGAAAAGGATATGTGATACATTGCAAATGTATCTATAATTTTTGATGTTCCATGCTTGGTTTTATCTACTTTCTTATGTTTTGTCCACACTTTGGAGTACTTTTCATATGATTTCTTGGACTAACCTATTAACAAGAGCCACAGTTCCAGCTACCTGTTTTCTGCTGTTTTTGGTTCCAGGAAAGTTAGAAAATGAATATTCTCGGAATTGGACAGGACAAAAGCCAAAGTCATTATTTTACCGAGGGACACCTGGAGCCAGAATACGAGACGGAGAAGGGCCAGAGGGCGGCCACACCACCTGGCCGTGCGGCCAGGCTTGGTCCGCGCCAGGGGGTGGTGTGGCCAGCCCAGGCACCCCCTCGGCCTCTCCTTCCGCCTATATATTGCCTCTGATACGGAAACCCTAAGTACCCGATCAAAATTCCACGAAAGAGTCTATAGCCACCGTCATCTCCATCCCTTGATCGGGAGGGATCTGAAGCTCTTCCCGACACCCTGCCGGAGAGGGGAATTCACCCTGGAGGCCTTGTTCATCATCATGCAAGCCTCCGGTCTGATGCGTGAGTAGTTCATCTCTGGACTACGGGTCCATGTAGTAGCTAGATGGCTGGTTCTCCTCCTTTGTGCTATCATGTTTATATCTTGTGAGCTCCGTTCATGATCAAGATCATCTATTTGTAATTCCGCATGTTGTGTTTGCAGGGATCCGATGGATATTGAGATGCTATTTAAAATTTATTATTGATTCTATCATGTCTTTGTTATTTGCGATCTTGCATGCTTTCCGTTGTTAGTAGCTATCTTGGCCAAGTAGATGCTAGCAACTCCAAGAGTTAGTATTTATGCTCGATAGTGGGTTCATGCCTCTGTTATCTGGAGAAGTGACAGAAATCTCTAAGGTACTAGATGTGATGTTGCTACTAGGGAGAAAACAACAATCCTTTGTTCATAGAACAATCGTATTGTTTACTTTACACGCAATTCATAATGCAATTATCCGTTGCTTGCAACTTAATACTAGAGGCGGTTCAGATGATAACCTGAAGGTGGATTATTAGTCATAGTTGCAGTTCGATGGCGGTCTATGTATAATGTTGTAATGCCCAATCGAATCTCAAAGGAGTCAAGATGAGTAGTATATGCTTGTATGCTTTCTCGATGTTTTTCAATTGCCCTGCTGTAATTTGTTCACCCAGCATGTTATCTATCTTAAGGAGAGCCACCTCTAGTGAACTATGGACCCCAGTCCTTTCTTTTACATTCAATCTACAATCAACTGTTTACTGCTTTGTGTTTACTTTCTGCAAACTATTACTTCCTTCCATTCGATACGTTTAATCCTTTGTTTTCAGGAAAACCGGTGAGATTGACAACCTCATCGTAAGTTGGGGGCAAAGTTCTGTGGTTGTGTTATGTAGATCTCCACGTTGCTGCTGGCACTGGTAGTGCGCCCTGCCAACGTTCAGCTAGCTACACCTTTGGGGTGTTTCCTTGCTCCTACTGGATTGATAACCTTGGTTTGGTACTAAGGGAAAACTTGTTGCTGTGCTCATCATACCTTCCTCTTGGGGTTCCCCAACAAGCTCGATTTAATTTGGGCCATCAAGCTCTTTTTCTGCCGCCGTTGCCGGGGAGTCAAGGACATCTTCACAAGGGGATTCCCTCATAACCAATCTCTTTACTTTGTTGTTTTTGTTTTGCTTAGTTTACTTTTGTTTTGTTTGCTTGTTTCTTTATCAAAAACACAAAAAAATTAGTTCTACTAGTTTGCTTTCTTTATTGAAAACACAAAAAAATGACTACTCTTGAAAACACTAAGTTGTGTGACTTCACTAGCACCAACAACAATGATTTTATGAGCACACCTATTGCTCCACCTGTTCCTGAAGCTACTTTCTTTGAGATAAAACCTGCTTTACTCAATCTTGTTATGAGAGAACAATTTTCTGGTATTGGTAATGAAGATGCTGCTGCCCATCTAAATAACTTTGTTGAACTTTGTGAGATGCAAAAGCATAAGGATATAGATGGAGATATTATTAAGCTTAAATTGTTTCCTTTCTCTTTGAGAGGAAAAGCTAAAGAATGGTTGAATTCCTTAACTAGGAATAGTATTGATTCTTGGACTAAATGCAAAGATGCTTTCATTGGAAAATACTATCCTCCTGCTAAGATTATATCTATGAGAAGTGAAATAATTAAATTTAAACAATCTGATAATGAACCTGTTTCTCAAGCTTGGGAAAGAATAAAATCTTTGGTAAAGAATTGTCCCACTCATGGACTGACTGCTTGGATGATTATCCAAACTTTTTATGCAGGATTGAACTATTCTTCAAGGAACCTATTGGATTCTGCTGCTGGAGGTACCTTTATGACCATTACTTTGGGTGCTGCAACAAAGCTTCTGGATAATATGATGGTTAACTATTCTGAATGGCATACTAAAAGAGCTCCACAAGGTAATAAAGTAAATTATGTTGAGGAAACCTCCTCCTTGAGTGAAAAGATTGATATTATTTATGTCTATGCTTGTTAATGGGAAAGCCCATATTGATCCAAATAATGTTCCCTTAGCCTCTTTGGTTGCTCAAGAAGAGCAAGTTGATGTGAACTTTATAAGAAATAATAATTTTAGCAACAATGCCTACATGAATAATTTTGGTAGCAACAATTATAGGCCTTATCCTCCCAACAATGGTAATGCTTATGGAAATTATTACAACAATAATAGGAGTGCTCCCTCTGAACTTGAAGTTATGCTTAAAGACTTTATTAGTAACAAACTGCTTTCAATAAAACTATTGAGGAAAAACTCTCTAATGCTGAAATAAATATAGCATATTTGGCTGAAGCTCAATCTTCTTTGAATAAAATGGCTGCTAAACCTGAAGTTAATGAGAATCCCTTTGCAGCTACTAATGCCATACAAGTGAGAATTGATGAAAATGTTAGACTATTAGCTGAATTACATGCTAAGTGGGAAAGAGAAGATGAAATTGCTAGAAACATTAGTGTTTCTACTATCACCACCACTAGTGTTGAGGCTAGTAATAGCTCTACTACCTTAGATGATAATTATGGTTTTGATCTTGATGATTTCAATATCTCTGAAGTTATTAAGTTCCTACAAAACCTTGCTAAAAGTCCTAATGCTAGTGCTATGAACATGGCCTTTACAAAACACATTCCTGATGCTCTCATAAAGATTAAAAAATAAAAGATGAAACATAAAGCTTCTATTCCTATAAAACAAGAAGATGGTTGGGAACCCATCATTAATATGAAAGTGAATGATTTTGATTTCAAAGCTTTATGTGATCTTGATAGTAGTGTTTCTATTATGCCTAGAAGGATTTATGATATGCTTGATTTGCCACCACTTGAAGATTGTTATTTGAATGTCCCACTTGATGATAATGCTAAAAAGAAACTCATGGGGAGAATTAATGATGTCCTTATTATGGTCAACAATGCTTATGTCCCCGTTGCTTTCTATGTGAAGGATGTTGAATGCAATGCTTCTTGTCCTATTACTTTGGGAAGACCTTTTCTTAGAACTGTTGGTGCCATTATTGATATGAAAGAAGGCACCATTAAATATCAACTCCCACTTAATAAAGTTATAGAACACTTCCCTAAGAAGAGAGATAAGATTTCTTTTGCCTCTCCTATGAAAAAAAAATGGTCTTAATGCTTCTTCATTTGAGAACACTTGATTCTTTCTTGCTTCTTATGCCTAACTTAAAGGCCTTAAAGAAAAGTACTTATTGGGAGATAACCCAAAAGTTTTAGATGAGTCTTGGAAGTTATTACTTCAGTAATAGCCGCTCCTTATCCTTTTTATTTGCTTTTTGTGCCAAGAGTAACCTCTAATGAGAGAGAAATAATGATTGGAAAAGTTGCTGTCCCGAAACAAATTTCTGTGCTTCACCATAAAAATTCGTGTCAAATCTCTGTACGTCCTTTTGAGGAGTGAATTTTTGTGCTTCTGCCCCAGGTTGTTATCTAACTTTCGTTAGTTCAATACTTTTTGATTAGAGCAACATAAGGTCTTCGAAATTTTTTGTCTTTACCTGCTGGTCTGTTTTGACAGATTTCTGCCATTTTCTGCATTTGCTTCATGTTGGTTCCTTTTTAAGTTCTTTTGGGGAATTGAGCTTTTTGAGGGAAGTGCTACAGTATCTTGTGTTTTAATGGAAGTTTTATTGGTATTAGAACTGGACCTAAAGACCTATTATCTTGAGTGCACTAATGATTCTAATAAAGATTGTGTGAAGTTTTGTACGAAGGAAAAATTTCAGGTGTATGGAAGGAATGAGAAATGAGATGAAGGATGGACTAAAGTTCAAGCTTGGGGATGCCATGCGTGTCACCCCAAGAAATATCCAAGAAGTACAAGCGTCAAAGCTTGGGGATGCCCAAGGCATCCCCCTCTTCATCAATAAAAATCCCAGGTTCCTTCCAAACGCTTCATTTTTATTGTTTCATGCACATTTGTGTTGTTCTTGGAGCGTCTTCTTTTTTGTTTTCGTTTTGGTTTTTCTTTTGCTTTGTCTTCTTAGTTTTCCGAATAAATTTGTTGGACTCCCTCTTTCATACATTGGTTTCAAATAGTTTGGTTTGGATTAAAAAAGAGTAGGAAAGTTCATGCTTAAGTGGTAAAGAGAGCTTGTTTTTTGACTGTGGCCTATGCTTTGTCATGCCATGCTCGATATTTTTTTTGGCTTTATGCTTATTATTCTTTGCTGTAGCATGACTTGTTATAAACAATTGAGATTTCTTAATGTGCCTTCGATGAATCATGCGTTGTTTTAGCATATTAAAAGCATAGTATTGTGGCATTCTCCTTTGATGCTTTATTTGGGTTGACTTGGCGCATGATCACACCATGTTATGACTATCCCAAGTCACCATAAGCCTTTATGATCCTTTAGTTTTCAACTTGTAGTATCACTTTATGCTTTGATCAATGATGTTTTGTCGCTCTGCATGATTATGGCCATTATTGCTCTCTTAGTTTATCGCTCCCAGTCTTTTGCTAGCCTCCGTAACCAAGTATGAGTTCCACTCATGCATCCAACTCCCTAAACCAAGTTATTCCAAAGAGTCCACCATACCTACCTACAAGCATATGCTATTCCAAGTATATTTATGTTTTTGTTTACCTTCCAAATTAAACTTGTTATGAGAAAACTAGTGATTAAAGCTCTCACGAACTTGATGGAACACTTCACTTTTCTTGCCCTTAATAAACTTGAACCATTGTGTCGTCTATGTTGTATATGCTTGCACTTATTTGTTGGGGATTAGTAGAACCATGCTGTCATGGGGAACACTTTCAACATTGCACGGGTACTTTGTACCTAGTTGATATCATGCTCTTTTGTCTATGGATGTCGTCGGTGTGAAATGAAAGGGGAGCTTGTAAGTCCATGGAGTTATGTATATGTGTTAGAGAAACGCCCGGGCCGCTGGTCTAATCCATGCTGACATGGTGGAAATCTGCAGCGTAACCATAATGAGCTGTCTATGAAACATTCTTCTTATAAAAAAGAGTCCGATATTGAGAAAAAAGAGAAAGGGAGAAAAAAAGAGATTATGAAAAGAGGAAATAGAGAAAAAAGCACCATATTCCCATGGTAAATAAGAAGATTGCTGAGATGCTCGTTGTCTGCTTGCCTTGTCGTTTTGATATGGGGATTCTTCCGTATCATCGGGCAAGGGGTACCCCCTTGGCGGTTCTCTATGATACACATGTACTTACAATGACAAGAACTTACCGGTAACTAAACTTGAGTAGCATGAGGAGCGGCCCTCGTATTCAAGGGACATGAGATTTCAAACTTATACTCCGTCAAGCATGTACACCATAGTTTGTTCACTTTAACCTTAATCACTTCAAGATGCTTATGATAGGGGCAATGAGAGCTGAAAGCTATAAGTACCATAATTTTTGGAAGCTCTTTATGAGACTTGAATCCCTACTTCCTTCTATGAAGGCCTTTCTTCCACTTATATATTGAGTCTCCACCTTCTATCTTTATGCACCTACTTTGAGAGCATAGTGGATATTCTTAGTTCTATGTGCATTGTCCCAAGACTTGTTGATTGATGCATAGCTTTGATATTGCTTGTTCTAAACTATTTGTATCTATTCACTCTTATGAACTTTGAAGGTGTCCTATGCATTTATATTTGCTACTCTATGAGGGACAAGCTGAATACTATTATGCTATGTTTTCTTTATGTGAAACAAACAAACGTCTTGCAAAGCATTGTTATTCATGAATCTTTTGTTTGTGCCTTTTCATGTTGCAACATAGTTTCTTTGTCTTATTGCTAGAACTTTGTCTTTCATGTTATGATTAAAGTACTATGATCCCAGCTTTGAATGTTTTACAAATACTTTGATCAAGTTTATGATGGTGCATGTCACCTCAAAAATTATTCTTTCTTTTTATCACTTACCTACTCGAGGACGAGCAGGAGTTAAGCTTGGGGATGTTGATACATTGCAAATGTATCTATAATTTTTGATGTTCCATGCTTGGTTTTATCTACTTTCTTATGTTTTGTCCACACTTTGGAATACTTTTCATATGATTTCTTGGACTAACCTATTAACAAGAGCCATTGTGTCAGCTGCCTGTTTTCTTCTGTTTTTGGTTCCAGGAAAGTCAGAAAATGAATATTCTTGGAATTGGAGGGGACAAAAGCCAAAGTCATTATTTTACCGAGGGACACCTGGAGCCAGAATACGAGACGGAGAAGGGCCAGAGGGCGGCCACACCACCTGGCCGCGCGGCCAGGCTTGGCCCGTGCCACGGGTGGTGTGGCCAGCCTAGGCACCCCCTCGGCCTCTCCTTCCGCCTATATATTGCCTCTAATACGGAAACCCTAAGTACCCGATAAAATTCTACGAAAGAGTCTGTAGCCACTGTCCTCTCCATCCCTAGATCGGGAGGGATCTAAATCTCTTCCCGGCACCCTGCTGGAGAGGGGAATTCACCCTGGAGGCCTTCTTCATCATCATGCAAGCCTACGGTGTGATGCGTGAGTAGTTCATCTCTGGACTACGGGTCCATGGAGTAGCTAGATGGCTGGTTCTCCTCCTTTGTGCTATCATGTTTAGATCTTGTGAGCTCCGTTCATGATCAAGATCATCTATTTGTAATTCTGCATGTTGTGTTTGCGGGGATCCGATGGATATTGAGATGCTATTTCAGATTGATTATTGATTCTATCATGTCTTTGTTATTTATGATCTTGCATGCTTTCCATTATTAGTAGCTATCTTGGCCAAGTAGATGCTAGCAACTCCAAAAGTTAGTATTTATGCTCGATAGTGGGTTCATGCCTCTAGTAATCTGGGGAAGTGACAGAAATCTCTAAGGTACTAGATGTGTTGTTGCTACTAGGGAGAAAACAACAATCCTTTGTTCATAGAACAATCGTATTGTTTACTTTACACGCAATTCGTAATGCAATTGTCCGTTGCTTGCAACTTAATACTAGAGGGTGTTTGGATGATAACCTGAAGGTGGATTATTAGTCATAGATGCTGTTGGATGGTGGTCTATGTATAATGTTGTAATGCCCAATCGAATCTCAAATGAGTCAAGATGAGTACTATATGCTTGTATGCTTTCTCGATGTTTGTCCCACTGTAATTGTTTCACCCAGCATGTTATCTATCTTAAGGAGAGCCACCTCTAGTGAACTATGGACCCCGGTCCTTTCTTTTACATTCAATCTACAATCAACTGTTTACTGCTTTGTGTTTACTTTCTGCAAACTATTACTTCCTTCCATTCGATACGTTTAATCCTTTGTTTTCAGCAAAACCGGTGAGATTGACAACCTCATCGTAAGTTGGGGGCAAAGTTCTGTGGTTGTGTTGTGCTGGTCTCCACATTGCTGCTGGCATCGGTAGTGCGCCCTGCCAACGTTCAGCTAGCTACACCTTTGGGGTGTTTCCTTGCTCCTACTGGATTGATAACCTTGGTTTCGTACTGAGGGAAAGCTTGCTGTTGTGCTCATCATACATTCCTCTTGGGGTTCCCCAACGAGCTCGATATAGTTTATGGAGGTGAGGTTGAACTCAGTGTAAAGGGTTACACAGATGCGAGTTGCCTTCTCGACTCAGATGACTCCAAATCGCAATCAGGTTATGTGTTTGTCATGAATGGTGGTTCTGTGAGCTAGAAAAGATCCAAGCAAGATACAGTGGCCTCCTCTTCAACAAAAGCTGAATATATTGTTGCCTCGGAGGCTGCAAAGGAAGCTGTTTGGATTAGGAATTTCCTGATTGCTCTTGGTGTGGTTCATGGCGCGTCCAATCCCATGGACGTTTATTGTGATAACAATGGTGCTATTGCACAAGCCAAGTGTAACATCCCAAAACTTTAATCCAAGGTTATTAAGATCCAAATCATCAAAATTAGGGTTAACAAAAACTTTTCCAATTAAAATTATTAAAGCATTCATGTGTGGGTGCATTTAAATAGGAGTTGAATTGAATTGCCATGATTAAGTGATCCTTTGCTTGTAAAATGTTTCTTAGGTGAAATAAACATCATCTAGATCATTCCCAAACAAATCCCAAAGAAAAACAACTCAAAATAAATAAATAAATGAAGTGAATGGTCATTTGTGCCAATTTAACTACCATGCCTACTTTGGCTATTCCTAGAACTCAAAACCTAACAGAAACAAATGTGGATCTTTGCACCCCTTGCTAGTACACATAATGATGTACCAAGGCCCACTTTGTGATCTGCCAAAAACATTCAAACACTAATTTTAATTGGCATTTGAAAATTGAATCTATATCATATGGGAAGATCCCCCTATTTCAAAAACCACTCAAAGAAGCTCAAAATTCAAAACACAAGCACCCACAGAGTCTCAAGCTTAGTACTAGCACACCCACCAAAAATCATTTCAAAATTCAAAAAGAAAGTTCTTGCAGCCATTTCATCAAACACATGGCAGGCATGAATTACACCTAGTAATTAGCTCACTGTTGACAACATGGATTTGCACCCATTCTTCCTCCAAACACTCCCTCTGTCCCAAAATGATCTAACCAAAGCCTTTGCACCCCATCCCCTGCACCCTAGTGGCATTGCAATGCCATGCCGAGCACCAACTCACCGGCCAAACCTTGCCCCGCTGCAGCAGACCATCTCCCTCTCTCTCGCCATGTCTACTAGCTAGCTCACACCTCACCGCCACCCTTTGTTCCCTCTCCGAGCCAGGCCAAGCCATGGACCACCCACAGCGTGCCGCGCACTGCCTGTCTGCGCCATGCCGAGCACGCGCCAGAGCGTCGCGCCTGACACGCGCATACACGTCGCCCCTCGACCGCAGCCCGCGTCCACCGCTTCGCCACGACCCAGGAAGCACGCCAGACATGCCCGTTCGCCGCCCAACGCACCACAACCACCGCTCACCGTGGACACCGCCGTCTCTGCCGCTCAGAGCGCCAGCACCACCTGACCACATACCACTGCCCCTAGTCCCACATTGATCACATAGAGCACCGCTAGGAGACCAGCAACCGCCCCTACCTCGAGCCACGCCGCTAGCACGCTGTGCAGCCCTCGCCGGAGCCGCCCGCCCATGCCTCTTGGTCGCGTCATCGTCCTATAAATAGAGGCCACCCCCAGCCCATTTCGGCACACCACTCACCTCCCCTCACCTCACTGACCGGTCCCCACCTCTAGCTGGAGCAAGGCGAGCAGCCGTTCACCGGAATTGCACCAGAGCAGGCTGCCTCTGGAGGAGAAGGGCGCCACTTATTGCGACCACCCCCGGAGCTGCCTCGACCGTCCCTGACGTCGCCGTTGTCTACCAGTCCGTTTGCCCGCCTCACCGTCATCGCTGGAGCCCTGGTACGCCCCCTAAGCACCCCCACCGAGCCGCTAGGGTTAGAGTTCGCCGGCGACCAGTTCGTCGTTGACGACGAGCCCCAGCCGTTGATCCTCGTTCTAATATAACGACCCACATTGCCCCGTACCGCTTCACGCGTTATGAGCCACTGACCGGTGGACCCCTCCTGTCAGCTGAGCCCCGCGCCGCGTAGTGTCACTAGGCCGGCCCGTTTGTTTTCCCGCACGACCCATTTAGTTTGAATTAGGATTTTCCTTTTTAGTTTAAACTTAGTTCTGTCCCCTAGTTTGAAATTCAATTCAGGGAGATTTACAAATCCAATTGGAGTGATTCCAATTTTGTTAGAAAGCTACTAAAAAGATATACTCAAGCCCGTTGGATTTTATTTCAATTAGAGTTAGAGATCTATCCTAGTAAAAATAACAAGAAAGAAGCATTTGCACCTTGCAAAATTTTCATAAAATCAACCATGATAGCTTTTGAGTTGATTCCAACTCTCAAAAATCACATTTTACCATACCTATCTGAATATGTAATAATATTAGGGTTTACATGCAGTGACTTTGGACTAGTACCAAAATAATGCTATATAGGCATTTCTAGTCACTTTAAATCATTAAATAATAAACTTAAACCAAAGTAATTATGATCCAACCCTTAAATCACATTCCCATATGTTAGAATATGTGGTGATGACATGTGTTCACATGATCCCATATTTGAAGTGGTGAATATTAAATCTTAGTTAATTTTTCAATGAGTAGAAATTACTTTTCTAAAATAAAAAGGAGGAAACTATTGAATAAAAATTGTGATGCTTGTGATGGTAATAGATCATCAAATATACGCCTTAGAGTGCTAATTAGACTAGTTAAGTATTGTTTGGTGATTGTTTACTCCGTATGTATTTATAGACGATAGTACCGACCGAGCTTTCGAGGAGGAGGAGTTCTGCCAAGAAGAAGAAGAAGAAAACTTCAACCACTGCACTAACAAAGGCAAGCTATTGTTAGCAAGGTAGAATTAAGCTAGATGACTTGAGAAATGATGCTTTAGGAATGCTTTGGTTACACTACTTTGGCTAGCATTTACCCCAAGTCTTATTTTCAAGCTTTACTTCCTTTACTTTACACAAAGTTCTTTACTTGTTTTGAAGGTAGCATAAAGAGTATAAAACTTGGCCTATTTAGATAAACCTTAGATGTCATTCTATGGCATGAGATTGATCCCATCATCCCACCTTAGTGAACACTCTTAACTTAGTAGTTTAGAGTAGATCAAAAACTTGAGTCACTTTAGATGGGAGCACTTGGTGAAAATGGATTGTGAAAACCTTGGAATGACGAGTCATTCTATTGAGACATTTTGACATCTGTTGAGAAACACAAATGGTTTATGATGGTGAAAATGTTGAGGCATGAGCCTTAACCCTTTTACAAAACTGATGGTTGGATTCGAATGCGATACCATTCCAAATTTACCGTACAACCACAATACCTGAATTGGGTAAGGCTTAGCCAGAAGTTTATATGCATTAGTATTAGTTCCCTCGTGGGAGAGGTTTGAGCTGAGGCTACCTCTCAATTTTGTCCACCTATGCAGTGCCCAAGATGACAGATGGTCATGGTTGGGAGGCCATGCTCATAGGAGAGGTGCTTATACTAGGGTGTGTAAAGGAAAGGTTATGTTTGATTATCTGCATACTAAGTATGATGATTCAGGGTTATCCCTGATAGATGTATCGAATCTTGTGGTGAAAGTGTACCACCTCTGCAGAGTGTCAAACTATTCGAATAGCCGCGTCCGCGGTTATGGACAGTTGGAATGGCCATACTGTTTCGTTGTCAGATGTTTTCAAAATGACTTATGAAAGAAATGATGAATCTTGACTTGACCACAACAGGGTTGTGTTTATGACAATAGTTTCCCAACTTAAGTGATTCTAGAACTTTATTTCATCTTTCTTTGCTTCTGAACTCAGCTTAGGTTTCAAACTTAACTTTATAGTTCAGCTTAGATTTAGCTCTTTACCTTAGAACTATACTACTTGTTAGTGGTAGTTTGCGATTACTTAAAGAGTACTCATGGCTTTTGTCCCTGGCTATTCTCATGGCCAGACTATGAAGGAGACTACCAAGATGATGGCCAGCAGGACGGCTATGATAACTAGGACAATCTGCCTTCGTCAGCATTGCCTGTGCCCTGAAGATGGACCCCACCGCTACGCTTGTCTTTTATTTCCGCTGCTTGTTGTATTAAGACTGGATCATGAGATCCTTATTTGTGTAAGACCTTATGTATTGTTTGTAATGGATGATGTACAGTGATATCCAATCCGTTATGTCTCGCAAAAATGGTAATCCTGGGATTGCAAGGTATGGCATAACGGGCATCTGGGATTAAAAATTCGGGTGTTGACACCAAGGAACCTAGACAGCACCAGAAGAACAAACATATTCGCATGCGTTACCATCTGATTCATGAGTTCATTGATGATGGTAGTGTCATGTTATGCAAAATACATACGGACTCAAATGTTGCTGACCCCTTGACAAAGCCACTCCCACAGCCTGCGCACACAAGAGCAATAGGTATTAGATACTATCTAGATTGACTCTAGTGCAAGTGGGAGACTGAAGGAAATATGCCCTAGAGGCAATCATAGAGATGATTGTATTTCATATGTATCCATGAGTTTTTATAATGTTCCTTGAATATCCATATATCAGGACACTTGTATTGATTGGCAATTATGTGAATTGTTTGTGAAACTCTTTACTTGTATGGTTATCTAATAGTTGTCCCTAGTCGGAGTTCATGTGAGGACACACGTGAATATTAGACTAGCACATCGATTGGTTGATGACTATGTTTCGCAAGTCATAGACATGGATATGTCAAACCAATGATGTGGACACATGTTATGAACATGGGGTTGGACTGACCCAACTTGAGACTGGCAATTATACTTGTAGCTCTCTCTACACATCGTGTATGTTTTGTCCTTAGACCTGAGATTGTATCATGTACTTGAGATGCGGATCGACCTACTTTGGGGATATCAAACACTACTCCATAACTGGGTAGTTATAAAGGAAGCTTTCGGGTTTGTCCTGATACATGCTGCAAGGCATCGGTCAATCAAGATGGGATTTGCCCCTCTCTACTTGAGAGAGATATCTCTGGACCCCTCGAGTGATCGGATCCAGAAATGCATGGCCGTGCTACATATGGTTAAGAGTTAACCTACTAAAGGGATTCTGAATCATAGTATCGAGAAAGGGAGGTCAGCTTGGAGCTAGACCAAATATCGTAGGGCAAAGGGAAAGACATGTACTCAACCTTGTGATGGTTCGTCTGAATGATCTTTATATGCGTTTAGGAGTTGGCACGTCTTGCTAGAGGTCGCTACCAACTATTGACAGAGCAAGTGTACTCGTGTCATGTCTATACGTGTATGAACCTATAGGGTCACACACTTTAGGGGATGGAATCCTAATGAGGATTGGATCCAAATTAGACCAGGTTTAGGCTGCTAATGTAGAAGCCCACCAGGGATGCCTATATAAGAGAGAGTGAGGCGAGCTGAATAGGGTTGAGCATTCGACCCAGCCGCCACTCCTGTTACGCCTATGTTGCACGAGCGAACCTAGCAGTCTGTCGTGTGACCTTCCACTGCGGACATGTGGATACCACGGAGGTACTGCAGTTGTAGCACTTGGACGAGCCACGCACAGGGGAGCTGCTCGTGGGACGAGTACAAGGAGGAGACGTAGAACATCTACACTACCGCGATGTGCTTCATCGAGTTCCACAACTGCGCGTCTAGCGGTAATCCAGTGATCTATGACAATAGTATTTCTGGTTGACTCGGTAGAAAATTTTGATTTCACGCTAGTACTGTAGCCTACCCGTAACCCTTCAGCTTGGTGCATCAACACTCGCTTGAAAGCGAGAACTTGTTCATCTACATGATGCCTATGCACCATAAGAGGGTACGACTCCGACCGAACTCTACTTCAAGATGCTCCAAGTTGGTATGTACAACCTCACCTCGAGTCGATATCCCTTGGGATCAAGGTGGGTAATGTATGGAGCATCCTATCCTCGCTTTATGGCTTTAAAGAGAGCGCTTCCTGGGAGGCAACCCAGAAGTCATTAGGCGTCTTTCTTAGTTTTGCGTCTTGAGTCTAGTTGCATTCATGTTGCATTGGTACTTTTATTCTTCACATGTCTTGCTATCAGAGTAATCTTGTTAAAAATTTCAAAAGGTAGAATTTATTGTTACTATTTGTTGCATAACTCGGTTGTACTAAAATCCCGTTTTATACATGTTGTTGTTGGTAGAAAATTAAAGTTGTTATTTTACTGTCAAAACATGGTGTTTTGCTAAGTTTCAATTTAAGAAAGAATTCTCGAAGAAATAGAATTTTTTGATGCATACGGAGAGTTTAATGACCAACTATATGGCAGGAATAAAAATTCCGGCCATACAGTTCCGGTCGTATATATATCTTTGCCATCAACAACTTTTCTTTCATATGTACTGAGAGTTTAACGACCAGCTATACGGCGGGAATAAAAATTTTGGTCGTATAGTTCCGATCGTATAGATATCGATGCCTTCGTAAAATTTCTTTTCCAGGATGCAGACAATTTAACGACCAACTATACGGCGGGATACTTTTGGTCCAACCGTATAGTTGTGCATGTATAGTTGAGAAAACCCCTCAAATGCCAACTGGAAGGTAACCATTGCTCAAAATTTTATTCTTTCTTCTTCTAAAAACCTCGAAACACCACCTGGGAGCTTCTCCCATGATCTAGAGAAGCCGAGCATATGTAAGCAATAAATTTCTACCTCAGAAACCTCCTAGACTATAATTCTCAATAGAATTTCATGTTTTCTTTTTTTACTTTCCTTTTATCGGTGGGGTAAATGAACTATGTTCGTATACCAAACCGATGCATTTTATTTTGTGTGTTATTTTGGCAGAGACTTGAACCTTGTGTGACGATGTGTACAGTAGTGCCGACCGTGCAAACACTCACATGAGCCACTTGGTTGCTTCAATTCAACGCTTCGACAATCAGTTTCTGGTAAAACCTTCCAACTCGAACCTCTTTTATTAAGCACATAGGGGATGCACACTCGTATTTCATATTTTGTCTCACTTGCACTTCATCAAAATTTAGGAGAGGCGTCTTCTAGAACTAGTTTGTTGACTTAAACGTGGTGCTTAGGTTGATGAACCGACTCAGTGTGACTTGTATTTTATCACTTGTGAGCTAAACCCGTGTCTTTAGAAACACAAAAATATTTCGTTTTCTTTTAGTTTTTAAGCAGGTCCACAAGGAAGGCACACCGGGCCATATCATGTTGAAGCAAAGGTTCTTTGTCCATCATAAGAGAGGTTACTTGTACCTCAATGGTAAAGTGTGTCACCCTTGTTTTCAACTAAGCTTGAGGAGGTAACCACTTATCACACTCTTTTTTGGAAACTGTATTTTCTCTTTTCTTTTGGTGATATACTCAAGTTTGGTTCTTGCAAAGTTCTAAGCTTGGGGAGGTTACTTCTGCATGTGTAGAGTCTTGTGCAATGTTCGTATTCGATGAAGGTTTAATGCAATCATGTATCCTGCTGTTTTTGAATGCTTGTTTAAGTGAGTCTAGTTCTATATCATATGGGGACATACTTGCTCATGATAGGCACCATAGGAGTTGACTTATAGCTTGTATGCATCTTGCCAAATTGTTTATCAAGCTTGTGACACTATTTGTGATCCTCTAGAAAACATTGCCACAATCTCTACACTTGGAAAGAATGAATACTTGATCAAGATCTTTTGAAATTTGTTGGTTGTCACTAAATAGCTTTGTCTTAAATGAATAGGTTATTCTCGACCCCATAATGTCGAAACAATAGACTTGATAGTTTGCTTACGAAAGGAGTCGTCAATTGGAAATGATATTTTGAAGTTTTGAGTTCTATGCTAAATAAGGTGTTGATTAATTGTCTTAAGAGTTTAGCCTTAAAGATACTCAATACCATAGATGTGATGATCGACTTGATAGGATACTTTTGAAAGGATTTGTTTGAAGAAACTAATATTTAGCGGTAATTGAGATACATGCCATATCTTGACCTGTTGATTAAAGTATGTTATTGCTTTATGCGTGTCTGCACCACTGTCGCACAACATGGGATGCTAACGACTCCACTGGCCTTTGAACAGTCCAAAAAGAGGAAACTCTTGGAGTTTGGCTATGAGTTGCCTAACATATGTAGCATAAATGTTATGTTTGGGTATGCATTGGTATTCTCATGGGCCTGCGTTCAAAGTGAAAGAGGGAATACTCCTCTGACCGTTATGAGAAATCATTTACCGAAAAGGGAAACCTTGGTAATGGTCACGAGTATCCATTCTTAGCATGCACAGTCTGATTAAACAATCTAAGTTTTGGCATGATCTCATTACTGATGAACTGAAGTTTTAGAAAGACAAAGAATAGAAAATGAGTGTTTGGTAGCCATGATTCATGATGTGGATGACCAAATGAGACACTCTAATGCTATGCTTCTTTTGACATGTTCTCGGATTTCCTTTTGGCATAAATCTCATTACTAAGAGATAAACTTTCTAAAATCTCAATAACTGATGTTTGCGCTTGAGAGCCTTAACTAGATGACATGATTGGGTAGAATCGATTCCTATTTATGCTTGACATCTATTTGTGACTAAGTTTTTGAAGGGTTCCATAGCAAAAAAAAACAAAAAAAATCTATCTACACGAATGCTAATACCAGGATCTATACTATGTAGACATAAGCAACAAAAGAGAAAGACGGTATTCATACCTTTGAAGACCGAGGCACGCCTTATGAAGGAAGGCGTATATTGATGAAGACGAGCAGCACCTCAAGTGTAGTGCCTCCGAAGTTCGTCACACGTCCGGTGTAGGTGACGTCAACCGGACTCCGATCCAGTCGAGTAGTGGAAGAAGTAGACGCTGGATCCCTGATCACACGATGGTAGAGTGAAATTGGAGAACTCACGATCCACGAGATCCTCTCCAATATTCCGGAGAAGTCCTCAATGGATGAGAGAGAATGAGAGGGAATGGGATGGTTCCAAAGGGGGAGGGGAGACCCCTATATATAGTGGGAAGGGGGCACACCACCAAGGGGCCCGGTGGTGTGGGACTAATCCCCATACCTGCCGGCCACCTTGGGCAGCCACCGGCCCTAGGTGGGCCCCACTGGGGCAGCCCACTAAGCCCAGGCCGGCTGGCCCCCTTCTCCCTAGGTGCCTTGCCTCTTGGGCCTCCCCTTCGGGTGAGGCCCATTAGCATTGGGCTGCCTTTAATAATAAAATATAATATATATTTAATATTAATTCTCTAATTAACATTCAAATACACATATTATCTTATTCCTTTACTCCAGAACACCTTCCGTACCCCTTCCGATCTACATCGGATGTTACCTAGAACTATTTCGGTTTCTCTCTATTTCTCCTATGATACCTCATCTACCCTAAGCGTCCCCACCCTTAAGCGTGACATCCTTCGGTTCAGAAACACTCTGGACATGATTGATACTACTCTCAGATCAATGATCAATAGAGGGACCTGGATGGCCATGTGACCCCCATGCGTTTCATGAATATAATCGCTTGAACTGTGAGATAGTCGTTTCCCGTTCCCTTTGTCATTTGATACCTAATTCATCCGAGACTTGATCTTCCGTATCCCCATACCTTAGTTCGGTCTCGCTATCGATGAACTTGTTTACTCATTCTCATGTCGTTGCATTCCTTGACCAAGTCACATGCTTGCAAGCTTCATAAATGCAACGTCACCGAGATGGCCACATGTATCTATCTGTTACATGGATTAGACAAATCTTGGTCTTGATATGTACTCCTCTATGTGTCCCTTTGGAAAACCTGAGTGGCACCTTTTTGATCACCCTTTTACGAGATGATACTTGATAACCATCTAAGATTCCTCCAGAACGGTGATTTGCATTACCTCGCAGTCAGAGGATCAGGTTGCGAGGTTCTCTGTGTTTTATCATCAATGGTGAACTTTGTAACTAGATCTCATTAAGATATAACTATCAGATGTTTGTCTATCATGTTATTCAACTAGTGACATGACCTCATTGTAAATTGGCATAAATGCCCATGATCTTGAAACTCAGATCATACTCATAACCAATGAACTAGTTCACTAGAGATAACTAGAGACACGGTTTGTTTACATACCGTACATGTATTAAAGTTTTGTATTAACACAGTTATAGCATGGTATGAAACATATTATGAACATATAGGAGATATATCAAATAATACACATTATTATTTGCCTCTAGGGCATAACTCCTTTAGTCTCCCACTTGCACTAGAGTACCAATAAAACTAGTTTATAATTGGCAAGAACCTAACACCAATGGAATCTCGGTGTTGTTCGTTCTTGGATTGTAGGAGAGCTTTAGTCAAAGGATCTGCCATATTCAGTTCCGTATCTACTTTGCAAATCTTGACTTCACCTTCGTCAACATTCTACCGGATGACGTGAAATCTAAGCTTGATGTGTTTGGATGTGGAATGAGTCATCGGTTCCTTTGCATTTGCAATAGCTCCCGTGTTGTCACAATAGATCGTCACGGGGTCATGCGCACTTGGAATGACTCCTAGTTCGATGATGAAATTCCTTAGCCAAACAACTTTATTCGCTGCATCAGCCGCATCAATGTATTTAGACTCCATTGAAGACTGTGCCACCACCGGCTGCTTCTTACTCTTCCAGCTTACCGCCCCACCATTCACTAGGAACACAAATCCTGTTTGAGACTTCGAGTCATGATGATCTGAGTTCCAGCTCGCATCCACGTAACCCATTACATTTAGAGCTTCATAACTTCCTCCATAGATTAGGAACATATTCTTTGTTCTTTTGAGATACTTTAGGATATTCTTCACATCTGTCCAGTGATCCGATCCTGGATTACTTTGGTATCGACTCGTCAAACTAAGATCCAATGCCACATCAGGTCACGTACTTAACATTGCATACATGATAGATTCTATGGCTGAGGCATAGGGGACGTAAGACATCTTTTATCTATCATTATCCATTACCGGACATTGAGTCACACTCATTTTGCAATTCTTCATCATTGGCACAAAGCCCTTTTTGGCATTGTCCAGTTTGAACCACTTCAAAATATTTTCGATGTAAGTACTCTGACTTAATGCAATTAGGCGTCTTGATCTATCTCTATAGATCTTGATTCCTAATATGTATGCACCTTCACCTAGATCCTTCATGGAAAATTGACTACTCAAATATGCTTTCACGCTTCTCATTAGATCCACATCATTTCCCATGAGCAATATGTCATCCACATATACTACTAATAAAACAACTGAGCTCCCACTCGCTTTCTTGTAAACACAAAACTCTTCTTGATTTTGGACAAATCCAAAACTCTTGATCACTTGATCAAAACATTGGTTCTAGCTCCGAGATGCCTGCTTCAATCCATAAATGGACCGCTGAAGCTTGCACACCTTTCCAACATCATTATGATCAACAAAACCTTCTAGTTGCATCATATACAACTCTTCATCAATATGACCATTGAGGAATGCGGTCTTGACATCTATCTGCCAAATTTCATAGTCAAAATGAGCAGTAATTGCTAGTAAAATCCGGACAGCCTTAAGCATCACTATGGGAGAATAAGTCTCATCGTAATAAACTCCTTGAATTTGTCGAAACCCCTTTGCGACAAGTCGAGCTTTGTGAATGGTCACATTACCATTCGCATCTATCTTTTTCTTAAAGATCCATTTATTCTCCACGGCCTTGTGGCCTTCTGGAAGATCTACCAAGGTCCAAACTTGATTTTCATACATGGATCCCATTTCGGATTTCATGGCTTCTAGCCATTTCTCGGAGTCAGCACTATCCATAGTTCTTTGTAGTTTGCAGGTTCTTCCTGTTCATCTAGTGTCGGGGGGATTCTCCCCGGGTACCCCAAAGAGATGCTTCAAGGCAGATAAAAAGGGCAAAAAACAAATAGGAAATAAAGAAAAATTGTAGCCGACGCGATCTGGGCCGGCTGAGGGGTTCCAGCCGGCCTGCCAGGCGCTCCCCGCCGAACCCTCCTTCTGGTTGGGCCTCCCCACCCCAGCCGGCCCGCTCTACCCAGCCCCCGGCTGGGCCACCTCCTCCCGGGCGGACTGGCTCCACTGCTCCCGCCCCCGGCTGGGCCCTTGCGCCTCGCGTGGGCTGCGTCGCTCCCGCCCCGGGCGGGCTCCAGCTATCTGGATAGGCCCCAGCCTTGTCCGTCCGGCTGGGCTTCCAGATCCCCGTCCGGCTGGGCCGCTTGGCGCCAGAGATGGCCGGACCGATCGGGCGCCCCTAGGATGGCTCGATCGAGGGACATGCACCACGTTGGTTGCATGCCTCTTCCCCGCCCCGATCAAGACCCAGGCCGGTTGCTCCTCAACTGGTTGGGCAGCTCCAGCCAGGTGGCCCCAGGCCGGCTCCCCCCATTCAGACGGTTGCTCCCGCCCGGTTCCCTGCTGCCACTGCTCCATTCAGTCCCAGCGATTAGGCCACGTACGAGAACATAAAAAGAAGGACAAGCGTACATCGAGAAGACCAACAAGACCGAAGACACTGAGCCCATGCTACCTTACCAGATGATGTAATGACTAGTGTGCCGCTATACACTACTTCATGCATGACACACGCAATAGTACTAGTTAGGCTGAGTGGGTCCCACCATGTCCCCTTGGCCACCTTTATAAGGCAAGGGAGGAACTCACTCACAGGGCCATATATTCACACAGCCACCCATCGATCACTACCAGGGAGCTAGCTCTCCCTGCTAGCTCTCTCATCTAGAGCACATACACATAGACAGATAGTCAGTTGGTCTCATTGCATTTAAGGAAGTAGCTAGAGAATACAGCTCAAGGAGCACTTGTAGTTCGTATATCACCCATAGTCAGATCCGGCAGGAGTAGGAGTTTTACCTCATCACGAGGGCTCCAAACCTGGGTACTTCCTGCGTTCCGTTACGCTTGCTTGTATCCAATCCCGCCTGCGGACGCCGTCGATAGTCTCCCTGCTAGTCCCCACACCTCTATCTAACCTCCTCAGGTACTGTCGTTCCCAATACAACAATAGTTGGCGCCCACCGTGGGGCTAGATGGCTTCGACCGGAGTTTCGTTCCGCACGGGACCACCTCGTCTTCATCGGCACCGACGCTGCTCGAGTTGCTCGGGGGCTCACCGCCTCCACGTCGTCGTCTCTGACTCCGCTTCGCCATGTTTCTCGGGGGCTCGCCACCTCCGCGCCATCGTCACCGACGCCGTTTCGAGTACCTCGGGGGCTCGCCGCCTCCGCGTCATCGTCACCTCCTCGTCGTCAAGTTTTGCGGGTGCCCGCCGCTGTCTTCACGGCGTCTTCATCCATGCCGGCCGTCGCCGTCCGTGTCGCTCGGCCATGTCGTCTCCTCCGGCATCGCCGCGTCCACGCTCCGCGAAAGCTCCGCCGACCTCGTCGGCAAGACCGCGGCGCCTCTACGGCAACCCCTCGCCTCGTCGAGAAGCCCGGGGACTTGGCGTCACCGGCGTTCGTCCACCTCACCGTCCGCGCGACCACTCCGTGCGCTGCGGGCTGCCCCTCCGTCACGCCCGTGCAGCACCTCCTCCGCGAGCCTGCGTACGCGTGCGTCGGCGCCGCTCGTCGCGGCGGTCCTACGCAGCGTCATCCACGCGTTCACCCGCGCGTGCCCGTCCGCCCGTCATCACTGTTCATTTCTCTGCAGCAAGCCTGCGGGCGCCGCGCGCGTTTTACAAGTGACGGCCAACGGCATCAACAACACTCTCTCGCACGAGCAAGCGGCAAAGCAAGCTAGTGTGTGCATGCGCCCAAGCAAAGTAGCAGCTAGCTCTCGCACGCGCGCATGTGCAAGCCAGGAAAAGCACGCAAGCATCACTCCCGTACAAATACGGTCCAAATACTTGCATGTATACGTGTCTGCCTGCACACCCTGCCGCAAACTCCATGCAACGTTCGCATATGCTCGCTCGAGCTCGCCGCCCCGTCTCGGCTGCGTGCCTGCGAGCTGCCGCGGCCGTGCGCCTCCTCGCTCGGACTCCACCTCCGTCGCGCGCGGCCGCATCTCCTCCGGTTGCGAGTACGCCCGCGCTCGCAGCCGCCGCCCTTCCGCGCGTCCGCGGCCGCATCCGCGCCGCCGTGCCGTCCGACCTCCTCTCCCAGCGACGCCCTCCACGACCGCCTCCCCGGCTCCCGCGCCTCCGGCTGCGCGTCTGCACGCCCTGCCGGTTCGCCTCCCGGCCGGCTGGCGCTTCGTCCGGTGCCCGCGCGTCCTCGACCGGCTCCGGCTCGCCGCGTGCACCACGGCGCTATCCCCCTTTGGGCGTCCGCCGCCGCGCTCCAGCAAAGCTCCTCCGCGACGACGCCTGCACCGGTCGCCGCCTGCAGCACCTCCTCCCGCGCGCGCCCGGCCGTCCTCCGGCTCGTCGCTCGCCGGCTGGCTCGCGCCCGCCGCTGCTCGCCCCGCGGTCCGGTTCGCGCGCCCGTGACCTCGCCAGTCCGGCTCGCGCGGCCCCGCGCCTCCGCCCCGCTCCGGCTCGCCGCCCACCGGCTACGGCCCCGCGAGTCTTCTCTGTCATCGAAAGAAAAAGGAGAAAAGGGGTAATGGGAGAGGTGGTTGGCCGGCTGAGGGAGGCGACGTTGGCCGATTAGTAGAGAGAGAAAAAAGAACGTGAGGGAGAAAAGAAAAGAAAGAAAGATCGGGCTGAGAAGGTGCCCGGGCTAAAAAACGAGTGGAAAAAATAAAAGGAGAAAAAAGTAAGGAGAGGAGAGTCATCCGTTTGGTGGTAGTCGGCTGTAAAAGAAAAAAAAAAGAGGAAGTAGTGCACGGCTGGTTGGTTGCACCAGTTAGAAAAAGAAAGAGAAAAAAGTGGGAAGAGAAAATCCGGCTATACTAGTTCGGTTAAAAGAAAACCCGCTGAGAGAAAAAGGCAAGAAAAATCCAGCTACGCCGATCCGGCTATACTGTTTTGGTCCAGCTGATCCCGTTTGTCTGTCCGATTCGGCCAGTTCGGTCCCGTTCCGGCTGAGTCGAACCAGACTCCGCGTGACTTCGTCCCGTTTGGTTGCCGGTTGGACCGGCTGGCCCCGTTCCGGCCGGGCCAGGCCGGCTCGGTGCGTCCTGGCGCGTTTGGCTGTCTGGCTAGCTAGGGACCAAATCCAGCTACGCCGCGTTTGGTTGCCTGTCCGACTTGAGCCAGGCTATCCGGTTGGAACGCCAGTTGGACCGTTTCAGCAGCCGCAACGCCTGCGGAATCGCGTTTTCAACTGCACTACACCGACAACTACAATGTGAGTGTTTTTTGACCTCGAGCAACCCTCGAGGTCTCGCCAGATGTTGTTTTTCTTCCTGCTTTCAGTTTTCCGGCGCCGGCAACCCCTACCCCGGGGCTCGCCGGTTGTTCCGGCCTGCTAAACCCGTAAACCGACTAAGTAGTGTGCGACGGTGTCAGAGGCCCACTCTTCGTCTCAGCTACAGACCGTAACCTGGCTGTCCATCTAGCAAGAGCAAAAGCCTGAGGCATCCCACATGAAAAACGGCGAAGGGTGCGACAGATCGGACATTCCGGCCTTGTGCCTAGTTGGTATTTTCCGGCTGCTCAGCCCCCACTACCGTGTGCAATGTACTGTCAGCTCCCCCTTCGGTTCCGGCTCCAGACCGCAACCCGGCTGGCCGGCAAGGACACAGCGTAAACAGCAGAGCGCACGAGAAAGTGACTAAGTGTTCAGAAAAGCACGAGCTAGTTTATTGAAAAATAAAACCGTTATCCGGTTGAGAGCATGTGTAGTATATGTTGATATACTGACATCAAGTTCATTTCTGTGTGTTTGTTTTGCATGACTGCACCGAGTCGGATTTCAAATACAGATGAAGATTCAAAGCACATGTCTTCGCCAACTACTTCGAATCTCGGGGGCTACACCCACCGGGTGCGCTGGCGCGCCCCTGGTGTAATCAAGTGCTCCAGTCCACCTGAAGGTGTTCAGTCGGATAGCAAGTTCGAGGTGTCGAAGAGGGCAAGATATAGAAGATTCGCAGCACCTGTCTTCGTCGGCTACTTCGAATCTCGGGGGCTACACCCCGTGGGTGCGCTCGCGCGCCCCCGCGGTAGTTGTGTTGCTTCCCGGGCTAGATGTGTCCAACCGGATGCCATTCAAGAACTTCATCTACAACGACAACGTCAAGTTTTTTGGAGCTCGTGCGAATTTACCTCTCCGGGGGAAATCAGCGCGCGCTCGGGGGCTAGTGTCGGGCGGATTCTCCCCGTGTACCCCAAAGAGATGCTTCAAGGCAAATAAGAAGGGCAAAAAACAAATAGGAAATAAAGAAAAACTGTAGCCGACGCGGTCTAGGCCGGCTGAGGGGTTCCAGCCGACCTGCCAGGCGCTCCCCGTCGAACCCTCCTCCGGCTGGGCCTCCCCACCCCAGCCGGCCCGCTCTACCTAGCCCCCGGCTAGGCCACCTCCTCCCGAGCGGACCGGCTCCACTGCTCCCGCCCCCGGCTGGGCCCTTGCGCCTCGTCTGGGCTGCATCGCTCCCGCCCCGGGTGGGCTCCCGCTATCCGGATAGGCCCCAGCCTTGTCTGTCCAGCTGGGCTTCCAGATCCCCGTCCGGCTGGGCCGCTTGGTGCCAGAGATGGCCGGACCGATCGGTCGCCCCAGGATGGCTCGATCGAGGGACATGCACCACGTTGGCTGCATGCCTCTTCCCCGCCCCGATCAGACCCAGGCCGGTTGCTCCTCAACCGGTTGGGCAGCTCCAGCCAGGTGGCCCCAGGCCGGCTCCCCCCATTCAGACGGTTGCTCCCGCCCGGTTCCCTACTGCCACTGCTCCATTCAGTCCTAGCGATTAGGCCACGTACGAGAAGATAAGAAGAAGGACAAGCGTACATCGAGAAGACCGACAAGACCGAAGACACTGAGCCCATGCTACCTTACCAGATGATGTAATGACTAGTGTGCCACTATACACTACATCATGCATGACACACGCAATAGTACTAGTTAGGCTGAGTGGGTCCCACCATGTCCCCTTGGCCACCTTTATAAGGCAAGGGAGGAACTCACTCACAGGGCCATATATTCACATAGCCACCCATCGATCACTACCAGGGAGCTAGCTCTCCCTGCTAGCTCTCTCATCTAGAGCACATACACATAGACAGATAGTCGGTTGGTCTCATTGCATTTAAGGCAGTAGCTAGAGAATACAACTCAAGGAGCACTTGTAGTTCGTATATCCCCCATAGTCAGATCCGGCAGAAGTAGGAGTTTTACCTCATCACGAGGGCTCCAAACCTGGGTACTTCCTGCGTCCCGTTACGCTTGCTTGTATCCAATCCCGCCTGCGGACGCCGTCGATAGTCTCCCTGCTAGTCCCCACACCTCTATCTAACCTCATCAGGTACTGCCGTTCGCAATACAACGAGATCTAGGATGACAGACATCACAAGGATATTGTACCAATCAGGAGTGGCACGAACTCTTGTAGACATGCGCACCTCAGGAGTCTCGACGTTGTTGTTTTGATCATCATCATTGGGCTCTTCCTCCATATTGGAGAGCGGTTTCGGAACAGCTTCCGTTGTGCTACTTGGAATTTGGAGAGAAGGGTCAACAACTTCATCTAACTCAATTTTCCTTCCACTAACTCCTTTAGTGAGAAACAATTTCTCGAGAAAGGTGTCGGCTTTTGCGACAAACATTTTGCCTTCGGCCTGGTTGTAGAAGGTATACCCAATTATTTCCCTTGGGTATCCCACAAAGATACATTTTTCCGATTTGGGTTCGAGTTTGTCATGCTGTAGTTTCTTGACGTAAGCCTCACAACCCAAATTTTTTAGAAACGACAACTTTGGTTTCTGGCCATACCATATCTCATATGGAGTTGTTGATGATCGGCTCAACACGTATCGAGCTCGTTGGGGAACCCCAAGAGGAAGGTATGATGAGCACAACAACAAGTTTTCCCTCAGTGATGAAACCAAGGTTATCGAACCAGTAGGAGCAAGGAAACACCTCCAAGGTGTTGTTTCCAACTTGGAATCCTGCACAAGATAACCACAGAACTTTGCCCTCAACTTACAGTGAGGTTGTCAATCTCATCGGTTGTGCTGAAAACAAAGGATTAAACGTATTGTGTGGAAGATAGTAATTTTTTGCAGAAAGTAAACAGAAAATAGTAAATAGATTGTAGATTGATGGTAAAAGAATGGACCGGGGTCCATAGTTCACTAGAGGTGATTCTCCTTAAGATAGATGACATGTTGGGTGAACAAATTACAGCGGGGCAATTGACAGACACCGAGAAAGCATACATGCATATACTAATCATCTTGACTCCTATGACATTTGATTGGGAATTAAAACATTATACATAGACCGTAATCCAACTACATCTATGACTAATAATCCACCTTCAGTCCGGTATTAACTTGCAAGCAATAGATAATTGCATTAAGCAAAGTGTGTAAAGTAAACAATACGATCGTTCTATGAACAAAGGATTGCTGTTTTCTCCCTAGTAGCAACAACACATCTAGTACCTTAGAGATTTCTGTCACTTCCCCAGATTCCTAGAGGTATGAACCCACTATTGAGCATAAATACTCCCTCTTGAAGTTGCTAGCATCTACTCGGCCAATATAGCTACTAACAACGGAAAGCATGCAAGATCACAAATAACATAGACATGATAGAATCAATAATCAATCCGAAATAGCATCTCAATATCCATCGGATCCCCGCAAACACAACATGTAAGATTACAAATAGATGATCTTGATCATGAACGGAACTCACAAGATCTAAACATGGTAGCACAAAGGAGAAGAACCAACCATCTAGCTACTACATGGACCCGTAGTCTAGGGATGAACTACTCACGCATCACACTGGAGGCAGTCATGGTGATGAAGAAGGCCTCCAGGGTGATCTCTCCCCTCCGGCAAAGTGTCAGGAAGAGCTTCAGATCCCTCCCGATCTAGGGATGGAGATGGCGGCAGCTACACACTCTTTCGTGGAATTTTGATCGTACTTAGGGTTTCGTCCTGGATGCAATATATAGGCGAAGGGGCAAGGTCGGTGGAGTACCAGGCGGCCCACACCCCTTGGTGGCGCGGCTAGGGTTGGCCGCACCACCACCAGGTGTGGCCGCCCTGGCTCCCCTCTTCGTCTCCCTCCGGACTCCGTATTCCTTCTGGTGAAATGTTGACTTAGGCTTTTGTCCGGTCCAATTCCGAGAATATTTCCTCACTAGGTTTTCTGAAATCAAAAACTGCAGAAAACAGGCAACTGGCACTGTGGCATCTTGTTGATAGGTTAGTTCTAGAAAATGTGTAAAAATACTCCAAAGTGTGGACAAAACATAAGAAAGTAGATATAAAACAAGCATGGAACATCAAAAATTATAGATACGTTTGCAACGTAGCAGTTGTCTCCACGGATTTGGATGGTGCTCGATTTAAAATAAAAGTGGCGGTTTCCAACGCGTATCCCCAAAAAGACACATACAAATCAGTTAAAGACATCATGGACCGCACGCTATCCAATACAGTTTGGTTATGTCGTTCCGACACACCATTAGGCTGTGGTGTTCCAGCTGGCGTAAGTCGTGGGATGATCCCACAGTCTTTTAAGTGCATGTTGAACTCATAACTCAAATACTCGCCTCCCTGATCCGATCGAAGATGCTTGATTCTCTTGTTGATTTGATTCTCTACTTCTTTCTGAAATTCCTTGAACTTTTCAAAGGTTTCAGACTTGTGCTTCACTAAGTAGATATATCCATATCTACTTAAGTCGTCAGTAAAGGTAACAAAATAACGATAACCATTGCGTGTTGAGACGCTCATTGGTCCACATACATCTATATGTATGATTCCCAGTAGGTCCTCAGCTCTCTCCATTGTCCCCGAGAATGGTGTCCTAGTCATCTTGCACGTGAGGCATGGCTCACATGTATCAAGGGATTCAAAATCCAACAATCCAAGAAGCCCTTCTGAATGAAGCTTCTTCATGCGTTTTACGCTAATGTGACCAAGACAGCAATGCCACACAAACATGGAATTATCATCATTATGCTTACAATGTTCAGTATCAACACTATGGATGTGCGTATAACAATCAAGATCAAGTAAGAATAAACCATTACACACAGGGGCATGAACATAGAAAATATCATTCATATAAATAGAACAACCACTTGTTCCGGATTTAAACAAATAATGATCTTGCATCAAGCAAGGTCCACTCACAATATTCATACTCAGTGCGGGTACATAGTAATATTTATTCAAAACCAAAAATAATCCTGACGGTAGACGAACCATTGCCGACGCGCATCGTCACCTCATCCTTCCTCAGGCGCCTCCTACTCTGCAGTTCCCGCAGAGAGTTACAAATGTGAGCAACAGATCCGGTATCAAATACCCAGGTGTTACTCGTGGCGCTTGTAAGGAACACATCAATAACATGTATATCACATATACCTTTGTCCTTGGTGGCTATCTTGCCGACTTTCTTGTCTTCAAGGTATTTGGGGCAGTTGCATTTCCAGTGCCCATCCCCTTTGTAGTAGTAGCATGTGGTGCCGAGCTTAGGGCCAGGCTTGGCAGTCTTTAATGTATTGGCAACGAACTTGCCATCCTTTTTGGGCTTCCTGCCCTTGCCCTTTCCCTTTTGCCCTGGCTTCTTAAAGTTGGTGGTCTTATTGAGCATCAACATCGTGTGCTCCTTCTTGATTTCTACCTCAGCAGTTTTCAGCATGGCGAACACCTTAGCAAGGGTCTTAGTCATCCCTTGCATGTTGTAGTTCATCACAAAGCTCTTATAGCTAGGGGCAGCGAGTGCAACACCCTGTCGATCGCAAGCTCCTCCGGGATTTTGCAATCCAGGGCGTTCAAACGCTTAACGTAGCCAGACATTTTGACTACATGCTCACTAATACTGCTATGTGCTTCCATTTTAGCAGAGAAGAAGAGCTCAGAAGCATCATACCTCTCTGCGTGAGCCTGTGGAGCAAAGACAGCTTTGAGATCCTCAATGATCTCAAAATCATTCATCTTCTCAAAACACTTTTGAAGCTTCGGCTCCATGGCATAGAGCATTCCACTCTGGATGAGGGAGAAATCATCCGCCTTGGACTGCCAGACATTCTTTTCGTTCTGGGAGGCGGAATCTGTAGGCTTATCTAGAAGCTCAGCCTCGATGACATAAGTAAACTTGTAGGGGACTAGGAGGATCCTAATATTGTGGAACCATGCGGTGAAGTTGGTTCCATCAGTTTTTAGCTTGTCCTTCTCGAGGAAAGTGCTAAGATTGAAAGTGGGTGGGAGAGACATCTACAATGGATTTGCAAAGTGTTTAGACCATGTTCATAATAATGAGTTCAAGCTTTAATTATACTATTGTACTTAAAACAAAAGAACTACCACTTAAATGAACATCCCTCCACTCGTTTAGTGATCACATGATCCCAATCCCCTGCACCTCCCCCGATCATCATGGACATCAGTGCAGTATCAAAGGTGGACATTCCCTAATGTCGATCACATCAACCATTTGATTCATTCTCTACCTTTCGATCTCTTGTATTCCGATGACATGTCTGAACATGCTAGGCTCGCTAGTTCTAACTTGTGTGTATTCGCAGTGCAACATGGCTTACACCCAATGTATGCGAACGTAGATATGTCTGACACTCGATCATCACAGATTGCCTCATACTGATACGTCATAAATGTATCTATAATTTTTGATGTTCCATGCTTGTTTAGTATCTACTTTCTTATGATTTGTTCATACTTTGAGGTATTTTTATACATTTTCTGGAACTAACCTATTAACAAGTTGCCACAGTGCCCGTTGCCTGTTTTCTGCTATTTTTGGTTTCAGAAAAGCTGGAAAAGAAATATTCTCGGAATTGGACCAAACAAAAGCCAAAGTCAATATTTTACCAGAAGACTCACGGAGCCAGAAGACGAGACAGAGAGGGGCCATGAGGTGGCCACACCACCTGGTGGCGTGAGACAGCCCAGGTCGTGCCAGGGGGTGGTGTGGGCCCCTCAGGCTCCCATCGACCTTGCCTCTTCACCTATAAAAGTACCCCGGGACTAAAACCCTAGATACTAGCTCAGAATTCCATGAAAAGTTCCGCAGTGTCGCCACCACCGAAGAGGAGATTCGGGGACAGAAGTCTATGTTCCAGCACCCTGCCGGGACAGGGAAGTGCCCCCGGATCCATCTCCATCGACTCCACCGCCATCTCCATCACCATTGCTGACTCCCATGATAAGGAGGGAGTAGTTATATCTAGAGGCTAATGGCTCTACCGGTAGCTATGTGTTCATCTCTATCTATGCGTGATCTTATTGAGATCATGAGCTTTGTAATATATAGATCTATTCTTCTACTCAAGGGCTTTAATGAATCTCTGCTTATCCCACATGTGTGAAGTTGACAGTGTGCACACTGAGTGGCACTTTAGCTAAGATTACATACATACTTATCATGAGTATAATTTAAGTTGGATGTCTCTATGAGATTGTGGTGTTTGTTGGAACCATCTAGCCCTCAAGGTGATAGTGAGGGGTTATTTAGATGGGGAATGCGAACTCTAAGGTGTGCTATTATAGCCCTACATCGTCCAACCGGAGAGTAGTTCAGGGTAGCATCATGAAGATAAGATATTTATATGAGAGTGTCCACTAGTGAAAGTATGATCCCTAGGCCTTGTTTCTAAGCGTTGAAACACCATTTACTATCAGTTCTGTTACATGTTTGCTTGCTGCCACTCTTATTTAAGATTGCAATTACCACTTATAATCATCCATATCACTTGTATTTCATTATCTCTTCGCCGAATTAGTGAACCTATACACCTGACAAGTGTATTGGGTGTGTTGGGGACACAAGAGACTTCTTGTATCTTAATTGCAGGGTTGCTTGAGAGGGATACCTTTGACCATTTCCTCCCTGAGTTCGATAAACCTTGGGTGATCCACTTAAGGGAAACTTGCTGCTGTTCTACAAACCTCTGCACTTGGAGGCCCAACACTGTCTATAAGAATAGAAGCATGCATAGACATCAAGATATTTTCTGGCGCCGTTGCCGGGGAGGTAAGGTAAAAGGTACTCACATCTTCTGGCTACTAAGCTATCTCCTAGTACTGTTGCTGGTGTGTGAGTGCTTGAAGTTATTTCCTTTAGATTCTGCAATTATATCTTTTTGTTTCTTGTTTTTATTTTCACTAGTTAGGCTTAATGTAAAACAACAAAAAACTTAGAGAGCTTTTTAGTATTTTTCCTACGGTAGAACATAAATGGTTTGAAAAGAAAATTAAAAAACCCATGGAACTTCCTTTGCATGCTAATAGCAATGTTATTAGTATGAATATTTTGAACACCTTTGTTACTAATGTTATGGAAACGTCTAAGCTTGGGGAAGTTAGTTTTGATGAGCATGATATTTTTAGTCCCCCAAGCATGGAGGAGAAAATTTACTTTGATGATACTATACCTCCAATATATGATGATTACAATGATGAATATGATATTTTCAGTGCACCTACTATTGAGGAGAAAATTAATTATGATTACAATATGCCTCCTATATTTGATGATTATGGTGATGATAATAATAATGATAGCTATTTTGTTGAATTTTCTCCCACTACAATTAATAAGAATGACTATGCTTATAGGGAGAGTAATAATTATTTTATGCATGTGGCTCATGATAAGAATGTTTTATGTGATAGTTATATTGTTAATTTTATTCATGATGCTACTGAAAGTTATTATGAGAGAGGGAAACATGGTTTTATGTATCTCAACAATATTATGTTTCCCCTCTTTATGTTGAAATTTTTGAAGTTGCATTTGTTTTATTTTCCTATGCTTGTTGCTTTGTGCTTTCATGACTTGTTTATTTACAAGATTATTTTTCATAGGAAGTGGGTAAGACTTAAATTTGTTCCATATTTGCTTATTGATGCTCTCTTTTTTACTTCAATTCATATTTCTTATGTGAGCATCATCGAAATTATCATGCCTAGCTCAAAGGCGTTAAAGAAAAGCACTTATTGGGAGATAACCCAAATTTTTAGTCAATAAGTTTTTCTTTTGTTGAGTCTTGGAAGTTATTGCCTTAGTAATAACCTCTCCTTATCCTTTTTGTGTGGTTTTTGTGCCAATAATAACCTCTAATGAGAGAGAAGTAAGAATTGGAAAAATTGCTGTCCTGAAACATATTTTTGTGCTTCACTGTAAAAAAATCATGAAAAATCTCTCTACGTCGGATTGAGCTGTAATTTTCTGTGCTTATTCCCCAGGTTTTTATCTAACTTTCGTTAGTTTATCACTTTTCGATTTGAGCACCAGAAGTTCTGTGAAAAAATCGTTTTTTACCTGCTGCTCTGTTTTGTTAGATTTCTGCCATTATTTGCATTTGCCTCTTATTCTCTTTCTCTTTGAGTTCTCTTTGATCACTTGAGCTTTTAGAAGGAATTGCTACAGTAGCTTGTGTTGTAATGGAAGTTTTACTTGTGTTGAAACTAAATCCAAAGACTTATTATCTTGAATACACTAATGTTGATCATGAAGATTGTGTGAAGTTTTGTAAGAAGGAATTTTTCAAGTGTAGGGAAGAATAATGTGATGAGATGAAGTATGGACAAAAGCTCAAGCTTGGGGATGCCACCCGTGTCACCCAAGAAATATTAAAGAAGTACAAGCATCAAAGCTTGGGGATACCCAAGGCATCCCCTTCCTCATCAATAAAAATCTCAGGTTTTCTTCCAAACACTTCATTTTTATTGTTTCTTGCACAATTGTGTTGTTATTGGAGCGTCTTCATTTTTGCTTTTAGTTTTATTTTGTTTGGTTTGCTTAAATAAATTGGTTGGATCCCAACACACTTCTTTTGGACAGAAACACACCCTATTATTCATTGCCTAGAATACTCTAGTTTTCACTCTTATTGTTCTGTGAGTGTTCTCCTTTGCTAGCACTGCGTTTAGCTTTAGTTTTTGATTGGTATTGGAAAACAGTAGAAAAGATCATGCTTATAAGTGGTACAAAAGGAGTCTTGTTTCGACTGTGGCCATCATGTCATGTTTGATATTGCTTTGACTTTATGCTTAGTGATTATTGTTGTAGCATGACTTGTTACAAAAAATTGAGATTGCTTAATGTGCCTTGAAAGAATCATGCATTGTTTTAGCATATAAAAGCATAATATTGTGGTATTCTCCTTTGATGATTTATTTGGGTTGACTTGGCGCATTCTCACACCATGTTAAGACTATACCAAGTCACCATAGCCTCTATGATCATTTAGTTTTCGACTTGTAATATGACTTTATGCTTTAATTAATAATGTTTTGTCACTTTGCATGATTATGGCCATTATTGCTCTCTTATTTGGTTGCTCCCAGTCTTTTGCTATCCTCCACATGTACCAAGTATGAGTTCCACTCATGCATCCAACTCCAAATAAAACCAAGTTATTCCAAAGAGTCCACCATACCTACCTATTAGCATTATTGCTATTCCAAGTATATTCATGTTTTTATCTACCTTCCAAATTAAACTTGTTATGTGAAAATTGGTGATTAAAGCTCTCACGAACTTGATGGAACACTTTACTTTCTTGCACTTAATAAACTTGAACCATTGTACCCATCTATGTTGCGTATATGCTTGCGTTTTGTAAGTTGTGAATTAGCAGAACCATGTTACCATGGGGAACGCTTTCAACATTGCACTTTATTTAGTTGATATCATGTTCTTTTGCTTATGGATCCTGGCGGTGTGAAATGAATGGGGAGCTTGTAAGGCTCATGGAGTTTGTATATGTGTTAAAAACGCCTGGGCGGCTAGTCTAAGCCATGCCTAATCATGGTGGAAACTTGCAGCATAACCATAGTGAGCAATCTGTGAAGCATCCAAAAAAAGGAAAACCCTATGCAAATAGCATACAAAAAGATCGCGGAGATGCTCATTGTCTGCTTGCCTTGTCATTTTGGTATGGGAATGCTTCTGTATCATCGGGCAAGGGGTACCCCATTGGCGGTTCTCTATGATACACATGTACTTACAATGACAAGAACTTACTTGTGACTAAAGTTGTGTAGCATGAGGTTCGGTACTTGTAAGCAAGGGGCATGACATTTTCAGCTTATGACCTGTCAGGCATATCCTCATATTTGTTCACTTTAACCTTAATCACCTAAAGATGCTTATGCTAGGGGTAATGAGAGCTCAAAGCTAATAAGTACCATAATTTTTGGAAGCTCTTTATAAAACTTGAATCCCCACTTCCTTCTATGAAGGGCCTTTCTTTTACTTTTATGTTGAATCTCCATCTTCTATCTTTATGCACCTATTGAGTAGCATAGTGGTCATTCTTAGTTTAATGTGCATTGTCCCGAAACTTGTTGATTGATTCATAACTTTGTTATTTCTTGTTCTTAAATTATTTGTATCTAGTCACCCTTATGAACTTTGAAGGTGTCATATGCATTTATGTTTTGCTATACCATGAGGGACAAGCTGAATACCATTCTCATTATGTTTTCTATATGTGAAACAAACAAACGTCTTTCAAAGCATTTTTATTCATGAATGTTTTGTTTGTATCTTTTCATGTTACAACATAGTTGCTATGTCTTATTGTTAGAACTATATCTTTCATGTCTATGTTAGAGTATTATGATCCCAGATATCAATGTTTTACAAATACCTTGATCAAGATTGTGATGGTGCACGTCACCTCAAAAATTATTCTTTTTTATCACTTACCTACTCAAGGATGAGCAGGAGTTAAGCTTGGGGATGTTGATACGTCGTAAACGTATCTATAATTTTTGATGTTCCATGCTTGTTTAGTATCTACTTTCTTATGTTTTGTTCATACTTTGAGGTATTTTTATACATTTTCTGGAACTAACGTATTAACAAGATGCCACAGTGCCAGTAGCCTGTTTTCTGCTATTTTTGGTTTCAGAAAAGATGGAAAATAAATATTCTCAGAATTGGACCAGACAAAAGCCAAAGTCAATATTTTACTAGAAGACTCACGGAGCCAGAAGACAAGACGGAGAGGGGCCACGAGGTGGCCACACCACCTGGTGGCGCGGGCCAGCCCAGGATGCGCTAGGGGTGGTGTGGGCCCCTCGGGCGCCCACCGACCTTGCCTCTTTGCCTATAAAAGTACCCCGGGACGAAAACCCTAGATACAAGATCAGAATTCCATGAAAAGTTCTACAGCGCCGCCGCCACCGAAGAGGATATTCGAGGGACAGAAGTCTCTGTTCCGGCACCCTACCGAGACGGGGAAGTGCCCTCGGATCCATCTCCATCGACTCCACCGCCATCTCCATCGCCGTTGTTGACTCCCATGATGAGGAGGGAGTAGTTCTCTCTCGAGGCTAAGGGATCTACTGGTAGCTATGTGTTCATCTCTCTCTATGCGTGATCTTATTGAGATAACGAGCTTTGTAATCTATAGATCTATTCTGCTACTCAAGTGCTTTAATGAATCTCTACTTATCCCCACATGTGTGAAGTTGACAATGTGCACACTGTGTGGCACTTTAGCTAAGATTACATACATACTTATCATGAGTATAATTTGAGTTGGATGTATCTATGAGATTGTGGTGACCGTGAGGGGTTATCTAGATGGGGAATGCGAACTTTAAGGTGTGTTGTTATAGCCCTACATTGTCCAACCGGGGAGTAGTTCAGGGCAGCATCATGAAGAGAAGATATGTATATGAGAGTGTCCACTAGTGAAAGTATGATCCCTATGCCTTGTTTCTAAGTATTCAAACACCGTTTACAATCAGTTCTATTACATGTTTGCTTGCTGCCACTCTTATTTTAGATTGCAATTACCACTTATAATCATCCATATCACTTGTATTTCACTATCTCTTCGTCAAACTAGTGCACCTATACACCTGACATGTGTATTGGGTGTGCTGGGGACACAAGAGACTTCTTGTATCTTGATTGCAGGGTTGCTTGAGAGGGATACCTTTGACCACTTCCTCCCTGAGTTCGATAAACCTTGGGTGATCCACTTAAGGGAAACTTGCTGCTGTTCTACAAACCTCTACACTTGGAAGCCCAACACTGTCTACAAGAATAGAAGCGTGCATACACATCACATACCGAAGAACTTTCTTGGTGGTGCACATAGAAGGGGAATACAATAACTGGAATACTTTGAGGGATTATCTTATTATGCTATCATCAAATGTATAAAAAGTTATACTAGCACAATAAGTAATACTTCATAAAGTAAAGTGTTATGACGTGGTTATAACATCATGATCATCATCAATAGCGTCAATGAAAGTTTCACAAAATCGTCATTGCCATGTCTTAATACATTCCCCTATGCAACAATAAAAATAGATGCCTCTATATTATCTATTGCAAGTTTTACGCGGCTTTAGGGCTTTCTCGGTAGAACCCCTTCCCACCTACGAACGTGGAGCCACAACATGGATTCAATGATTGTCGTTCTTCTTCCCTTTTCAGGGCCCTCCAATGTTGATGCCATATCAACTACTGTAGAGAGACAGCCACCCCCCTAAGCCACTTTGATTCGTGGACCAGTCTCGTGAATCACCACGTGAGGTCAGTTGGGGGCCGCTTCATCAAACAGTGCCACGATATGAACAATAACATAAAAGAGGGTAGAAACTAGAGAATCAATGCCCACATATTTCTATGTGTTCTTTCCGTACGACATGTCTATCCATAGACCCGCTCTGATACCACTGAGGGGTTCCGTAGCAGAAAACAAAAAAATTCTATCTACATGAACGCTAATACCAGGATCTTTACTATGTAGACATAAGCAATGGAAGAGAAAGACGGTATTCATACCTTTGAAGACCAAGGCACGCCTTACGCAGGAAGGCGTATATTGATGAAGATGAGCAGCACCTCAAGTGTGGTGCCTCCGAAGTTCGTCACACGTCTGGTGTACGTGACATCAAACAAACTCTAATCCAGCTGAGCAGCGGAAGAAGTAGATGCCAGATCGATGATCACATGACGGTAGTGGGAAGGTGGAGAACTTATGATCCACGAGGTCCTCTCCAATATTCTAGAGAAGTCCTCAATGGATGAGAGAGAGAGAATGAGAGAGGATGGGATGGTTCCAAAGGGGGAGGGGAGACCCCTATATATAGTAGGAAGGGGGCACACCACCTAGGGGCCCGGCAGTGTGGGACTAATCCCCACACCCTCTGGCCACCTGGGTAGCCGCCATCCCTAGGTGGGCCCCACTGGGGCGGCCCACTAAGCCGAGGCCGGCTGGCCCCCTTCTCCCTAGGCGCCTTGCCTCTTGGGCCTCCCCTTTAGGTGAGGCCCATTAGCATTGGGTTGCCTTTAATAATAAAATAAAATATATATTTAATATTAATTCTCCAATTAACATTCAAATACACATATTATCTTATTCCTTTACTCCAGAACACCTTCCAGACTCTTCCGATGTACATCGGATGTTACCCGAAACTATTCTGGTTTCTCTCTATTTCTCCTACGATACCTCGTCTACCCTAAGCACCCCCACCCTTAAGTGTGACATCCTTCGGTTTGGAAACACTTCGGACATGATTGAGACTACTCTCACATCAATGATCAACAGAGGGACCTGGATGGCCATGTGACCCCCGTGCGTTTCATGAATATAATCGCTCGAACCGTGAGATAGTCGTTTCCCATTCCCTTTGTCATTTGATATCTAATTCATCCAAGACTTGATCTTCGGTATCCCCATACCTTAGTTCAGTCTCGTTACCGATGAAATTGTTTACTCGTTCTCATGTCGTTGCATTCTGTGACCAAGTCACATGCTTGCAAGCTTCATAAATGCAATGTCACCAAGATGGCCACATGTATCTATCTGTTACATGGATTAGACAAATCTTGGTCTTGATATGTACTCCTCTACGCGTCCCTTTGGAAAACCTGAGTGGCACCTTTTTGATCACCCTTTTACGAGATGATACTTGGTAACCATCTAAGCTTCCTCCAGAACAGTGATTTGCATTACCTCATAGTCAAAGGATCATATTGCAAGGTTCTCTGTGTTTTATCTTCAATGGTGAACTTTGTAACTAGATCTCATTAAGATATAACTGTCAGATGTTTGTCTATCATGCCATTCAACTAATGACATGACCTCATTGTCAATTGGCATAAATTCCCATGATCTTGAAACTCAGATCATCCTCATAACCAATGAACTAGTTTGCTAGAGATAACTAGAGACACGGTTTGTTTACATACCACACATGTATTAAAGTTTCGTATTAACATAGTTATAGCATGGTATGAAACATATTATGAACATATAGGAGATATATCAAATAATACACTTTATTATTTGCCTCTAGGGCATAACTCCTTCAGTTTTGCCTCATAAAAAATAATGATATGAAAAGCTATACAAAAGGTGCATTAAGAGGATCACAAGTTTGTCTACAAGTAGATTCACTATTGACATGGAGCATGTAAGTTTTGATGAATATTTAGTGGTCTTTATAACTGAGCTTGTGTTGCCTTGTATGAATACATGTTTTCTCTCTTCAAGCTTGTAGAAGAAATAAGGATGCAAGGCATTGATTTGCAATGATAAGCTATTTCACAACCATTAATTTATTACCGACCCTTCCTGCTCGAGGACGAGCAAGATCTAGCTTGGGGAAGTTGATGGCTATGAAATACCACCTCTTTTAGCCATATAAAATGAGCCATTTATCTCTCATATCATGTTTCTTTCAGCTATAGCTATGTCTTATATGCATGACTTTTATTTCTCATTTACTTTCATATGAGCTTTGCACATTTAGTAGTTTAGGTAGAATTGTATCACTTTCCCTTGTCTATGACATGTGTGTAGGTGTTGATGATGATTATGTATAAAACAAAGGCAAAAGGAACAAAGAGAGCATAGTATGGAGGAGCTGAAGGACCAGACTTAGACATTTGAGAGGTTGAAAAAGTGATTTTTCCAACTTGTCAAAATAAATATACAAGACTGTGGGGTTGTAGCCCTCGACGATACGAACAAATTGAGCCCAAGAACACCCAAAACGGAGTTCGTATGAAGAAATGGTGGCCAAAATACTAAAGGGGACAGACGGTTTGACGAGCAACTATACGGCCAGAGCTATTTTTCTGGTCGTATAGCTCCGCCTGTATAGTTGCCAAAAAAGGTCACAAATGACAGGATTTCTCCCCAGAAAAGCTCTGGAACCTTCCCTAAGTCATATGACGGTATTGGGGGAACCCTAGGGCACCCCAAGGCCTATGTAAAGGAGGGAGGACCCAAGAGAGAGCCACCAAGCCATAGCCCTTCAGGGGCGGAGCTCTGCCGCCGCCACCCATCTGATCTCCATTGCGGCGGGGCTCTGCCTCAACCACACCTCCGAGATCTAGATCTCCCTCAACACCAACACCATCAAGGCATCCAAGCAAGAAGAAGAGGAGGAGAAGGAAGACATCAACACCACCACGCATCGATCTCCATCTCCATCATCATCTCCATCTCCCTCTCCCTCTATCTCTTATGTTTTGTAATTGTAAGATTGAACACGGTTGTGACATCATTATATATCTATATGTTTTGCCGTTCATCCATGTGTGAGTGATTGATTCAATTCTAGGTTGAGGTATGATCTAGTGCGCTAAGTTAGAATTTATTGTGATCTAAGATGAGTTTATGTGATCCTTTGGTCCGAAAGTGCCTTCTCCCTTGCGGTGAAGCGCGAGAACCATGCATAGTGCATACAGTGTGACAGCCTGGTAATCAATTGGGGAACGTTTATTTGTCTGAGAAATCTCTTATAGATCACACATATATTTTCCCATCTAGTACTAGTGAGACCGAAGCCTAGAAGCCCTCTCTCATTCCATTCAATCCTACAATTGCAATATGTTCAATTCAGTTCCTATTCCTGTTTACTTTCCGTCTTAGTTTAATTTTTTCTTGTTAAAAGTTCTTTGTTATTAGATATTTTAAAACTCTCTCAATTATCGTTGTTCTAGTAGCTTATAGAATAGGCTATTTACAAACCACGGTTTGGGTGCGAAACGTGGCCGCATTGACAACGTGGCTATGTGGTCGTGTTGTTTCCGTTCGTAGATCTCCCATCGGGACAAGCTCTTAATTTGCTGCTATAGGTACTGCAATAACCCTGTTGTTGGTACATGAATCCAGTCATCAACCATGGCCTCAAGTTTGGGTTGTGCAAACAAGGCACACCTGCAGCACGCCATTGCACTACAGGGATTCCTAGCCGGAGATCAACTTCCGCACTCCTGGTGGGATCGGGGAGCCGGAGGTCTCATCGTACACCGGATGTGTACGAAGACACGAGGCGCAACACTTGGGGCGCTTAAATGTCGTGAGTCGGAGCTGTTGCACGATGAAGAAGGAGCAAGGAGTGACACGCGAGGAGCTTCACGACCTTGAGGTCGGCTACGAGTACGACTACATCAACCACATTCCCCTCGGAACGTTAACCGCGTACGGTCTACAAGGGTATGTATTCTATGCGCTCGGTCATTACTTCATTACTATATGGATAGATCCTAGGCAGTTTAGGGCATTCAACATAGGAAATTTCTTGTTTTCTGTTGCAGATCCCCTTCATATCTCTCTAGTCATAATCTCTAGGAACCAATCTAGCAACGCGTTATCCCTTCCCAGGCCGTGGGAAATCCCCGGGCCTCATTGCTCCTTCAAGGGACCATTCTAGTAGCCCGTCCATGGAGGACGATGACGAGGAGGTGGAGAGGTTTTGCCTGGGGTACAAGGAGTACGTCGAGCCAAGCTTCTACAAAAACAATTCCGATGATGATGTGGTTGACATCTACATCCGCCGTGATGTCTATGATCCCCCAGAGATCAACTGGGATGCAATGAAGAGAGCTCAAGAAGAGAGAGAAGATCACAAGCCGCATGGAAAAGGGCGTGTGGAGACGGTCAAGTTCGTCGCCACAGTCCCCAGGCCGCACAAGTGATGGCTCTGTAATGGCGCCAAGAAAATGCTGGTGCGGTGTTGATGTAGAGCTTGTTGGGAACCCCAAGAGGAAGGTATGATGAGCACAGCAACAAGTTTCCCTCAGTTATGAAACCAAGGTTTAATCGAACCAGTAGGAGCAAGGAAACACCCCAAAGGTGTTGCTAGCTGAGCCTTGGCAGGGCGCACAACCGGTGCTAGTAGCAACGTGGAGACATGGACAACACAACCACATAACTTTGTCCCCAACTTGCGATGAGGTTGTCAATCTCACCGTGTTTTACGGAAAACAAAGGATTAAACGTATCGAATGGAAAGAAGTAAAAGTTTGCAGAAAGTAAACACAAAGCAGTAAACAGTTTATAGATTGTATGTAAAGAAAAGGACCGGGATCCATAGTTCACTAGAGGTGGCTCTCCTTAAGATAGATAACATGCTGGGTGAAAAAATTACAGCGGGGCAATTGACAAACATCGAGAAAGAAATACATGCATATACTAATCATCTTGACTCCTTTGAGACTTGATTGGGCATTACAACATAATACATAGACCGCCATCCAACTGCATCTATGACTAATAATCCACCTTCAGGTTATCATCTGAACCCCCTCCAGTATTAAGTTGCAAGCAACAGATTATTGCTTTACGAACTGTGTGTAAAGTAAACAATACGATTGTTTTATGAACAAAGGATTGTTGTTTTCTCCCTAGTAGCAACAGCACATCTAGTACCTTAGAGATTTCTGTCACTTCCCCAGATTACCAGAGGCATGAACCCACTATCGAGCATAAATACTAACTCTTGGAGTTGCTAGCATCTACTTGGCCAAGATAGGTACTAACAACGGAAAGCATGCAAGATCACAAATAACAAAGACATGATAGAATCAATAATCAATCTGAAATAGCATCTCAATATCCATCGGATCCCCGCAAACACAACATGCAGAATTACAAATAGATGATCTTGATCATGAACGGAGCTCACAAGATCTAAACATGAAAGCACAAAGGAGTGGAACCAGCCATCTAGCTACTACATGGATCCGTAGTCTAAGGATGAACTACTCACGCATCACACCGGATGCTTGCATGGTGATGAAGAAGGCCTCCAGGGTGAATTCCCCTCTCCGGCAGGGTGCCGGGAAGAGCTTCAGATCCCTCCCGATCAAGGGATGGAGATGATGGCGGCTACAGACTCTTTCGTGGAATTTTTGATCGGGTACTTAGGGTTTTCGTCCCTAGGGCATCTTATAGCCGGAAGGGGAGGCCGAGGGGGTGCCAGGGGCCACCACACCACCCCCTGGCGCGGGCCAAGCCTGGCCGCGCGGCCAGGTGGTGTGGCCGGCCTTTGGCCCCTCTCCGTCTCGTATTCTGGCATCTGATGACTTCCGGAAAAATAGGCACTTTGGCTTTTGTCCCGTCCAATTCCGAGAATATTCATTTTCTGACTTTCATGGAACCAAACACAGCAGAAAACAGGCAGCTGGCCCTGTGGCTCTTGTTAATAGGTTAGTCCAAGAAATCATATGAAAAGTACTCCAAAGTGCGGACAAAACACAAGAAAGTGGATAAAACCAAGCATGGAACATCAAAAATTATAGATACATTTGCAATGTTTCAACATCCCCAAGCTTAACTCCTGCACGTCCTCGAGTAGGTAAGTGATAAAAAGAAAGAATAATTTTTTAGGTGACATGCACCATCAAAGATTTGATCAAATTATTTGTAAAACATTCAAACTGGGATCATAGTATTTCAATCATAACATGAAAGACAAAGTTCTAGCAATAAGACAAAGAAACTATGATGCAACATGAAAAGGCACAAACAAAAGATTCATGAATAACAATGCTTTGCAAGACGTTTGTTTGTTTCACATAAAGAAAACATATCATAATAGTATTTAGCTTGTCCCTCAATAGTGTAGCAAATATAAATGCATAGGACACCTTCAAAGTTCATAAGAGTGACTAGATACAAATAGTTTAAAACAAGCAATATCAAGTTATGCATCAATCAACTAGTCTTGGGATAATGCACATAAAACTAAGAATGGCCACTATGATCTCAAAGTAGGTGCATAAAGGTAGAAGGTGGAGACTCAATATAATGGTGGAAGAAGTGCCTTTTTATAAAAGGAAGTAGGGATTTAAGTCTCATAAAGAGCTTCCAAAAATTATGGTACTTATAGCTTTCAGCTCTCATTGCCCCTATCATAAGCATCTTGAAGTGATTAAGGTTAAAGTGAACAAACTATGGTGTACATGCTTGACGAAGTATAAGTTAGAAATCTCATGTCCCTTGTATACGAGGGCCGCTCCTCATGCTACTCAAGTTTAGTCACCGGTAAGTTCTTGTCATCGTAAGTACATGTGTATAATAGAGAACCGCCAACGGGGTACCCCTTGCCCGATGATACGGAAGAATCCCCATATCAAAATGACAAGGAAAGCAGACAATGAGCATCTGAGCAATCTTCTTATTTACCATGGGAATATGGTGCTTTTTTCTCTCTTTCCTCTTTTCATAATATCTTTTTTTCTTTTTCTCTTTTTTTCTCAATATAAGACTCTTTTTTTATAATAAGAATGCTTCATAGACAGCTCATTATGGTTACGCTGCAGGTTTCCACCATGTCAGCATGGATTAGACTAGCGGCCCAGGCGTTTCTCTAACACATATACATAACTCCATGGACTTACAAGCTCCCCTTTCATTTCACACCGGCGACATCCATATACAGAAGAGCATGATATCAACTAGGTACAAGTACCAAGTGCAATTTTGAAAGCGTTCCCCATGAAAGCATGGTTCTGCTAATTCCCAACAAATATATACAACATAGATGACACAATGGTTCAAGTTTATTAAGGGCAAGGAAAGTAAAGTGTGCCATCAAGTTCGTGAGAGCTTTAATCACTAGTTTTCTCATAGCAAGTTTAATTTGGAAGGTAAACAAAAGCATGAATATACTTGGAATAGCATAAGCTAGTAGGTAGGTATGGTGGAATCTTTGGAATAACTTTGTTTAGGGAGTTGGATGCATAAGTGGAACTCATACTTGGTTGTGGAGGCTAGCAAAAGACTGGGAGCGACAAACTAAGAGAGCAATAATGGCCATAATCATGCAGAGCGACAAAACATCATTGATCAAAGCATAAAGTGATATTACAAGTTGAAAACTAAAGGATCATAAAGGCTATGGTGACTTGAGATAGTCATAACATGGTGTGAGCATGCGCCAAGTCAACCCAAATAAAGCATCAAAGGAGAATACCACTATACTATGCTTTAATATGCTAAAACAACGCATGATTCATCCAAGGCATATTAAGCAATCTCAATTGTTTATAACAAGTCATGCTACAACAAAGAATACTAAGCATAAAGCCAAAACAATATCAAGCATGGCATGACAAAGCATAGGCCACAGTCAAAAACGACCTCTTTTTACCACATAAGCATGAACTTTCCTACTCTTTTCGAAACCAAACCAATCTATTTGCATACCGATGTATGAAAGAGGGGGTCCAACCAATTTATTAAGAAAACTAAGCTAACCAAAGAAAATGAAAAACCAAAAGAAAAACGAAAAAGAAGACGTTCCAAGAAAAACACAACTGTGCATGAAACAATAAAAAGGAAGCGTTTGGAAGAAACCTGAGATTTTTATTGATGAAGAAGGGGATGCCTTGGGCATCCCCAAGCTTTGATGCTTGTACTTCTTGGATATTTCTTGTGGTGACACGTGTGGCATCCCCAAGCTTGAGCTTTAGTCCATCCTTCATCTCATTACTCATTCCTTCCATACACCTGAAATTTTTCCTTCATACAAAACTTCACACAATCTTTATTAGCAACATTAGTGCACTCAAGATAAATAGGTCTTAAGGTTAAGTTCTAACATCAAATAAACTTCCATTAGAACATTAGCTACTGTAGCACTTCCCTCAAAAATCTCAATTCCCCAAAAGAACTCAAAAAGGAACCAACAAGAAGCAAATGCAGAAAATGGCAAAAATCTGTCAAAACAGACCAGCATGTAAAGACAAAAAATTTCGAAGACCTTGTATTGCTCAAGTAAAAAAGTGTTGAACTAACAAAAGTTAGATAACAACCTGGGGCAGAAGCACAAAAATTCACGCCTCAAAAATACATTCAGAGATTTTACACGAAGTTTTACGGTGAAGCAAAGAAATCTGTTTCGGGACAACAACTTTCCCAATCATTACTTCTCTCTCATTAGAGGTTACTCTTGGCACAAAAAGCAAATAAAAAGGATATGGAGAGGTTATTACAGAGGTAATAACTTCCAAGACTCATCTAAAACTTTTGGGTTATCTTCCAATAAGTACTTTTCTTTAACGCCTTTAAGTTAGGTATAAGAAACAAGAAAAAGAATCAAGTGTTCTCAAATGAAGAAGCATTAAGACCAAATTTCTTGCCCTTACCTCTCTTACTTTTATTATTAACCTTGGGGAAAATGTGATTGTTTGGTGGAGAAGAAAGGTGCATGGTCCCCTTTCCCACATCTATTATTGCTCCAAGAAGTTCTAATAGGGACCTTCCATGTGTAATTTTTCCTCTGCCTACACATTCAATGACAAGATAATCAGTAGAAACCATTTTCCCAAGGATCTTTGTAAACACTCCTTCGGCTATTCCAAGAGGTAATATGGTAGCATTATTAGTAAGAGATATTTCTTTTCCTCCTTTAGTAAGCCCCCAAGTATTCAGAGATTCATAAATATCTTTGGGCATAAGACAAAATTCAGACATGATATCACAGCGAGCTTCAAAAGTTTCAATGTTTATCTCAATCTTTACTATAGGGAGCCACTTTGATGGTTCAGAATTTATTAAAACATAATTGTGATGCTCCCTTAGCGTATTATAACAATCTTTTAAGCTAGCAGTGCCAGTCTCAAGAGTGTTCAATCTAGCAAATATTTTTGCGAAAGAAATATCAGTTTGGCTAGGCAAGTTGTAAGTGAGGATCAATTTCTTTATAGCATTAATAGCATCATCCTCATTACATTGGAGGAAATCTCCTCCCATAACAGCATCTAAAGCATATCTATAGCAAAGAGCAATTCCAAGGTAAAAACTGCTAAGGAACAAGCTTTGAGTCATTTTAGGCTTAGTTTTTTCATGTAGATAAGAGATTCTAGATCAAGATTCTTTAAAAAATTCCTAAATTCCTTGTTTAAAAGTGAAAATCATTTCCTCGGGTGACATAGTGACTAGAGCAAGGCTAGACATAGTGGGAACTCAAGATAGGAACTAATTTTTTTTGCGTTTTCAAATAAGAAAGCAAACTAGTAAAACTATTTTTGTGTGTTTTTGAATAAAGAAAACAAGCAAACAAAGCAAAAAGAAACTAAGCAAAACAAAAATAACAAAGTAAAGAGATTGGTTATGAGGGACTCCCCTTGTGAAGATGTCCTTGACTCCCCGGCAACGGCGCTAGAAAAATGCTTGATGGCTCCGTAATGGTGCCATGAAAATGCTGGTGCGGTGTTGATGTAGAGCTCGTTGGGAACCCCAAGAGGAAGGTATGATGAGCACAGCAGCAAGTTTCCCTCAGTTATGAAACCAAGGTTTAATCGAACCAGTAGGAGCAAGGAAACACCCCAAAGGTGTTGCTCGCTGAGCCTTGGCAGGGCGCACTACCGGTGCTAGTAGCAACATGGAGACCTGCACAACACAACCACATAACTTTGTCCCCAACTTGCGATGAGGTTGTTAATCTCACTGTGTTTTGCAGAAAACAAAGGATTAAACGTATGGAATGGAAAGAAGTAAAAGTTTGCAGAAAGTAAACACAAAGTAGTAAACAGTTTATAGATTGTATGTAAAGAAAAGGACCGGGATCCATAGTTCAGTAGAGGTGGCTCTCCTTCAGATAGATAACGTGCTGGGTGAACAAATTACAGCAGGGCAATCGACAAACATCAAGAAAGCAATACATGCATATACTAATTATTTTGACTCCTTTGAGACTTGATTGGGCATTACAATATTATACATAGACCGCCATCTAACTGCATCTATGAATAATAATCCACCTTTAGGTTATCATCTGAACCCCCTCCAGTATTAAGTTGCAAGCAACAGATTATTGATTTACGAACTGCGTGTAAAGTAAACAATACGATTGTTCTATGAACAAAGGATTGTTGTTTTCTCCCTAGTAGCAACAACACATCTAGTACCTTAGAGATTTTTGTCACTTCCCCAGATTACCAGAGGCATGAACCCACTATCCAGCATAAATACTAACTCTTGGAGTTGCTAGCATCTACTTGGCCAAGATAGCTACTAACAACGGAAAGCATGCAAGATCACAAATAACAAAGACATGGTAGAATCAATAATCAATCTGAAATAGCATCTCAATATCCATCAGATCCCCGCAAACACAACATGCAGAATTACAAATAGATGATCTTGATCATGAACGGAGCTCACAAGATCTAAACATGAAAGCACAAAGGAGGAGAACCAACCATCTAGCTACTACATGGATCCGTAGTCCAAGGATGAACTACTCACGCATCACACCGGAGGCTTGCATGGTGATGAAGAAGGCCTCCAGGGTGAATTCCCCTCACCGGCAGGGTGCCGGGAAGAGCTTGAGATCCCTCCCGATCTAGGGATGGAGATGACGGCGGCTACAGAATCTTTCGTGGATTTTTGATCGGGTACTTAGGGTTTTCATCCCGAGGGCATCTTATAGGCGGAAGGGGAGGCCGAGGGGGTGCCAGGGGCCACCACACCACCCCCTGGCGCGGGCCAAGCCTGGCCGTGCGGCCAGGTGGTGTGGCCGGCCTCTGGCCCCTCTTCGTCTCGTATTCTGGCATCTGATGACTTCCGGAAAAATAGGCACTTTGGCTTTTGTCCCGTCCAATTCCGAGAATATTCATTTTTTGACTTTCCTCGAACCAAAAACAGCAGAAAACAGGCAGCTAGCACTGTGGCTCTTGTTAATAGGTTAGTCCAAGAAATCATATGAAAAGTACTCCAAATTGTGGACAAAACACAAGAAAGTGGATAAAACCAAGCATGGAACATCAAAAAATATAGATACATTTGCAATGTATCAACAAGCGTAAGGAATTACCTAATATTGGTGTAGGTGCTAGCAAGGGAGCAAAGGCGCCACTCTTTAAGCCAATCATTGGTGCTCGTATGAGGGTGAATCCTCAAGAAGAATGGAGGTATGGTTTCCACTTCCCCGATCCATCAATTATGGATGAGGAAGAAGAAGCTGTTCCTAGGACAAAGGATCGCGTGCGAGCACTGGAGATATATCAGAAGCAGGAACTACTTCATCGTGTCGAAGTTCGCCACCGTCTCAAGGAGATAGAGAAGAAGGATGACTTCTCTCATTGGTGACTAAGATCACAGATGTCGTTGTATTCGGAACGACAGTACCTGAGAAGGTTAGATAGAGGTGTGGGGACTAGCAGGGAAGCTATCGACGGCGTCTGCAGGCGGGATTGGATACAAGCGAGCGTAGCTGGACGCAGGAAGTACCCATGTTTGGAGCCCTCGTGATGAGGTAAAACTCCTACTCTTGCCGATCTGACTATGAGGGATATACGAACTACACGCACTCCTGGAGCTGTATTCTCTAGCTACTGACTTAAATGCACTGAGACCAACCCTTTCTACCGAGGCCTTGCCTCTCCTTATATAGGCAGAGAGGCAATAGTCTCACTGGCCAGTCCGACTGGCAGGCCCCACAGGCGGGTCCTAGCCGGCTGGTCATCTACAGTATCCGGTAGGACATGTCCCATCGGAGTATGAGCGGTATGGCTGTCGTAGGCACGGTGGACGTCGTGCAAGCCTATCGTCAGCATCGGGCCACTGTTCCTACGTCATCCCCGCAAAGTCTTCGTTATGGCCGAGTAGTTGCCAGTCTTATCGTCGTACAGGGCGTACCATGCACTGATCCGCATGTCGTCCTGTCTCCTTGATTAGTTCCGGCTATGTTGCCATAGCCGGCTGCTTCTCGTCGATCCGGCTACCATGCGGTAGCCGGCCCGACCTGCCTTGTCCGGCTGCACTTGGTCAGCCGAACACGATCTGACTGCCCTGTTTCTTGTCCGGTTGGGGTATCTGGGGATCATCCCCCCGACAACAGATAAAGTGGACACTCTGCAATCTGATTTGCGCAGGTGCTACAGCCGCATCACCGCTTTGGAGGATACCAGAAGCACACACCATGGTGTTACATGCCATGGAGCCACAGTGATCTACAATAATCACGGTATCAAATAATCGCCAGGGATTATTTGATCCCGCCTGGCTTGATTCCAAGCTTGGGAAGATCTTTAAGACCTTGTAATCTAGCTTATAAGTTTTACATTACTATTTTAGTCTTGCATTAGTTCAAACTAGAAATAAAGTTTGCATCATTAGAATTCCCTTTGGGAATAGTTGATCCCTTTATGAAATTCCGAGTTTATTATTATATATGGAGCAATATTGAGTTTGTGCTTATCTTATTGGATATATGAATGGCTTGAGTATAATTTTACTTGCACTTGATGATAGCAATAGGAGTCTTCCATATCACTACTATTAATGGAACAAATAAAGATAATTTGGTCAATATGTTGTAAGTCTACGGTATGATTTATAAAGAAAAAAATTATCTATGTAGTTAAGTTGAAAAAGAAATCTTGAACTAAGGAAAATAAAAGTGCTATCAAGATAGAGTGAGAACAAGTCGATGTAGAATCTTCAAGTCATAAAAATGCTTGATATACAATTGGAATTTGATAATTGAGATTGTTAAACTTTGGATTCCTACATTAAAGTGGAATGTATGGCTAGCTCCTTTGCACAACACTTAAACAAAAGTGTGAGCATATACATAAAAGAGAAGAAAAGAAACAAGAAAAAGAGCGAGTGTGCAAAGAGCAAATAGGCATATACCACTATATTGTGGTATGACAAATAGACACTTTTGAGATTTCTAATCCCAAGTGAATACTTTGATCCTAAAACACTTGGGACTACCTCGCTAACTCATTCGGTTGAACCGGATACTTTTACATTATGTTGAGATTCATCTTTTGTGAACTGTTGATCACAAAGGTGTGGAAGCCTGCTAATACTATTTAGATGGTTCGAGTAAGGTAGTATTCAGGAAATTATTCCTATGTATCATATATGATAAACACATGCTGCAATTGCTTCATTTATTTTATCGACTCAGCTTGATGAATATGAGGATCACATCCATTAAGCTAAACTTGCTCGAGACGAGCAAGAGTCTAAGCTTGGGGAAGTTGATGAGTGCATATTTGCATCATGTTTTATATTATTATTTTGCATTGTAGATGTAGGATCTTGGTATTTTATGGCGCTCACGCGCAAATTTTATGTCTACTTTCACCAGGATCAGGACAGATGATGGATACAATGGAGAAAATTCTTGGAGCAGTTATATTGGGGAGAAAAGGAGTAAAAAACAACGTAAATTTCTTATTTGGGAGATATCAATAATACCAGAAGAAAACCCGAAGCAAACAAGGCGTACAAACGGTTTAACGACCAACTATACGGCGGGAATAAATTTTTCGGCCATATAGTTCCCACCGTATAGTTGGCGCCACCACCGCCTCCTCAAATAGTTTCACCCCATGCAACTGGATCATAGAGACGACATGCAGAACAACCAGAAATCGCTGAAACCTCACTTCCGGAAGGCATATGGAGGGGGAACTCGTCCGCCGAGGATCCATCTTCACCCTGCGCAGATCCGGGAGGCTAAGGCATCGATCTTCATTATCAACCGCTGCATCACCACCATATCCATCCATCCCATCTGCATCTTGTCTAGATCTTGTTGCAATTTCCGTACTCATTGTGGATTTATACAAGTACTATTCATCTATGATAGATTCCATTGTTATTACCATGATGTTGATTGCCTCCATGTCTGAGTAGATCATTAGTTCTTGGAGAGATGGAGAAAACCTAGTATGAGATTGAAATAAGATAAAGTTTATTATGATATTCATCGATGTGACCATGTGTTAGATTGTCTTCATCTTGATGTTGAGAGAAGTCGACCTCTCAATATTTGCCTCTCATGGGGACTTGATGGAGGGAACTACCTGTTGGTAGATGGAGGTGTGTTAGCACTTACAATGACTATAAAGCTATTGGCACTCCTTACGTATCAACTTGGGAACTGAGGAAACTCACAGAACACTATCCATGCCATGGGATACGTCCCTTAATAGCGCAGTAATTCGATTGATGTCGATTGCTGACTGTTGTGGTTATGAGGATGATGTGAGCAGCGGTTGATGCCTATTTGTCCAAATACGGAGTTCCTCCCACACATACATAGTTGAGAATGTTCATGATAATAATCTTTATCTTAGCTCCTTATAATGCTAGTAGTGTATTCGCCGCTCCTTGAGAATGCTTTCCCCTATTGAAGTTCCAAATCTCTCTTACATACGAGATACTTACTTTTTGTGTTCAGTTGTTTTACTTTATTTATTGTTGCTCTTATACCAAAAACCCAAAAATGCCTTTTTAGCAATACTCGCATTTTATCTTGTCACTTAGAACTTTATTTAGCATTTCTATTGTAATATTTATTTCAAGAGTTATTAGACTTCAGACTCCTGCTCCCTGTGGGATCGATATCTTTATTTCGAAACTAGCTACAAATGATCTATGCACTTGTAGTCATCAGTTATTTATTTTAAATCTTGATGATGCATCTATTTACAATGTTAGTTCTAAAAGGCTTCGGCCTAATGATTTGAGTCCTACCTATTTATGGCATTATCGTTTTGGGCATATAAGTGAAAAGCGCATGAAGAAGCTCCATGCTGATGGTTTTCTAACTTCGTTTGATTTTGAATCATACGAGACATGTCAAGCTTGTTTACTTGGAAAGATGACCAAAACTCCTTTTATGGGTTTTCTCGAGAGAGAGGCAGACTTGTTGGAACTCATACATACTGATGTATGTGGACCAATGAGCACGACAGCCAGAGGAGGATATCACTACTTCATTACTTTCACTGATGATTTCAGTAGATATGGCTATGTCTACTTGATGAAGCATAAATCTGAAACTTTTGAACAGTTCAAAGAGTTTCAGAGTGAGGTAGAGAATCAACGTGGCAAGAAAATAAAGGCCTTGCGATCTGATCGTGGAGGTGAATATTTGAGTCACGAATTTAGTAATCATCTTAAGAGTTCATTCGTAATTTGGATTAGTTGAACTCGATCTATCATAAACTTAGTCTAAACTTTACAAATTTTGTTGTAGATGGCACCACCTGCTTTTAATTCCAATGTGTTCACAGAGAAAGAGAAACTTGCAATGAATGGTAGCAACTTTACCAACTGGGCCATGAATTTGAGGATTCTCCTCACTGCTGCACAAAAGCAATATGTGCTAGATGCGCTGCTAGGCCCCCCACCAGCTCTTGATGTCCCTGATGAGGAAAATAATGTCTATTTGACTCGTCAGGAGGACCACAACTTAGTTCATTGCGGCATACTGTATGTGCTAGATCCGAAACTCCGAAAGCATTTCGAGAATGGCAATGCCTTTGATACCATGGGTGAATTGAAAATGATTTTCAATACCCATGCTGCCATAGAGAGTTATAATGCTTCTGAAAAGTTCTTTAGCTGCATGATGGAAGAGAACAACTCCGTTAGTGAGCACGTACTCAAAATGTCTAGGTACACCGATAAGCTTGTTTCCTTGGGAATAACGATTCCCATTGACTTAGGCATACATCATGTTCTCCAATCTCTGCCACCTAGCTACAAAAGCTTCGTGATGAACTATAACATGCAGGGCATGAAGAAGTATCTCCCGGAGCTTCTATTAATGCTTAAGACTATAGAAGTGGAGATCAAGGCATATGATGTTGCATCTTATGTTGCTTGTTTGGCATTTTAGTAGCATTATAAGATGATCCCTCATTTAGATATCAAGATAAAATGTGTTCTTCCTTAAGTATGCACCGTTAAGGAAGTCCATCGTTTCAAGACATCATGTGATGATCGGGTGTTTTTGACTCTACGCTTTAATACAATGGGCGTAAGACAGTTTTACACACGCGAGTACTAAGGTTCTTACTTGGCAAGCCAAGCATGTATAGACATGGCCTCGGAACACAGACCAAAAGGTTAAGCATGAGTCATATAGTTGATATTGTTCCCATATAGATGCTCGCCTTTGAATCTACACCGACTCATGTGATGATCGGACTTGGTGTAGTTGATTTGGTTCATGTAATCACCAAAAAGACACGGGGGATATTGTTTTTCAGTGGGAGTTCATTCGTAATTTGGATTAGTTGAAGTCGATCTATCATAAACTTAGTCTAAACTTTACAAATTTTCTTGTAGGTGGCACCACCTGCTTTTAATTTCAATGTGTTAACAGAGAAAGAGAAACTTGCAATGAATGGTAGCAACTTTACCAACTGGGCCATGAATTTGAGGATTCTCCTCACTGCTGCACAAAAGCAATATGTGCTAGATCCGCTGCTAGGCCCCCCCACCAGCTCCTGATGTCCCTGATGAGGAAAATAATCTCTATTTGACTCGTCAGGAGGATCACAACTTAGTTCATTGAGGCATACTGTATGTGCTAGATCTGAAACTCCGAAAACATTTCGAGAATGGCAATGCCTTTGATACCATGGGTGAATTGAAAATGATTTTCAATACCCATGCTGTCGTAGAGAGTTATAATGCTTCTGAAAAGTTCTTTAGCTGCATGATGGAAGAGAACAACTCCGTTAGTGAGCACGTACTCAAAATGTCTAGGTACGCCGATAAGCTTGTGTCCTTGGGAATAACGATTCCCATTGACTTAGGCATACATCATGTTCTCCAATCTCTGCCACCTAGCTACAAAAGCTTCGTGATGAACTATAACATGCAGGGCATGAAGAAGTATCTCCCCGAGCTTCTATCAAGACTACAGAAGTGGAGATCAAGAAAGAACATCAAGTGTTGATGATTAATAAGACCATGATACATTGCAAATGTATCTATAATTTTTGATGTTCCATGCTTGGTTTTATCTACTTTCTTGTCTTTTGTCCACACTTTGGAGTACTTTTCATATGATTTCTTGGACTAACCTATTAACAACAGACGCAGTGCCAGCTGCCTGTTTTCTGCTGTTTTTGGTTCCAGGAAGTCAAAAAATGAATATTCTCGGAATTGGACGGGACAAAAGCCAAAGTTATTATTTTACCGGGGGACACTTGGAGCCAGAATACGAGACGGAGAAGGGCCAGAGGGTGGCCACACCACCTGGTGGCGCGGGCCAGGCCAGGCCGTGCCAGGGGGTGGTGTGGGCCCCTCCGACACCCTCTCGGTATCCCCTCTCGCCTATAAGAGCCTCCCGATGCATAAACCCAAAATAATCAAGCCTCTAGCCACGAAAAGTTCAACAGCGCCGCCGCCACCAAAGGGGAGATTCGGGGGACAGAAAGTCTCTATTCCGGCACCCTGCCGGGACAGGGAAGTGCCCCTGGAGCCATCTCCATCGATCTCCACCATCATCTCCATCACTGTTGCTGATTCCCATGATGAGGAGGGAGTAGTTCTCTCTCGAGGCTAAGGGTTCTACCGGTAGCTATGTGTTCATCTCTCTCTATGCATGATATTGTGGTGGTCATGAGCTTTGTAACCAAGTAGATCTACCTTGCTACTCAAGTGCTTTAATAGATCTCTGCTCTCCCCATGTGTGTGAAAGTGACAGCGTGCACACCATGGTGGCACTTAGGCTAGAGATTACAAATACTTGTTATGACTTATATTTGGAGTTGGATATCTCTGTGAAATTGTGGTGTTTGTTGGAACCATCTAGTACTCAAGGTGACAGTGTGGGGTTATCTAGATGGGAAATATGAACTTTGAGGTGTGTTGTTATAGCCCTACCATCGATTAGAGTGTCCAACCGGAGAGTAGTTCAGCGTAGTATCATGAAGATAATATATTTATATGAGAGTGTTCACTAGTGAAAATATGATCCCTAGGCCTTGTTTCTAAGCATTGAAACACCGTTTGCAATTAGATCTGTTACATGTTTACTTGCTTCCATCTTTATTTCAGTTTGCCTTTAGTCTCTTCCACACCATCAAGCTATTTTCTAGCACCGTTACCACTTATAATTATCTATACCACTTGTATTTCACTATCTCTTCGCCGAACTAGTGCACCTATACACCTGACAAGTGTATTGGGTGTGTTGGGGACACAAGAGACTTCTTGTATCTTGATTGCAGGGTTGCTTGAGAGGGAATACCTTTGACCACTTCCTCCCTGAGTTCGATAACCTTGGGTGATCCACTTAAGGGAAAACTTGTTGTTGTTCTACAAACCTCTGCACTTGGAGGCCCAACAATTGTCTACAAGAATAGAAGTGCGTAGACATCAAGCTATTTTCTGGCGCCGTTGCCGAGGAGGTAAGGTAAAAGGTACTCACATCCTCCGATGTGAGTGCTCGAAGTTATTTCCTTTAGATTCTGCAATTTTGTCTTTTTGTTTCTTGTTTTCACTACTTAGGCTTAATGGAAAACAACAACAAAATTAGAGAGCTTTATAGTATTTATCTTGAGTTAGGACATGAAGTGTTTGAAGAGGAAATTAAAAAACCTATGGAACTTTATTTCCATGCTAATAGCAATGTTATTAGTATGAATTCTTTGAACACCATTATTGCTAATTCTATGGGAAAGTCTAATCTTGGGGAAGCTGGTTTTGATGAGCATGATATTTTTAGTCCCCCAAGCACGGAGGAGAAAATTTACTTTGATGATACTATACCTCCAATATATGATAATTACAATGATGAGGGTGATATTTTCAGTCCACCTACTATTGAGGAGGAAATTAATTACGACTACAATATGCCTCCTATATTTGATGATTATGGTGATGAGAATAATAATGATAGTTATTTTGTTGAATTTACTCCTACTACAATTAATAAGAATGACTATGCTTATGTGGAGAGTAATAATGATTATATGCATGTGGCTCATGATAAGAATGTTTTATGTGATAGTTATATTGTTAATTTTGTTCATGATACTACTGAAAGTTATTATGAGAGAGGGAAACATGGTTTTATGCATCTCAATAATATTAAGTTTCCCCTCTTTATGTTGAAAGTCTTGAAGTTGCACTTGTTTCGCTTTCCTATGCTTGTTGCTTTGTGCTTTCATGACTTGTTTCTTTACAAGATTCCTATGCATATGAAGTGGGTTAGACTTAAATATGCTTTGAATTTGCTTATTGATGCTCTCTTTTTTACTTCAATTCATATTTCTTATGTGAGCATCTTCTCAAACTGTCAAGCCTAACTTAAAGGCGTTGAAGAAAAGTACTTATTGGGAGATAACCCAAAAGTTTTAGATGAGTCTTGAAAGTTATTACCTCTATAATAACCGCTCCTTATCCTTTTTATTTGCTTTTTGTGCCAAGAGTAACCTCTAATGAGAGAGAAGTAATGCTTGGGAAGGTTGCTGTCCCAAAACAGATTTCTGTGCTTTACCTTAAAAATTCGTGTAAAATCTCTGTACGTTCTTTTGAGGCGTGCATTTTTGTGCTTCTGCCCCAGGTTATTATCTAACTTTCGTTAGTTTAAAACTTTTCGAGTTGAGCAACACAAGATCTTCCAAAAAAATCGTCTTTACCTGCGGGTCTGTTTTGACAGATTTCTGCCATTTTCTGCATTTGCTTCTTGTTGGTTCCTTTTTGAGTTCTTTTTGGGAATTGAGCTTTTTGAGGGAAGTGCTACAGTAGCTTGTATTTTAATGGAAGTTTTATTGGTGTTAAAACTGAACCTTAACACCTATTAGCTTGAGTGTACTAATGCTAATAAAGATTGTGTGAAGTTTTGTATGAAGGAAAAATTTCAGGTGTATGGAAGGAATGAGTAATAAGATGAGGATGGACTAAAGCTCAAGCTTGGGGATGCCACGCGTGTCACCCCAATAAATATCCAAGAAGTACAAGCGTCAAAGCTTGGGGATGCCCAAGGCATCCCCCTCTTCATCAATAAAAATCTCAGGTTTCTTCCAAACGCTTCATTTTTATTGTTTCATGCACAGTTGTGTTGTTCTTGGAGCATCTTCTTTTTTGTTTTCATTATGGTTTTTAGTTTGCTTGGTTTTCTTAGTTTTCTGAATAAATTGGTTGGACCTCCTCTTTCATACATTGGTTTTCAAATAGTTTGGTTTGGATTGGAAAAGAGTAGGAAAGTTCATGCTTAAGTGGTAAAGAGAGCTTGTTTTTGACTGTGGCCTATGCTTTGTCATGCCATGCTTCATATTGTTTTGGCTTTATGCTTAGTATTCTTTGTTGTAGCATGACTTGTTATAAACAGTTGAGATTGCTTAATGTGCCTTGGGAGAATCATGCGTTGTTTTAGCATATTAAAGCATAGTATTGTGGTATTCTCCTTTGATGCTTTATTTGGGTTGACTTGGCGCATGCTCACACCATGTTATGACTATCCCAAGTCACCATAGTCTTTATGATCCTTTAGTTTTCAACTTGTAGTATCACTTTATGCTTGGATCAATGATGTTTTGTCGCTCTGCATGATTATGGCCATTATTGCTCTCTTAGTTGGTCGCTCCCAGTCTTTTGCTAGCCTCCACAACCAAGTATGAGTTCCACTCATGCATACAACTCCTAAAACCAAGTTATTCCAAAGAGTCCACCATACCTACCTACTAGCATATGCTATTCCAAGTATATTCATGTTTTTATCTACCTTCCAAATTAAACTAGTTATGAGAAAACTAGTGATTAAAGCTCTCACAAACTTGATGGCACATTTTAATTTTCTTGCCCTTAATAAACTTCAACCATTGTGTCGTCTATGTTGTATATGCTTGCACTTATTTGTTGGGGATTAGCAGAACCATGATGTCATGGGGAACGCTTTAAACATTGCACGGGTACTTTGTACCTAGTTGATATCATGCTCTTTTGTTTATGGATGTCGTCGGTGTGAAATGAAAGGGGAGCTTGTAAGTCCATTGAGTTATGTATATGTGTTAGAGAAACGTCTGGGCCGCTGGTCTAATCCATGTCTTCATGGTGGAAACCTGCAGCGTAACCATAATGAGCTATCTATGAAGCATTCTTCTTATATTAAAAAAAGAGTCAGATATTGAGAAAAAAGAGAAAAACAAGATTATGAAAAGAGGAAAGAGAGAAAAAGCACCATATTCCCATGGTAAATAAAGAAGATTGTCGAGATGCTCGTTGTCTGCTTGCCTTATCATTTTGATATGGGGATTCTTCCGTATCATCGGGCAAGGGGTACCCCGTTGGTGGTTCTCTATGATACACATGTACTTACGATGACAAGAACTTACCGGTGACTAAACTTGAGTTGCATGAGGAGCGGCCCTCGTATTCACGGGTGATACATTGCAAATGTATCCATAATTTTTGATGTTCCATGCTTGGTTTTATCTACTTTCTTATGTTTTGTCCACACTTTGGAGTACTTTTCATATGATTTCTTGGACTAACCTATTAACAAGTGCCACAGTGCCAGTTGTCTGTTTTCTGCTGTTTTTGGTTCCAGGAAAGTCAGAAAATCAATATTCTCGGAATTGGACCGGACAAAAGCCAAAGTTGATATTTCCCGGAAGACTCACGGAGCCAGAAAGAGAGTCGGAGAGGGGCCACAGGGTGGCCACACTACCCCATGGCGCGGGTCCCCCCAGGCCGCCCCAGGGCATGGTGTGGGCCCCCTGGCCGCCCACCAACCTTGCCCTCTGGCCTATAAGAAGCCTCCCGAGGCATAAACCATAAATCGTCAATCAGAAATCGACGAAAAGTTCTGTTGCGCTGCCGCCACCGAAGGGGAGATTCGGGGGACAGAAAGTCTCTGTTCCGGCACCCTGCCGGGACGGGGAAGTGCCCCTGGAGCCATCTCCATCGATCTCCACCGCCATCTCCATCACCGTTGATGATTCCCATGATGAGGATGGAGTAGTTCTCTCTCAAGGCTAAGGGTTCTACCGATAGCTATGTATTCATCTCTCTCTATGCATGATCATATTGTGATCATGAGCTTGTAATCTATAGATCTATTCTGGTACTCAAGTGCTTTAATAGATCTCTACTCTCCCCATGTGTGTGAAAGTGACAGCGTGCTCACCATGGTGGCACTTAGGCTAGAGATTACAAATACTTTATATGAGTTATATTTGGAGTTGGATGTTTCTATGAAATTGTTGTGTTTGTTGGACTCATCTAGTACTCAAGGTGACAGTGTGGGGTTATCTAGATGGGAAAGATGAACTTTGAGGTGTGCTGTTATAGCCCTACCATGGATTAGAGTGTCCAACCGGAGAGTAGTTTAGCGTAGTATCATGAAGATGATATATTTATATGAGAGTGTTCACTAGTGAAAGTATGATCCCTAGGACTTGTTTCTAAGCATTGAAATACCGTTTGCTACTAGATCTGTTACATGTTTGTTTGCTTCCATCTTTATTTCAGCTTGCCTTTAGTCTCTTCCACACCATCAAGCTATTTTCTATCACTGTTACTACTTATAATTATCTATACCACTTGTATTTCACTATCTCTTTGCCGAACTAGTGCACCTATACACCTGACAAGTGTATTGGGTGTGTTGGGGACACACGAGACTTCTTGTATCTTGATTGCAGGGTTGCTTGAGAGGGGATACCTTTGACCACTTACTCCCTGAGTTCGATAAACCTTGGGTGATCCTCTTAAGGGAAAACTTGCTGCTGTTCTACAAACCTCTGCACTTGGAGGCCCAATAACTGTCTACAAGAATAGAAGTGCGTAGACATAAGAGGGACATCATATTTCCAACTTATACTTTGTCAAGCATATACACCATAGTTTGTTCACTTTAACCTTAATCACTTCAAGATGCTTATGATAGGGGCAATGAGAGCTGAAAGCTAATAAGTACCATAATTTTTGGAAGCTCTTTATGAAACTTGAATCTCTACTTCCTTCTATGAAGGACTTTCTTCCACTTATATATTGATTCTCCACCTTCTTTCTTTATGCACTTACTTTGAGAGCATAGTGGCCATTCTTAGTTCTATGTGCATTGTCCCAAAACTAGTTGATTGATGCATACCTTGATATTACTTGTTTTAAACTATTTGTATCTAGTCACTCTTGTAAACTTTGAAGGTGTCCTATGCATTTATGTGTGCTACTCTATGAGGGACAAGCTAAATGCTACTATGCTATGTTTTCTTTATGTGAAACACACAAACGTCTTGCGAAGCATTGTTATTCATGAATCTTTTGTTTGTGCCTTTTCATGTTGCAACATTGTTGCTTTGCCTTGTTGTTAGAACTTTGTCTTTCATGTTATGATTGAAGTACTATGATCCCAGCTATCAATGTTTTACAAATACTTTGATCAAGTTTATGACGGTGCATGTCACCTCAAAAATTATTCTTTCTTTTTATCACTTACCTACTCGAGGACGAGCAGGAGTTAAGCTTGGGGGTGTTGGTACATTACAAATATATCTATAATTTTTGATGTTCCATGCTTGGTTTTATCTACTTTCTTGTGTTTTGTCCACACTTTGGAGTACTTTTCATATGATTTCTTGGACTAACCTATTAACAAGAGCCATAGTGCCAGCTGCCTGTTTTCTGCTATTTTTGGTTCCGGGAAGTCAGAAAAAGAATATTCTCGGAATTGGACGGGACAAAAGCCAAAGTTATTATTTTACCAGGGGACCCTTGGAGCCAGAATATGAGACGGAGAAGGGCCAGAGGGTGGCCATACCACCTGGTGGTGCGGGCCAGGCCAGGCTGTGCCAGGGGATGGTGTGGGCCCCTCGGCACCCCCTCGGTCTCCCCTCTCACTATAAGAGCCTCCCGATGCATAAACCCTAAATAATCAAGCCTCCAGCCACAAAAAGTTCTGCAGCGCCATGATGGCTCGGTGTTGATGTAGAGCTCGTTGGGGAGCCCCAAGAGGAAGGTATGATGAGCATAGCAGCAAGTTTCCCTCAGTTATGAAACCAAGGTTTAATCGAACCAGTAGGAGCAAGGAAACACCCCAAAGATGTTGCTAGCTGAGCCTTGGTAGGGCGCACTATTGGTGCTAGTAGCAACATGGAGACCTGCACAACAAAACCACAGAACTTTGTCCCCAACTTGCGATGAGGTTGTCAATCTCACCGGTTTTGCTGAAAACAAAGCATTAAACGTATCGAATGGAAGGAATTAATAGTTTGCAGAAAGTAAACACAAAGAAGTAAACACTTTGTAGATTGTATGTAAAAGAAAGGACCGGGATCCATAGTTCACTAGAGGTGGCTCTCCTTAAGAAAGATAACATGCTGGGTGAACAAATTACAGTGGGGCAATTGATAAACATCGAGAAATCAATACATGCATATACTAATCATCTTGACTCCTTTGGAACTTGATTGGGCATTACAACATTATACATAGACCGCCATCCAACTTCATCTATGACTAATAATCCACCTTCAGGTTATCATCTGAACCCCCTCTAGTATTAATTTGCAAGCAACAGATTATTGCTTTACGAACTGCGTGTAAAGTAAACAATACGATTGTTCTATGAACAAAGGATTGTTGTTTTCTCCCTAGTAGCAACAGCACATCTAGTACCTTAGAGATTTCTGTCACTTCCCCAGATTACCAGAGGCATGAACCCACTATCGAGCATAAATACTAACTCTTGGAGTTGCTAGCATATACTTGGCCAAGATAGCTACTAACAACGGAAAGCATGCAAGATCTCAAATAACAAAGACATGATAGAATCAATAATCAATCTGAAATAGCATCTCAATATCCATCGGATCCCCACAAACACAACATGTATGGATTACAAATAGATGATCTTGATCATGAACGGAGCTCACAAGATCTAAACATGAAAGTACAAAGGAGGAGAACCAGCCATCTAGCTACTACATGGATCCGTAGTCCAAAGATGAACTACTCACGCATCACACAGGAGGCTTGAATGATGATGAAGAAGGCCTCCAGGGTGAATTCCCCTCTCCGGCAGCATGCCGGGAAGAGTTTCAGATCCCTCACGATCTAGGGATGGAGATGACGGCGGCTAGAGACTCTTTCGTAGATTTTTGATCGGGTACTTAGAGTTTTCATCCTGAGGGCAATATATAGGAGGAAGCAGAGGCTGAGGGGGTGCTGGGGTTGGCCAGACCACCCCCTGGTACGGGCCAGTCCTGGCCGCGCGGCCAGGTGGTGTGGTCGGCCCCAAGCCCTTCTCCGTCTCGTATTCTGGAATTTGATGACTTCCGGAAAAATAGGCACTTTGGTTTTTGTCCCGTCCAATTCCGAAAATATTCATTTTCTGACTTTCCTAGAACCAAAAACAGCAGAAAACAGGCAGCTGGCACTATGGCTCTTGTTAATAGGTTAGTCCAAGAAATCATATGAAAAGTACTCCAAAGTGTGGACAAAACACAAGAAAGTGGATAAAACCAAGTATGGAACATCAAAAATTATAGATACATTTGCAATGTATCAACATCCCCAAGCTTAACTCCTGCTTGTCCTCGAGTAGGTAAGTGATAAAAAGAAATAATTTTTTTAGGTGACAAGCACCATCAAAGACTTGATCAAAGTATTTGTAAAACATTCAAAGCTGGGATCATAGTACTCCAATCATAACATGAAAGACAAAGTTCTAGCAATAAGACAAAGAAACTGTGATGCAACATGAAAAGGCACAAACAAAAGATTCATGAATAACAATGCTTTGCAAGACGTTTGTTTGTTTCACATAAAGAAAACATAGCATAATAGAATTCAGCTTGTCCCTCATAGAGTAGCAAATATAAATGCATAGGACACCTTCAAAGTTCATAAGAGTGACTAGATACAAATAGTTTTAAACAAGCAATATCAAGTTATGTATCAATCAACTAGTCTTGGGACAATGCACATAGAACTAATAATGTCCACTATGCTCTCAAAGTAGGTGCATAAAGGTAGAAGGTGGAGACTCAATATAGTGGTGGAAGAAAGGCCTTCATAGAAGGAAGCAGGGATTCAAGTCTCATAAAGAGCTTCCAAAAATTATGGTACTTATAGCTTTCAGCTCTCATTGCCCCTATCATAAGCATCTTGAAGTGATTAAGGTTAAATTGAACAAACTATGGTGTACATGCTTGACGAAGTATAAGTTAGAAATCTCATGTCCCTTGTATACAAGGGCCGCTCCTCATGCTACTCAAGTTTAGTCACCAGTAAGTTCTTGTCATCGTAAGTACATGTGTATCATAGAGAACCGCCAACAGGGTAACCCTTGTCCAATGATACAGAAGAATCCCCATATCAAAATGACAAGGCAAGCAGACAACGAGCTTCTCAGCATTCTTCTTATTTACCATGGGAATATGGTGCTTTTTCTCTATTTCATCTTTTCATAATCCCTTTTTTTATTTTTCTCTTTTTTTCTCAATATAGGACTCTTTTTTTATAAGAAGAATGCTTCATAGAAAGCTCATTATGGTTACGTTGCAGGTTTCTGATACATTGCAAATGTATCTATAATTTTTGATGTTCCACGCTTGGTTTTATCCACTTTCTTGTATTTTGTTCCAACTTTGGAGTACTTTTCATATGATTTCTTGGACTAACCTATTAATATGAGCCATAGTGCCAGCTGCCTGTTTTCTACTGTTTTTGGTTCCAAGAAAGTCAGAAAATGAATATTCTCGGAATTGGACGGGACAAAAGCCAAAATGCCTATTTTCCCGGAAGTGATCAAGTGCCAGAATACGAGACAAAGAAGGTCCAGGGGCCGGCACACCACCTGGCTGCGCAGCCAGGCCTGGCCCACGCCAGGGGGTGGTGTGGTGGCTCCCGGCACCCCCTCGGCCTCTCCTTTCGCCTATAAGTTGCCCTCAGGACGAAAACCCTAAGTACCTGATCAAAAATCCACGAAAGAGTCTGTAGCCGCCGTCATCTCCATCCCTAGATCGGGAGGGATCTGAAGCTCTTCCCGGCACCCTGCTTGAGAGGGGAATTCACCCTGGAGGCCTTCTTCATCACCATGCAAGCCTCCGGTGTGATGCGTGAGTAGTTCATCCTTGGACTACGGATCCATGTAGTAGCTAGATGGTTAGTTTCTCCTCCTTTGTGCTTTCATGTTTAGATCTTGTGAGCTCCGTTCATGATCAAGATCATCTATTTGTAATCCATACATGTTGTGTTTGTGGGGATCCGATGGATATTGAGATGCTATTTCAGATTGATTATTGATTCTATCATGTCTTTGTTATTTGAGATCTTGCATGCTTTCCGTTGTTAGTAGCTATCTTGGCCAAGTAGATGCTAGCAACTCCAAGAGTTAGTATTTATGCTCGATAGTGGGTTCATGCCTCTGGTAATCTGGGGAAGTGACAGAAATCTCTAAGGTACTAGATGTGCTGTTGCTACTAGGGAGAAAACAACAATCCTTTGTTCATAGAACAATCGTATTGTTTACTTTACACGCAGTTCGTAAAGCAATAATCTGTTGCTTGCAAATTAATACTAGAGGGGGTTCGGATGATAACCTGAAGGTGGATTATTAGTCATAGATGCAGTTGGATGGCGGTCTATGTATTATGTTGTAATGCCCAATCAAGTCTCAGAGGAGTCAAGATGATTAGAATATGCATGTATTGCTTTCTCGATGTTTGTCAATTGCCCCGTTGTAATTTGTTCACCCAGCATGTTATTTATCTAAGGAGAGCCACCTCTAGTGAACTATGGATCCCGGTCCTTTTTCTTTACGTACAATCTACAATCTTTTACTGCTTTGTGTTTACTTTCTGCAAACTTTTACTTCTTTCCATTCGATACGTTTAATCCTTTGTTTTCCGCAAAACACGGTGAGATTGACAACCTCATCGCAAGTTGGGGACAAAGTTCTGTGGTTGTGTTGTGCAAGTCTCCACGTTGCTACTAGCACCGGTAGTGCGCCCTGCCAAAGCTCAGCTAGTAACACCTTTGGGGTGTTTCCTTGCTCCTACTGGTTCGATTAAACCTTGGTTTCATAACTGAGGGAAAACTTACTGCTGTGCTCATCGTACCTTCCTCTTGGGGTTCCCAACAAGCTCTACATCGAAAGTCGAGCGCATCAAGATTTTCTGGCGCCGTTGCCGGGGAGTCAAGGACATCTTCACAAGGGGAGTCCCTCATAACCAATCACTTTACTTTGTTGTTTTTGTTTTGCTTAGTTTTCTTTTTTCTTTGTTTGCTTGTTTTGTTATTCAAAAACACAAAAAAAATAGTTTTACAAGTTTGCTTTCTTTTTGAAAAACACAAAAAAATTAGTTCCTATCCTAAGTTGTCACCCCTTCCTTAGCTCACCATGTTGACCCCTACATTCACCTTGAAAGACCTTTCAATTGGTAGTGGTTCTATAATTGGGAAAGATAATATTGAAGAATTCTTTAATCATGTTAGCAAACATGAAGATACTAAGGATAGATCCCTTGTAGAACTTGCTCCAAATTATGAGATTGCTGCAACTTCTTTAATTCACATGTTAGAATCTAGGTTTGTTAACCTCAACCCCTTAATGCAAGTAATGTTTCTTAAGCTTAAAGAAATTGAGGATCCTGAAAAAAGGGATTTCATTCTAGAAACTTTGTTTAAGGAGTTCTATGATGTTGCCAAGGAAGCTAGAAAAGTTTTTGAACGTTTCAATATGCTAGGCTCATGTGTAGATGTTGTTGGTACACGAGAAAAGATTAACAAAACCGAACCTAATGGGGAGGAACCTAAGATACCAATACCCTTTAAACTAGTAGCAATACATGATGCCATAGAAAAGAATCTTGATTGGATTGTTCCTGCAAACCCTTTTGATGAGAATAGTGAACCCAAGAGCATTGAGAGAGGATCCTCTAGAACTTATTTGGATGATATACCCTGCCTTGTTGAAAATATTTCTGGTATTGATCTTAATGCTTCTTCATTTGAGAACACTTGATTCTTTCTTTGCTTCTTATGCCTAACTTAAAGGCGTTAAAGAAAAGTACTTGTTGGGAGATAATCCAAGAGTTTTAGATGAGTCCTGGAAGTTATTACCTCTGTAATAACCTCTCCTTATCCTTTTTATTTGCTTTTTGTGCCAAGAGTAACCTCTAATGAGAGTGAAGTAATGATTGGGAAAGTTGCTGTCCCGAAACAGATTTTTGTGCTTCACTGTAAAAATTCCTGAGAGAGCTCTGTATGTCAGATTGAGCTGTAATTTTTTGTGCTTCTGCCCCAGGTTGTTATCTAACTTGCGTTAGTTCAACACTTTTTTATTTGAGCAAGAGAAGGTCTTTTAAAAAATTCGTCTTTACCTGCTGGTCTGTTTTGATAGATTTCTGCCATTTTCTGCATTTGCTTCTTGTTAGTTCCTTCTTGAGTTCCTTCGGGGAATTGAGCTTTTTGAGGGAAGTGCTACAGTAACCAGTGTTCTAATGGAAGTTTATTTGGTGTTATAACTGAACCTTAAGACTTATTTATCTTAAGTGCACTAATGTTGCTAATGAGATTGTGTGAAGTTTTGTATGAAGGAAAATTTTCAGGTGTATGGAAGGAAAGAGTAATGAGATGAAGGATGGACTAAAGCTCAAGCTTGGGGATGCCACGCGTGTCACCCCAAGAAATATCCAAGAAGTACAAGCGTAAAAGCTTGGGTATGCCCAAGGCATCCCCTTCTTCATCAATAAAAACCCCAGGTTTGTTCCAAACGCTTCATTTTGATTGTTTCGTGCACAGTTGTGTTTTTCTTGGAGCGTCTTCTTTTTCATTTTCATTTTGGTTTTTCGTTTTCTTTGGTTTGCTTAGTTTTCTGAATAAATTGGTTGGACCCCCTCTTTCATACATTTGTTTGCAAATAGTTTGGTTTGGTTTGGAAAAGAGTAGGAAAGTTCATACTTATGTGGTAAAAATAGCTCGTTTTTGACTGTGGCCTATTATTTGTCATGCCATGCTTGATATTGTTTTAGCCTTTTTGCTTAGTATTCTTTGCTGTACCATGACTTGTTATAAACAATTGAGATTGCTTAATGTGCCTTGGATGAATCATGCGTTGTTTTAGCATATTAAAGCATAGTATAGTGGTATTCTCCTTTGATGCTTTATTTGGGTTGACTTGGCACATGCTCACACCATGTTATGACTATCTCAAGTCACCATAGCCTTTATGATCCTTTAGTTTTCAACTTTTAGTACCACTTTATGCTTTGATCAATGATGTTTTGTCGCTCTGCATGATTATGGCTATTATTGCTCTCTTAGTTTGTCGCTCCCAGTCTTTTGCTAGCCTCCACAACCAAGTATGAGTTCCACTCATGCATCCAACTCCCTAAACCAAGTTATTCCAAAGAGTCCACCATACCTACCTACTAGCTTATGTTATTCCAAGTATATTCATGCTTTTGTTTACCTTCCACTTGTTATGGAAAAACTAGTGATTAAAGCTCTCACGAACTTGATGGCACACTTCACTTTTTGCTCTTAATAAACTTGAACCATTGTGTCTTCTATGTTGTATATGCTTGCACTTATTTGTCGGGAATTAGCAGAACCATGCTTTCATGGGGAACGCTTTCAACATTGCACTTGGTACTTGTACCTAGTTGATATCATGCTCTTTTGTATATGGATGTCGTCGGTGTGAAATGAAAGGGGAGCTTGTAAGTCCATGGAGTTATGTATATGTGTTAGAGAAACACCTGGGCCGCTGGTCTAATCCATGCTGACATGGTGGAAACCTGCAGCGTAACCATAATGAGCTGTCTATGAAGCATTCTTCTTATAAAAAAGAGTCCTATATTGAGAAAAAAAGAGAAAAGAAAAAAAAGATACTATGAAAAGAGGAAAGAGAGAAAAAAGCACCATATTCCCATGGTAAATAAGAAGAATGCTGAGATGCTCGTTGTCTGCTTGCCTTGTCATTTTGATATGGGGATTCTTCCGTATCATCGGGCAAGGGGTACCCCGTTGTCGGTTCTCAATGATACACATGTACTTATGATGACAAGAACTTACAGGTGACTAAACTTGAGTAGCATGAGGAGCGGCCCTCGTATACAAGGGACATGAGATTTCTGACTTATACTTCGTCAAGAATGTACACCATAGTTTGTTCACTTTAACCTTAATCACTTCAAGATGCTTATGATAGGGGCAATGAGAGCTGAAAGCTATGAGTACCATAATTTTTGGAAGCTCTTTATGAGACTTGAATACCTACTTCCATTTACAAAAGGCTTTTCTTCCACCATTATATTGAGTCTCCACCTTCTAACTTTATGCACCTACTTTGAGAGCATAGTGGCCATTCTTAGTTCTATGTGCATTGTCCCAAGACTAGTTGATTGATGCATAACTTGTTATTGCTTGTTTGAAACTATTGTATCTAGTCACTCTTATGAACTTTGAAGGTGTCCTATGCATTTATATTTGCTACTCTATTGAGGAACAAGCTGAATACTTTTATGCTATGTTTTCTTTATGTGAAACAAACAAACGTCTTGAAAAGCATTGTTATTCATGAATCTTTTGTTTGTGTCTTTTCATGTTGCATCATAGTTTCTTTGTCTTATTGCTAGAAGTTTGTCTTTCATGTTATGATTAAAGTATTATGATCCTAGCTTTGAATGTTTTACAAATACTTTGATCAAGTCTTTGATGGTGCATGTCACCTCAAAAATTATTCTTTCTTTTTATCACTTACCTACTCGAGGACGAGCAGGAGTTAAGCTTAGAGATGTTATTACATTGCAAATGTATCTATAATTTTTGATGTTCCAGGCTTGGTTTTATCCACTTTCTTGTGTTTTGTTCCAACTTTGGAGTACTTTTCATATGATTTCTTGGACTAACCTATTAACAAGAGCCACAGTGCCAGCTGCCTGTTTTCTGCTGTTTTTGGTTCCAGGAAAGTCAGAAAATAAATATTCTCGGAATTGGACGGGACAAAAGCCAAAGTGCCTATTTTTCCGGAAGTCATCAGATGCCAGAATACGAGACGGAGAAGGGACAGGGGCTGGCCACACCACCTGGTCGCGCGGCTAGGCCTGGCCCGCGCCAGGGGGTGGTGTGGTGGCTCCCGTCACCCCCTCAGCCTCTCCTTCCGCCTATAAATTTCCCTCGAGACAAAAACCCTAAGTACCCGATCAAAAATCCACGAAAGAGTTTGTAGCCGCCGTCATCTCCATCCCTAGATCAGGAGGGATCTGAAGCTCTTCCCGGCACCCTGCCGGAGAGGGGAATTCACCCTGGAGGCCTTCTTCATCACCATGCAAGCCTCCGGTGTGATGCGTGAGTAGTTCATCCTTGGACTACGGATCCATGTAGTAGCTAGATGGTTAGTTTCTCCTCCTTTGTGCTTTCATGTTTAGATCTTGTGAGCTCCGTTCATGATCAAGATCATCTATTTGTAATCCATACATGTTGTGTTTGTGGGGATCCGATGGATATTGAGATGCTATTTCAGATTGATTATTGATTCTATCATGTCTTTGTTATTTGAGATCTTGCATGCTTTCCGTTGTTAGTAGCTATCTTGGCGAAGTAGATGCTAGCAACTCCAAGAGTTAGTATTTATGCTCGATAGTGGGTTCATGCCTCTGGTAATCTGGGGAAGTGACAGAAATCTCTAAGGTACTAGATGTGCTGTTGCTACTAGGGAGAAAACAACAATCCTTTGTTCATAGAACAATCGTATTGTTTACTTTACACACAGTTCGTAAAGCAATAATCTGTTGCTTGCAAATTAATACTAGAGGGGGTTCGGATGATAACCTGAAGGTGGATTATTAGTCATAGATGCAGTTGGATGGCGGTCTATGTATTATGTTGTAATGCCCAATCAAGTCTCAGAGGAGTCAAGATGATTAGAATATGCATGTATTGCTTTCTCGGTGTTTGTCAATTGCCCCGTTGTAATTTGTTCACCCAGCTTGTTATTTATCTAAGGAGAGCCACCTCTAGTGAACTATGGATCCCGGTCCTTTTTCTTTACGTACAATCTACAATCTTTTACTACTTTGTGTTTACTTTCTGCAAACTTTTACTTCTTTCCATTCGATACGTTTAATCCTTTGTTTTCTGCAAAATACGGTGAAATTGACAACCTCATCGAAAGTTGGGGACAAAGTTCTGTGGTTGTGTCGTGCAGCCACGTTGCTACTAGCACCGGTAGTGCGCCCTGCCAAAGCTCAGCTAGTAACACCTTTGGCGTGTTTCCTTGCTCCTACTGGTTCGATTAAACCATGGTTTCATAACTGAGGGAAAACTTACTGCTGTGCTCATCATACCTTCCTCTTGGGGTTCCCAACGAGCTCTACATCATCATTGCTCCAGCATTTTCCTAGCGCCATTACAGAGCCATCATCATTGCTCCCGGCTACGACTAAGAGTTGGTTACAGAGTACATCTTGAACTACAAGTAACATTATAAGCCTAAGTCGGTAAGTCTTCTGGGCCTTCCCGTAGCCGGATGGGACTCCGTCTTCTCTCTCTACATGGGCCACCCGTGAAGCAAAGCTCTAACCCGAAGTGGGCCACCCTGGTCAGTGAGGAACATTGAGGATACCCGGAAAGTATATCCCCAACAGTAGCCCCCGGAGGCCTCCAAGATCCAAAGTCGGATTTTATCATTGTCTAGCTTGATCTTCGGCTTGCAGAATCTTGAAGGGTTCCTGAAACTTTATAACAAAGAATACGATCCGGGTCTTAAAAGTAAGTCGGACCTTTCAATTAGTTACTCGGATTTTCCAGCTCGCTTTTAACCTAAGCCGGAAATTGGTCTCTAACGCCACCTGACACAAGCATGGTCAAGTCACGTCATCTGACAGGCGTTACGTCAGTAAGACCGTTGGTGGGTCCGCGGTTCACAGAACCGAGGCGCCGTTTCAATGCGTGCGTGGAGATCGAGGCGACACAATCACCGCGTGGGCCCTTCCCAGTTCTTTCCACGACTCGTGGCGGTTACACTATAGCATTTGCATGAATCTTGGCGTAGGTAGGTAGTTATAAGGGGTCTAGATTTTTTCTTCTCCTCTCCAGCTGCCTTTTGCCGTTCCCTTCTTCCCAAATCTCCAACGCGCCTAGAGCCCTTTCGTTTTCCTCCCACAGAGCTCCTAGCGCCGCCACTTTAGGGTCACCCCTTTCCACCAGAGAGAAATGGCTTCATCCTCTTCTTCCTCTTTGGCGGCGGTGGCGGCAGAAGCAGCTGCAGAAAAAGAAAGTTTTCGGGGAATCTGGATCCCTTGCGCCCTCGACGAGGCGGCCCTCAAGAACGTGGAGAAGGAGGGGCTTCTCGCCGCCGGCGACTGGCGGAGCGGTTCCGGCGAAACCATCCCCAATCCACGCGAGGGCGAGCGCGTCCACTTCGGCACCCATCTGGACCGAGGTTTGTCTTTTCCTCCCTCGGAGTTCTTCTCCGAGGTGATTGACCATTATGGAGTTCAACTCCATAATCTTCCTCCCAACTCCCTTCTAGAGATGAGCGCGTTTCCTGCGCTTTGCGAGGGCTTTCTCAGCATTAGGCCGAGTTTGCTCCTTTTCCGGTATTACTTCCATGTCCGGAGAAATTCTATTACCGCCAGTGTTCCTTATCTCACCGGTACTATTAGTTTTTCTGTTAGACGAGACCGGTCCTATCCCAAAATTGCTGCCAGTGACTCGGTCAAACAATGGCCAGCCACCTTTTTCTATCATAGGGATATTCCGGCTCCCGGCAAAGCTACTGCTTTGCTGGCTTTTGTCGATAGAGCCGCCACAGCCTAGCCTTCCTGGGATGAGGCTGCTCCGGCTCTTACGGACGATCTGATCCTTGCTAAGAGGCGGATCGAATATCTTATCAAGCACAAGGGGCTGAGGGGATCCGACTTAGTCCAGTGCTGGGTCGCACGTCGGATCCAGCCACTTCAGTACCACGGGGATAGACTGATGCACTCCATCACATCTTCCAGAAAAGATTCTCTCCGCATCAGCCCCAAGGCCTATACCAGCCAAGGCTATATAAGCCAGATCAAATGGCTGATTAAAGCGCGGATCGAGAGAAAAATTCCGGAGATCTCTCTGGACATGCACACGGCAGAAAACCCCGTGGTGGCGGTAAGCTTCCATCAGTACACCTTTTACGTGTTTCAATCTTTTAAGTCATACATTGCAATACTGATATGTTTTCTTGTTTTCAGCTTGCTGATCTCCCCGAGTCGGAGCTTGCTCCACTCGAAGGATATCCTCCTGAGTTTTCTCAGGAGACTGAAGTGGTCCCATTATCGGACCTTGCGCTCAGGAAGCGCAAAGCTCCGACAGTGGCAGTAGGCACAAAGGAAGTGCCCGTTGTGAAGAGGTAACTTTCATTCACAATTTCCGCCTTTGTACCTTTCTCGAATTTCTTTCTGAGATGTAATGTTTCCGACTTTATTACACTCTCAGAGCAAAGCCTCTCATCAAGGGTAAGGGTAAGGGGATTCCTGCAAAGCCCCTGCGACAGATGAAGCTTACCACAGCTTCCCCTGTCACGGCTCCTTCGACTCCTGCCCCTCAACCTTCTGCAACACCGGTGATTACTCCTTCTCCGGTTGTTGTAGAAGATCCGGCTCCTCCAACGGCGCCTGTGATCCTTGGATCGCACACTGACGTCACCGTAGGTGCGTCAGCTCAAGATAAGGGTGAACCCTCTTCGGGTAATGATCCCTCGGCTGAAGTCTTCGCTGACAACCTCCTCAGCAACCCTGGACTTGCCAAATTTGGCTTATCCCGGAAGTCCGTAGAGGAGATCCAGCGGCTGGCCAGGCAAGTCCTGGACAAAATCCATCTATCCCCTGAAGAGGAAGCGCAAGAAGAAGAGGACGTCAAGTTCTCTGACCTTCTCGCCCAAGTCCGCCTTCACGACGAGAGGATCAGGACTGGAGAGCTTCCAACAGCCCCAGTAATTCCTCTTACTCTCGCCGAGAAGGTGGCAGTTGAGGTGAACGCGGGTTTAGACAAACTCACCCGCGAGCAATATGTAAGTCGGAATTTCAACTCTTGTTTTTTACCTTATGTTATATCATATCCTCTAGCCCCTAAGCATGAAGTAGGATATAGAAATCCGAGTTTATGCTTTCATTAGGATGCCAAAGAACGAACTAGTGTAGCCCCCAAGGCTCGTGCTGATATTTAGCAAAAAATATTAGCCCGAGTCTTAAGTAGCTTTCTGACTTTGGGTATTCTGACTTACAGAAAGTGTATTCCTATAACCAGGAATTGTTAAAAAATGTCTGTGATAAGCGGAGAGAAATCAAAGCTCTCCGTCTTAAAAATGCTGAACTCAAGTTAGCCAAGGATGAAGCCGAAGGTAACATTTCGATATTCAAACCTTGTCTTTTACTTTTCCAATATCGAATTTTTCCGAACTGTTGTTCTTTTTGACTTACAGCGTTGGTGAAACAATCCATCGCTATGATTGAAGAGGCCGAGAACCTCAAAACCTTAGTGGTGGAGAACAAGGGACTTCGGCAAGAGCTGGATAAGCTTAAGGCTGATCATGAAAGGAGCATAGCTCAAGTTCTCGAGTCCTCCTCCATGGCCACTGAAGAGCGTGATCTCAAGATTGCCGCTCAAGATAAGGTTATCTCGGACCTCAAGAATGAGGTTGGCAGAGAGAAGGATATCTCCCAGGCGCTCCGGGCTGAACTCCAGAGTCTTCGGGAAGAGAAAGCCAAGATTGACGACGTCATTCTTGGTATGTTCCATCTATCTGATTTATTCTTTCTTTGACTTTCATCAATGTTGGATTTTCATTGACTTGTTTTGTGTGTAGGTCCTCAGAACTTGACGGACTCCTCCTCGTCCGAACCCCGCACTCACCGGCTTACTCAAGTTGGTGATCTCATTCATGACTATCGCCAGTCCCTTGAGGACATTGGCGAATCTCTTAGGATTCCGGACATGCCAAGCATGTCGGACTTCCAAGTGCGGGAGAAGGCTAGGGAGATGCCGCAGCTTGTTCGGGACTGGAACATGTCCTACGCGCGGACTGCTGCACAGAACGCTCTCACCATGGTCATGAGCCACCATGGAAACATGGAGATATGGCAAGTGACCAGAGGGTACTGCAAAGTAGACGAAGACGGCCAGGAACAAGACCTTCAAGCTATCATGCACTCATGCGCCGGATATGGGTGTCACGTAGATGATCTGACCAGCTACGAGACGCCCTTCTTCACCCGCGTGGATACTCTGCCACCTCCTCCAGAAGATGCCGAAGAAGTTTCCGACGATGAACAGACCATCTCGGATCCGGACATCTCGGCAAGATATCAAGGCGGAGTAGCCAGCGAGCCGGCAGATCCTTCATCTCCTCCTGTATCATAGACCAGAAAACTTATGTATTATTCTGGAAAAAACCTGATGCGATTGTAAATATTAAGTACTATGATTTTTGCTAGTGCCAAGTTTTTTTTATCTATTCAGCACTTTTATCTTAGATTATTTGTGTGCCTGAAATGTTTGCATAAGCACTTGGAATTTTCCGCCTCTACTTATCATTTATCTAGCTTTCCGCCTCGTCCCTTTCGTGAGCCGGCTAAACCTTCAGCCGGAAACTTTGCCGAGCAACGGAGCTCAATTGCTAAACCAGTTTAAACTCGGAAACAAAGCCGGCTTCCAGTACCAACAGTTCACTACTCGGAAGATACCCGCATCCAGCAATCAGACAAATAACCCAAGTAAAGACTTGAATTTTTAGAGTTATACCCGAAGGTAGCAGTTTTAGAATCGGAAATCTAAACCAGAACGAACATGAGCATAAAGTACTTTCAAGCATTCTGGGATTTTTGACTATGACATGATCATTAGGAAATAAGATGGTAAAAACTTCTCAGGAAAACTTTGAGGTAACCAAAACTTTTTATTTCCCACAGAGCATGTACATATGTATAATTACAAAGAAATATAAAACTAAGAATAAAAGGGGCGTAGCTGAGCAATATTCCATGGTCTGTCTGATTCTTTCGGATTTGTACTGCCTCCATCTCTCTTTCTCTTCTTAGTAGTAGGTCTTTCTTTGACTGGCCTCATGTCAGTTAAGCAGTACGACCCATTGTGCAACACTCGACTAACCAAAAAGGTCCCTTCCCATACTGGGGAAAGTTTGTGCTTTCTTTGTTGCACAAGCCGGAGAACCAAATCACCTTTATTGAAAGATCTAGTTCGGACTCTATGGCTATGATACTTGCGTAACTTCTGTTGATAGGCTGTAGATCTCATTTCAGCAACGACGCGAACTTCTTCGACTAAGTCGAGATCATTTTGTCGAGAAATCTCAGCATCCTCTTCAATATACGCGGCCACTCTAGGAGAAGTATGAATCAAATCACTAGGAAGAACTGGTTCTGCGTCATAGACCAAGAAGAAATGTGTATATCCTGTTGACCTGTTTGGAGTTGTCCGTAAACTCCAAATTACAGAGGGTAGTTCCTCTGCCCAAGCCCACACAGCACGTTTTAGTGGTGCTTCGAGTCTTGGTTTCAAGCCTTGTAGAATTAAACCATTTGCTCTTTCAACTTGTCCATTAGCCTGTGGATGTGCGACTGACGCAATGTCAAGCCGGATATTTTGCTCGTCGCAGAATTCAGCCAAATCTCCCATGGAAAAATTACTCCCATTGTCCGTGATAATGCTATGCGGATAACCATACCGGATTATAACATTCTCGACAAATCTTTTGGCTGTTGCTCCGTCACAACTAGTGACAGGTTTAGCCTCGATCCATTTTGTGAATTTATCCACCATTACTAAGAGGTGAGTAAATCCACTTGGAGCTCATTTAAAAGGTCCTACCATATCAAGCCCCCAGACCGCAAAAGGCCATGTTATAGGTATTGTTCGCAGCTGGTCAGCCGGAACATGACCTTGCTTGGCGTACTTTTGGCAGCCTTTGCATGTCTTGACTAATCGTTTGGCATCTGCCTGAGCTGTAAGCCAGAAAAAACCATGTCGAAAAGCTTTTGCCACTAAAGATTTGGCTGCAGCGTGGTGACCACACTCTCCTTCGTGGATTTCTCTTAAGATTTCCACTCCTTCTTCCGGAGATACACAATGCTGAAAAACCCCAGAAACACTCCATTTATGGAGCTCACCTTTAATAATAGTATAGGCTTTTGCTCGTCGGATAATCTGTCGGCTCAGCACCTCGTCTTCAGGTAATTTGCCATCTACCAAGTAATCAAGGTAGGGTTGAGTCCAGCTGGGAATTACAGCCAGAACTGCTATTAAAGGTGAGTCGGATTTGGTTGGATATTCCTCATCTACTCCCTTTATCGAGGGAACTTTGAGGTGCTCTAAAAATGCGCCATCCGGAACCTCATTCCGCGCAGAACCTAAGATAGTGCATCTGCTTCCTCGTTTTCTGCTCGAGGGATGTGTTGAACTTCAAACCCCTCGAACAATTTAGATAGATCATCCACGACAGCTTTATATGCTGCCATGTGCTTATTTGCATTACAAATATCTGACACTTGCTAAGCAACAAGATCCGAATCTCCATAACACATCAAACGTCGGATGCCAATATCCTTAGCAATCCGGATTCCATGCAGCAGTGCTTCATACTCGGCAATGTTGTTTGTCGCTGTGAAGTGGATCTGCAGCACATATAAAAGTTTATCTCCTTGGGGTGATTTGAGCACCACGCCAGCCCCCGAGCCCCCCCTAGCCTTGGATCCATCAAAAAAGAGGGTCCAATATTCCGACTCCGGGAGGACCATGTTCTCCTTGGTCTCTGTCCAATCAGCGACAAAGTCGACAAGGATCTGGGATTTGGTTGTTGTCCGGGGTTTGTACTCAATATCGAAAGCTGCAAGCTCTATGCCCCATTTGGCGACGCGTCCTGTAGCATCGCTGTTATTGATTATATCTCTCATGGGAGCTTTGCTCACCACGGTAATTGGGTGCTCCTGAAAATAGTGTCGTAACTTACGAGATGCCAGAAAAACACCGTAAGCCAACTTTTGATAGTGCGGATATCGCTGTTTTGATTCTGTCAGGACCTCGCTGACAAAGTACGTCGGATGCTACACCAGGTGCTCCTGATTTTCTTCTGGTCCCTCCAGCACCATAACTATACTGACAACCCTATTTGTCGCAGCAATGTAAAGCAACATCGGTTCCTGAGGTTCCGGTGTTGCAAGGATAGGAGCAGATGAGAGTACTTTCTTCAGGTCTTGTAGTGCAGCTTCGGCTTCGTCAGTCCAGACAAAATCCTTGGTTTTCTCAGTAGTTTGTATAATGGTGCGGCTCTTTCACCAAGCCGGCTTACAAATTGACTGACCGCGGCGATGCAACCAGTTAATCTTTGTACATCCTTTAGGCGAGTTGGCCTGGAAATATTGAGAATAGCCTTGATCTTGTCACGGTTCACCTCTATGCCTCGTTGAGACACAATAAAACCTAACAATTTTCTGGCTGGTATTCCAAAGAAGCATTTCTTCGGGTTAAGCATGATGTTGTATTTTCGTAAATTGGCGAACGTCTCCTCTAAGTCAAAAACCAATGTTTCCTTCTTTTTGGACATGACCGCGATATCATCCAGGTATGCATGTTCATTGCGTCCGAGTTGATCATGGAGGCAACGCTGCATCGTGCGCTGGTACGTAGCTCCTGCGTTTTTCAGCCCAAAGGGCATCGTAACATAACAGAAGGTTCCGAAAGGGGTTATGAATGAAATCTTGATTTTGTCAGATTCCTTCATCCGGATTTGGTGATAACCAGAATATGCGTCGAGAAAATAGAGGAGTTTCGAGCCTGCCGTAGAATCGATAACTTGATCAATTCTAGGCAGAGCGAACGGATCTTTTGGACAAGCCTTGTTCAAGGCAGTATAATCAACACACATCCTTAAATCAGTAGTGTCGTTTTTAGGGACCATTACAGGGTTGGCCGACCATTCAGTATGGATGACCTCTTCTATGAATCCGGCTAACTCGAGCTGCGCTAGTTCCTTAGCTATTGCCTTACGCTTTTCGTCACCAAACCATCGCAAGGACTGTTTGACGGGTTTAGCGTTCGGGTTTACACTTAGAGAGTGCTCGGCAAGTTCCCTAGGTACTCCGATCATGTCAGATGGCTACCATGCGAAGATATCTTGATTTGCTCGGAGGAACTTGACGAGCGCGCCTTCCTATGCGCTACTTAGGTTTGCGCCTATCTGGGTCACCTTGGAGGGGTCATCATCCTTCAATGGCGTCGTCTTCGTCTCTTCTGATGCCTTGAACTCCGGATTTGGTTTTGTCACCTCCTTCTTTGTCGCGGGCATCTCGGACGGATCTATGCTCTTCTTGATCTCCTGGTACTCCTGGGCATGCAGCATGGCTTCGGCAAAGGCGGCATTTCCATCCCCGCACTCTCGCGCTTTCTTCGGGTCACCCCTGATGGTGATCACGCTGTTGGGACCTGGAATTTTCATCATATTGTAAATGTAACACGGACGAGCCATAAAAGCCCAGTAAGCCGGACGTCCGAATATAGCGTGGTATGCGCTCTTGAACGGGACCACTTCAAAGGAAAGTGCCTCCGTTCGATAATTTTTTGGTGTTCCAAAAGTAACATCCAAAGTGATCTCTCCCAGGGAATTAGCTTGTCTTCCTAGTACAACCCCGTGAAAAATCACAGAGCTATGGTTAAGCTGTGTTTCCGAGATCTTCATCCGGCGTAGCGTTTCTACATAGAGAATATTGATGCTACTACCACCGTCCATGAGGGTCTTGGAGAAACCATAACCGTCAATAAGTGGATTGACGATTAAGGCGTATTTTCCTCGCCTATGCAATTTAGGCGGATGATCAACACGGTCAAATGTGATTGCCACCTCCGACCAGTCCAAATACTGAGGGACAGCCGGAACTATTGCGTTGAGCTCATGGAGAACTGCTTTCTTGACCTTTGCTGGTTGAGATCCGAGGAAGGTGACGTAAGTGTCCTTCTTGGTAGGAAACGTTTTCTTCCCTTCCGACTTGGGATTTGAAGCGTCGGCTTCCTCCATGTCGGAATCTTCCTTGGTCTCTTTTTCTTTTTCGGGATTTTTCTGTCCCTTCTTTTGCTTAGCTTTGTAGCCCGCGGTATCATCTCTCTTGATGTCGTCGTTAAAATGACATTCAGCGTTGGTGTGGGACGAGCCCCCATTGGCGTCTAAGTGATGCACACATGGGTTATTGGCAATGTCGGCCCAAGTGTAGGTTTTGCCTGGTTGTTGCTCTCCTCTACCTTGGACCCTTGATGTCCCACGACCACGCCCGCGGCCTCCACCACGTCCTCCTCATCCTCCAGTCCCGGAAACAGTAGTGACTACTGCTATCTCCGCGTTGGGTTTTTCTTCCGAGGTGTTTTTGCGTTTCTGAGCCTATTGCTTTGTCTTTGCTGACTATGGTACAGCCAGGACGTTAAGTAATCCCTCTGCATCATCGTCAGCATCTGCTTACTTGCTCGCTGTTTCTATCATCTCTCCTAGATCAGTAACCTTGTCACACTTCAAGTGATGGCGCAGTAATCCAATTGGGAGACCTGAAATAAAAGCTTCAATCGCAGTTTGATCATTTACTCCCTCGCAGGAGTTCTTGGTGTCAATCCATTGTCCGAGATAATCTCGGCAAGTTTCTCTGGCTTTCTGGGTGCAACGCTGTAGGTCTCCAACCGTACAGGGCCTCCGATATGTGCCCTTGAAATTCCAAAAGAACGCACTTTGTAAATCATACCAGTTGTGGATGGTGTTTGCCGGAAGTTCATTGAGCCATGATCGCGCCGTCTTCCGCAACATAAGTGGGAGATATCGGGTTGCGACCAGGCTGTTTCCGCCTTTAGCGATGCAGCAAGCTTGGAAAAAGTCATGTAACCAGGTGTCTGGCCGAGCAATGCCGTCGTAGGCTTGAATATGTCTTGAGATAGCGAATCCTGCCGTGAATTTTGTAGCTCTGATGCGTGGTCCAAAGCACTTTGGGCCCACGTACACGTCATCGTTTTCATAGCGCCGAGCCTCTATGTTGGAGTTGATCCTGTGCCTTGCGTCGTTCGGGGATAGGGATCGTCCCGAATATCGGCTATGGCTGCGGTGCCTTGGAGCCGGACTTCGGCTTCTGCCACCACCTCCTCCGCCATGTCGTCCTCCCTGACCTCCTTGGGGGCCGTTGTGATAACTGTGTTGTGGAGAGGGTGGTGCAGCTGGGTTGTTTCTGGCTGATCGCCAGCCTCCATCCGGAGCGTCATTATTCCAGTTCTGGGGAGGTTCTTGACTATGACGAGCCCCCTGCCGGTTTGTGCCGGCGTGGTTTCCGTCGTTCCTTCGTCCGTCGTTCCCACCATGGTGGTTTTCACGTCTAGGAGGTGGCATTTTCTGACGATCCTCCTCCCGACGTTTCTCTTTATCTTCTCCTTTTTGGGGAGGGTTCCTCGGAATCAGTGCAGCGATCACGTCTTTCTCGGCTGCTAGAGCGACGTTGCTCCTGTTATGTGTAGTTCTGCGGTGCTGTCCTGACGATCCGGTTCTTGAATAATTGTCTTCCCTGCGTTCGGGGTGATGATGCTGCGCCCGTTCGTAGTGAGATCTTACGTCAGCCCATGCCGGATCTGTGCGACATTGGTCGGAATCCGAGACTAGCTTTTGACTTCCCGACAAGGCAACCTTTTGTTGTTCCAGTCCCTTATTGAGTAGCTTGATACCCAACCGTATCTCCTCTGGTCCTGGATTAGCCGATAGAATTTCGCGAGCTGCCACGGTATTTTGCACCGATGTTGGGTAAACCCAATCTCCATTGCTGTCCTTCCGTGGCTTTCCCATCTCATCTCCAAAAAGGACGACACGGACACGTGGGAATTGGTTGTCATCTATGTGACGCTTCCGTGTCTTCTGATGTAGACGAGAAATATACTCCTTGTTTGACATGCGCTTCTTTTCCCCCTCGATGTTTTTGGCTTCATCAAGGAGTTGTTGACGACGCGCTTCTAGGGCTTGGGCCCTTTCGTCCAGTTCATCTGCAGTAAGTTCTGCAGCTGTAGGGATAGGTGTGGTTAATGCGGCATCGATGAGTTTACGTGCACCTTCAGTGATCACGTGTCCATCCACAGATGCTTCTTTTTTCGGCTCGTCTGGGATAAGTGCTCCATCCGAGTCTTCCTCGTATTCCTCGGCAATCACCTCCTCTGTCAGAGGGTCTTTTGCGGGGGTCTTGTTCTTCTTCTTTGCCTTCTTGGCAGCGCTGGTAGCAAAGACGGCTTTGGGTCCGTTTCCCGGAGTCAAGCTCTGAGCGGTACTTTCGGACATCTGGAGTTCGGGATTGTCTCCGACTTCCATATCATTCTGCGCTTTGGGAGAGTGTTCCCCGGACCCTTCGTCCATGGCTTCTCCATCTTCTGCAGCTTTGGAGTTGTACTCCTCGTCATATTCCGCGGAGAACTTTCGGAAATCTGCCGACGTCATGGATTCATCCGAGGATGCGGGAACGTCGGCGTTTGTTCCAATTGCCTCCAGCACCGAGTCGGTGTTTTCTCCAGCATCGGCAGAGCCGGATCCGGATCCAACATATCTGACGAAGTGCGATGCGTGCTTCCTGAGGTACCTGCGGCTTTCGCGATCAGCCATATCGAAACTTTTAATGGTTTCGAGGATTGCTTCTGCGCTAGCGCCTTGCAGTATCATACATCCTAGTGTGTACCTGAGGAAAGGCTTGTCTGTCCCGACATCATCAGAGTCGGAATCAGTGTCGTTGATGTGCTCCGCCTGGATTTCGACTTCCACGGGTGGGTCGATCTGGGATCCGGCTTCTCTAGGGAGATCCACTCCAGATTCGACTTGGTCCGCGAGGTCTTCTTCAGGCTCGGATTTCTCCACTATCTCCGCAACTGGTGCGGGCTGGGTGGGATTAGGGTTTTCTGAGATCCAGAACTCTGCCGCCTCCACGGACAAAGGGGACCCAGAAGTTTCTTCTTCCTCTATCATCACCGCTGGGGTGGGTTGGGCAGGTTCAGCGAAACCGATGTAAACATCGATCTCGCCAAAAGAAATGATTGTATAAGCAGTCACAGCCTCCTTAGTGGGAATCCAAGTCTCATCGAGAACGATGAGAGGGGCGTTGCTGGCGTAGAGGATGCGACCGACGGCGATGGTCTCGCCGATTCCGATTCTTGCAGATTCCGCTCGGAACATAGATCCGAAGCTCACTTGCCCCACGGTGGGCGCCAACTATCGTCGGGTTGATGACAAGTATGCCATGAGGGGGTCCTCGAGGCGTGCGGAAGAGAGGGGTGTAAGACGTACGGTGTTCCGAGACGGTGAGCACACAAGTTTACCCATTCGAATCCGCCGGCTTTGGACGGACCCTACTCCTGCTATCAATCCAGTAATACGGCAAAGCCGGATTATGGGTTACAAGGGTTTCGCCTGTGCGAGTTGAAATTGTAGACTACTGAGGTGTATAGTGTTATCTGATCTTGCCCTAAAGGCTCTCCCTAGGACGGCTTATATAGATATCCGGCCTAGGGTTTACAGGAGAGATCAATCCGGTACGACTAAGAGTTAGTTACAGAGTACATCTTGAACTACAAGTAACATTATAAGCCTAAGTCGGTAAGTCTTCTGGGCCTTCCCGTAGCTGGATGGGACTCCGTCTTCTCTCTCTAACTAGGCCACCCGTGAAGCAAAGCTCTAACCCGAAGTGGGCCACCCTGGTCAGTGAGGAACGTTGAGGATACCCGGAAAGTATATCCCCAACAATTGCAGGGTTGCTTGAGAGGGAATACCTTTGACCACTTCCTCCCTGAGTTCGATAAACCTTGGGTGATCCACTTAAGGGAAAACTTGCTGCTGGTCTACAAACCTCTGCACTTGGAGGCCCAACAACTGTCTACAAGAATAGAAGTGCATAGACATCAGAGCACTGGTTTCAAGAAAGACAAGAAGGGTAAACAGAAGGGCGGCAAATCTATTGCTGCGCCTGAAAAGAAATCCTGAGCTGGCCATTATTGCAAGGGGACTGGCCATTGGAAGCACAACTACCCCCAAGTATTTAGCGGACAAGAAGGCCGGCAAGGCAAACAAAGGTATATGTGATATACATGTTATTGATGTGTACTTGACTAGTACTCGCAGTAGCACCTGGGTATTTGATACTGGATCAGTTTCTAATATATGTAACTCGAATCAGGGGCTGTGGAACAAGCGACAACTAGCAAGGGATGAGGTTACGATGCGTGTTGGCAATGGATCAAGCGTTGATGTGATAGCTGTCGAAACGCTGCCACTCCATATGTTGTCGAGATTAGTGATAAATCTAAATAATTGTTATTTGGTGCATGCGCTAAGCATAAACATTGTATTGGGATCGTGTTTATTGCAAAGCGGTTATTTGTTTAAATCCGAAAACAATGGTTGTTCGATTTATATGGATAATATCTTTTATGGTCATGCACCTATGATGAATGGTTTATTTCTGTTGAATCTCGATAGTAGTGATACACATATTCATAATGTTGGTGCTAAAAGGATTAAACTTGATAATGATATATCTGCATATACGTGGCACTGCTCTTGATGTCTACACACTTCTATTCTTGTAGACAGTTGTTGGGCCTCCAAGTGTAGAGGTTTGTAGAACATCAGCAAGTTTTCCCTTAAGTGGATCACCCAAGGTTTATCGAACTCAGGGAGGAAGTGCTCAAAGGTATTCCCTCTCAAGCAACCCTGCAATCAAGATACAAGAAGTCTCTTGTGTCCCCAACACACCCAATACACTTGTCAGGTGTATAGGTGCACTAGTTCGGCGAAGAGATAGTGAAATACAAGTGGTATAGATAATTATAAGTGGTAACGGTGCTAGAAAATAACTTGATGGCGTGGAAAAGACTAAAGTAAAACTGAAATAAAGATGCAAGCAAGCAAACATGTAACAGATTTAATTGCAAATGGTGTTTAAGTGCTTAGAAACAAGGCCTAGGGATCATACTTTCACTAGTGAACACTCTCATATAAATATATTCTTCTTTGTGATACTACGCTTAACTACTCTTCGGTTGGACACTCTAATTGATGGTAGGGCTATAACAGCAAACCTCAAAGTTCATCTTTCCCATCTAGATAACCCCATATTGTCACCTTGAGTACTAGATGAGTCCAACAAACACCACAATTTCATAGAAAATCTAACTCCAAATATAACTCATAACAAGTATTTGTAATCTCTAGCCTAAGTGCCACCATGGTGTGCACACTGTCAACTTCACACACATGGGGAGAGCAGAGATCTATTAAAGCACTTGAGTAGCAAGGTAGATCTATAGATTACAAGCTCATGATCACGATATCATGCATAGAGAGAGATGAACACATAGCTACCGGTAGAACCCTTAGCCTCGAGAGAGAACTACTCCCTCCTCATCATGGGAATCAACAATGGTGATGGAGATGGCAGTGGAGATCGATGGAGATGGCTCCGGGGGCACTTCCCCGTCCCGGCAGGGTGCTGGAACAGAGACTTTCTGTCCCCCGAATCTCCCCTTCGGTGGCGGCGGCGCTGCGGAACTTTTTCGTGGCTGGAGGCTTGATTATTTAGGGTTTATGCATTGGGAGGCTTCTTATAGGCGAGAGAGGAGACCGAGGGGGTGCCGGAGGGGCCCACACCACCCCCTGGCGCGGCCTGGCCTGGCCCGTGCCACCAGGTGGTGTGGCCACCCTCTGGCCCTTCTCCGTCTCGTATTCTGGCTCCAAGTGTCCCCCGGTAAAATAATAACTTTGGCTTTTGTCCCATCCAATTCCGAGAATATTCATTTTCTGACTTCCTGGAACCAAAAACAGCAGAAAACAGGCAGCTGGCACTGTGGCTCTTGTTAATAGGTTAGTTCCAGAAAATGTGTAAAAGTACTCCAAAGTGTGGACAAAACATAAGAAAGTAGATATAAAACAAGCATGGAACATCAAAAATTATAGATACGTTTGCAACGTATCAACATCCCCAAGCTTAACTCATGCTCGTCCTCGAGTAGGTAAGTGATAAAAAGAAAGAATAATTTTTGAGGTGACATGTACCATCATAAACTTGATCAAAGTATTTATAAAACATTCAAAGATGGGATCATAGTACTTCAATCATAACATGAAAGACAAAGTTCTAACAATAAGACAAAGCAACTATGTTGCAACATGAAAAGGCACAAACAAAAGATTAATGAATAACAATGCTTTGCAAGACGTTTGTTTGTTTCACATAAAGAAAACATAGCATAATAGCATTCAGCTTGTCCCTCATAGAGTAGCAAATATAAATGCATAGGACACCTTCAAAGTTCATAAGAGTGACTAGATATAAAACAAGCAATATCAAGTTATGCATCAATCAACTAGTCTTGGGACAATGCACATAGAACTAAGAATGGCCACTATGCTCTCAAAGTAGGTGCATAAAGGTAGAAGGTGGAGACTCAATATAATGGTGGAAGAAAGGCCTTCATAAAAGGAAGTAGGGATTCAAGTCTCATAAAGAGCTTCCAAAAATTATGGTACTTATAGCTTTCAGCTCTCATTGCCCCTATCACAAGCATCTTGAAGTGAATAAGGTTAAAATGACACAACTAAGAGGATATGCTTGACAAGTTATAAACCGAAATCTCATGCCCCTTACTTACGAAGACCGATCCTCATGCTACTCAACATTAGTCACAAGAAAGCTCTTGTCATTGTAAGTACATGTGTATCATAAAGAACCGCCAACGGGGTACCCCTTGCACATGATACAAGAGCTATCCCATAATCAAAATGACAAGGCAAGCAGACAATGAGCATCTCAGCGATCTTTTTATTTGCTATTTGCATAGGTTTTTATTGAGGATGCTTCATAGAGTGCTCATTATGGTTATGCTGCAAGTTTCCACCATGATTAGGCATGGCTTAGGCTAGCAGCCCAGGTGTTTCTCTAACACACATACAAACTCCATGATCTTACAAGTTCCACTTTTATTTCACACCGTCGGGATCCGTAAAACATGATATCAACGGGGTACAAAGTACAAGTGCAATGTTGAAAGCGTTCCCCATGATACATGGTTCAGCTAATTTCAACTTACAAAGCGCAAGCATATACGCAACAAAGAAGGACCCAATGGTTCCAGTTTATTAAATGCAGAAAAGTAAAGTGTGCCATCAAGTTCGTGAGAGCTTTAATCACTAGTTTTCTCATAACAAGTTTAATTTGGAAGGTAAACAAAAACATGAATATACTTGGAATATCATATGCTAATAGGTATGTATGGTGGACTCTTTGGAATAACTTGGTTTAAGGAGTTGGATGCATGAGTGGAACTCATACTTGGTTGTGGAGGCTAGCAAAAGACTGGGAGCGACAAACTAAGAGAGCAATAATGGCCATAATCATGCAAAGCGACAAAACATCATTGATCAAAGCATAAAGTGATACTACAAGTTGAAAACTAAAGGATCATAAAGGCTATGGTGACTTGGGGTAGTCATAACATGGTGTGAGCATGCGCCAAGTCAACCCAAATAAAGCATCAAAGGAGAATACCACAATACTATGCTTTAATATGCTAAAACAACGCATGATTCATCCAAGGCACATTAAGCAATCTCAATTGTTTATAAAAATTCATGCTACAACAAAGAATACTAAGCATAAAGCCAAAACAATATCAAGCATGGCATGACAAAGCATAGGCCAGAGTCAAAAACAAGCTCTCTTTACCACTTAAGCATGAGCGTTCCTACTCTTTTCCAAACCAAACCAAACTATTTGAAAACCAATGTATGAAAGAGGGGGTCCAACCAATTTATTCAGAAAACTAAGCAAACCAAAAACCAAAACGAAAACAAAAAAGAAGACGCTCCAAGAACAACACAACTGTGCATGAAACAATAAAAATGAAGCGTTTGGAAGAAACCTGGGATCTTTATTGATGAAGAAGGGGATGCCTTGGGCATCCCCAAGCTTTGACGCTTGTACTTCTTGGATATTTCTTGGGGTGACACGCGTGGCATCCCCAAGCTTGAGCTTTAGTCCATTCTTCATCTCATTACTCACTCCTTCCATACACCTGAAATTTTTCCTTCATACAAAACTTCACACAATCTTCATTAGCAACATTAGTACATTCAAGATAATAAGTCTTTCGGTTACGTTTCAACACCAATAAAACTTACATTAAAACACAAGCTACTGTAGCACTTCCATCAAAAAGCTCAATTCCCCAAAAAGAACCCAAAAAGGAATCAACAAGAAGCAAATGCAAATAATGGCAGAAATCTGTCAAAACAGACCAGCAGGTAAAGATGAATTTTTTCGAAGACCTTCTGTTGCTCAAATAAAAAATTGTTGAACAAACGAAAGTTAGATAACAACCGGGGGCAGAAGCACAAAACTTCACGCATCAAAAGGACATACAGAGATTTTACACGAATTTTTACGGTGAAGCATAGAAATCTGTTTTGGGACAGCAACTTTCCCAATCATTACTTCTCTCTCATTAGAGGTTACTCTTGGCACAAAAAGCAAATAAAAGGGATAAAGAGCAGTTATTACAGAGGTAATAACTTCCAAGACTCATCTAAAACTTTTGTGTTATCTCCCAAGAAGTACTTTTCTTTAACGCCTTTAAGTTAGGCATGATAATTTGAGAAGATGCTCACATAAGAAATATGAATTGAAGTAAAAGAGAGCATCAAGAAGCAAATTAAAAGCACATTTAGGTCTAACCCACTTCCTATGCATAGGAGTCTTGTAAATAAACAAGTCATGAAAGCACAAAGCAACAAGCATAGGAAAGCAAAACAAGTGCAACTTCAAAAATTTCAATATAAAAAGGGGAAACTTAATATTATTGAGATGCATAGAACCATGTTTCCCTCTCTCATAATAACTTTCAGTAGCAACATGAATAATTCAACAAAATAGCTATCATTATTATTCTCATCACCATAATCATCAAATATAGGAGGCATATTGTAATCATAATTACGTTCCTCCTCAATAGTAGGTGGACTGAAAATATCATATTCATCATTGCAATCATCATATATTGGAGGTTTTGTATCATCATAAGCAATATAATAGCTATCTTCCAAAGTTGGGGGAACTAAAAAGATCTATTTCATAAAAACTTGCTTCCCCAAGCTTAGACTTTTCCATAGCATTAGCAATAATGGTGTCCAAAGAATTCATACTAACAACATTGCTATTAGCATGCAAATAAAGTTCCATAGGTTTTTAAATTTTCTCTTCAAACACTTCATGTCCTAACTCAAGATAAATACTATAAAGCTCTCTAATTTTGTTGTTGTTTTCCATTAAGCCTAACTAGTGAAAACAAGAAACAAAAAGACAAAATTGCAGAATCTGAAGGAAATAACTTCGAGCACTCACACTGGAGGATGTGAGTACCTTTTACCTTACCTCCCCGGCAACGGCGCCAGAAAATAGGCGTTTACCGTGGGAGGTTTTTCTTCTTTAATCCTCCGGTGTGAATACATTTTACCTTACCTCCTCGGCAACGGCGCCAGAAAATAGGCGTTTGCCGTGGGAGGTTCTTCTTCTTTAATCCTCTGGTGTGAATATCTTTTACCTTTCCTCCCCGGCAACGGCGCCAGAAAATAGCTTGATGTCTACGCACTTCTATTCTTGTAGACAGTTGTTGGGCCTCCAAGTGCAGAGGTTTGTAGAACATCAGCAAGTTTTCCCTTAAGTGGATCACCCAAGGTTTATCAAACTCAGGGAGGAAGTGGTCAAAGGTATTCCCTCTCAAGCAACCCTGCAATCAAGATACAAGAAGTCTCTTGTGTCCCCAACATACCCAATACACTTGTCAGGTGTATAGGTGCACTAGTTCGGCGAAGAGATAGTGAAATACAAGTGGTATACATAATTATAAGTGGTAACGGTGCTAGAAAATAACTTGATGGCGTGGAAAAGACTAAAGTAAAACTGAAATAAATATGGAAGCAAGCAAACATGTAACAGATCTAATTGCAAACGGTGTTTCAGTGCTTAGAAACAAGGCCTAGGGATCATACTTTCACTAGTGAACACTCTCATATAAATATATTCTTCTTTATGATACTACGCTTAACTACTCTCCGGTTGGACTCTCTAATCGATGGTAGGGCTATAACAGCACACCTCAAAGTTCATCTTTCCCATCTAGATAACCCCACACTGTCACCTTGAGTACTAGATGAGTCCAACAAACACCACAGTTTCATAGAAACATCCAACTCCAAATATAACTCATAACAAGTATTTGTAATCTCTAGCCTAAGTGCCACCATGGTGTGCACACTGTCAACTTCACACACATGGGGAGAGCAGAGATCTATTAAAGCACTTGAGTATCAAGGTAGATCTATAGATTACAAGCTCATGCTCACGATATGATCATGCATAGAGAGAGAGAGAGATGAACACATAGCTACCGGTAGAACCCTTAGCCTCGAGAGAGAACTACTCCCTCCTCATCTTGGGAATCAGCAATGGTGATGGAGATGGCGGTGGAGATCGATGGAGATCGATGGAGATGGCTTCGGGGGCACTTCCTCGTCCCGGCAGGGTGCCGGAACAGAGACTTTCTGTCCCCCGAATCTCCCCTTCGGTGGCGGCGGCGCTGCGGAACTTTTCGTGGATGGAGGCTTGATTATTTAGGGTTTATGCATCGGGAGGCTTCTTATAGGCGAGAGAGGAGACTGGGAGTGTGCCGAAGGGGCCCACACCACCCCCTGGCATGGCCTGGCCTGGCCCGCACCACCAGGTGGTGTGGCCACCTTCTGGCCCTTCTCCGTCTCGTATTCTGGCTCCAAGTGTCCCCTAGTAAAATAATAACTTTGGCTTTTGTCCCATCCAATTCCGAGAATATTCATTTTCTGACTTCCTGGAACCAGAAACAGCAGAAAACAGGCAGCTGGCACTGTGGCTCTTGTTAATAGGTTAGTTCTAGAAAATGTGTAAAAAGTACTCCAAAGTGTGGACAGAACATAAGAAAGTAGATACAAAACAAGCATGGAACATCAAAAATTATAGATACGTTTGCAACGTATCAGCCGTCTAGGTCATATTGGGGTAAAACGCATGAAGAAACTCCATTTTGATGGACTTTTGGAATCACTTGATTTTGAATCATTTGATACATGTGAGCCATGCCTTATGGGCAAGATGAAGAACCTTGTTTTCCGGTACAATGGAGCGGGTGATAGATTTATTGGAAATCATACATACTGATGTATGTGGTCCAATGAGTGTGTCGGCGCGAGGTGGATATCGTTATTTTGTTACTTTCACGGATTATTTAAGTAGATACGGGTATATCTATTTGATGAAACGCAAGTCTGAAACCTTTGAAAAGTTCAAGGAATTTCAGAGTGAAGTGGAAAATCATCGTAATAGAAAGATCAAATTTCTGCGGTCGGACCGTGGAGGTGAGTATCTAAGTTACGAGTTTAGCACACACATGAGAGAGTGTGGAATAGTTTCACAACTCACGCCTGCCGGAACACCACAACATAATGGTGTGGCGGGGTGTCGTAATTGTACTTTATTGGATATGGTTTGATCTATGATGTCTCTGACTGACTTGCCACTGTCATTTTGGGGTTATACACTAGAAACCGCTGCATTCACTTTAACTCGGGCACCATCTAAATCCGTTGAAAAGACACCGTATGAATTGTGGTTTGGAAACAAACCGAAGCTATCATTTCTTAAAGTTTGGGGATGCGATGTTTATGTGAAGAAACTTCAGCCTGATAAACTCGAACCCAAAGCAGAAAAATATGTCTTCATAGGATACCCTAAAGAAACAATTGGGTATTCCTTCTATCACAGATCCGAGCACAAGGTTTTTGTTGCCAAGAATGGATCCTTTCTAGAGAAAGAGTTTCTCGCAAAAGGTGTGTGTAGTCGGAAGGTAGAACTCGAAGAGGTTATTGAACCTTATCTTCATGAAAGAGTGAGTGGCGCAGCGCCGGAAATTATTCCAGAGTTGACTACACCGAATGAAGAAGGAACTAATGATAATGATCATGAAACTCCGAAAGAGGATACTACCAGACCTCATAGGTCAACCATGACACGTGCAACTCCTGAACTGTACGGAAATCCTATCATGAATTTCATGGTTAATGAAATAGATGACCCTGCAACGTATGAAGAAGCGATGATGGGCCCGGATTCCAACAAATGTCTAGAAGCCAAATGAAATCTGAGATGGAATCCATGTACGAAAACTAGGTTTGAACCTTGGTGGACTTACCACATGATCGAAAGGTTGTTGAGAATAAATGGATTTTCAGAAGGAAAACTAATGTTGATGGTAATGTGGCCATCTATAAAGGTTGACTTGTCACAAAGGGGTTTCGACAAATTCAAGGAGTTGACTACGATGAGACATTCTCTCCTGTAGCGATGCTTAAGACAGTTAGGATTATGTTAACAATTGCTGCATATTTCGATTATGAGATATGATAGATGGATGTCAAAACTGCATTCCTCAATGGTAATATTAAAGAAGAGTTGTATATGATATAACCAAAGGGTTTTGTCAATCCTAAGGATGTTGACAAGGTATGCAAGCTTCAGTGCTCCATCTATGGACTGAAGCAAGCATCCCGGAGTTGGAATCTTCGCTTTGATGAGGTGATCAAAGAGTTTGGATTTGTCCAAACTTATGGAGAGGCTTGTATTTACAAGAAAGTGAGTGGGAGCAATGTGGCATTTCTAATATTATATGTGGATGACATATTATTGATTGGAAATGATATAGATCTTTTAAACAGTGTTAAAAGTTAATTAAACAACAAATTTTCGATGAAGGACCTTGGTGAAGCATCATATATATTAGGCATTATGATCTATAGAGACAGATCAAGATGCCTAATTGGGCTATCACAAAGTACATACCTTGATAAGATTTTAAAGAAGTTTAAAATGGATGGAAGTAAGAAGGGGTTCTTACCTATGTTGCAAGGTAAGACATTGAGTAAGACTCAAAGTCTGGCTACGCCGGAAGAAAGAGAGATAATGGATAAGATCCCCTATGCTTTAGCCATAGGCTCTATAATGTACGTCATGTTATGTACAAGACCGGATGTGGCACATGCTATTAGTTTGACTAGTAGGTACCAATCTGATCTAGGTTCGGAACGTTGGATAGCGGTCAAGAATATCCTTAAGTACTTAAGAAGAACTAAGGAAATGTTTGTTGTGTACGGATGTGAAGAAGAGTGGGTCGCTAAGTGTTATGTCGACGCTAGCTTTGACACCGATCCAGATGACTCTATGTCTCAATCCAGATACATATTTCTCATGAATAGAGCAGCAGTTAGTTGGAGGAGTGATGCGCTCGACTTTCAACGTAGAGCTCATTGGGAACCCCAAGAGGAAGGTATGATGAGCACAGCAGTAAGTTTTCCCTCAGTTATGAAACCAAGGTTTAATCGAACCAGTAGGAGCAAGGAAACACCCCAAAGGTGTTACTAGCTGAGCTTTGGCAGGGCACACTACCGGTGCTAGTAGCAACGTGGAGACCTGCACAACACAACCACAGAACTTTTTCCCCAACTTGCGATGAGGTTGTCAATCTCACCATGTTTTGCGGAAAACAAAGGATTAAACGTATCGAATGGAAAGAAGTAAAAGTTTGCAGAAAGTAAACACAAAGCAGTAAACAGTTGTAGATTGTATGTAAAGAAAAAGAGGACCAGGATACATAGTTCACTAGAGGTGGCTCTCCTTAGATAGATAACATGTTGGGTGAACAAATTACAGCGGGGCAATTGACAAACACCGATAAAGCAATACATGCATATACTAATCATCTTGACTCCTCTGAGACTTGATTGGGCAATACAACATAATACATAGACCGCCATCCAACTGCATCTATGACTAATAATCCACCTTCAGGTTATCATCTGAACCCCCTCTAGTATTAATTTGCAAGCAACAGATTATTGCTTTACGAACTGCGTGTAAAGTAAACAATACGATTGTTCTATGAACAAAGGATTGTTGTTTTCTCCCTAGTAGCAACAGCACATCTAGTACCTTAGAGATTTCTGTCACTTCCCCAGATTACCAGAGGCATGAACCCACTATCGAGCATAAATACTAACTCTTGGAGTTGCTAGCATCTACTTGGCCAAGATAGCTACTAACAATGGAAAGCATGCAAGATCTCAAATAACAAAGACATGATAGAATCAATAATCAATCTGAAATAGCATCTCATTATCCATCGGATCCCCGCAAACACAACATGTATGGATTACAAATAGATGATCTTGATCATGAACGGAGCTCACAAGATCTAAACATGGAAGCACAAAGGAGGAGAAACCATCCATCTAGCTACTACATGGATCCGTAGTCCAAGGATGAACCACTCACGCATCACACCGGAGGCTTGCATGGTGATGAAGAAGGCCTCCATGGTGAATTCCCCTCTCCGGCAGGGTGCCGGGAAGAGCTTCAGATCCCTCCCGATCTAGAGATGGAGATGACGGTGGCTACAGACTCTTTTGTGGATTTTGGATAGGGTACTTAGGGTTTTCATCCTAAGGGCAATATATAGGCGGAAGGAGAGGCCGAGGGGGTGCCGGGAGCGGCCACACCAGCCCCTGGCGCGGGCCAGGCCTGGCCGCGTGGCCAGGTGGTGTGGTAGCTCCCTGGCCCTTCTCCGTCTCGTATTCTGGCACTTGATCACTTCCAGAAAAATACGCACTTTGGCTTTTGTCCCGTCCAATTCCGAGAATATTCATTTTCTGACTTTCCTGGAACCAAAAACAGCAGAAAATAGGCAGCTGGCACTATGGCTCTTGTTAATAGGTTAGTCCAAGAAATCATATGAAAAGTACTCCAAAGTTGGGACAAAACACAAGAAAGTGGATAAACCAAAGCATGGAACATCAAAAATTATAGATACATTTGCAATGTATCAAGGAGCTCCAAACAACCTATGGTGGATGGATCAACAACGGAGGCGGAATATGATGTTGCTTCAGAAGTGGTGCAAGAAGCGGTTTGGATGAAAGAGTTCATAACTGAACTGGGTGTGGTTCCTAGTGCGTTGGACCCAATGGTGATCTATGTGACAACAATGGAGTTATAGCCAATGCCAAGGAACCAAGGTCTCACAAGAATTCTAAGCATATTAAGCATCAGTTTCACTCCATCCACGAGCATGTCAAGGATGAAGATATAAAGATTTTTAAAGTACATACAAATCTGAATGTAGCAGATCCGTTGACTAAAGTTCTCCCTAGGGAAAAACATGATCAGCACCAGAACTCCGTGGGTGTTAGATTTATCACTATATAAACTAGATTATTGTCTCTAGTGCAAGTGGGAGACTTAAGGGAATATGCCTGAGAGGCAATAATAAAGTTGTTATTATATGTATTCCAAATATATGATAGATGTTTATTTTGCATGATATAATTGTTGATTGGAAACGTTAATACATGTGTGTTTAATAAACAAATAAAAGGTTCCTAGTTATGCCTCTCTTATAAACTAGCTCATTGATTAACAAGATAATCAAGGTTTCCTGATCATGGACATTGGATGTTGTTGAGGTCACAACATTGGTGGAATGATGTGATGAACATTCATCCAAACTATAGCATTATGATCAAAGTCATTGTGTTTATATTGCTATAACATCATACAAAGTAATTTTAGTCCTTAGACCATGAGATCATGCCAATCACTAACACTAGAAGACTATCTTGATAACATCAAACGTCACACCGTAACGGGGTGACTATAAGGTGGGTTCAGTACTCTGAAGGTGTAACACCCCAACTTCAGCAACCCTGATTAGTTATCCAGAATGCAAAAATCAGGGGGAACAAAAACTTTTTCTTGTTTAGTGATGAAGTGTTTGCCTATTGTTTGACTAGGTTTATGATTATGATGGTGTATTAGAAGATATACTCCTTACCTCAACATCAGTTGTCAAAAAGCTATTTAACAAAACTATCCTGGCTCATTTTACATATTCTCAAATGTTCTGGCATTTCAAAACATGAGCCAAGATGCTTATGTAACAAAAACTATTTTAGTAGCGTCTATTGACAAAACTATGGAGATCTGCAATCTCCTTATCTTTCAAGACAGAACCTTCAACTACTCTTACCTCTAAGATTTCCAAAACCTTTTATAAATCTTTTGAACTCTACTCTTAGTATATGTACCAAGGACCTTACCTTGTTCAAACTCCAACCTTTCAAACTTGCCCATCCCTACCTCAAGCTAAGCTTGATGATAACCCTAGTAGCAAATGATTTGTTTGTAAGATGAGTTGCCTTGATCTGCTGTTTGACTTGATTGCTTAGAAGTAGTATGAGCTACTCTAGGATCTCATCCACTAGGATCAAGATACTTTAAAATCACCGAACCCTAAGAAAGAATACAATCTGGATCTAATCTCTAGCCACCATGTGATCATCTAAAACCCTTAACCAGATCAATTATAAAGTGATCCATTTAGAATTGCCAAGTCAATGAAGACCAATATCAAGCATGGATCCCTTCTACTCAATATACTCTTCAACCTCATCCACTTGATGATGCTTTGGTATCATGATATCCATTAAAAGCCTTACCTCTCATAATCTAGTCAAAAACCCTAAATCTGCCAAATTTGGCTAAGTCTAGAAAACTATTTACAATATCACCTTTTTGAATGCCTCCTTTTCTCAACCCTTGTGCATTTTTGAAAATGCATTTGAACCATATTGTTAATCATCCTAAGGACTACCAAGGCCCACTCTTTCCCTTGGTTATATCATCCTCCAACCCACTTGTTCTTGATGGTTTTGCAGGCAAGAAAATAACTATCCTTGCAAATCTAGTCAACATGCCTACTTTGATAGAAGCACACCACCATCCCACATTCTATGGACCAACTATTTGCATGGTTGTGTTCTACTCATATAGGTCTATCAACATCTACTTCACTTGTTCCAAGTGGATCCTTGTGCTTCTTAAACCCACATGGTTTATAAGGCATCATGACTCATTTAGTATGGCAGCCTTATTTTCAACAAAGTTTGCCATCACTTCCAGACCACCTCAAATGTAACCAATCCAAACTCCTTCTGCCATGATCATCTATATGACTTGGTCTAACTATCCATCTATCCCTTTCATCAAGGTGAGCTCTGAGCTCCAAGATCCAACAAGGTTTTGGTGGTATAAAAATAACGTCACCCTAGATCCACAACTCCTTGTTTTTTCATCTAATTCAAGTTGGATTTCCAATTTCCCAAGGTTTCAAATGCTTGCTACACATTTTCTACATAATCTACCTTGATCCTAAAGATTTATAAAATTTTATCCATAATTATTATGGCTCCAAATCTAATTAATCTCTTTAATAGACAAAATCTCCAAAACTTCTTCCATAAAGGAAAGTTTGGTTTTTGCCAAAACACTTCCCCAACTTTTGGCTCAACTGAGGTCCAAATATCATAACCCCTCTTCCCACTTAAAAAATAAATATTTTTGAAGAGCTTTATTATTTCTTTTTGCCCATTTTCTTAAATGGCTGAATTGGAATAATAATTGCTTTAAATACTTTTAAGCCACAATAAATCTTGGGAAAATTCCCCCAAGTGTGTATTCCCATTTGGGACCATCTCAGATCAAAAACTCATCTTGTCCAATGCAAAAATATCGATTGAGCTTCTAGAAATCATTTCTGCACTTATTGAATAAGTGATAAATTGAGGATTTAAAATATTCATAAAATCCTAAAATAATTCCTAGAGTTGTGCCTCAACCATACCCATCTACCAGTACCATATTCCCACATTGCCCAATGCAAATTATTAAAATTCATTCACAAGCCTCGTTTTGATCAAATATGGCAAACTAAGGGATTAGTGACCTAAATCAAAATAAAAGCATCACCAGAGCTCTCCATCACTCACCACATCAACCATGACACTCCCCTTTTGGTCGTGCACTGCAGCAAATCTACTGTAGCTTCCCCTCTCTTGCCTCATGTGCATAGAAGAAGGAGAGAAGAGGATCTTGCTTTAAATGATGTATCTCCCCATACCCCACAGCAGCATGCCTCCCCACCCTCTCTGGTCAAGTAATGGTCCCACACGCCACCCAGAACCATCCCAGCTCGAAAACCATGCACCCATTCATGGGGATACCCCCAATGAGCATCAAGCTCCCCATCTCGGCCACCAAGTCCAAGAACCCACCCCACTCCCTCTCCTGGTCACTTTAGACCACGCTCAATAGAAGTGGAGCTAACCAGCAACCCTCCACTGCCAAAAATGACCAACCCCTGGCCACCACCTCTCTCCAACGTACAAAATGGACATTGTACATCAAGCTCTCTCTCCCCGGTTTAAATAAGCCAGAGGCCACCCCGTGCCTCCCTCTACCCCTCATTTCACTCCTCTCGCTCCCACTTACCACCCCAAGCTCCCCATCCTCTCCCTTGCCCTGCCTCGCCCAAGAAAAGGAGGAACTCACCTTCTCGGCCTTCGGCATGAATCTCGAAGCAGTGGTCTTTGCCTGCCCTTATTCTCCCTTTGCATGCATGGCTACCCTCTGCTAACTCCATTTTATCTAACCCTACCTCGCTGCTCTGCTCAGATCCGTCGCAGGTACCTTCTCCGGCGAGCTCCCGAGAGTGCTTCGTGGGCGCATTTGCACGAGCTAGGTCTCGGCGCGAAAAACCCCGATGCCGCCCCTCTTTCTGCGCGGCTCGATGCACCGCGTCAACCTGCACCCCCGCCATCGCCCCTTCGCCGTCGGTGAGCCTCCCCCAGCCCATATCCCTCTCAGTTAGGGTTTCTGCGCGCCGGCACCATCGCGAGGTGGGCGACGACCGCAGGTCATAGATCAGCCTCTAATCCAACGGCTACCATCGTTGCGTACCCCTTCGGCACCCACCATCACTGACAAGCGGGCCCCGCAGCGCGGGTTTGAACCCCGGCCTCCCGCCTGCTGTGACACCGGAGCGGGCCGCTTCTGCCTCTCTCGGCCCAGTTCTGCCCTGGATCTGGCCCGCGAGCCTCTCCTCCCCTTTTCTTTTATCTAATTTTACTCTTTCCAAATTTACCTACAAGGTTTCATTCAAGATAAAATGAAAACTGCCTTCTTTTGCCTAGATAAAAATATATACATGTAAACACATGTTTTGTTAAACATGCAGAGAAAGAACCTTGCCCAAAACAGTATTCCTTATTTTCTGAAAATAAATCTACAAAAAGGTATATTTTGCACTAGATAAATTCCATGGTGATCTATACATGCTCACATATGATGAAACAAACTTCCCCTGAAAGGTTATTACTGTACCTATCAGTTAGCATTTATCTCTTGTCAAAGTGAACCATGGTTTTACCCCAGTAAAAATAACAAAATCCATCCATATCTACCTTTAGAAAATTACCTAGGCCATAACATGATAGATTTTACCCTAATTCTAACTCTTGCTTATGAGGTATGTAAATATCTACCAAAACCTATGAGACCACTATTTTTGGAGCCTCTTTTGATTTATGGTGATTTAAAATCTCTGTCTAGGGTTGTTTCAGTAGAAAAATCACTACAGGAGTTCCACAACTCCAAAAAGGTTCATTCCAATTCCTACAGAAAGGTATTATAAATACATACCATGTGTCCTTGAAATCAAATCAAAAGCCTCTGTATATTAAATCTGGTGAAAAAGACAAAACAGCTCTAGAACTACCCTTGGGAATTTATTGAGGGCATTCTGGTAATTATTTTGGAGGGATTCCAACTCTCAGATATTCAGTACATGAAACTATACCTGACAATCCAAGGAAATAATTTTTGGAGCTCCAGAACTTTTTTGGTAAATTATTTCCTAAAACTAGAGCTTTTATCACTAGAATATTCATAAGAAATTAAAGAAAAGTGATAAAATAGTGAAACCACTTTTGTTGGTTTCATTTTATCAACACCTATCTGTTGGTATAATTTTAACTCAATGTTATCCTATAGAATAGGTCCTTGATCCAAAACCCATCTCCTAGGTAGTTTCTAGACTATAAACCCTAAGGGATGTTCATCCATGTCTCCAAGGCCGTATCAATCTTCTAAATCTAATTCTCTCAAAACCTACTGAATCTTAATTTGGTACTATTCAATCGCTTGTTTGTTGTATGGTATTGGTGATGGTATGCCTTGTATTAATTGTGCCCTTTTGTTTGTTTGCATGTGTTCCCTATCGACGATAGTTGCGATTATATCGGAGAGCAGAAGAAGATGGTTTTTATTGGTTATCATGGTATTCTCAGAAGAAGTCCAGGGACATATTGCCATATTGCTGATCATCAGGCAAGCCACCTTCTTGCTCATAAGCCTTGTCCTACTGTTTTACTTATGCATGTTTTATCTACTGTTTTATCAAAACTGCATTGTTTTCTATATGTTGATGTATATATATGGTAGTGGTTTGGCTCATCTGAACTATTACACTTTGGTACTACTAAGTACAACCCCCTTGACGACACCTACTTGTACCTAGTATGGTAGATGGTGTAATACACCATACCCCTTTTGGAGACCCTGTTTTAGCCAAAGCAAAGCTATAGGATGGGAAGACCCCGGAAAAAGTTTTACCAAAAGTTTTATTATAAAACCTTGGTGAGGTGGACCTCCCAAGAGATGTTGAGAAAGAAAAAGGTTTTGTTTTACAAAATGCTGAAGGAAAGATGGAGGAAAAAGGTTTGCGAAAACGCACCCGCTTCTTTGCAGTTTTGCTAGAACAATTAACCCATGCAACCACATTACTCTGGAATGGGACAAGGCTAGATTTGATGTTTGTCTATTCTGGTATAAGCTGCCTCGCAACTACTACAAGGGATCGTGATCCCCGGAGGTTGGGCCTTCTCCCTTAAAGGTCCATGTGGGACATCGACCTGGAGAAGGAACGAACTGTCTGCTGGCAGCCAGGCGTTACTATGAGCCCCTCATTGAAATTGCCCACTGTGTAAAGTGTAAAACGCGCTCCGGTTGGTCCTCGATACCTGATGTCTCGGTTTTGAGGGGAGTAACACTCATAGGGTAGGCACTTATATTGGAGTGGGCATCCAGAGAATCTTGATCGGTTACTCGGCCCACGATCAGTGTAGATCATGGTAGGGTACCCGGATGGTGTGGGTAAAGTGTGCAACCTCTGCAGAGTGTAAATCTATTCGAATAGCCGTGTCCACGGTCATGGACGGTTGGGAAGGTTGTTGTAGAGCGGTTCTGGCTTTGTTTTCAGAAAGGATTTCGGAAAAGAATTGGCTTTGGAAATGTTTTGGCCATGGGATGGTCGTAAAGGAGAAAGGTTTTGACCATGGGATGGTCGGAAGGAGGAGAAAGGAGTTTGGTCGTGGGCCGACCTAAAGACAGGAACAAATGGGTACCCCAATCCTAGTGTTTCCAAAACTTTTCAAAAAGGTTTCCAAAATGTTTTGCAAAAGTTTTCAACAAAGATATGTAGATGCTATATCTACAAGAGAAACTATTTGAGAAAAGAACCTCCATTGGAACCCACCAACTGTCACAGCCATATTGCATATCCTCTTGTTTTATTATTCTATTAAGGTGGTTTGCAAGTACATTCAAAGTACCACTGGCATTGTCCCTGGCTATTAACTTGGTCAGATATCAAGAAGAAGGTGAAGTGGACGACTATGCGAGCTAGGACGTTCTCCCAGTTCGTTGCCTGTAGGTTAAGGCATGGCTCAGGCTCTACGCTTAATGAAGTTCCGCTGATGTTGATTAATGTAGCCATAATGGCAAATAAGGTATGACAAGTATTCGTTATGTATTGGATGTTTACTTTAATACTTGTCGGTTATGTGACACGACTAACTGATCATGGGATCATGGTTGTATGCATAACAGGGATTCTCGGAGGATTAATCTAGGGGCCCCACAGAAGGTGTTATGTAGAGGCTCATGGATCAAGAGTGGGATTTGTCCATCCCGATGATGGATAGATATACTATAGGCCCTCTTGGTGTTATCACATTAAGATAGCTTGCAAGCAAGTGATGTGATCACTAGAATGTTATATCACAGGAACGAGAAAAGAGTGCATGTCGGTAACAAGATCAAACTAGGTATGGAGATACCGATGATCGAATCCCGGATATGTAATATATTGCGATACAAAGGGATTTAGTTACTAGAGTTAAAGGTTCTCATGATCACATAAGTCATCGTTGAATGTGTGGGAGTCAAAATGCATCTCTAGGTCCCGCTACTGATTTTTGATCGAAGAAGGGTCTCAATCATGTCTGCATTATTTGTGAACCGTAGGGTGACACACTTAAGGGATACCGACACCATTTGGAGCAAATGTGTTCCAGACAAAAGAATGACAAAGCGCTGAAATTATTTCAATGGACACCGAAATTGTTTTGGGTGAAATTGCTAAAATTGGTTCTGCATGTGATATTGAAATATTGCAGGGGGTTTATGTGAATTTTTGTTAATCAAAGTAATTAACAAAAATTTGAATAAAATAAATAAAAGAGTTTTATTAAATGAGAGTTGCATTAAATTTTGAATGGACGCATGTTTATGTGAGTGGAGCTTCCACCACATGAATGAAGAAGATGTGGGGCACCTCCCCTTAGCCGCCGGCCATGGAGAGGGGTTGCCCCCTATCCTCCATCACAAAGCACACCTCCTCGTGAAGGATCTCTCTCCCCCTATAGAATTATTCATCCATGGTCTCGGATTAGCGAGATACATGTTCCCCGTGGCTTTTCGTCTGGAAGAAGTTGTTGCTTCCGCTGCATCATTGGAGCGAGGAGGTAGAGGTTGTTCGGTGGACCGGATGTGTGTGCGAGCAAGGATGCGCTATTGATTTGTGGCGCTAGGACTTCCTCTCGATCTTGAGATCGGCAAGCGATCGACTAAATCATCCATGAATCAAATCGCGTTACACTACATCGTCGGTCTTCAAGGGTATGTTCTCCATGGATGTATATCCACCCGTTGCTTGTATCTAGGTAGATAGATCTTGGTGCTTAGTAGTTCCCATCGTAGGATTTTTTTTGTTTTCTATGCTACGAACCCAACAGGACATGTACAACTACATCATCCACATTCTTGCATGAGCATTGTACGCTTACGGTCTACAACGGTATGTTACTGATGTATTTCCCTGTTACTACATTATTCCTAGATAGATCCTGGCTAGGTGTGTTCCACCATAGGATTTTGTTTGTTTTCTGTCATGGAAATCCTTCTGTGGTATCAGAACTAATCTATGTGTAGTATGCTGGTACAGATAGACACATGCTGAATGTGGGTATTGATCCTCTAGTTGTTACCCTCCCACGTGTATTTGATTATATCATGACATTATTTGATGAAGCGGCACGGACTGACTGTATGCGTAATCTTACACGAGCCTGGTTCCACGCTCGACATACAGCTTGTACCATATCTGTGGCTACCGGGTGTCTGTCTATCTCACATTAGTTGATATAGCATCTACAATGGAGGGTCCTGAAAGGGGTGTAGTGTAGACAACTATTGGGTCCATGTTGTGGATGGAAGTTCTTAGGTAGAAACGGTTCTATTGAGAATGCCTAACAGCCACATAAAACTTGCAATAGATAAAGTAGAGGCATCTAACTTTATGTTGTAGGGAGGCTTGTGATATGATATGATATGATATGATATGATATGATATGGTTATAGTCGTGAACAAGGTAAAGTAGTTTACTTTCCTGTTACTAAGTTGTTTAGTAGTAGTCATCGTGATGATGAACGCCAAAACTGGTTGCATCATGGACTTGGTGTCGAACTAGTGGCAAGATGGAGATCATATTGGAGCACTTGATGGAGATCAAGGAGCATGAAGACAACAATGTCATATCACATATAAATTGCATTCGATGTTCATTTTTGTGTGCATCTTGTTTGTTTGTTAGTATTAGATACACAATGGTAGCATTAAATAAGATGATACTTAATTAATACCAACATAGAGTTCTCCCATTAGTGTGCACCACCAAGAAAGTCTGTCATTATGAAGCAAGCTATGACAATCGGGTGCTAGACATCTCTATATTCGCATACGGTGGGTGCAAGCCATGTATGTAGTGCGAATACACTAAGGTTGAGTTGGAGAGCCTAGCATGTACAGACATGGCTTCAAAACATAGTAGATCAAAAGATCAAGCACGAATCACATGAATGATGTGATCGGCGGATATAGTCCACCCTAGTAGTTGTATCAAAGGCCATGACGATCGAGGATGATACAGTGTAAAGAGATCATGTCACTACAAGAAAAGTTGGCTTTTACAACGGATGATTTTCGTGGTTGAAGGCACGTTTTTTGTGGCTAAAAAGTCTTCTACGACGGATGCCCATCGTGGTAAAAGCCCTGTTACAAAAGAATCTACCACGGTTTTTTTCCTGATCGTGGCGGATCGCACCCTTCAGCCACGAAAACTTGTTCCATCGTAGATCTGTTCGCCAGCCGTGTTAACTGCTGACATCATGCAAAATGCCACGTGGCAAACACTGTTAATGACCAGTTACCACCGTTAACGGCCACGGAAACCGTGGTAGAAGCCAGGCCCAGCCAAGGCCTGCTCATGATTAAGTGGGCCAGCCCATCAAGAGAGCCCAATAAGATTACGGTCCGTTACTGTTTCGTCTGACAATGTTTGAAATGGGCCCAAAGATGTGGCCAGCAATGGCCCGCGAATGTCAAGCCCGTTACTATTTCGGCCTACAAAGGCCCACACTTTTCAAATACTGTGCAGCCCGTTAACAGGTTACGTCAAGTAGGCCCGATACTGTTAAAGCCCACGGTCATCCCGTCATTGTTCTCCGAGCTTGTCATGGGCCGCCTATGAACGGCCCACTTTTGAGAAGGTCCGATACTGTTCTGGCCTTTTACTATTCTGGCTCATTACTGTTCTGGCTGTCTACTATTCATGTCTGTTACTATTGTGGCCCTTTACTGTTCTGGCTCGTTACTGTGCTGGTTGCCCCTGTTCTGGCATGTTACTATTCAGGCATATTGTTGTTCTATCCTATTAGTATTCTGGCCTGTTACTGTGCTGGATTGCCACTATTCTGGTCTGTTGGTGTTTTGGCTTGCTACTGTTTGGCCTATTACTATTTTGGCCTATTACTGTTTTGGCATGTTACTGTTCCGGTCTGTTACTGTTTTGGCATGGTGCTGTTTTACCCAGTTACCGTTACTATTTTGGTCTATCACTATTTTGTCATGTTACTGTTTTGGCCAGTTACCGTTACTGTTTTGGAAATTCTGAAACCTGGTCGACCTGGTTGGCGCAGTTATGGTACCACCATGCATGGATGGAGTTAACTAAATGCCGACATGGCCTATGCGATTTATCTAGATATTACATCAGCTGCAAACTTCTTAAAAATATTACAAAATATGAACAAAAGGGAAAGAAAATTCAACACTTCAGTTGCGAATCAAGTTAATAGTAGAGTCCTCAATTTGCTTTATCAATCCATCAACTGCATCTCCCTTTGAGTGTGACAGCTACATTGGAAAACCACCTTGAGATATAATCTTGCAGTACCCTCTTTGGTGGCAATAGCAATAATTGTAGTCTGAAACTAACTAATAACAAGTTAATACAACAAAGAAGACAAACTACTCATAGCTAAGAATGAACCAAATAGGAATTATAACTGCATAATACAAACTTGTAGAGTAGGAACGCAAATCATGAATGAACTATATAGTAGAGGATAGTTATGTCATTGCCTAGGACGAACCAGAACCAGATACGAGATATAATGGTGTGTCTTGTGAACCTGCAGAATAGGACAAACAAGCATTAGACAAGTATGCCAACAATGAAATGAGCAATCAAAAAAGTGTTTCTTAGAATTTCAGTATAAACTAGCCAGGTCATTTCAGCAAATATATATGGAAGCAGTGGTATCTCCTAGAATGCAAGAGACATTGGGTGACTCGAAATTTGTGGTGAGCTACACAATGACATGCAGTTACTGTCATAGCTAAGAATGAACCACATAGAAATGATAACCGCATCATACCAGAACTTGTTGAGTAGGAATGGAAAACACGAATGAACTATACAGTAAATAATAATTATGATGTTGATTAGGACAAACCAGCACCAGATATAGAAAATATATAATGGCATTGCTGGTGGACCTGTAGGCTATGCAATCCAACATGTTCAGTGTTGCCTTTTGAGCTCTATGCAAAGAAAATGAAAATAGTCAGTGTTAAAGCTTTTGAAGAACCAGATGGCAACAACAAAATTATAATCGAACTAGTACAAAGAGTTTGAACGAGTACCACAGGATAGAAGAACAATGCCAGGGAGGAAATAATAGCAGGAACTTAGCTCAGGAATAACCAGATAGAGTCAGTAACTGTGTAGCAGGGAATCCACACTAATATTTTCCAGTGACATTACATTTTGCAAGAACTACACAATAGCAGGCATTTACTGGTGTACGGAGCAGCTAAGATAAGAACATGTGCATGACAAAATAACACACATGTGCATGACTTGATATTTGTAGAGCAGCAAATGCAAACCAACATGTCTAATGACATTGTATGTACTAGCATGAAGAACAGGCATGCCCAGTGACTTGTATGTACTAGCACAATTACAAAAATGCAGTTCACTGCGACAGGCTTGAACCTGCTATACCGCTGACAAAACAAAAATGGGTTGGAGATTTGGTTAACCTTGGTCGGAGAGGCTCCTAAGCATCGTCGGTACCGTGCGAGTGACGTCCAGGTCACCGAGGGTGTTGCGGTTGCAGTGGTTGTTGGCGTCGAGGAAGCAGATCTTGGGCGGTCGATGTCGGCTTGAAAGCGGTGGACGAGAGCGTCGCTGAGGCAGATCCGGTGCAATGAACGGTGAAGGCTGTGTAGCTGGTCTGGAATGGTGGACATGGAACTCTTTGAACTAGATCACGCCCGGTGGACACCGGTGAAGCGGATCTAGTACGGTTGGGTACCTATCAGCAGCGAGGAAGCAGAGCTTGGGCCCGATGATGCCATCGGCGTGGTGAATGACACCACAGCTCCTAGATCTGATGGGTGAGCATCGGTGAAGTGGTTGCGCGGCGGTGCACGAGACCGCAGCTCAAGCCAGTGCGCGCGGTGGTCGTGGAGGGGATAGAGGAGCTTGGGATTTTTGGGAGGGACGGCGGGAAAAACTGGGGGAATCGGTACCATAGAGGTGAGCAAAAAAATAATTACGATCGTGCCCCCGAGCTACCGACTTTAGCATGCCCATTTTTCGTCTGAACAATGGGTAAATTTGGAATTTTAAATTCTAAAGTTTTTGAAACAAAAGGGCATGAAATGCTTCAAGGTCGGTGTGTGGTTTTGCCGCTCGATTGAGAATTTGAATTTGGATTGCGCCCATCTAATAATAATAGAAAAATGGTACTCCCCTGGTCGGTGGGATATTTTGGCTCATAGTTTTTGAAACGGTGGGGCAGGAAATGCTTTGTAGGTGGGTGATTTTGCCGCTCGATTGAGATTTTGAATTTGGCTAGCCTCTATCTACTAATAGAAAAAAGGTAGTTGACCATACGCTATTTGTCCAGGAATTCAAGGCCGAAAGTCACATCAACTGATCATCCATAAACATTTTTTTGCACAGAAACTTGGATACCTTCCATTCACACAGCATAGGCGGTAAATTTTGCCGCTTGACTCGGATATTAAATTTGTCTAGGGTCCATGTAATAATATAAAAATGGTACTACCTCGATGGGTGATTTTGCCTAAAAATGTTTGAAATAGAGGGGTGTGAAATACTTCGGGGTCGGTGGGTTATTTTCCCGCTCGATTACGATTTTGAATTTGGCTGCCGGCCAAGTTTTTATTACTAGAAAAAAGGTTGTGTAGTTCGAACGCCATCTGGTCAGGAATTTAAGGCGAGACTCACATCAACTCATGCCTCCGATTCAAATGGGGTAGGCGGTAGGTTTTGGCGGTCGACAGTGATTTTGAATTTAGAGATTGTCCAAAGAATAATTAAAAAAAATTAGGCCGTTCTCCCTCTATTTCAGGGATCCAAGTCAAGGAGAGTGATTATCTACCACGCGTATGAAAATGCAGATCTCTGATACAAGAATGTTTGTTTAACATAACAACAAACAAATGTCTGAAGTAGCTCTGATTCAACATGTGAAAATGGTGCGCAACCAAGGTCTACTAATTATTTAGGTGTTGGCACAGACTCTTCTACAGGAAGCACTAACTAAATGGTAGTACTAATTCAGATCAAATAAAAAGCCTGTTGCGAAACAAATACTCCTACTAAAGCATACTATCAAAACACAAAGACCAGCTAAAGTATATGTAGAACAAATAAAACAAGATTTCATCACGCATACACTACTATATAGAGAACACCATTTCATCATATAAAACAATGTTTTATCAGACACACATAGGCCCCCAAAATGAACAGACAACTCTAATATTCTAGCCCCTACCGCCGTGACTGCAGCACAAACAAAGGTGCTGCCACAGTTCCATCAGCTACCAAAACAAACAAATATCAGACTACAGCTCCAAATAACACAACCTAGGCAAACACATGCTTGCCCAAACAAGCCTTGATTGTTCATCTGAGTGTTATTTTCATCTCCTTGATGTTGCAGTCTGAATCAGTTGTGTTGCTGACATGACTTCCTTTTCGTTTCTTTGATTTAGCACTCTGAATCACGTCGGTTGCTGAAGGAAATGAACAAGATGATCAGCAAAATCTTAGGTGTAAAAAAATGCAAGGGTTGCACATGAATGACTGCACTAACCAGGTGTCATAATGTAGGGATGTAAAGTACACCAACGTTTATGAGATCTGAACTTCTTAGACTTCATGCTGCTGAGATCTAATTTGAATACTCCCTCCTTCGCCCATATAACCACCATTTCTCTATCATCAAATGCGTAGAGTAACCTTACTGCATCTTTCCCACCATATGCCCATGATTTATCAAGGCTAAGGAGAGTATCCAACTCAACCTTTATATGAGGCACCCAAGCTTCCCATTTGCCTGTTGATGATCTTGCACTGGACCATGTGTTTAGATTGAAGTCTCTTATAACCGAAAGGGCAACATCTCCATTATGCCCCTTAGCGATGACAAAATTGCATTTGGAAATATCATGTGTCTCATGGGGGCACTCAATATAACATAGTTTTGTTGTCACGTTATCGAAGGCAATTATATATCTGGAGTTCATTGTTGGTCAGTACAAAATGTCCCCTATGAGAGTTGACGGCTTGCGATCAATCTTAGCCAGCATCTCAGCAGGTTCAATCCATTCCTCCAATTTTCCTAACTCTGATGAGTACCTCTGTACCAGTGCTTGGTTACCATTGGTTACTATCCAAACAACCCAGGAATTGCTGCAACAGTGTGACCCACTGTCATTTCATTTGTGTTCTTCTCACAAACCACATATGGATCCACTAGAGTTCATTGCATGTGTGTTATTCTCATAAACCACATGGTTCCACTAGAGTTCATTGGATGTATGTTATTATCATAAACCACATGGATCCACTAGATTCATTGCATGTGTGTTCTTCTCATAAACCATATGGATCCACTAGAGTCATTGCATGTGTGTTCTTTTCATTAACCATAGCTAGCGTCATTGCATGTGTGTTCTTTTCATTAACCTTCATTAACCATAGCTAGAGTCATTGCATGTCTAATCTTTTCACAAACCACATGGATCCACCAGAGTTCATTGCATGTGTGTTCTCTTCCTAAACCACATATGGATCCACCAGAGTCATTGCATGTGTGTTCTTTTCATGAACCACATATGGATCCACCAGAGTCATTGTGTGTGTGTTCTTTTCATGAACCACAACTACTATCATTTCATGTGTGTTCTTCTCACAAACCACATATGGATCCACTAGAGTTCATTGCATGTGTGTTCTTCTCACAAACCACATATGGATCCACTAGAGTTCATTGCATGTGTGTAATTCTCATAAACTACATGGATCCACTAGAGTTCATTGCATGTGTGTTATTCTCATAAACCACATGGTTCCACTAGAGTTCATTGAATGTGTGTTATTGTCATAAACCACATGGATCCACTAGAGTCATTGCATGTGTGTTCTTCTCATAAACCACATGGATCCACTAGAGTCATTGCATGTGTGTTCTTTTCATTAACCATAGCTAGAGTCATTGCATGTCTAATATTTTCACAAACCACATGGATCCACTAGAGTTCATTGCATGTGTGTTCTTTTCCTAAACCACATATGGGTCCACCAGAGTCATTGCATGTGTGTTCTTTTCATGAACCACATATGGATCCACCAGAGTCATTGCATGTATGTTCTTTTCATGAACAACATGGATCCACTAGCGTTATTGCATGTGTGTTGTTTTCATGGATCCACAACTAGAGTCATTGCATGTGTGTTCTTCTCATAAACCACATATGGATCCACCAGAGTCAATGCATGTCTGTTCTTCTCACAAACCACATATGGATCCACCAGAGTCATTGCATGTCTGTCCTTCTCATAAACCACATGGATACACCACTGCCATTTCATGTGTGTTCTTCTCACAAACCACATATGGATTCACTAGAGTTCATTGCATGTGTGTTATTCTCATAAACCACATATGGATCCACTAGAGTCATTGCATGTGTGTTCTTCTCACAAACCACATATGGATCCACCAGAGTCATTGCATGTCTGTCCTTCTCATAAACCACATGGATCCACCATTGTCATTTCATGTGTGTTCTTCTCACAAACCACATATGGATCCACTAGAGTTCATTGCATGTGTGTTCTTCTCATAAACCAAATGGATCCACTAGAGTTCATTGCATGTGTGTTATTCTCATAAACCACATGGTTCCACTAGAGTTCATTGCATGTGTGTTATTCTCATAAACCACATGGTTCCACTAGAGTTCATTAGATGTGTGTTATTGTCATAAACCACATATGGATCCACCAGAGTCATTGCATGTGTGTTCTTCTCACAAACCACATATGGATCCACCAGAGTCATTGCATGTATGTCCTTCTCATAAACCACATGGATCCACCACTGTCATTTCATGTGTGTTCTTCTCACAAACCACATACGGATCCACTAGAGTTCATTACATGTGTTCTTCTCATAAACCACATATGGATCCACTAGAATCATTGCATGTGTGTTCTTCTCACAAACCACATATGGATCCACCAGAGTCATTGTATGTCTGTTCTTTCCATGAACCACAGCTAGAGTCATTGGATGTGTGTTCTTCTCACATACCACATATCACCAGTGCCATTGCATGTGTGTTCTTCCCAAAGACCACATGGATCCACCAGTGTCATTGCATGTCTTTCCTTCTCATAAACCACATGGATCCACCACTGTTATTTCATGTTTGTTCTTCACACAAACCACATATGGATCCACTAGAGTTCATTGCATGTGTGTTCTTCTCATAAACCAAATGGACCCACTAGAGTTCACTGCATGTGTGTTTTTTCATGAACCACATATGGATCCACCAGTTTCATTGCATGTGTGTCCTTCTCATGAACCACAACTAGAGTCATTGAATGTGTGTTCTTTTCACAAACCACATATGGATCCACCAGAGTCATTGCATGTCTGTTCTTCTCATAAACCACATGGATCCACCACTGTCATTTCATGTGCGTTCTTCTCACAAACCACATATGGATCCACTAGAGTTCATTGCATGTGTGTTCTTCTCATAAACCACATGGATCCACTAGAGTTCATTGCATGTGTGTTCTTCTCACAAACCACATATGGAAACACTAGAGTTCGTTGCATGTGTGTTATTCTCATAAACCACATATGGATCCACCAGAGTCATTGCACGTGTGTTGTTTTCACCAACCACATATGGATCCACTAGTTTCATTGCACGTGTGTTCTTTTTAATGACAGTCGTTGGCCACAAACAATCGGGATGGAGAGCTAACCAGCAATTGCTCTGGGCTTCTAGAAGACCCGATCCCTGATTTTTAGGCGCTATTGGATCGAGGTGCGTGGATGATAAGGATTTCCTTCATGAGGGCGATCCGCGAGAAATCTGTTCTGCGAACTGATTGGCGGTGGCATCCACGACTAGGCCTACGTCCTTGCCCTTATCCCCTTAACCTCGGGGTCGAGGCTCAGATCATGTTTCCTTCATCGCCATGGAGAGTGAGAGGCCCAAACTCAGCTTGCACGAGGCTCACATGTTCGCCCACTATGACATACTCGCGGTGCCGTTCGCGAGGCTTCCGGCCGGCTTCGAGCTCAGCTACGCCGAGGTTCCTGTCGCGCCGCTCTTGCGAGACAACGCGTTGGCAAGGCGGGTCGAGGAGTGTCGCCGCCAGCTGCCAGAGCGGAAGAGGACAATGACACGGTACTCTCACACGAGCGCGTACTGGTGAAAGTTGTTCAAGAAGGAGCGGGTAGCGTTGATTGAGCTGTGTGGAACCCACCAGTGGGAGATCCACCCAGATCTGCGCAACCCCGAAGGGAGGCAGCCCTTCTGGGCAGTGCCTGGGCGTACGACCTCCACCATTATCGATGCGGCACGCTATGAAGAATCTATGAGGAGGAGGAACTCTGCTGGGAACATCGGCATCGATTCCGACCCGGAGGAGGCTAACGGCGACGCGGACAATGTTGTCGATGATGGATACTGCAGGAGCGTCATAGTCGATTAGGGCCACTTAAGCATAAATTAAATATATGTACGGTATCTTAATGTCCTATTTGGATCCGGGTCACTTGAGTCATAGTCGATTAGCGTCATAATCTATATATGTTGGCCATGTTTTAGGTGTCTTTGACTTTGAAACTAGTCGAAACTCATCCGATCCTAAAAATAAAGTTCGCGCATTCCTGGCATATCGGATGGGACAATACGCTGACTCTGCTGCCAGCACTTGATGGCACAACCATAATTTGGAGTGCACCAGAGGAGAAGGGGTTGAGTATGTTGTAATAGTGTACTACTTCTGTCCAGATATAACTGACTTAGCTTTTTTTAGATATTTAAATGTATCTATACCCAAAACATGTCTAGATACACATGAATCTACACAAATTCAAGTCACTTAGTTCTAGACGGAGGGAGTAATAATATGTTTTGAGGAATAGTTTCTGATGGCATATATTGGCCATGTTTTAGGTTTCTCTATCTTTCAAACTAATCAAAAGTTGTAAAATTCTGAACAAACAAAGTCATTGCGTTCACATCTGATGGGACAATACGCTGACTCTGATACCAGCACTTGATGGCACAACCATAATTCTGGAGTGCGCCAGAGGAGATGGGAATCCAAGGGAGATGGGAACTAGTAGCTGCGTCCATACGCAGGTAAAAAATTAAGGTAATAATATTTAAAAAATTGTAGTCTGGTCCACATGACCCCATCACAGACACGTTGCACACGCTAGATATAAATAAATACGACACGACTAGTTTAGTTTCAATGATAATTCAACATATGGCATTACTGTGCCTACTTCTTTCTGCTCCTCTTATTAGTCTGCTAGCCCACGCTACATTAAGCAACAGTTGATGAGGATGAAAAAAATATGATAAAGTGGCAAATAAAACAATGTTTAAGCTTACCTTTCATCTAGAGAATCGTACAAAGATGAAATTGACAGGGATTTATTATTTCTCATGCAGTTAGCCAAAAGATCCTCAAGAACATCCTCAATCACCCCTACAACTTCTTCATATTCTAATACACCTCCATTATTTGCCCTTTCCTGCCCGTTCCGCTTACCCTTTTGTTTATTTTCACACCCTTTTCTCGTCGGCACCTCCACTTCTTCATAAATTTGCTGCTTACCTACGTTTTCCTCTGAGTGCTCATCATAGTTTTCCTACACATGCTGCACTTCCTCAAGTTCTTCGTCTTCGCACGCTCTTCCTCCAGTTCTGGCTGAGAAGCCTCATTTTCTGCCACCGTGGTGTGAATAGGGACAAGATCATGTGTAACTGGGTTTTTTGCACAACCTCTTAATATAGATGAATCCTCCACAACGCTTGCATTTCCTTTTCCTAGCTACCAGCCTTGAACCTTTATCGGTGGAGGCTTCGATCCTTAGCTTTCTAGGCCTCCCAGGTGGCCTCCTAAGAACTGGTGGTTGTAGTTTGAACCCTAGATCGACAATCTCCCAATCATTTTCATCAGCCATAGGAGGTACGTTTTCTGCATAAGTTGCAGCAAACTAGTCCACGGAGGAATAGTTGTCAACATAGTTCTCTATTTCAGCTCCGCTACCTCTAAGTTTTAATATGAAGTATAGTGCATGGTGACATGGCAGACCAGTAATCTGCCACTGCCTGCATGAACAAGTCTTGTTTCCAATGTCTACAGTGTACCTCCGTTCAGTTCCACGCTTGTATTCTGCATAGACCTCAGCCAATGTTCTAGAACTTCTGACCATCCTCATCTTTATCGTTCTCATTGCCTTGGTTCTTGCATTCAGTAACATAACCACATTTGGAACTATTTTATGGCGTAAAAAATTTCTTGCACAAATTTTTTGCCTTAAATCTATCTTCACCATTATGCACTATCTTATTGCATCCAACAAAATAACAATTCCAAGTGTCTACATGCCCGAAATCTTATCATTGAAACTCTCTGCCAAAATATTGCAAACAAAATTCACCTTGCTTAACTCACCAAACTTGCTTCTAGCCCTTAGCTTGGTGTGATGTTCTTCAAGGTATTTTTTCACCTTTGGCACTACATACATGTTCTGCAAGTAAGTAGCATGCGTGCTTGGGGTGTATGTGTATGTTGATCGCCACAAGTCCTCTTCAAAGATCTTTCCTTTGAACTTCTTCGTGAAGTTAGTAGCGAGGTGTCGCATGCATACCATATGCTCAACCCCAGGAAACACAGCATCAACAACATTCTCAAGACCCTTGCATGCACCAGTGTGTATCACCAAGCCTTCAGGGTGACCAATTACTGCCCGTAGTCTCTGCATGAACCATGTCCAGCTTTCATTTGATTCACCCTCAAGAAGATCATAAGCTATGGGTAGAAGCCAATTATGCGTGTCCAAAGCACAAGCAGAAGCAACATGTCCCCTGAACTTCCTTGTTAAAGAAGTTGCGCCTATTGCCAAGTATGGCCTGCAGCCTTCTAGGAACCCCTTCCAGCATGCCTTCAGGCAGACAAAACATCTCCTGAAGCATTTCTTATCTGCCTGCTTATACCTAACCCCCTCGAGACCTTTTCTCTTACTTTCACAACCTCGTAATAGATGTCAACAACACTACCAGGTGATGTTTTCTCTACGTGGGCTTTGAAACTATACAACATGTGAAAACTATCATTCCACTTGCCTTGAATGAAGTCTAGAGCCATCTCCTTCCCATCAAAGACTCTATGGTAAGGAATCAGAATGTTAAACTTTTTGCTAATCTTTGCTCTGAGTTCAGTAGGTCCAATGTTATGATCCTGCCTCACCTAGTCAAGTACAGTAGCAGCAATCCACTTGGTAGTCGCCGGTCTAATTTTATCACTTAAAGAAGTATTATGGTAGTTGTGTTTCTTTGTGTTTACTTTGATCTGCATTCGATATGAATCCAAATAATTCAGAGCTAATTATCAGCAGAATAGATATGAGAAAGACTGAAACTAAATTTAGCTATTGCAACCTGAAATGGGTGTCCACCCCACATTGGATATGCATGTAATCTCCATTTACACACATTACTTTCCCTACAATGCACCCTAAATCTCTTTTGGTCGCTCTTTTCAATGATAAATTCGAACCCAACTCTAGTTGCATAGGTTGCAACTGCATATCTACAGTCCTCCACATTCTCAAAGACAGTCCCCTCATCAATTGTACGATTGTACCTGTCAAAGTGTATCACTAGCCTGTCCTCGTCTTCGTCGTCGTATCTACATCCCATTTCCACATCTTCACATTCCTCTTCCTCATCAGTCCCATAGTCAGACTCAAAGTTCGAATCAACCAAATATTCCCTACTCTCCATCCTATCAGGGTCAACAGCCACGTCTGGATATGCTTTCTCATCATCATCCACATCGCCACACATTTTAGTGTCTTCATGCTCGCTTCACAAAGCATCATGCTCAAGGAAAAGCTGTACAGACGTCCTACGGTTACCAACAGATATCCTTGCCATCACCATGGGACTAGAAACGCTAATTGGGGTATGCAGAAAAGGAATCACAGTTCTTACCCTCCAATGGGGATGTACGGCACCTTCTCCGGGCTCCATACCTCCAAATCTCTGCACCCAGCTTCCTCTTCCCCTGTTTCGTTCTCCTCTATGCTCTCCAGACTTGAATGAGATTCCGTGCTCTCTAGCCGCGCAGGACCCATCTTCCTGTTCTCAAGCCTCGTGGGATCCATCTCTGAGCGGGATCTGGATCACCAGCATTGTTGGGCACCTAACCCTACTACTGACTCTCGGTTTTCGTTTCTAGACACGCATGGGCGGTAGTGGCAAGGAGACAGGGTAGGGAGGGAAGGCAAGGGGACGTGAGGGGATGGCAGGGAGGGGAGGGCAGGAGGACGACGGCCCAAGTGTCGTCGGATTGATGACAAGTACGCCATGAGGGGGTCCTTGAGGCGTGCGGAAGAGAGGGGTGTGAGACGTACGGTGTTCTGGACGGTGAGCACACAAGTTTACCTAGGTTCGAATCCGCTGGCTTTGGACGGATCCTACTCCTGCTAGCAATCCAGTAATACGGCAGAGCCGGAATATGGGTTACAAGGGTTCGCCTATGCGAGTTGAGATTGTAGACTATTGAGGTGTTGCCCTAAAGGCTCTCCCTAGGGCCGCATATATAGATATTTGGCCTAGGGTTTATAGAAGAGATCTGTTCGGCTACGACTAAGAGTTGGTTACAGAGTACATCTTGAACTACAAGTAACACTATGGGCCTAAGTCGGTAAGTCTTCTGGGCCTTCCCATAGCCGGATTGGACTCCGTCTTTTCTCCCTGACTAGTCCGCCCGTGAAGCAAAGCTCTAACCCGAAGTGGGCCACCCTGGTCAGTGAGGAACTATGAGGATACCCGGAAAGTATATCCCCAACAGCAGCCCCCAGAGGCCTCCGAGATCCAAAGTCGGATTCATCATCGTCTAGCTTGATCTTCGGCTTGCGGAATCTTGAAGGGTTCCTGAAACTTCACAACAAAAAATACGATCCGAGTCTTAAAAATAAGTTGGACCTCTCAACATGTTACTCGGATTTTCCAGCTTGATTTTCAAACTAAGCCGGAACTTGGTCTCTGACGTCACCTGACACTGGTCATGGTCAAGTCACGTCCTCTGACAAACATCCTATCAGCACGATCATTGGTGGGTCTGACGTTCACGGAACCGAGGCGCCGTTTCAATGCGTACGCGGAGATCGAGGCGACGTAATCATCGTGTGGCTCCTTCCCAGTTCCTTCCACGACGTGTGGCGGTTACACAGTGCGATTTGCACGAATCTTGATGCAGGTAGGTGGATATAAGGGGTGAGGATTCTCCCTCTCCTCTCTTCACCTATTCCCTTTGCCTCTTCTTCTCCCCCAAATCTCCCCCGTGCATAGAGCTCCCCTGCTTCCCAAACTCCTAGCGCCACCCATCTAAGGTCACCGGCGCACCGGAAAAATGGCTTCGTCTTCATCATCCGGTCTGGCTGCGGCAGCGGCGACGGCGGCGGCGGCGATAGAGAAGGAAAGCAACCGCGGGATTTGGATCCCCTGCTTGCTGGACGACAAGAATCTCCACGGCGTGGAGACTGAAGGGATCCTCCGTGCCGGTGTATGGCAAAGTGGCTCCAGCGAAACCAACCTGCGTGCCGACGAGCAGGTGCACTTTGGCACCCACCTCGACAGAGGTCTGTCTTTCTCTCCCTCGGATTTCTTTTTCGAGGTAATAGATCACTTGGTGTTCAGCTTCACCACCTTCCCCCCAACTCCATCTTAGAGATGAGCGCCTATGCGGCCTTGTGCGAGGGATATATTGGCATTAGGCCATGTCTTACTTTATTCCGGTACTATTTCCATGTCTGGAGAAATTCTATCATAGCCGGTGTTCCTTATATTACCGGTACAATTAGTTTTTCGGTTAGGCGCGAGCGCGCCTATCCTAAAATTCTAGCTAGTGACTTGGTCAAGCAATGGCCAGCCACTTTCTTTTATCACAAGGATGTCCCTGCTCCCAGCAAAGTTGTCGCTTTGTTGGCTTTCATCGACGGAGCTGCCACGACCCAACCGTCTTGGGACGAGGCTCCTCCGGCTCTCAGTGACGATCTGATCCTCGCCAAGAGGCGGATTAAATATCTGATAAAACACAAAGGACTGAAGGGATCCGACTTGGTCCAATGTTGGGTATCACGCCGGATCCAACCCCTCCAGCACCACGGAGACCGATTGATGCACTCCATCACGTCGTCCAAAAAGGATTCCCTCCACATCAGCCCCAAAGCCTATACCTCGCAAGGTTATATAAGCCAGATTAAATGGCTGATAAGGGAACGGATCGAGAGGAAGATCCCGGAGGTTTCTCTGGACATGCACATAGTGGAAGACCCTGTGGTGCCGGTAAGCTTTTAACAGTAAACCTTTTTATGTGTTTCATCCTTTAAGTTATCTCGCAATACTGATATGTTTCCTTCTTTTTAGCTTGCTGACCTCCCTGAGTCGGAACTTGCTCCACTCGAGGGATATCCTCCAGAGTTTTCTCAGGAGGCGGAACTAGTCCCATTGCTGGACATTGTGCCCTAGAAGCACAAGGCTTCGACAGTGGCAGTTGGCACAAAGGAGGTGCCAGTTGTGAAGAGGTAACCTTCAACACAACTTCTGACTTTGTTCCTTATTTGAATTTTGTTTCCGAGATGTAATGCTTTCCATTCTTATTACATTCTCAGAGCTAAGCAGCTCATCAAGGGCAAGGGGAAGGGAACTTCTTCGAAGCCCTTGTGGTAGACGAAGCTGAACATAACTTCTCCTGCCGTGGCTCCTCTGACTCCAGCTCCTCAATCCTATGCAACGCCGATGATCACACCAATGCCGGTTGTCCCAGAAGATCCGACTCCTTCCACAGAGCCAGTGACCCTTGAGTCACACACTGACGCCACCACGGGTGGCTCAGATTTAGATAAGGGTGAACCCTCTTCAGGTAATGATCCCTCGGCAGAGATCTTTGCCGAAAACCTTCTCAGCAATCCAGGGCTTGCCAAGTTTGGCTTGTCCCGGAAATCTATGGAAGAGATCCAGCGACTGGCCAGGCAATGCCTGGAGAAAAGAAATCTTTCTGCCGAAGAAGAAGCGCAAGAGGCAGAGGACATCAAGCACTCTGACCTTCTTGAACAAGTGCGTCTTCACGACGAGAGGATAAGGACCGGTGAGCTTCCAACTGCGCCAGTGGTTCCTCTGACTCTCGTCGAGAAGGTTGCTGTTGAAGTGAATGCGAGTTTGGACAAACTTACTCGCGAACAATATGTAAGTCGGAATTCTAACTCCTGTTTTCCCTTTATTTCATATCATATCCTCTAGCCCCCAAGCATGAAGTAGGATATATAATCCGAGTTTATGATTCCTTAGGATGCCAAAGAACGAACTAGTGTAGCCCCCAAGGCTCGTGCTGATATTAGTAAAAATATTAGCCCGAGTCTTTAATAGACTTTTGACTTTGGGTATTCTGACTTACAGAAAGTATATTCCTATAACTAGGATTTGTTAAAAAATGTATGCAACAAGCGGAGAGAGATTAAAGCTCTCCGACTTAAGAATGCTGAGCTTAAGGTATTCAAGGATGAGGCGGAAGGTAAACATTCCGAGACTCAAACCTTGTCTTTCATATTTTCATAATCGAATATTTTTACTAAACTGTTGTTCTTTTTGACTTACAGCACTAGTAAAATAGTCCTGCGCTATGATTGAAGAGGCCGAGAACCTCAAAACCTTGGTGGTGGAGAACAAAGAACTTCGCCAAGAGCTGGATAAGCTCAAGGCGGATCATGAGAAGAGCATCGTTCAAGTTCTCGAATCCTCCTCCATGGCTACTAACGAGCGTGATCGTAAGATTGCTGCTCAAGATCAGAGAATCTTGAATCTCAACAACGAGCTTTGCAGAGAGAAGGACATTTCCGAGGCGCTCCGAGTTGAACTCCGGAGTCTTCGAGAAGAGAAGACCAAAGCTGACAACGTCATCTTTGGTATGTTTCCATCTTTCTGGCTTGTCTATATTCTTCGACTCTTTCGATGTCGGTTTTTTCCTAACTTCTTTTTGTGTATAGGTCCTCTGAACTTGACGGACTCCACCTCTGCCGAGCCTCGCACCCATCGGCTTACCCAAGTCGGTGATCTGCTTCATGACTTCCACCAATCCCTTGAGGATATTGGCAAAGCTCTCAAGATTCCGGACATGCATAGCATGTCAGACTTTCAGGTACGAGACAAAGCGAAGGAGATGCCGCAACTTGTCCAGGACTGGAACATGTCCTATGCGCGATCCGCAGCGCAGAACGCTCTCACCATGGTCATGAGCCACCATGGAATCATGGAGATATGGCAAGTGACCAGAGGGTATTCTATAGTGGATAAAGACGGACAGGAGCAAGACATCAAGGCCATTATGGACTCCTGCACCGGATATGGATGTCATGTAGCTGACTTGACCAGCTACGACACTCCTTTCTTCACCCGCGTGGACACTCCGCCTCCCGAAGAAGTAGCCGAAGTTTCCGACGATGACCACACCATTTCGGATGTGGATATCTCGGAACGATATCAAGGCGATGTATCCAGCGAGCCGACAGCTCCTTCCTCTCCTCCTGCTACCAGAAACAAATGTATTATTCTGAGAAACATGATGGGTATGTAAATATGCAGTACTATAATTTTGCTAGTGCTAAGCTTTTGATCTATTCAGCACTTTTGGGATTAAATTTTTGTGTGCCTGAAATGTTTACATAAGCACTTAAAAAATTCCGTCTATACTTATCATTTATCTGGCTTTCCGCCTCATCCCTTTCGTGATCCGGCTAAACTTTCTGCACGGAAAATTTGTCGAGCAACGGAGCCCAATTGCTAAACCAGTTTAAACTCAGAAACAAAGCCGGCTTCCAATACCAACAATTCACTACTCGAAAAATACCCGCATCCGGGAATCAGACAAATAACCAAAGCGTAGACTAGAAACTTTAGAGTTATACCCGAAAGTAGCATTTTTAGAATCGGAAATCTAAACCAGAACAAACATGAGCATAAAGTACTTTCAAGTATTCTGGGATTTTCGACTATGACATGATCATTCGGAAATAAGATGGTAGAAACTTCTCAGAAAAAATTTGAGGCAACCAAAACTTTTATTTCTCACAGAACATGTACATATGTATGATTACAAAGAAGGATAAACTAAGAATAAAAGGGACGTAGTTGAGAAATATTCCACGGTCTGTCTAACTCATCCGGATTTGTACTACCTCTAGCTCTCTTTCTCTTCTTAGTAGTAGGTCTTTCTTTGACTGGACTCATGTCAGTTAAGTAGTACAAACCATTGTGCAATACTCGACTAACCAAGAAGGGCCCTTCCCATACTGGGGAAAGTTTGTGCTTTCTTTGTTGCACAAGCCGGAGAACCAAATCGCCTTTATTGAAAGATCTGTTTCAGACTCTCTGGCTATAATACTTGCGTAACTTTTGCTGATAGGTTGTTGATCTCATTTCAGCAATGATGCAAACTTCTTCGACTAAGTCGAGATCATTTTGTCAAGAAATGTCGTCATCTTCTTCGATATACATGGCCACTCTAGGAGATGTGTGAATCAAATCACGGAAGAACTGCTTCTGCGCCATAGACCAAGAAGAATGGTGTGTATCCTGTTGACCTGTTAGGAGTTGTTCGTAAACTCCATATCACAGAGGGTAATTCCTCTGCCCAAGCCCCCGCAGCACGTCGTAATGGTGCTTCGAGTCTCGGTTTTAGGCCTTATAAGATTAAACCATTTGCTCTTTCGACTTGTCCGTTAGCTTGTGGATGTGCGACTGACGCAATGTCAAGCCGGATATTTTGCTCGTTGCATAATTCAGCTAATTCTCCCATAGAAAAATTACTCCCGTTGTCCGTGATAATGCTATGCGGATAACCATACCGGATTATAACATCCTCGACAAATCTTTTGGCTATTGCTCCATCACAACTAGTGACGGGTTTGGCCTCGATCCATTTTGTGAATTTATCCACCATCACTAACAGGTGAGTAAATCCACTTGGAGCTCGTCTAAATGGTCCTACCATGTCAAGCCCCCAAACTACAAAAGGCCATGTTATAGGTATTGTTCGCAGCTGATTAGCCGGAACATGAGCTTGTTTGGCGTACTTTTGGCAGCCCTTGCATGTCTTGACCAGCCTTTCGGCATCTGCCTGAGCTGTAAGCCAGAAAAATCCGTGTCTAAAAGCTTTTGCCACTAAAGATTTGGCTGCAGCGTGGTGACCACACTCGCCTTCGTGGATTTCCCTTAGGATTTCCACTCCTTCTTCCGGAGATACACAACGCTAAACAACCCCAGAAACACTCCGCTTATAGATCTCACCTTTAACTATAGTATAGGATTTTGCTCGTCGGATGATCTAACGGCTCAGCACCTCGTCTTTGGGTAATTTGTCATCTACCAAATAATCGAGGTAGGGTTGAGTCCAGCTAGGAATTATAGCCAGAACTGCTATTAGAGGTGAGTCAGATTTGGTCGGATATTCCTCATCCACTCCCTTTATTGAGGGAACTTTGAGGTGCTCTAAAAAAGTGCCATCCGGGACTTCTTTCCGTGCAGAGCCTATCCGAGATAAGGCATCTTCTTCCTCATTTTCTGCTCGAGGGATGTGTTGAAACCTCAAACCCTTCGAATGATTTAGATAGATCATCCACAACAACTTTATATGCTACCATGTGTTTATTTGCATTACAAATATCCGAAACTTGCTGAGCAACAAGATCCAAATCTCCATAACACATCAAACGTCGGATGCCGATATCCTTAGCAATCCGGATTCCGTGTAGCAATGCTTCATACTCGGCAATATTGTTTGTCGCTGTGAAGTGGATTTGCAACACGTATAGAAGTTTATCACCTTGGGGTGATTTGAGCACCACGCAATCCCCCGAGCCCCCTCGAGCATTAGACCCATCAAAGTAGAGGGTCCAATATTCCGACTTTGGGAGGGTCATATTCTCCTTCGTCTCTGTCCAATCAGCGACACAGTCGGCAAGGATTTCGGATTTGATTATTGTCCGAGGTTTATACTCAATATCGAAAGCTAAAAACTCTATTCCCCATTTAGCGACGCGTCCTATGGCGTCACTGTTGTTGATTATGTCTCTCATGGGAGTTGTGCTCACCACGATAATTGGATGCTCCTGGAAATAGTGTCGTAGCTTACGAGATGCTAGAAAAACACCATAAGCCAACTTTTGATAGTGCGGATACCGCTGTTTTGATTCTGTCAGGACCTCGCTGACAAAGTAAGTCGGACGCTGCACCAGGTGTTCCTGATTTTCCTCCGGTCTCTCCACCACCATGACGATACTAACGACTTTGTTTGTCGCAGCAAGATAAAGCAACATCGGTTCCTGTGGTTCCGGCGCAGCAAGGATAGGAGCAGATGAGAGTACTTTCTTTAGGTCTTGTAATGCAACTTCAGCTTCGTCGGTCCACACAAAATCCTTGGTCTTTTTCAGGAGTTTGTATAATGGTGCGGCTCTTTCACCAAGCCGGCTTACAAACCGACTGACTGCAGCAATGCAACCAGTTAGTCTTTGTACGTCCTTCAGGCGAGTTGGCCTGGAAATATTGAGTATAGCCTTGATTTTGTCCCGGTTCACCTCTATGCCTCTTTGAGACACAATGAAACCTAACAATTTTCTGGCTGGGATTCCAAAGAAGCATTTCTTCGGATTAAGCATTATGTTGTATTTTCGTAGATTGGCGAACGTTTCCTCCAAGTCGGAAATCAGTGTTTCCTTCTTTTTGGACATCACCGCAATATCATCCACGTATGCATGTACATTGCGTCTGAGTTGGTCATGGAGGCAACGCTGCATCGTGCGCTGGTACGTAGCTCCTGCGCTCTTCAGCCCAAAGGGCATCGTAACAAAACAGAAGGTTCCGAAGGGGGTTATGAATGAAGTTTTGACTTTGTCAGATTCCTTCATCCGGATTTGGTGATAACTGGAATATGCGTCGAAAAAACAGAGGAGTTCCGAGCCTGCCGTAGAATCGATAACTTGATCAATCCTAGGCAGAGCGAACGGATCTTTCTGACAAGCCTTGTTCAAGGCAGTATAATCAACACACATCCTTAAACCAGCGGTGTCCTTTCTAGGGACCATTACAGGATTGGCCGACCACTCAGTGTGGATGACCTCTTCTATGAATCTGGCTAACTCGAGCCGTGCTATTTCCTTAGCTATTGCCTTGCGCTTTTCATTGCCAAAACGTCGTAAGGACTATTTGACGGGTTTAGCGTTCAGGTTTACATTTAAAGAGTGCTCGGCAAGTTCCCTAGGTACTCCGGTCATGTCAGATGGCTGCCATGCGAAGATATCTTGATTTGCTTTGAGGAACTTGACGAGTGCGCTTTCCTATGCGCTATCTAGGCCTATGCCTATCTGGGTCACCTTGGAGGGGTCATCATCCTTCAACGACGTCTTCTTCATCTCTTCTGATGCCTTGAACTCCGGATTCGGCTTTGTCACCTCCTTCTTTGTTGCGGGCATCTCGGACGGATCTATGCTCTTCTTGATTTCCTGGTACTCCTAGGCGTGCAACACGGCTTCAGCAAAGGAGGCATTTCCATCCTCGCACTCTCGCGCTTTCTTCGGGTCTCCCCTGATGGTGATTACGCCATTGGGACCTAGAATTTTCATCATATTGTAAATGTAACACGGACGAGCCATAAAGGCCCAGTAAGCCGGGCGTCCGAATATAGCGTGGCACGCGCTCTTGAACGGGACTACTTCGAAGGAAAGTGCCTCCGTCCGATAGTTCTTTGGAGTTCCAAAGGTAACATCCAAAGTGATTTCTCCCAGGGAATTAGCTTGTCTTCCTGGGACAACTCCGTGAAAAATTGCAGAGCTGTGATTCAGCTGGGTCTCCGAGATCTTCATCCGGCGTAGCGTTTTGACATACAGAATATTGATACTGCTGCCACCGTCCATGAGAGTCTTGGAGAAACCATAACCGTCAATAAGTGGATTGACGATTAAGGCATATTTTCCTAGCCTGTGTAGCTTAGGCGTATGATCAGCGTGGTCAAATGTGATTGCCACTTCCGACCAATCCAAAAATTGGGGGACAGCCGGAACTATTGCATTGAGCTCATGTAGAACTGCTTTCTTGACCTTTGCTGGTTGAGATCCGAGGAAGGTGACATAAGTGTCTTTCTTGGTCGGAAATTTTTTCTTCCCTTCTGGCTTGGGGTTTGAAGCATCAGCTTCCTCCATGTCGGAATCTTCCTTGGTCTCTTTATCTTTTTCGGGATTCTTCTTTCCCTTCTTCCGCTTAGCTTTGTAGCCAGCGGTGTCATCTCTCTTGATGTCGTCATTGAAACGACACTCAGCATTGGTGTGGGATGAGGCCTCATTGGCGTCTAGGTGATGGACACATGGGTTATTGGCAATGTCGGCCCAAGTATAGGTTTTGCCTGGTTGCTGGTCTCCTCTACCTTGAACTCTCGAAGTCCCTAGACCACGCCCGCGGCCTTCGCCGCGTCCTCCTCGTCCTCCAGACCCGAAAGTAGCAGTGACCACTGCCGTTTCCGCATTGGGTTTCTCTTCTGAGGTATTTTTGCGCTTTTGAGCTTGTTGCTTTGGTTGTTTTGCCGACTGTGGCACAACTAGGGTATTGAGTAGTCCTTCTGCATCGTCATCAGCGTCTGCATACTTGCTCGTTGTTTCTATCATTTCTCCCAAATCAGTAACTTTGTCACACTTCAAGCGATGACGTAGTAAACCAATTGGGAGACCTGCAATGAAAGCTTCAATCGTAGTTTGATCGTTTACTCCCTCACATGAGTTCTTGGTGTTGATCCATCGTCTGAGGTAATCCCAGCAAGTTTCTCCGGCCTTCTGGGTGCAACGTTGTAGGTCTCCGACCATATAGGGCCTCTGGTATGTGCCTTCGAAATTCCGAAAGAACGCACTTTGCATGTCATACCAGTTGTGGATGGTGTTCTCCGGAAGTTCATTGAGCCATGATCGTGCCGTCTTCCGCAACATGAGTGGGAGCTATCGGGTTGCGACCAGGCTGTTTCCGCCTTTGGCGATGCAGCAAGCTTGGAAGAAATCCTGTAGCCATGTATCTAGCCAAGCAATGCTGTCGTAGGCTTGGATATGTCTTGAGATAGCAAATCCTTTCGGGAATCTTGTAGCTCTGATGTGTGGTCCGAAGCACTTTGGGCCCACGTAGATATCATCATTTTCGTAGCGCTGCGCCTCTATGTTGGAGTTGATCTCGTGCCTTGCATCGTTCGGGGATAGAGATCGTCCCGAATGTCGGTTGTGGCTGCGGTGCCTTGGAGCCGGACTTCGGCTTCTGCCACCACCTCCTCCACCTCGACGCCCTCCCTGGCCTCCTTAAGAGCCGTTGTGATGGCTACTTGGTGGAGATGGTGGAGCAGCTGGGTTATTTCCGGCTAATCGCCGGCCTCCATCAGGAGCGTCATTATTCCGGTTTCGGGGAGGGTCTTCATTACGACGAGCCCCCTGCCGGCTTGACTCGACACGATGTCCGTCGTTCCCTCGTCCGTCGTTCCCACCATGGTAGGGCTCAGCCAGACGGCTTGCATGTCTAGGGGGTGGCATTCTTTTTCGGTCCTCCTCCCGACGTTTCTCTTTGTCTTCTTCCCTGTGATCGTTCGACTCTCGCCGGGAAGGATTTCTTGGATACAATGCAGCAATTGCGTCTTGCTCGGCGGCTGGAGCAACATTGCACCAGTCGCGTGCAGTTTTTGTGGTGCTGTCCTGATGATCCGGTTTTGGAGCAGTTGTCTTCTCGTCGGTCGGAATGGTGATGCTGTTCCAGAACACGCTGGGGCCTTATATCATTCCAGGCTGAGTCCGTGCGACATTGGTCAGATTTGGAGACCAGTTTTCCGCTTCCGGATTTCGCAACCCTTTGTTGTTCCAGACCCTTGGTGAGTAGCTTGATGCCCAATCGAACCTGTTCTGGGCCTGGATTATTTGACAGGATATCCCGAGCTGCGATAGTGTTCTGTACCGGTGTTGGATACACCAGATCTCCTTTGCGGTCGAGACGAGGCATCCCTGGATCTCCTTCAAAGAGAACCTTTTGTACTTCCGAGAATTGATTGTCACGTGTGTGACGTTTCCGGGTCTTCTGATGCTGTCGAGAGATGTACTTCTCCCCAGTTACCATGCGTTTCTTCTCCTCCTCGATGTTTTTGGCTTCATCCAGGAGTTGTTGACGACGCGCTTCTAGGGCCTGGGCCCTTTCGTCTAGCTCTTCAGTAGTAAGTTCTGCAGGTGTAGGGATAGGTGTGGTTAATGCAGCATCGATGAATTTACGTGCACCTTCAGTGATCATGTGTCCATCCACCGATTCTTCTTTTTTGGGCTCGTCTGGGATAAGTGCTCCATCCGAGTCTTCCTCATATTCCTCAGCAATCACCTCCTCTGCTAGAGGATCTTTTGTCGGGGTCTTGTTCTTCTTGTTCTTCTTCTTTGCCTTCTTGGCAGCGTCGATAGTAAAGACGGCTTTAGGTCCGTTTCCCGGAGTCAAGCTTTGATCGGTACTTTCAGACATCTGGACTTCAGAATTATCTCCGACTTCCATGTCATCCTGCGCTTTGGGAGAGTGTTCCCCGGATCCTTCATCCATGGCTTCTCCTTCTTCTGCAGCCTTGGAGTTATACTCCTCTTCATATTCCACAGAGAACTTTCGGAAATCTACTAACGCCATCGATTCATCCGAGGATGCGGGTACGTCGGCGTTTGTTCCAATTGCCTCCAGCACAGAGTCGGTGTTTTCTCTAGCGTCGGCAGAGCCGGATCCGGATCCAACATATCCGACGAAGTGCGACGCGTGCTTCCTGAGGCATCTGCAGCTCTCACGATCTGCTTCGTCGACACTTATGATGGCCTCGAGAATTGCATCTGCACTTGAGTTTTGCATTATCATACGTCGCAGCGTGTACCTTAGGAAAGGCCTGTCTGTCCCGGCGTCATTAGATCTAGAATCAGTGTCGTTGTTATGCTCCTCCTGGATTTCGACTTCGGCGGGTGGGTCGATCTGGGATTCGATCTCTCCAGGGAGATCCACTCCAGTATCGATCTGGACTGCTAGGTCTGCTTCAGGCTCGGATTTCTCCACTATCTCCACAACTGGTGCAGGCTGGGTGGGATTAGGGTTTTTTGAGATCCGGAACTCTGCCGCCTCCGCGGACAAAGGGGACCCAGAAGATTCTTCTGCCTCTATCATCACCGCTGAGGTGGGTGGGACAGGTTTAGCAAAGCTGATGTAAACATCGATCTCGCCGAAAGACATGAAGGTGTAGGCAGTCACAACCTCCCTAGCCGGAATCCAGGTCTCGTCGAGAACGGTGAGAGGGATGTCGCTGGCGTAGAGGATGCGACTGGTAGCGATGGTCTTGCCGATTCCGATTCTTGCAGATTCCGCTCGGCACGCAGATCCAGAGCTCACTTTCCCCACGGTGGGCGCCAACTGTCATCGGATTGATGACAAGTACGCCATGAGGGGGTCCTCGAGGCGTGCGGAAGAGAGGGGTGTGAGACGTACGGTGTTCTGGGACGGTGAGCACACAAGTTTACCCAGGTTCGAATCCGCCGGTTTGGACGGATCCTACTCCTGCTAGCAATCCAGTAATACGGTAGAGCCAGAATATGGGTTACAAGGGTTCGCCTGTGCGAGTTGAGATTGTAGACTATGGAGGTGTTGCCCTAAAGGCTCTCCCTAGGGCGGCTTATATAGATATCCGGCCTAGGGTTTATAGGAGAGATCTGTCCGGCTACGACTAAGAGTTGGTTACAGAGTACATCTTGAACTACAAGTAACACTATGGGCCTAAGTCGGTAAGTCTTCTGGGCCTTCCCGTAGCCGGATTGGACTCCGTCTTTTCTCCCTGACTGGGCCGCCCGTGAAGCAAAGCTCTAACCCGAAGTGGGCCACCCTGGTCAGTGAGGAACTGTGAGGATACCCGGAAAGTATATCCCCAACACCAAGGGGAGGACGAGAGCGGTGCATGCCTGAATGGAGTGGCGGCGGCAGGAGCAGAGGAGCGGAGCGGAGCTGGTTGCGACAAAACATGGAAAATTGCACAATAATATGTTGGTGGGCGGCAATAGTCCTCGAACCTAGGATGCGTGCCATCGAAGGTGGAGGAGGCGGGCCCGCCAGTCAGAAAACATGCCATGTCGCTTTCCCCTGTTTCTGATGCCCTTTAAAAAAATAAAACATGCCACATCGTCATCCCCTGTTTTTGATGGTATTGCTACAATTCGACGGTACATAGTTTCATAGAAATAATATCGTATAAAAATAAGGGCACAGTCGTCAACATTTCTAAAATGGAACCCAGTCTATTCCTGTCCCGGTACATTGCTTGATGAGGTGGATAGCCACGACTGATCTTTTTAATACGTTCACACTCTTATGCTGAGAAGGGAAATAAAGATTGAGCGTTTAATGCAACGAGTGTCAAATTATTACCCTCTCAGGAAATGGGAGATGATTATTTTCACGCATGCCCATAGTTAAACCTACTGTCAGTCTGTCACTCCCCTTCTCCGACAAACCACAGTTCACCTTGCGCAGCTCTGCCACGCCGCACCACATAGGGTAACATGGCCCTGCCTAAGCAGCCGCCGCCATGACAGCCACTGAAACTGGGGTATTTAGCCCCTCTAAGGCAGGCCATGAAGCTCTACTTCAAGGCCGGTCTCCCATTGCCCTGCAAGGCAGATGGTGCCGAATCGGCTGCGGCGGCGGCGTTGGGGTCATCGTCGCCGGATGCGGCAAGCAGGGCCAAGAGAGCAATATGGAGAAATCGTACGGCGGCATTACTGCATGCTCTAGGCAGGGGGAACAAGGTACGTATCAAATCATTCATGAGAGCATGCCGCTGAGGGTACACACCCTCGAATAGGGCAGCGCCAAGGTCTAGGAACTCTCGTGTCCACGCTTCAGCGCGGGTGATACATTGCAAATGTATCTATAATTTTTGATGTTCCATGCTTGGTTTTATCTACTTTCTTATGTTTTGTCCACACTTTGGAGTACTTTTCATATGATTTCTTGGACTAACCTATTAACAAGATCCACAATGCTAGCTGCCTGTTTTCTGCTGTTTTTGGTTCTAGGAAAGTCAGAAAATGAATATTCTCGGAATTGGACGGGACAAAAGCCAAAGTCAGTTTTTCACCGAGGGACACCTGGAGCCAGAATACGAGACGGGGAGGGGCTGGGGCCTGGCCGCGCGGCCAGGCCTGGCCCACGCCAGGGGGTGGTCAGGCCGCCCCAGGCACCCCCTCGGCCTCTCCTTTCGCCTATATATTGCCTCTGATACGAAAACCCTAAGTACCCGATCAAAAATCCACGAAAGAGTCTGTAGCCGCCGTCATCTCCATCCCTAGATCGGGAGGGATTTGAAGCTCTTCCCGGCACCCTGCCGGAGAGGGAAATTCACCCTGGAGGCCTTCTTCATCATCATGCAAGCCTCCGGTGTGATGATAGCCAAATAGTAAACCAAGAGGTTTTGTTTGGGTAAGTAGTTCATCTCTGGACTACGGGTCCATGTAGTAGCTATATGGCTGGTTCTCCTCCTTTGTGTTATCATGTTTAGATCTTGTGAGATCCGTTCATGATCAAGATCATCTATTTGTAATTCTGCATGTTGTGTTTGTGGGGATCCGATGGATATTGGGATGCTATTTCAGATTGATTATTGATTCTATCATGTCTTTGTTATATGTGATCTTGCATGCTTTCCGTTGTTAGTATTTATCTTGTCCAAGTAGATGCTAGCAACTCCAAGAGTTAGTATTTATGCTCGATAGTGGGTTCATGCCTCTGGTAATCTAGGGAAGTGACAGAAATCTCTAAGGTACTAGATGTGCTGTTGCTACTAGGGAGAAAACAACAATCCTTTGTTCATAGAACAATCATATTGTTTACTTTACACGCAATTCGTAATGCAATTATCCGTTGCTTGCAACTTAATACTAGAGGGGGTTTAGATGATAACCTGAAGGTGGATTATTAGTCATAGATGCAATTGGATGGCGGTCTATGTATAATGTTGTAATGCCCAATCAAATCTCAAAGGAGTCAAGATGATTAGTATATGCTTGTATGCTTTATCGATGTTTGTCAATTACCCCGCTGTAATTTGTTCACCCAACATGTCATCTATCTAAAGGAGAGCCACCACTAGTGAACTATGGACCCTGGTCCTTTCTTTTACTTTCAATCTACAATTAACTGTTTACTGCTTTGTGTTTACTTTCTGCAAACTATTACTTTCTTCCACTCGATACGTTTTATCCTTTGTTTTCAACAAAACTGGTGAGATTGACAACCTCATTGCAAGTTGGGGACAGAGTTCTGTGGTTGTGTTGTGCAAGTCTCCATATTGCTGCTGGCATCGGTAGTGCGCCCTGCCAAAGTTCAGCTAGCTTCACCTTTGGGGTGTTTCCTTGCTCCTACTGGATTGATAACCTTGGTTTCATAACTGAGGGAAACTTACTGCTGTGCTCACCATACCTTACTCTTGGGGTTCCCCAACGAGCTTGTTAATACACGAGTCAGCAAGTACTTTTGTGGCACCATTGCCGGGGAGTCAAGGACATCTTTACAAGGGGAGTCCCTCATAACCAATCTCTTTACTTTGTTGTTTTTGTTTTGCTTAGTTTACTTTTGCTTTGTTTGCTTGTTTCTTTATCAAAACACACACAAAAATTAGTTTTATAAGTTTGCTTTCTTTATTAAAAATACAAAAAAAATGACTACTCTTGAAAACACTAAGTTGTGTGACTTCACTAGCACCAACAACAATGATTTTATGAGCACACCTATTGCTCCACCTTTTCCTGAAGCTACTTTCTTTGAGATAAAACCTGCTTTACTCAATCTTGTTATGAGAGAACAATTTTCTGGTATTGGTAATGAAGATGCTGCTGCCCATCTAAATAACTTTGTTGAACTTTGTGAGATGCAAAAGCATAGGGATATAGATGGAGATATTATTAAGCTTAAATTGTTTCCTTTCTCTTCGAGAGGAAAAGCTAAAGAATGGTTGAATTTGTTAACTAGGAATAGTATTGATTCTTTGACTAAATGCAAAGATGCTTTCAATGGAAAATACTATCCTCCTACTAAGATTATATCTATGAGAAGTGAAATAATGAAGTTTAAACAATATGATAATGAACATGTTGCTCAAGCTTGGGAAAGAATGAAATCTTTGGTAAAGAATTGTCCCACTCATGGACTGACTGCTTGGATGATCATCCAAACTTTTTATGAAGGATTGAACTATTCTTCAAGGAACCTATTGGATTCTGCTGCTGGAGGTACCTTTATGACCATTACTTTGGGTGTTGCAACAAAGCTTCTAGATAATATGATGGTTAACTACTCTGAATGGCATACTGAGAGAGCTCCACAAGGTAAGAAGGTAAATTATGTTGAAGAAACCTCTTCCTTGAGTGATAAGATTGATGTTATTATGTCTATGCTTGTTAATGGGAAAGCCCATATTGATCCAAATAATGTTCCTTTAGCTTCTTTGGTTGCTCAAGAAGAGCAAGTTGATGTGAACTTCATAAGAAATAACAATCTTAGTAACAATGCCTATAGGAATAATTTTCGTAGCAACAATTATAGGCCATATCCTCCCAACAATGGTAATGCTTATGGAAATTCCTACAACAACAATAGGAGTTCTCCCTCTGAACTTGAAGTTATGCTTAAAGATTTTATTAGTAAACAAACGTCTTTCAATAAAACTATTGAGGAAAAACTCTCTAATGCTGAAAGAAACATAGCATCTTTGGCTAAAGCTCAATCTTCTTTGAATAAAATGGCTGCTAAACCTGAAACTATCGATAATCCCTTTACAACTACTAATGCCATACAAGTAAGAATTGATGAAAATGTTAGATTATTAGCTGAATTGCATGCTAAGTGGGAAAGAGAAGATGAAATTTCTAGAAACATTAGTGTTTCTACTGTAACACCCTCGAATCGACCCTATGCAAGTTTTAGCCCTTTCCGCCAAACCCGCATTGAAACGATTCAAGGACGCCCACCAGGCACTTTCGTGCTGGTGGAAAACGAAGTAATACCATTACACAACAGTCCTCGATGGGACCCACAGAACAGATAGATATACAATACAGCGACTCAACGAGTCAAGAATATAGATATACAATACAAAGATCCAAATCACCTTGAAAATGTTACCACGTCCGAGTACGGACAAGATACAAATGGGGCTAAGAGCCCTGAAGAATAACCAATGGCGTCCACAACCCTGCCCAGGCCAAGCCGGAAGGGTAACCCTCCTAACGACGTCGATATCAAACCTGCTAAAACAAAAGGGGTGCCGACAAAGGGCAAAGGAAAAAGAGGAGTGTCAGTACTGAGGCCAGTACACGGCGAGGCTAGAATTCGGCGGCTCTCTCCTACATAGTTATGGTGGACTGAAGCGGTAGCGCAGCAGCACTAAGCAACCTATAGAGACTCGGTATCACTGGCGGCTATTAGAGAGGGGTAAGAAAGACCTATTCGGATCCTACCTGATACTAACACCAAACATACCCATCCTGGTATTGCCCCCTCGAGACCAAACGAGGAAGTCGGACCAAGGAACTCACACAGTTGGCAGTTTTACTCATTCCATTATAGTTGAAGCTCTTACTAATCAGATATAGATAGCATGAGTCATCCTGAAGCATAAGTAGTGGCCAGTTTTAATTAAACATTCCGTGGTAGTTGGAACATTTACTAGTCAGATATAATTGTCCTAAGGAATCCCAAAACCCAGCAGTTGTTGGCACTTTTATCACATTCCATTGGAGTTGTAATACTTACTAGGTAGGTATAGTATGACACAGATCACCATAGATCCACCAGTTGTTGGCATTTTTATTATCCATTCCATTGTAGTGAAGCTGAATTACTAGTCACATGTTAAGTCAAATTTATAACACTACTTTAGTTATGCTTGTCTATGATCGAGATACTGTGCTCCAAGTCGTCCATAACCGCAGACACGGCTTTCAGAAAGATTTACCCTGCCGGGGTGCACAAATAGCAACACACACACGATCAACCTTGGAAAAACCAACTCAAAACCCAACGAGGCTTTCACGACAAAGAAATCACAAGATTCATAAAATATTTCAGGGGGTCACCCCACTAAGCTACCCGCAACGAAGTTGTCCGAGTCCGGAACGGACCCAGGGTTTGCGTCAATGGCTGTAAACGACTAGGAACCCAAAAATGTGACTGGGCTTGTCGATACCGCGAAAACACTCCGCATCCAAAACAGTACAGGTGCTCCATGCACAATCTTAATAAAACAGTAACATGGCATAAGTACAAGATAGTAAATAAAACCCCAAACTAGTTTGTGGCCCCAAGAAATAAGAAATGAATCAAGCTCTGGCTAAGGGGATTCATGGTCCCATGTGCAGATAGTGCGATAGTCAAGGAACAGGTATCAAGTACTCGGGGTCCTATGGGACACAAGTGAGCGTGGAAGAACCAAATAACATCTATTGCCCACCGATGCCTCTACATTAGTTATATCTAACAATTTAATTTCAAGTTGTAATTAAAGCCATGATCCACTCCACCATAAACATCTGCCAGCATTCCAACAACTGTGGCACTTGACAACACGAGATCGCACCTGAGCAACCAACTACGACTCACAAGGCTAGCTATCTACCAAACACAGGTAATAGGAGGTGTCCAAGGAAATATAGAGGCTGCACGGGATATAACTGGTGTACGAAAACTAAAGCATCGTGACACGGATAGCAATAGATCAAAAGGAGGAAATAAAGACTATAAATGCAAAATAGGTAGAAGGGGGAGAGATGCTCGCCTGGGAAACACTGCCGAAGATACACCGGAGAACTTGTTGATACTCGCATCCACTCAACGGCCTAATCCGCGAAGAAGCAAAGCACTAAAAGAAACACCGATGCACTATTTAATACTACGGCAGAAGATCCGGCATGATTATGATATGATGCATGGCATGGCAAGGATGCGATGCAACTAGGCAATATTACGCGGAACTGGGGTCCCGATAATTAATTAGGAGGTTCATATTGTTTAGGTACCCCGCAATTTAAATGTTGTATTAACAAGGCGAAACAGGGCATCGGTTCGCTACACAAATTTAAATGGAGTCCGAAATAAGACTAGAATAGCCCGCATATAGACTCCATATTTAATTTAGGTGAATCGACTATTTAACCCTACCCACCATATGACATGTATGCAAGCATGATGATTTAAATATGCGACATGTTGTATGTCATATTATAAAAATAGGGGTCTCGGAAAGGGGATCACATTAGGGCGAAGGTCTTGGTTCTGAGAGGTTCGAGTCTGGCAGGATCGGTCTTCGGACTCCAGGATCGGGCTTCGAGATCCGTGGGGATAGCATGGCGGTTCCACATCGAAGGCCTTGGGGTTCCATGTGGTCGATCCTCGAGTCCGGGTCCACGGAGAAGATCTTGGGACGCCCGCTTCACCGAGTCCAACAGGAGTTCTCGGTGTTCCATATAACCTTGACGAAACCAGAAACGACGACCTTCGCGGGGAGTCGATATTCTCCGGTTGACACCACGCCAACTTAAGGAGTCTGCCATTCCTCCACGATGTCACATCTCCAACACACTTCAACTCCACCTACACGGTACACCACTCATATTGTATAAGCTGCAGCACATCACAACACCAAAACATTCCAACAGCGAGCACCTAAGCCAAAATTACCGAAGGAGCAAATGCGTCAAACACCTTGAGGCCACCTAGCAGAATGAGGCTCCAATGACCATGGCGAGCTTGGGACGGCACGTCGCTGGGCATGTTGGTTTGAGGCCGGGGAGGCTCAAGCAGGTGGCGCTCGGAGCTCGTAGGACCGGGTCGATGTTGCCTCGTGGGAAGGGAGAGGACCCCCGGACGGCGTGTAGGTACGGGCTCGGTACATAGGCGGCACACAGCGAGCAGCAGAGAGGGAGACCTGGCCTCCGACGGGCGTAGAGCAGCGGCAGGGTAGAGGCGCTCGGGGCCGGCGAGGTGGGGCGTCGGGGCTCGCTCACGGTGGAGAGCGTCGGGGGTCGCTGCTGCGGACGAGGGAGGGCCACCGCGGCGAGGCCATGCTGTGGAGGAGGCGGCGTCCCTGGCGGCAGGGCAGAGGGAGGCCGACGGCGAGGAAGAGGGCGCGGGGTGACCAGGCGGAGCTCCCAGGAACTGGCGAGACCACGCGCGGGGCGGGGCTAGAGGACGGCGGTCGGAGCACTGGTAGCCGGTGGCGGCGCGATGCAGGAGGGGGCCGCGACAACACATGGAGGCGGGGTCGTGCTCCGGGATGAGGCCGAGGGGAGGGCGCCGGTGGTGGAGAACGTCCTTGGAAGGGAAGGCCCAAGGTGGCGGCTCTGTAGAAGATGGATCGGACGCGAGCGGCAGAGAGCGAGGGCGAGCAGCCGGTCGCAGGGGGGGTCGAGGCGACGCGGATCGAGTAGAGGCGGCCGTGGCGCTTGCGGGGTGGCGGTGCCCTGCGAAGAGGAGGAGAGGAGGATCGAGGGGAGACGGCGACCGCGCGTGCGGCGGCGCGCGAGGCGAGCAGAGGGGAGCGGCACGTGGCAGGGGAATCGAGACGAGAGGAGAGGCGGGGGATGAGGAAAGTGGGGTCAAGGGGTTGGTGGACGGTGGGGCCCAGGGGCAGGCGGAGATCCCGAGGAGGGAGTTTGTCGGCCCGGGGTCGTGGCGGACGTGCACGGGAGCGTGCCGGTGCGTGCGTTGTTTGTGTGTGTGTTGCGTGAGGCTAGGAGGGTGTGGTGTCGGTGGGAGTTGGTGGTGAGGTGTGGGTGCGGGATAGGGGTGGGCCAGGTGGAGGGAGAAAAAGGGGGTAGGTGGAGGGCGGTGCTGAGGTGGAAGGCTGGCACGGTGGGACCCGGCTACAGGCGTGGCAGGCGGAGACCAGGGGGAGCTGGCGGGAGGGGGCTGCCTCGCGGCTGGGTGAGATGGGGCGGGCTGGTCGGTAGGGTAGGTAGGGTGTGGCTAGGAAAAGTTAGACTAGGGCTGCACTGGTTTTGTTAACTAGGGGTGGCCGGCTGGGTCGGTTTGGCCCGGTTCGGCTGCCCCCTAAAAATAATACAAATATTTTATTTGTCACAACAAGTCTTTTAGAATCTATTTTTAGACGAAACAAAATATTCCGGAGACCCGGGTTTTGATTTGAAATAAAGACTAGGTATTTAGAAAACAGAAATAGGGTTTTTCGAAAATAGTTTCAGACAATAGATGCATGATGATGACGATGCTCAAATGCAATGTGGCATGATGACATGAGCATGCGGTCATGATGATGCAATGCACAAAAACACAGCGATTTTCTAGTAGTGGTTTTAGCGGGATGCCACAATTCGACACCACTAACAATGGATCGCGCCCTCGAGATCCGCCTCATGGTACGGGGAAAAAGGCCGACGATCTGAATCTTTTCGCTTCATGTAGATCCTTGTGACACCACTAACAAGGATTCTTGGTCCATCTTGAAATCGACGACACCAACAACAAGGGGTCGGTGTTCCCGTTCGTTGAGAGAAACGCTCCGGATAAACAAAGGACGAAGCTAAAGGTCTCAAAAGGTATGGCCACCTTTAACTTCCATGGAAGGAGTAAAATCACATTGATGCCCCATTCAATGCACAAAAGCAAATGATAAGAGTAGTGGTATGGTAGCTACTCCATCCCGCACTCAAAGCATTACTCTGTACATGAACAAAAGAATCGTGCAACCAACTCTCGGAATTCAGACTGAAGATCTGTACAAGCGATGTTCAGAGAGCAAAGGAATGATACAGGCTCTTCATTAGATCTAGTGTAGAAGACGTTGTCGTGTTCGAAAACACCGGAATGCACAAGAAGGAACAAAGAGAAGTCTAACAGATGAAGGATTCCTCAGATAGCACGAAGACCAGATGTAGAAGCACCGTTACCAACGGAGGAAGCGAAAACCTGAAGGTACGACGGAAACCCAACCATGAGAAATCCTAGACTTGAAGAAGGTAAGAGAGCAGACTTAAAACACGTAGAGGTAAGAGGAGAACAACAGAGGGGTAAGGAGTAAAATCAGACCTAATCAGATCTATCCAACCGATTTTCCAAAATGGTTTTGACACTTTACTTCGGCCGTTAGCTAGGTTATCCTACAGGCTGGACTTGTGGGGTATCGTAACTGTTGAGCTCTGATACCACTCTGTAACACCCTCGAATCGGCCCTATGCAAGTTTTAGCCCTTTCCGCCAAACCCGCATAGAAACGATTCAAGGACGCCCACCAGGCACTTTCGTGCGGGTGGAAACTGAAGTAATACCATTACACAACAGTCCTCGATGGGACCCACAGAACAGATAGATATAAAATACAGCGACTCAACGAGTCAAGAATACAGATATACAATACAAAGATCCAAATCACCTTGAAAACGTTACCGTGTCCGAGTACGGACAAGATGCAAATGGGGCTAAGAGCCCTGAAGAATAACCAATGGCGTCCACAACCCTGCCCAGGCCAAGCCGGAAGGGTAACCCTGCTAACGACGTCGATCTCAAACCTGCTAAAACAAAAGGGGTGCCACAAAGGGCAAAGGAAAAAGAGGAGCGTCAGTACTGAGGCCAGTACACGGCGAGGCTAGAATTCGGCGGCTCTCGCCTACATAGGTATGGTGGACTGAAGCGGCAGCGCAGCAGCACTAAACAACCTATAGAGACTCGGTATCACTGGCGGCTATTAGAGAGGGGTAATAAAGACCTATTCGGATCCTACCTGATACTAACACCAAACATACCCATCCTGGTATTGCCCCCTCGAGACCAAACGAGGAAGTCGGACCAAGGAACTCCCACAGTTGGCAGTTTTACTCATTCCATTATAGTTGAAGCTCTTACTAATCAGATATAGATAGCATGAGTCATCCTGAAGCATAAGTAGTGGCCAGTTTTAATTAAACATTCCGTGGTAGTTGGAACATTTACTAGTCAGATATAATTGTCCCGAGGAATCCCAAAACCCAGCAGTTGTTGGCACTTTTATCACATTCCATTGGAGTTGTAATACTTACTAGGCAGGTATAGTATGACACAGATCACCACAGATCCACCAGTTGTTGGCATTTTTATTATCCATTCCATTGTAGTGAAGCTGAATTACTAGTCACATGTTAAGTCAAATTTATAACACTACCTTAGTTATGCTTGTCTATGATCGAGATACTGTGCTCCAAGTCGTCCATAACTGCGAACATGGCTTTCAGAAAGATTTACCCTGCAGGGGTGCACAAATAGCAACACACACGATCAACCTCGGAAAAACCAACTCAAAACCCAACGAGGCTTTCACGACAAAGCAATCACAAGATTCATAAAATATTTCAGGGGGCCACCCCACTAAGCTACCCGCAACGAAGTTGCCCGACTCTAGAACGGACCCATGGTTTGCGCCAATGGCTGTAAACGACTGGGAACCCGAAAATGTGACTGGGCTTGTCGATACCGCGAAAACACTCCGCATCCAAAACAGTACAGGTGCTCCATGCACAATCTTAATAAAACAGTAACATGGCATAAGTACAGGATAGTAAATAAAACCTCAAACTAGTTTGTGGCCCCAAGAAATAAGAAATGATTCAAGCTCTAGCTAAGGGGATTCATGGTCCCATGTGCAGATAGTGCGATAGTCAAGGAACAGGTATCAAGTACTCGGGGTCCTACGGGACACAAGTGAGCGTGGAAGAACCAAATAACATCTATTGCCCACCGATGCCTCTATATTAGTTATATCTAACAATTTAATTTCAAGTTGTAATTAAATCCATGATCCACTCCACCATAAACATCTGCCAGCATTCCAACAACTGTGGCACTTGACAACACGAGATCGCACCTGAGCAAGCAATTACGACTCGCAAGGCTAGCTATCTACCAAACACAGGTAATAGGAGGTGTCCAAGGCAATATAGAGGCTGCACGGGATATAACTGGTGTACGGAAACTAAAGCATCGCGACACAGATAGCAATAGATCAAAAGGAGGAAATAAAGACTATAAATGCAAAATAGGTAGAAGGGGGAGAGATGCTCGCCTGGGAAACACTGCCGAAGATACACCGGAGAACTTGTTGATACTCGCATCCACTCAACGGCCTAATCCGCGAAGAAGCAAAGCACTAAAAGAAACACCGGATGCACTATTTAATACTATGGCAAAAGATCCGGCATGATTATGATATGATGCATGGCATGGCAAGGATGCGATGCAACTAGGAAATATTAAGCGGAACCGGGGTCCCGGTAATTAATTAGGAGGTTCATATTGTTTAGGTAGCCTGCAATTTAAATGTTGTATTAACAAGGCGAAACAGGGCATCGGTTCGCTACACAAATTTAAATGGAGTCCGGAATAAGACTAGAATAGCCCGCATATAGACTCCATATTTAATTTAGGTGAATCGACTATTTAACCCTACCCACCAGATGACATGTATGCAAGCATGATGATTTAAATATGCGACAGGTTGTATGTCATATTATAAAAATAGGGGTCTCGGAAAGGGGATCACATTAGGGCGAAGGTCTTGGTTCTGAGAGGTTCAAGTCTGGCAGGATCGGTCTTCGGACTCCGGGATCGGGCTTCGAGATCCATGGGGATAGCATGGCGGTTCCACATCGAAGGCCTTGGGGTTCCATGTGGTCGATCCTCGAGTCCGGGTCCGCGGAGAAGATCTTGGGACGCCCGCTTCACCGAGTCCAACAGGAGTTCTCGGTGTTCCATATAACCTTGACGAAACCAGAAACGACGACCTTCGCGGGGAGTCGATATTCTCCGGTTGACACCACGCCAACTTAAGGAGTCTGCCATTCCTCCACGATGTCACATCTCCAACACACTTCAACTCCACCTACACGGTACACCACTCATATTGTATAAGCTGCAGCACATCACAACACCGAAACATTCCAACAGCGAGCACCTAAGCCAAAATTACCGAAGGAGCAAATGCGTCAAACACCTTGAGGGCACCTAGCAGAACGAGGCTCCAATGACCATGGCGAGCTTGGGATGGCACGTCGCTAGGCATGCTGGTTCGAGGCCGTGGCGGCTCAAGCAGGTGGCGCACGGAGCTCGCAGGACCGGGTCGATGTTGCCTTGCGGGAAGGGAGAGGACCCCCGGACAGCACGCAGTGACGAGCTCGCTACATAGGCGGCACACAGCGAGCAGCAGAGAGGGAGACCTTGCCTCCGACGGGCGTAGAGCAGTGGTAGGGTAGAGGCGCTCGGGGCCGGCGAGGTGGGGCGTCGGGGCTCGCTCGCGGTGGAGAGCATCGGGGGTCGCTGCTGCGGACGAGGAAGGGCCACCGCGGCGAGGCCATGCTGCGGAGGAGGCGGCGTCCCTGGCGGCGGGGCAGAGGGAGTCCGACGGCGAGGAAGAGGGCGCGGGGCGACCAAGCGGAGCTCCGAGGAACTAGCGAGACCACGCGCGGGGCGGGGCTAGAGGACGGTGGTCGAAGCACTGGTAGCCGGCGGCGGCGCGATGCAGGAGGGGTCCGCGGCGGCACATGGAGGCAGGGTCGTGCTACGGGATGAGGCCGAGGGGAGGACGCCGGTGGTGGAGAACGTCGCCGGAAGGGAAGGCCCAAGGCGGCGGCTCTGTAGAAGATGGATCGGACGCGAGCGGTAGAGAGCGAGGGCGAGCGGCCGGTCGCAGGGGGGTCGAGGCGACGCGGATCGAGTACAGGCGGCCGTGGCGCTTGCGGGGTGGCGGTGCCCTACGAAGAGGAGGAGAGGAGGATCGAGGGGAGACGGCGGCCGCGCGAGGCGAGCAGAGTGGAGCGGCGCGTGGCAGGGGAATCGAGACGAGAGGAGGGGCGGGGGATGAGGAAAGTGGGGTCAGGAAGCGGGGTTGGTGGACGGTGGGGACCAGGGGCAGGCGGAGATCCCGAGGAGGGAGTTTGTTGGCCCGGGGTCGTGGCGGACGTGCACGGGAGCATGCCGGTGCGTGCGTTGTGTGTGTGTGTTGCGTGAGGCTGGGAGGGTGTGGTGTCGGTGGGAGTTGGTGGTGAGGTGTGGGTGCAGGACAGGAGGTGGGCCAGGAGGAGCGAGAAAAAGGGGGTAGGTGGAGGGCGGTGCTAAGGTGGAAGGCTGGCGCGGTGGGACCCGGCTGCAGGCGTGGCAGGCGGAGACCAGGGGGAGCTGGCGGGAGGAGGCTGCCTCGCGACTGGGTGAGATGGGGCGGGCTGGTCGGTGGGGTAGGTAGGGTGTGGCTAGGAAAAGTTAGACTAGGGCTACACTGGTTTTGTTAACTGGGGGTGGCCGGCTGGGTCGGTTTGGCCCGGTTCGGCTGCTCCCTAAAAATAATACAAATATTTTATTTGTCACAACAAGTCTTTTAGAATCTATTTTTAGACGAAACAAAATATTCCGGAGACCCGGGTTTTGATTTGAAATAAAGACTAGGTATTTAGAAAACAGAAATAGGGTTTTTTGAAAATAGTTTCAGACAACAGATGCATGATGATGATGCTCAAATGCAATGTGGCATGATGACATGAGCATGCGGTCATGATGATGCAATGCACAAAAACACAGCGATTTTCTAGTAGTGGTTTTAGCGGGATGCCACATCTACTATCACTACCACTAGTGTTGAGGCTAGTAATAGCTCTACTACTTTAGATGATAATTATGATTTTGATCTTGATGGTTGCAATATCTCTGAAGTTATTAAGTTCCTACAAAAGCTTGCTAAAAGTCCTAATGCTAGTGCTATGAATATGGCCTTTACAAAACACATTACTGATGCTCTCATAAAGATTAAAGAAGAAAAGATGAAACATAAAGCTTCTATTCCTATAAAACAAGAAGATGGTTGGGAACCCATCATTAATATGAAAGTGAATGATTTTGATTTCAAAGCTTTATGTGATCTTGATAGTAGTGTTTCTATTATGTCTAGAAGGATTTATGATATGCTTGATTTGCCACCACTTGAAGATTGTTATTTGAATGTCCCACCTTATGATAATGCTAAAAAGAAACTCATAGGGAGTATTAATGATGTTCTTATTATGGTTAACAATGCCTATGTCCCCGTTAATTTCTATGTTTTGGATGTTGAATACAATGCTTCTTGTCCTATTACTTTGGGAAGACCTTTTCTTAGAACTGTTGGTGCCATTATTGATATGAAAGAAGGCACCATTAAATATCAACTCCCACTCAAGAAAGGTATAGAACACTTCCCTAAGAAGAGATAGAAGACTTCTTTTGCTTCTCCTATAAAAACAAAATTTGGTTTTAATGCTTCTTCATTTGAGAACACTTGATCGTTTTTCTTGCTTCTTATGCCTAACTTAAAGGCGTTAAAGAAAAGTACTTACTGGAAGATAATCCAAAAGTTTTAGATGAGTCTTGGAAGAGTAATAACTGCTCCTTATCCTTTTTATTTGCTTTTTGTGCCGAGAGTAACCTCTAATGAAAGAGAAGTAATGATTGGGAAAGTTGCTGTCCAGAAATAGATTTCTGTGCTTCACCGTAAAAATTCGTGTAAAATCTTTGTACGTCCTTTTGAGGCGTGCATTTTTGTGATTTTGCCCCCGGTTATTATATAACTTTCGTTAGTTCAACACTTTTTGATTTGAGCAACAGAAGGTCTTTGAAAAAATTCGTCTTTACCTGCTGGTCTGTTTTGACAGATTTCTGCCATTTTCTGCATTTGCTTCTTGTTGGTTCTTTTTGAGTTCTTTTGGGGAATTGAGCTTTTTGAGGGAAGTGCTACAGTATCTTGTGTTCTAATAGAAGTTTTATTGGTGTTAGAACTGAACCTAAACACTTATTATCTTGAGTGCACTAATGTTGCTAATAAAGATTGTGTGAAGTTTTGTATGAAGGAAAAAATTCAGGTGTATGGAAGGAATGAGTAATGAGATAAAGGATGGACTAAAGCTCAAGCTTGGGGATGCCACGCGTGTCACCCTAAGAAATATCTAAGAAGTACAAGCGTCAAAACTTGGGGATGCCGAAGGCACCCCCCTCTTCATCAACAAAAATCCCAGGTTTCTTCTAAACGCTTCATTTTTTTGTTTCATGCACAGTTGTGTTGTTCTTGGAGCGTCTTCTTTTTCATTTTAGTTTTGTTTTTTCGTTTGCTTTGTTTTCTTAGTTTTCTGAATAAATTGGTTGGACCCCCTCTTTTATTCATTGGTTTTTAAATAGTTTGATTTGGTTTGGAAAAGAGTAGGAAAGTTCATGCTTAAGTGGTAAAGAGAGCTTGTTTTTTGACTGTGGCCTATGCTTTGTCATGCCATGCTTGATATTGTTTTGGCTTTATGCTTAGTATTCTTTGTTGTAGCATGACATGTTATAAACAATTGAGATTGCTTAATGTGCCTTGGAAGAATCATGCGTTATTTTAGCATATTAAAGCATAGTATTATGGTATTCTCCTTTGATGCTTTATTTGGGTTGACTTGGCACATGCTCACACCATGTTATGACTATCCCAAGTCACCATAGCCTTTATGATCCTTTAGTTTTCAACTTGTAGTATCACTTTATGCTTTGATCAATGATAATTTGTCGCTCTACATGATTATGGCCATTATTGCTCTCTTAGTTTGTCGCTCCCAGTCTTTTGCTAGCCTCCGCAACCAAGTACTAGTTCCACTCATGCATCCAACTCCTTAAACCAAGTTATTCCAAAGAGTCCACCATACCTACCTACTCGCATATGCTATTCCAAGTATATTCATGTTTTTGTCTACCTTCCAAAATAAACTTGTTATGAGAAAACTAGTGATTAAAGCTCTCACAAACTTGATGGCACACTTTACTTTTCTTGCCCTTAATAAACTTGAACCATTGTGTCGTCTATGTTGTATATGCTTGCACTTATTTATTGGGGATTAGCAGAACCATGCTATCATGGGGAACTCTTTCAACATTGCATTTGTACTTTGTACCTAGTTGATATCATGCTCTTTTGTCTATGAAAGGGGAGCTTGTAAGTCCATGAAGTTATCTATATGTGTTAGAGAAACGCCTGGGCCGCTGGTCTAATCCATGCTGACATGGTGGAAACCTGCAGCGTAACCATAATGAGCTGTCTATGAAGCATTCTTCTTATAAAAAAAGAGAGTCAGTTATTGAGAAAAAAGAGAAAAAGAAAAAAAAGATTATGAAAATAGGAAAGAGAGAAAAAAGCACCATATTCCCATTGTAAATAAGAAGATTGCTGAGATGCTCGTTGTCTGCTTGCCTTGTCATTTTGATATGGGCATTCTTCTGTATCATCAGGCAAGGGGTACCCCGTTGGCGGTTCTCTACGATGACAAGAACTTACTGGTGACTAAACTTGAGTAGCATGAGGAGCGACCCTCGTATTCAAGGGACATGAGATTTCTAACTTATACTTCGTCAAGCATGTACACCATAGTTTGTTCACTTTAACCTTAATCACTTCAAGATACTTATGATAGGGGAAATGAGAGCTGAAAGCTATTAAGTACCGTAATTTTTGGAAGCTCTTTATGAAACTTGAAACCCTACTTCCTTCTATGAAGGCCTTTCTTCCACTTATATATTGAGTCTCCACCTTCTATCTTTATGCACCTACTTTGAGAGCATAGTGGCCATTCTTAGTTCTATGTGCATTGTCCCAAGACTTGTTGATTGATGCATAGCTTTGATATTTCTTGTTTTAAACTATTTGTATCTAGTCACTCTTATGAACTTTGAAGGTGTCCTATGCATTTATGTTTTCTACTCTATGAGGGACAAGCTGAATGCCACTATGCTATGTTTTCTTTATGTGAAACAAACAAACGTCTTGCAAAGCATTGTTATTCATGAATCTTTTGTTTGTGCCTTTTCATGTTGCAACATAGTTTCTTTGTCTTATTGCTAGAACTTTGTCTTTCATGTTATAATTGAAGTACTATGATCCCAACTTTGAATGTTTTACAAATACTTTAACCTTAGTTGTGTCACTTTAACCTTTGTCAAGCATATCCTCTTAGTTGTGTCACTTTAACCTTAATCACCTAAAGAATCTTATGATAGGGGCAATGAGAGCTGAAAGCTAATAAGTACCATAATTTTTGGAAGCTCTTTATGAAACTTGAATCCCTACTTCCTTCTATGAAGGCCTTTCTTTTACTTTTATGTTGAGTCTCCACCTTCTATCTTTATGCACCTACTTTGAGAGCATAGTGGACATTCTTAGTTCTATGTGCATTGTCCCAAGACTTGTTGATTGATGCATAACTTTGATATTGCTTGTTCTTAAACTATTTGTATCTAGTCACTCTTATGAACTTTGAAGGTGTCCTATGCATTTATGTTTGCTACTCTATGAGGGACAAGCTGAATGCCATTATGCTATGTTTTCTTTATGTGAAACAAACAAACGTCTTGCAAAGCATTGTTATTCATGAATCTTTTGTTTGTGCCTTTTCATGTTGCAACATAGTTGATATGTCTTATTATTAGAACTTTATCTTTTATGCTATGTTGAAGTACTATGATCCTAACTATCAATGTTTTGCAGATACTTTGATCAAGTTTATGATGGTGCATGTCAGCTCAAAAATTATTCTTTCTTTTTATCACTTACCTACTCGAGGACGAGCAGGAGTTAAGCTTGGGGATGTTGATACATTGCAAATGTATCTATAATTTTTGATGTTCCATGCTTGGTTTTATCTACTTTCTTATGTTTTGTCCACACTTTGGAGTACTTTTCATAAGATTTCTTGGACTAACCTATTAATAAGAGCCACAGTGTCAGCTGCCTGTTTTCTGCTATTTTTGGTTCCAGGAAAGTCAAAAAATGAATATTCTCGGAATTGGACGGGACAAAAGCCAAAGTCAGTTTTTCACCAAGGGACACCTGGAGCCAGAATATGAGACGGAGAGGGGCTGGGGCCCAGCCGCGCGGCCAGGCCTGGCCCGCGCCAGGGGGTGGTCTGGCCGCCCCAGGCACCCCCTCGGCCTCTCCTTCCGCCTATATATTACCTCTGATACGGAAACCCTAAGTACCCGATCAAAAATCCACGAAAGAGTTTGTAGCCGCCGTCATCTCCATCCCTAGATCGGGAGGGATCTGAAGCTCTTCCCGGCACCCTGTCGGAGAGGGGAATTCACCCTGGAGGCCTTCTTCATCATCATGCAAGCCTCCGGTGTGATGCGTGAATAGTTCATCTCTAGACTACGGGTCCATGTAGTAGCTATATGGCTGGTTCTCCTTCTTTGTGCTATCATGTTTAGATCTTGTGAGCTTCGTTCATGATCAAGATCATCTATTTGTAATTCTGCATATGTTGTGTTTGCGGGGATCCGATGGATATTGAGATGCTATTTCAGATTGATTATTGATTCTATCATGTCTTTGTTATTTGTGATCTTGCATTCTTTCTGTTGTTAGTAGCTATCTTGGCCAAGTAGATGCTAGCAACTCTAAGAGTTAGTATTTATGCTCGATAGTGGGTTCATGCCTCTGGTAATCTGGGGAAGTGACAGAAATCTCTAAGGTACTAGATGTGCTATTGCTACTAGGGAGAAAACAACAGTCCTTTGTTCATAGAACAATCGTATTGTTTACTTTATAGGCAATTCGTAATGCAATTATCCGTTGCTCGCAACTTAATACTAGATGGGGTTCGGATGATAACCTGAAGGTAGATTATTAGTCATAGATACAGTTGGATGGCGGTCTATGTATAATGTTGTAATGCCCAATTGAATCTCAAAGGAGTCAAGATGATTAGTATATGCTTGTATGCTTTATCGATGTTTGTCAATTGCCCCGCTGTAATTTGTTCACCCAATATGTCATCTATCTTAAGAAGAGCCACCACTAGTGAACTATGGACCCCAGTCCTTTCTTTTACTTTCAATCTGCAATCAACTGTTTACTGCTTTGTGTTTACTTTCTGCAAATTATTACTTTCTTCCACTCGATACGTTTAATCCTTTGTTTTCAACAAAACCGGTGAGACTGACAACCTCATCGCAAGTTGGGGACAGATTTTTGTGGTTGTGTTGTGCAGGTCTCCACGTTGCTGCTGGCACCGGTAGTGCGCCCTGCCAAAGTTCAGCTAGCTTCACCTTTGGGGTGTTTCCTTGCTTCTACTGGATTGATAACCTTGGTTTCATAACTAAGGGAAACTTACTATTGTGCTCATCATACCTTCCCCTTGGGGTTCCCCCAACGAGCTCGTTAATACACGAGTCAGCAGCGGGCTACCTTACCGCAGTGGGGGAGGCTGGGAACACACCGTCTACGGCAAAGATGCTCCATCCAACGCACCATCGGAGGCCGTACCGTGGTGGCGACCAAGCGTCTACACTCAGCATGTTGGATTGTTCGACAGCTGGAGCCGGCGGCGGGCATCAGCTCAGCGTTGGAATTCAGGTTCCAGCTCACACAGACCTATGATCCCCAAAAGAAGATGTCGAATTTCAGTTTCGAAGAAATCGTTGCGGCGGCGTGGATGTTCCTACTGAACTGGGACTGGCGCACACAAAGTGGTCGCGCATGAACGATGCAGATTTCTTGTAGTTTGGCGAGAAGGCAATAGATCAGTTTGGGTTAAATGATCAAAGAACTTACGTACTCTCAACGCAATTGGTCAGCCAACTTTTCTAGTGGAGATCTGCAGTTTCTTCAGTGTAGAATAGTTAAGTTTAGACTGAAGAATGACTTTTGTAGATGAAATGTTGACGAATTGTTCTATAAACTAGTAGGAAGTTTAGCCCACTTTTGTGCAGGTATAAGACCCTTTTGTATGAAAGTACCACTGTTGTAAACAAATACTATCAAGTATCTATTTCCTTCAATTACTAGTCGTGGTTAAATCCAGTTAACTGTCATTTTTTATCCCAGACAGATAAAATTCAGACGATAGTTTATGTACAGATTTTGCGTTTGTTGTCTGTGTTGTAAACCATTTTTCCTTTGTCTTGTGCTGTCTACAAAATTGTCCTGCAGTCCAACGTGTTACAAATCTAGCTACCTTGTATTTGGAGAGGAGATGGACTACATTTTCATGACATCCACAGAATTGACATTCTCCATTGCCAGACCACCCTCTTTTCATGAGGTTGTCCTTGGTTATTCATAGAAATTATAAATCAGGGTGTTCAACACAGATGCATTAGACACACATGCTTCAAATTCATTACCCACACATACTATATCGATTCAAACTATTACACATTTTTAGTCGATGCTAACTTTCTGCTACGCTCTCTATACTACAAATTCATTAGTCACACATACTACAACAATTCACTAGAGTTCTATCTTCACTAGAGGGAAATCAAAACCATCAGCTTGTCCAAGCCCGGTTCCCCCATAGAAACTGTGTGCGCCGTCGCGAAACGGTAGTGGTCCTGTGCCATCGATCCTTCCAGGCCAACACTGTAGGTGACGAGGACGCTTTCTGACCGCCTCTTCGGGGTCCTGAATGCCATGTACCGATTCTAGAACCTCCTCCAGGTGGATGATGACCGGGTGCTTCCAGCAAAGCTGTCGCCCTGCCCTGCTTGGAATCTGCACCTCGTACATTTTAGGAACGGCGTCATGATCTTTCAGCCATGCCTTTACCTCGATGACCCATATGTCGCTCGGTGGCACGATTTCCACCAGCTCGCCGCCAAGGCTACTAACGACCTGCTTGAGGGCCTCCGGCTCCCAAGCATCCAATGGGAGGCCGTCAAAGCCGAGTTTGGAGAAGAAATGAAGCTGCCCCAAGCGATCGTCCCACCCACAGGCGCGATGCCAACGCATGAAGCTCATTTTCTCCCCGCATCACTCGAAAGAACGGGAAGAATGCAGGATGCGCTCGGTGTCTGAGCTGTGCTCGAACCGAACGAAAAAATCGAATGGCGGCGCGCATACCTCAATCTTGACCTCATTTCGTCTGATCCCAAAACGAGACCTGAAAGCCGACAGCAATTGTGTTGGCGACACGGCGGGACGAACGCCCAACACGGTGGCCATGAGAGCGTGGTCGTCGAACTGTTGTGCCAGGGCTACCATGACTGGGGTGCGCGGCATCACGCAATTGCCCGAGGCCGGTCGTCGGCCAGGATCGCCCGACGGGACGCGCTCCGCCGTGCGAGAAGGACTAGCCAGAGGCGAGATATTAGTCCGGGGACGCGAAGCTCCGATACGGCGGAATATGCGACGGCGACGACTGCGAGCTTCGATTAGGTGCGTGGGAGGTTGACCAGACATGGCGAGAACACAAATTAGAGCAAGTGCGAGCTCCGATCTGAGACGAGCAGCCGAAGCTGAGCAAAGGTTATGGGGAGGGGAGCAGGGGAGAAGAGCAGAGCAGAGCAAAGAAATAGATCTGATCCATGTATGAGTAAACTAGTCCACGACTGCAAAAGATAATAGGAAATACTGACAGGGCGGGCCAAGAAGAGTTGACCTAATGGCGGTATTTGAGTTCAACCGTTTTTCGTCTGGTTCAAACGACCGCTTAACTGTTAGATTTGTATTCACCTCTCATTTGACCCTTCTGGGTAAATTGGCGATTCTACTACGACCTCTCCGCGAGATTGATATCAACTCGGATAACGCGATGCACTTGTCCACAAACTTTCGGGCCGCAAACGAACGAGCCCAAGTCTTGAGCTACACCAAGGTTTTAAGTGCCTGCTAAAAGAAAAACAAGCCAATTCCGCCGCCATGGAGCCCCGTCGAGAAGTCCGCTTCGTCTCCTCCGGCGTCAAGCTTCCGCGCGCCTCCCCGGCCCTTGACCCTGGTCCGGCGCACGCCATACTCCCCTTCGCGCACATCGGCCGCGCCATCGGCGCCGCGGCCCGCGTCGCCGCGTCGTTTCCCCGCCTCCCAGCCGCGTGGGCCGAAACGGCGGCCGCGCACTGTCCGCGGAGGCACGGGAAGGATGGCGCTTGGAGCGGGAGCGAGGGGCGGATGCTGATCAGCGAGGTGGCCGTGCGCGGAAAGGACGGGGCTCCCCTGGAACGGCTCGAGCTAGAGGAGGCGGCTGCGACGGCGCTGCGCGCGTGCCGCCCCAACGCGGCGCTCACGGCGCGGGAGGTGCAGGAGGACGTGCACCGCGTCGTGGAGAGCGGTCTCTTCCGCTCCTGCATGCCCGTCGCTGTCGACACCCACGACGGCATTCGCCTTGTCTTCGAGGTCAGGCTTTTACTTGTTTCGAATACACTTTCCATGGCTTATTGATGCAAAATTTGGTCCTTTTTTGTGGTTTAGGTGGAGCCGAACCAGGAACTCCATGGCCTGGTCTGTGAGGGTGCCAACATGCTGCCTTCCAAGTTCCTAACTGACTCATTTCGTGACCGCCATGGTAACTGTTTCTGCTGTTTTTTCATGTTTAAGAGTTTGTTATGTTAGATGATGTTTAACGACCTTATAAATTTGTTTAACTGAGACAATGTTACATTTGTTTGATTTGCTTTCCACAATGCTACATGGATTGTTACTACGTAGTACATGTTACCTTAGCTTTAGGCCATTCAAGTATATGAATTTGTCTGGCAAAGAGTTACCGAGAGCCCATAAGAGAATTACAATTTCCCTTGATGTATGACTAATGTAACGTTGGTCTAGAATGAGGCATGGACTGACAATTATCACTTTTTAAGCCTTTCTAAATATTATGACATTAAACTATGCAGTTTAATCAAGAGACAATTACAATGAAAAGGTAACACAGCAAACAAAGCACACCTTTTATATAGTCTCACATTGTTCTTGTTGTCCGTAAACCAACAATACTTTTCCACACTCCACAGAAATTATGGTAACACAGGTCCATCTCATGTGACATAATTTCTTGGTATCTTTTCTTTAGAGGAACAAAACATGCCGTTCCTCCTGCACGTCCCTTCAATTTCTTGTTTCTCTAATAGAAAGAGAAATGATATAGAACTCATTTCCTCTTGTAATCTTGTACAGTACTTTTATTAGCTTCTAAGGTTTGTTTTTGAAACCTAATTTACTGGTTGGTGTTACATTATGCAGGAAAAATAATCAACATAAGGCATTTAGATCAAGTGATTAAGTCTGTTAATGGATGGTATCAGGAGCACGGTCTCATTGGAATGGTAGGTTGGGAAAATAACTATAATGAAATTCATGTTCCTAACACTGTGCAGAGTTTAATGTTTTCTTCTATTTGGTGCTGTATTGTAAATTCTGTGAGAATATTGCTGGACAACAGACACCTGTTGCCCTTGCCTGAAGGAACATGTAAACATGCTGTGTATCTTCTTGGCTTTCTAGTGGCCTACTACCACAGGAATTGAATTGTTAATCTTTTGTTTTTTGTAATACACTTGACATTGTTTACATCTCAGCAGTACCAAATTGGTAGCGCATACAACATAGTATTCTATTTTACCATGTTGTTTGTAACTTCATGGTTCCTGCTATGTATCCAGAACTTCATTCCCAAATCCCAAGGTATGATTCTACATGTTCTTAATCATAACAGAACTAGAAACATGATATATATTCCACCTTCTATTGTTCTCATGTAAAGTTTTTTTTATTCGACAGGAAAAAGCGACTACAAATTCCCTTTTTGTTTGTGAATCCATGTTTAAATCCTTTGAGCCCCCGCCCATAGGTAGTGATGTGAAAAATGTGAATGTGTGATAGTTGCTAACCTGTTAGTTGAGCTTACCAGAAGTTTGGGTCCCTACAGTTTTAGGTCAAAAGCAACACCGTTTACAGCTTTTACCTATTAAAAGATACTTTATTGCTAATGATAAATCAATATTGAATCTTGACTTGGCTTCAGGTTTCCCATGCTGAGATCCTTTCTGGGGGAATTCTGAAGTTACAAGTTTCTGAAGGCGAGGTTAATAATATAAATATTCGCTTTCTGGATAGAAGAACGTGAGAATAATAGCTTGACTTAGTGAGATTCTCTTCACTGATTACTGTGTTATGGCCATGTAATATTCTGATCATTCGTATCTTCTTTGTCTTTCCATCTCTCTGTTAACTAGTGGTGAACCAACTACCGGAAAGACACAACCTGATACCATACTAAGGCAATTTACCACCAAGAAGGGTCAGGTCAGAACATTTTTAAAAGTTTCCTTGCCGTATTTGTGTTTAATCTACTTTGAACGCATTATTCATGATATTTGTAAAGTGTGTTTAGATAATTTCCTTGGTGCACGATTTTGCATTACATGATTTTAGGAACCATTCTTATTTCACACATGGCGATATGATGTGCAGTGAAGCATTGATTTAGTGTTGTATGGAGGTTGTGATGCAAATGCGTTAACCAGAACCACAAGTACTATTCTTACCACAGATGTCTACAAGTGTGTTTATATCATGCTTGTGTAGTTTCTTTGTGTACGTAAACTTAGTTTGATGTCAATTTGAAACTACTGTCTTGTAGCCTTGATGCTATGATGGACATCTTATCTGTCTTAAACTTTTAATGATCAAAATAGGCTTACAATAGAACGCAAGTGAAAAGGGATGTTGAAACAATACTCTCTATGGGAATTATGGAGGATGTTACAATAGTTCCACAGCCTGTCAGAGGTGAAGCTAATTTATCTAGTGCCTTTCTTTTAAAAAAAATGTGCCTTTCTTTTCTCAAGTACCAGTGTTATTTATGACCTTGTGCAGATTCTAATAAAGTTGATCTTGTAATGAATCTTGTTGAGCACACTACTGGCGTGACTGATGGCTTCTCTCCTGATGTTGGCATTTCGAGTGGGTTAGTACTAATAGTCAAGTAGTACTGCTTGTCTATTTAATTGTATGTTTTCATAAAATGCGTTTGTTAGCCTGTAAGGTGCTGAGGTGGATTATCATGTACTGGATCTGGAACACCGTCTGTAGCTAATATGTGAATTACATCTGAACTTTATTTTTAATATATATTGTTACCATAATGGCATTATGTTTTTCTGCAGGACAACCAATGGGCTTCTTTCACGACTTATGGGCGGGTCAGTAGGTTCTTTTAGAGTCAGTATTATCTTATTTTCTCTGAAATGTAATGTAGTAGTAGTTTGTTTTGCTATCTGATTTTGTCATAATAATATTTTGGAGATCACGTTTCTTAAGCTCCAGTTGGGTTTTGAGCCTTTCTAAAATAACAATTCCAAGAAGCTACCTGAGCTATAAGTGTCGGTGATTTAGTACTGTTTTAGCACAAAGTTTGTACTAAAACTCCGACACTTATTTTGGATCGGAGGGAGTACCTCTGTTCCTAAATATAAGACATTTGGGAGTTCAAATTGAATTGTCAAAATGTCTTATAGTTCGGTACAGAGGGAGTATCAGTTAGAAAGGGGCTCATGGTTATGACAGGAGGTCAGGAGCTATTTCAAGCCCCATCATCGTATTGGAGTACCTAAGTTAAGAGACCCTCCAAAGCCCAAGCAGACCTTTATGAACTGTCAATTTTAGACATTTGATTTGAACTTCGCAATTTGTCTTACCCGTCTGTATCACGAGAAATTTTACATGTACTTTGTTTTCTCACACTGGAGTTTCTAAACAGCCTTGCATATTCGCATTGTAATGTTTTTGGGAGGAACAAGAAGTTGAATCTCTTGGTACGGAGGGGCCAAATAGATTCTCTATATCGTTTAAACTACACTGACCCTTGGATTGACGGTGACAATAAGAGGACCTCCAGAACTGTCATGGTTCAGGTATTTACCTTTAATATGATATCATCTTCACAGATCCATCATTCCATCAACTGAGAATCACGTGCATTCTCTTACTATTATTTTCTTTACCAGAACTCTTGGACTCCTGGAACACTTAACCATGGTGGGGATCATCCTGACCGTGGGCCTATTACAATAGAACGGGTAACTGCTGGCATTGAATATAGTCGACCTCTCAGGCCTAAATGGAGGGGTTCGCTTGGATTGATATTTCAGGTAAACACATGAGTCATATTTTGTATTGAGCAATTTGCCTTCTCTACCTGTCAGTAGATCTGGCAGCAAAAAGTCCAAAGTAGACATGGCGATGCACTCATGTGATGTTAGTACTACCTTGTTGATTGAAACAGATAAGGATACATTACTGCTTCTTTGCTTCCTTTCCCCCTTATGAAAAATAGCCTTAATTGTGTTTTATTGACTCTTTCTAGTTTCTATGCAGCATGCTGGTGCTCATAATGAAAAAGGCAACCCTGTGATCGGAGATGTCAATAACAACCAATTAACTGTCAGGTATCAAATCTTGATGTCTCATTCAACTTTAGTTTCCACCAAAAGTACATACATAATCGGGTACACCGTAAATATAATTGTCAGATTCAGTAACTATATGAAATCTGATAATCCTGTCATGACAATGAAGCAGAAATCCTTATGATGACACATTACTTGCTAAGCTTGGAAGTGTCTACAGAGACTCTGGAGATCATAGCTGTACAATGGTTAGTATTTATCCTACACCATTCTATTTCTTTCTAAAAAAATATTGTGACAGTCGGTTACTTCTTCCAGTTTGTTTTTAACGTCGAGCAAGGTCTGCCCATTCTTCCAGGGTGGCTTAGATTCAACAGAGTGACAGCACACTTGAAGCAGGGTTATGAAATTGGTCCTGCCCGACTTCTTCTAAGGTATGTTTTAGCACATATCATGCCATTGATGGACTTGGAATGAAAATATGTGTTACCAGAAGGTTTTGCATAGCAGTCAACTTATGTTTTATTGTTCTGTTACTTATGTATCACTTGTTCTGTGATCTAGTGCTTCCGGTGGTCATGTGGAGGGAAACTTTTCGCCACATGAAGCATTTGTAATTGGGGGGACAAACAGTGTAAGAGGATATGACGAAGGTGCTATTGGTTCTGGTCGTTCATATGCAGTTGGTACTGGAGAAGTTTCTTGCCGCTTGGTAGGTCTTGCCTCCTTTTCCGTATTATTAAGTTGTTTGTGTTTATTAAAGGAACATTAGATAAAATACAGACACCCTCCAAAAAATAGATAAAATACAGACAGAACCATGTGCTATATTCTCATAGATGCATAGTCGGCAACTTCAATATACACATACGAAACTAAAATTGCAGTATTTGACTTTAGCTTGACAATTTTAAAGATGAAGTTTTCTTTTTGATTGGTTGCATGTATTTAAGAATATAGTTAGACAGGCGAAGGAAACAAGCCAATGAACAGGTTATGAATTTTCTACGATATCTTTGTTGTATGTAGTGCCAATGAAATGTCAGACTTGTATCATTTATTTTGTTTAAGACAAAACCCGACCCAACACATGTTTGAGTCCGTCCATGTCAGATCAGTGTAACATCACAAACCCATGCTGGACACATATTTGTTGCAGCATGTATGTGCGCAACTTGGTACCTGTGCATGCATGGCCTTTCTTCGCCACGCCTAGAAGGTTACTTGAAGAACTAACTAAAGGGAAATTATTCCATAAACTTGATAAGATGCATTGTTTCCAGTTCTCCTTTGTTAGTATTATTAACTTTGCCACCTGCAAGTTGCTGTCTAAAAAATATTCCATAACCCCCAATAAGATGACTGGTTTTCAGTTCTGCTTCCTAGGATTGTTTACTGTGCAAATGTTAACACTATCATGGTTTTCATCATCTTCTGATGTTGTTTCAGTGATTAACTATTTTGAGTGATTCTGTACTTGTGTCAACGATAGAGTGATTTTGTTACTTGTCATGCACAATTTCATGGCTGAAAAAATAGTACTGCAAGCAAGTACTCTGGATGATTGCTACCTGCAATAGTATGACATGTCATCAAATGACGAGTTCCCGTGCTACTCTGATACACATCATGCTTGCAGTAACATGAAAAATCAGCCTTCTAAACCGTTGTTTTGATTACTCACCGTTGTCATTCTCTGTGTAGTTTGGTCCGTTCCAAGGTGTGATCTTTGGTGACTATGGTAGCGATCTTGGGTCTGGTCCAAATGTTCCTGGTAAGTCATGTCGTGATAGCCTTTTGCTGTGGTATATCTGTAGTCATCTTTCGGGTCGTAAGGCGGGCTGGTTATGTAACATATACTTAAATTTTGGTTTTGACGAAATCTCCAATTCAGAATCAGAATGAAGGAACCTACTAGCTTTTGCCCCATATTCTAGTCAGTTAATAAGATTTTGCTGCTTCTGGAACTGGCCTGACATGGCTACAATTTTATGTACTGGCACATTTCATTTCACTAAACCTTGTCATTGCACAATCTCTCATGGTTTCTTCTTTATTAAGGTGCAGCAGGAGCCCATGGGAAGCCAGGAAGTGGTTACGGGTATGGTGTTGGCATCTGTGTGAACTCACCGCTGGGACCTTTCAGGGTCGAATACGCTTTCAACGATAAACAAGCAGGACGCTTTCACTTTGGGGTTGGGCACAGAAATTAACATGTTCAAGCGGCTGTTGTCGAATCTACGTCGTCCTCCATCTGATTTACCGATCATTTGTGCTGGTAGGAATAGTGCCATTCTTTCCCATGTCTTTTCAATGTAAGACTCAAATTTCTGCAAAGCAGGTTTTTTTGAATTGCGTGACGCGCGCTGCATCCTGCTATTGCGCGTGGCGGCAGTTTTTCGTTCACCTGCGGCGCCAGTTTTTCGTCGGCAAAAATCCACCCCCCCCCCCCCCCACACCAAAACACCCAGACAAACAGATTTCACAATCACCAATACATTGAACTAATCAAACAAACCCAAAATAATTCAACAATAAATTGTCTACTTATTATTACAACACAAGCAAATACAATAAATTGTTCACCAACAAATACAACAAGTTTCTCATCAACATTATAACAAAGTGTTTTTGAACAATTGAACAAACATACAAATATAGTGATGGATATTCACTTCGGCTCGCAGGTGCAAATGCATCCATTGTGAGAAAACATTTGAAATGTTAAAATTTTCAAAAGCAAATTCTGCATATACATTAGAACATTTTATGTTGGTTCACAAGTTTTCGGGATGAAAAAACATTTTATGTGTCGTGTATAAAAAGACAAAATGTGTACAAGAATACGATTATTCACATGACTTTTTTGTATTTTTATACACAACACATAAAATATTCTTTCATCTCAAAAACTTGTGAACCAACATAAAAAATTTGACTGTATATGTAAATTTGTTTTTCGAATTTTTTGATATTTCAAAATATGTTTTCTCACAATGGATGCATTTGCACCCATGAGCCGAATTGCCGCCTCCATATAGTGGTCACTATTGTTTTCCAAACCACTTCCAATGCTCCTCGATGAGATCTTTTTGGAGCTCATCATACACCTCATTCGACCGAATGGCATGATATGAAGCAATGAAACGTGCCACTCTATGTGCTCTCCTCTTCACTTGCACGGGAACCCTCATAAGGTCAAAGAAGGAGTAATCCACATCTTTACCACGATCATCCTCTGTAATCATGTTATGCATGATCATACAAGCGTTATGATGTACCAAAGGCAATCTTGGTCCCAAAATCTAGATGGTCCTCTCACAATATAAAAATTGGGCTTGCAAAATGCCAATGCTCTCTCCACATATTTCCTAGTTGCCGCTTGTGCATTGTGAAATTGGAGTTGTTTCTTACCTTTTGGGATGGTGAACCGACTTCACAAATGTTTGCAACCTTGGGTAGATGTCGTCAGTAAGATAGTAGCCATAGTTGTACTTGTGGACGTTTGCTTCAAACTTCACCTGTGGACCTTCACGCAATGCAATCCTTGTCATAAGCGGTGACCGTTGAAGAACATTGATGTCATTGCTCGACCTCGACCCGGGCAAGTCTCATAATTCATGCCAAATCCAAGTCACATAATTCATGCCAAATCCAAGAATGAATGATTTGACCCAGGAGCAACTGCAGGCGAGTGGGTACTTCTGGGTGGATCATGACTGTGCAATTACACTTGCGACCCTATAGGATCGTGCTTCTCGAGTGCTTCATTTTCTGAAGAAAGCGCAGTCGTGCCTCAGGCACATTTACCAAACGATGTTTCCACTGGACGCTGTCCCTTCAAGCATGTTGGCCCTTCTGGCGAGATTCCAGGATTTGAATGCAGTTCGTGAGTGCGTGCGGCAGCAGTTAGTGGCTGGTGCCAAGGCTGTCCTCTCGCTAGTGCGACTGCATAGGCCTGACATGGACATTGCGGTTGTTGCTGCTGGGCCGCCGACTCCACCGGCACGTTCGACCTGGAACATGGTTCCGCATTACCAGGCAGTGGACCGCCCAACAGAGGAAATTGTCAACTTCTTTGAGGAACAGACAAACGTTCTTCTGTTGCAGTAGTAGTTTTGATTTGTATCCTGCACATAGGTATACCAGTGTTGTAAAGTTTGTATGTATATGATGTATAAAATTGATTGATATTGATATTGATATGTAAAGAGCTTGCTAGCTCATGTATTTTGCGAGTGTATTTGTACTCTGCAGTTCCTTTTTGTTAGCCCGACTTATTTTATCTCAGCGCCTTGCCAACCTGCCAGGTGCGTTGCAACTGGGTTGGTGTATCAAGGGTTCGATTGTTGTTGTGTCAGCTACTCAGGATATTGCGTATTGTTCGTAGAACTAGTGTAAAGGGTGGCGTAGCCCCTGAGTGATATAATTGCTAGAAAAATGAGAAAAACACAGAGTTTCGGGGCACTTAGCTTTATTTATTCGCAGAATCAGTACGAGGTACAATGTGTGGCTAAGTAACCTGACTGAATAGCCTTATTTGCAATGTAAAAAAAGACGACTAAGGGTAAAAGCGCCGCAGCTGCGCGACGTTCTAGGGTTGGAGTATGCGACTCCTGTCTCGAAATCTTTGAGGCGATAGGCGCCACCTGGGATTACTTCTGTAATCACGTATGGTCCTTCCCAAGGGGACTCGAGCTTGAGGTGCCCTTGCTGCTTCAGTCACAGGACCAGGTCTCCTTCGACGAAGGATCTGGGGCGTAGCCTTCTGCTGTGGTAGTTGCGTAGGTTCTGCTGGTAGATCGTCGATCTTTCTGCTGCGATGTCCTATGCCTCGTCAAGGAGATGGACGAAGTCTTCGAGTGCAAGAGTTGACTCCTGCTCGCTGTAAGCGACCACCCACGGGGCTTTGTAGCATACTTCTGCGGGTAGCATTTTCCGCTTTAGCACCATGCACCATGAAGAACGGAGTGTATCCCGTGGCACTGTTTGGAGTTGTGCGTAATCTCTAGAGTATGGATTGCAGCTTGTCTGGCCAGCATCCGGCGGCTTGTTCGAGTGGCCGGAGGAGTCGCTTCTTGATTCTGCCACAGACGAGGCCATTAGCTTTTTTGACTTGACCGTTGGTCTGTGGATGGGCTATGGAGGCGTAGCTTACGTTGATTCGCAGGTTTTCGCAGAAACCCTGGAACTCCTTAGAGGTGAAGTTCGTTCCGTTGTCCGTGATGATGTTGTGTGGCACTCCGAAGCGATAGACAATGGACTCGAAAAACTTGACGGCACTAGCTCCTGACTGGTTTTGTCACCGTCATGGCCTCTATCCACTTGGTGAATTTGTCGACTGCGACCAGGAGGTAGACATATCCTCCTCGCGAGGACTTTGGGAGCTTGCCGACCATGTCAAGTCCCCATTGCGCAAAGGGCCAAGCCAATGGTATTGGCCGGAGTTCCACGCCAGGTGCGTGCGGTTCGTCCGCAAATCGCTAACAAGCGTTGCATCTCTGGACGATGTCCTTGGCGTCGTGCATGGCTGTGGGCCAGTAGAATCCAGCTCGTAGAGCTTTGGCGATGAGGGCGCGACTGCTGGCATGGTGCCCACAAGTCCCTTCATGTATGTCGAGGAGGACGGCCCTTCTGTCCGCGTTGGAGACGCACTGTTGGAGTACTCCTGTGATGTTGCGCTTGTATAGTTCGCTGTTGATGACGGCGAATGCCTTGGATCATCGTGCGATGTGTCGCACGTCAGTCGGGTTGTCTGGTAGCCTCTTGCTGAGAAGATATGTGATGTAGGGTTGAGTCCAAGATGGCTCGATCATCATGACCCCCATTGGTCCCTCGAGTCCTGTGTCAAGCTCCAGGTCGTCGAGTGCCATTGGCTCATTGGGCGGCGTAGCCCCCGAGTCCGTTGTTGTGCTTGTTTTCTTCTCTGTGGCCGTTGGCTTGATGGAGTGTTCACAAATACGCTCGAGAAATACCCCAGGTGGTATGGGGCCGCAGGTGGAGCCAATGTTGGCGAGTGCATCCGCCTCTTCGTTGCTTTCGTGGCCTACGTGCCGCAGCTCACAACCGTCGACGTCCCCTTCGAGTATGTCATAGAGGTCGCGATAGGCGATCATATTGTCATTCAGTGTGTCGCACTCGTGCATCGTTTGGTTGACGACTAGCTTGGAGTCGCCGTAGATGATGAGCCTCTTGGCACTACAGGCTTTTGCCATCCGCATCCCGTGCAATAGGGCCTCGTATTCAGCTTCATTGTTGGAGGCGGTGAACTGCATTCGTAGAATGTATTTCAGCTTGTCTCCTTGGGGCGATGTTAGTATGACACCTGCGCCAGCCCCGTCCTTACGCTTGGATCCGTCAAAGTGCATCGTCTAGAGGTAAGACATATCTGATTTTTCGGGGAGCTGATTCTCCATCCAGTGTACGGGGAAATAAGGGAGGACTTGCGACTTGATCACGTCGCGCTTCTCATATGTAATGTCTCGTGGAGACAACTCGATTCCCCAAAGCGCGACTCGTCTGGTGGCGTCGGGGTTGTTGAGAATATGCCCAAGTGGCGTCATTGACCACCACGATTGGGTGCTCCTTAAAGTAGTGCCGCAGTCGCCTGGCTGTCATGAAGACGCCGTATGCCAGCTTCTGGTAGTGCGGGTACCATTTCTTTGTTGGCGTGAGCACCTCGTTGAGGTAGTAGACTGGGCGCTGCACCCCGTGGACTTTGTTTTCTTCGACTCGTTCCACCACGAGTATTGTGCTGACCACCTGGTTGGTGGCGGAGATATATAGGAGCAATGGTTCTCTTTCGCGTGGGGTCACCAGTACTGGTGAGGTAGATAGTAGATGCTTGAGGTCTTCGAATGCTTCCTGCGCCTCATCGGTCCACTCAAACTTGTCAGTTTTGCGGAGAAGTTGGTAGAAGGGTAGTGCCTTTTCGCCCATTCGACTGATGAATCGACTGAGCGCTGCGATTCGCCCAGCCAGATGTTGGACACATCTTATATTCTTCGGCTTCTCCATGTCCATTATGACTTTTATTTTCTTCGGGTTCGCCTCAATTCCCCTCGCAGAGATGAGATACCCGAATAACTACCCAGATGGTACGCCAAAGGCGCACTTGTCCGGATTGAGCTTGATCCGGTAGCGGTCGAGGTTGGCAAAGGTTTCGTGTAAATCGTCGATTAGCGAGGCTTCCTCCTTTGTTTTGATGATGATGTTGTCGACGTAGACTTGGATGTTGCGACCAAGTTGATCCTTGAGGCAAGCCTGCATGCACCGTTGATAGGTGGCTCCTGCGTTTTTGAGCCTGAAGGGCATTGTGTTGTAGCAGAACACACCAAAAGGCGTTGTAAATGCCGTTTTTTATTGATCTTCCTCCTTCATTCGAATCTGATTATAGCCTGAGTAGGCATCGAGGAATCAGAGGCGCTCACATCCCGCGGTGGAGTCGATGATTTGGTCGATTCGTGGTAGCGGGAAGTGATCCTTTGGGTAGTGCTTGTTCAGGGAGGTAAAGTCCACGCACATCCGCAGGATATCCGTGTCTTTTTTAGGTACCAGCACCGTATTGGCGAGCCAAGTGCTTTCCTTGATCTCGCGTATGAACTTGGCGTCGAGGAGTCTGTTGATCTCCATTCTGACCGCCTTTGCCCTTGGTTCGGTCAATCACTGAATTGTCTGTTTGACGGGCCTTGCGTCTGGATTGAAGTTGAGTGCGTGCTCGGCAAATTCCCTAGGAACCCCTGGCATGTCCGCTGGACACCAGGCAAAGATTTCCCAGTGCTCATGGAGGAATTCGACGAGCACGAGTTCCTATGCGGAACTCAAGTTGTTAGCGATGACAAAGCGCTTGACACATTTGATGACTTGACTCTCACCATGGCCAAGTGGTCATCAACTAGATCCGCCGGTATATCGTATGCCAACATCCGCAAGGCGGCGGTCACCTTTTGGTAGGTGCTATGCCCAAGTTCTCCGACGACATTCCTCCTTTGCTGACAAATCGATCATACTTGGTCACCTCCTCTGCGACGCGCTTGAACAATTGGGGGCTCATCCGAAAACACCGATGAAAATAGTGCTCAGGGTATGTACAATTTTCGTTGAAATACATCCGCAACAACCGATTGTGGCCATCGATCCTATCCCTCCTGCGGTGACCCAGCATACCAATGCATGATGTAGTACACTATAGTCATTGATATAACACCAATAAAACACTGTTCCACCAGTATTACATCCCTCAGAGTGGTACAACAGAAACATAGCAGGTCCAAGACATGACTATAGGTTACAACTCAATTCTTTACAAAAGATCCAAATAACACTCTAGGTTATAGAGAGAGAAAGACACTTCTTGCAAAGAAGAACCAGAAATAACAACTTCGAACTAACATATTAATAAGACTAGTATATAAACTATCTGGTTTGCAATTTCTACTATTGCAATGCTCTACAGAAATAGGTTCTAGGGCTAGAGCTTATACTCCTATCTGATCAGGAACTTCGCCTTTACTTCAGTTGATGTATCTGTTGACTTCATTGACTTTATTGAAGAACTTGAGCTTTTAGTGACGATTCCTTGAGCACGAGTTGGTGTTGACGACGTCTTCAACGGTTTTAGAACCTAGCAAGGGTTAAGAAGGTATGGTTGAGTACGAGTGTACTCAGTAAGCTCACTAAAAAGGAGTGGTTGATGCACCATTTTAGGTCGTAGGCCATGCTGGTTTTCGAAAACATTTCTTTAAATGTTGTTTTTATTCTGAAAATCTATGGTTGTCAGTCTTCACAGGTTGATTAGAACTTCATGGAGTTCCTTTCCTGCAGCGTTCGCAGCTCCTTCCTCAAACAGGAGTAACATGTCACAATTATGCAATCACAGTCTTCGAGGTGATATAAAATCCAATATCTGAAAACAACATCATTGGTCCGGTAAGGACTAATGTTTATAGAAGTAATATGATGTGATGCATAAGTGATGTAATATATTTTGTAAAATCCCGAGATAATTCTCCAATAACGTGCATGAGTTAAACTTAGGTGATGGCGTTAAGATTTGGTTATTCTTCAAGTTTACTTCACAAGTCAATATATCTACAAAATACTTAAAAGTTTAACATGCAAGGTATATAAGTAAAGTACAATAACAACATATAATTGTGGTTGGTTATCTCATGAAACTCTTATGAAAACTCATGTTTTAAGTTTTTAGGTGACGAGGGTTTAACTCATCAATGCCTATTGTTATGGACTTGGGTTTTGGAGAAGGAGGGAGCGCTGGAAGCATCAATCGGCTAGCAAACAAGCACACAGGGATGCAAGGTTTACCCAGGTTCAGGCCTCGTAGAGGTCCCTACTCCTGCTTGTCTGCTCTTAGAACTAACGAAGGAATCGAAGATTATAGAGGCGCGCAGATGCAATCTGGCGAGAGTTGTGGAAACTAGGGTTGCGTGTGTCCTCCTCGCCGCCCCCTCCTAGCCTTGATATAGATAGGCCAGGTCTCGGGTAGCAGGTCGAGTCGGTTACAGATTAGGGTTTTCCCTTTAAACTTTCTATCTTTAAACTTCTTCTTGTCTCGCAAGTCATCGAGAGTCCGTGGGCCACTCGAAGTCTTCATTGGGCCATGGCAATGCCGTGGGCTTCCACCATATCTGGACCGTATATATCAAACTCGAGTACCTGCAGGGTGTACCCATGTCAGTAGCCCCCGAGTGTCCAGTGGAATCGTAGATTCGACTGGGGACTATATGAAGCCTTTCGAGTGCATGACTGAGTATTTTTTCGAGTATTCTGTTTATATCATAGGGATTGTTGATATGCGTGCCTGATTTAACCGATGCATCGGTATCAGTTAACTGCCTTAGGGCAAAACAACGCAACCTATTTGAACTCGAGTCCCCGGACTCGAATTCGGAAAAGTGCTGGTGTAATTCGACTCAAGCCGCGGAGGTTTTATAGGAGTCGAATTCCAGTATATGGGTGTGAGCACTCGACGCGTCCGTCAAGGCATGTTCATCGTACGTATAGGCACGGATATATTTCTGGTAGTGCGCAGCAAATGCATTGCCAGGCCTTATTCAGGTCTTATCTTCACGCTGCAAGCGCGACATCCGGATTTTTGTCATCGCGAAGATGATTCGGGTGGCCCAGGAGACACAATCTCTTTGTAGGAAAAAATATGAGGCAGTGTCGCCATAAACTTCGAGTGTGGATGTTATCAACACACAGTACGGCGTACAAATAATCATAGGGTGCGCGACCAGCGCTCCCTATGGGAGTAGCCCCCGAGTGCCTGGTTGAGTCGAAGACTCAGGCAGGGACTAAAGAACTTTTGCGACTGCTGTCGTCTTTTGTTTGCTTATTTCAGTCGAATTTGTTTCCGGCGCTCCCTATGGGAGTAACCCATGATCCATAGTCGAATCGTAGATTCGAGTGGTTGGGTATGTTATGAATGTCCATATTCCTTCATAAAAAAGAAAATTGTAGGGTGCACGACCAGCGCTACCTATGGGAGTAGCCCCCGAGTGCTTGGTGGACTCAAAGCTGAAGTAAGGACTAAAGTAGTCGAAATCTTCTAGTGCTCAATTTGATGACATCAGTGCTGACGATGTGGTGATCTCAGTTGCCCGCATGAGCGACTTTGATGGGACGTGACGAGCGGTGGGTCCCTTTTTCTGACTTTGATTTGACCGGGCATGCGTAATCTTTCGCTTTAACTGCGCCTCCTCGATTTCCGCGCGTAATGGAGATAGTGGGGGACGGTTCGTGCTTTGGCTTCTCCACGTGTCGACCACGATGTGCGCCATGCATCCAATAGGGTTTCATTTGGCCGTTGGATTGCATCCGCAAGGGGGTTAAGTAGCAGCACAGCTGCGGTAATTTTCCCATCTGCTATTTTCTCTACTTGTGCTTCCATCGCCATTGCCGCTGCTCTCTGCTTCCCAGATCTTGTCCTCTTCGCGGCGCTGGACCAACTCCGCGTGTTCCTGAGCTACTTCCTCTGCTCGCACCGCCATCGCAAGATGGGAAAAAGTGTTGGAGATATGCCCAAGAGGCAATAATAAAAGTGGTTATTATTATATCTTTGTGTTTATGACAATTGTTTACATCCCATGCTATAATTGTATTATAAGGAAACGCTAATACATGTGTGTTTTGTAAACGTAAAAGAGTCCCTAGTAAGCCTCTTGTTGAACTAGCTTGTTGATTAATAGATGATCATGGTTTCCTGGTCATGGACATTGGATGTCATTAATAACAAGGTTATATAGGAGAATGATGTGATGGACACACACCCATAGTAAGTGTAGCATAAGATCAAGTCATTAAGTTCGTATTGCTACAAGCTTTCAAATGCATAGTAACCTAATCCTTTGACCATGAGGTTATGTTAATCACCATCACCGGATGGGTACTTTGATGGCATCAAACACCACTTCGTAACTGGGTGGTCATTAAGGTGTCGTTGGGTATTCTGAAAGTATGTGTTGAAGCGCATGGACCAAGATTGGGATTTGTCCATCCATATGACAGATAGATATGCTCTGGGCCCTCTCGGTGGAATGTCATCTAGTTAGCTTGCAAGCATGTGACTAGGTCACAAGGGATGACATATCATGGAACAAGTAAAGAGTACTTGTCAGTAACGAGGTAGAACTAGGTATGGAGATACCGACGATCAAACCTCGGATAAGTAGAGTATCGCGTGACAAAGGGAATTGGTTTTGTATGTTAATGGTTCTATCGATCACGAAGTCATCGTTGAGTATGTGGGAGCCGTTATGGATCTCCAGATCCCGCTGATGGTTATTGATCGGAGAGGTGTCTCCATCATGTCTACATATTCACGAACCGTAGGGTGACACACTTAAGGTTCGATGCTGTTTAGGTAGATATGGAATATGCGTTGGAGACCGAATGTTGTTCGGAGTCCCGGATTGGATCTGAGACATCACGAGGAGATCCAGAATTATCCGGAGAATAAGATTCATATAATGGAGATCATTTTCTAAGTTAGGAAATGTTCCAGTGTATTTATATGGGGATTCTAGAAGGTTTCAGAATGTTCCGGAAGGTTCTAGAAGATTTTTTGGAGTTTACTTGAAAACCAAGAAAGGATAAAAGGATAAAGGGAAATTTAAAAGGGAAACTTGGGGGGGAAGGACTCTCCCCCCAAGCTCCCTTGTGCGCCGGCCCTAGGGGGTGGGCCTAGGGGTGGGAACCCTAGGCCGCACCCCTCCCTCTATATATAGACGGGTGGAGGCGCCACCCCCTGGCTCCTCCACCCTTGCCCCTAGCCGCCTCTCTCCTCCTCCTTCCTTCTGCTCAGGCTTAGGCGAAGCCCTGCAGAATCCTCTACTCCACCACCACCACGCCGTCGTGCTGCTGGGATTCCGTGGAGAGATCTACTACCTTCGCTGCTCGCTGGAACGGGGAGAGGAAGGTCTGCTTCGACTCCGCACGTGTGACCGACTGCGGAAGCGCTGCCGGAACGCGGCACCGGAAGGATCGTCCACTCGATCTTGAGATCGGCAAGCGATCGACTACATCAACCACGAGATCCAATCTCGTAACGCTTTCGGGTCTACAAAGGTTAGTACAGATCTATCTCGTTGCACATGTCTAATAGATTAGATTTTGGCTTTTATCTAGATTAGATCTGGGTTTTATTCGTTCCTGCGGTAGAAATTTTTTGTTTTCCATGCTACGAACCCATCGGTGGTATCAGAGCCGTATCTATGCGTAGATCTGTTGCACAAGTAGAACACAATGGTTTTGTGGGCGTTGGTGCTCGTGCCGTCTTTTGCTTTGTGTACTTTGCATCTTGCGGTATGGTGGGATGAAGCGGCTCGGGCTAACCTTACATGTCATCGCACATGAGACTTGCTCCACGCTTGACGTGTAACTTGCTTTGCACAAGTGGCTTTGCGGGTGTCTGTCTCTCTCACCATAGTATAGATCCAATTTACACTTTGCACTTGATAGCACTTGTATCAATGTTGTGGTTCAGTTTCGTAGGTAAGATCCGTTCTTATTCGAAAGCCCCAAACCACGTAAAACATGCAAAGAAAATTAGAGGCATCTAACTTGTTTTTGCAGGGGTTTTGTGATGTGATATGGCCATCATGTGATTATGATTGTATTTGATGTATGCAATGATCCTTGTTGTAATATGGCAACCGGCAGGAGCCTAATGGTTGTCTTTAATTCCGTTAAGACCTGCGTGTCTATTCATCTTGTAATAGCTTTATTCCAAGTAGTTGTAATAGTTGCTAGTGATGATGGACAACCATGAAGCGGCGCCACTGACCTTGACGCAATGCTGGTGATGATGGAGATCATGTCCGTGCTTTGGAGATGGAGATCAAAGGCGCAAGAAGAAAGGGCCATATCATATCACACTAATTATGAATTGCCTGTGATGTTAATCCTTTATGCATCTTGTATTGCTTAGATCGCGACGGTAGCATTATAAGATGATCCCTCTCACTAAATATCAAGTAATAAAGTGTTCGCCCTTAGTTGGCACCGTTGCTAAGACTCGTCATTTCGAAGCATCTCGTGATGATCGGATGTGATAGATTCTACGTGTGCATACAACGGGTGCAAGCCAGATTTGCACATGCGGAAACTAAGGTTAATCTTGACGAGCCTAGCATGTACAGACATGGTCTCAGAACACGGAAATACCGAAAGGTAGAGCATGAGTCATATAAATGATATGATGAACATGAAGATTGTTCGCCGATGAAACTACATCTTCTCTCGTGAAGATCGGACTTGGTGTAGTGGACTTGGTTCGTGTAATCACTAAGACAATATGAGGGATGTTGTTTTGAGTGGGAGTTCACCTAGTTAATTTAAGAATTAAATTTGAACTCAATTCATCATAAACTTAGTCTAAACTACTTGCAAATTTGTTGTAGATTATGGCGACCCCCTCCATCAATTTTAATGCGTTCCTAGAGAAAGAAAAGCTTAAGAACAATGGAAGAAATTTCACGGACTGGTTCCGTGGACTGAAGATCGTCCTCAGGGCTAGTCAGTTGACCTATGTGCTCGAAGCACCGCTAGGTGACCCACCTGCAGAAGATGCCACCGATGACGTAAAGAATGTTTACGCCACTCGGAAAAATCATTACTCCACAGTTCAGTGTGCCATCCTGTATGGTTTAGAAGCGGAGCTTCAGAAGCGCTTTGAGCACCACGACCCGTTCAAGATCATTAAGGAGCTCAGGCTGATTTTTGAGAATCGCGCGGCCATGGAGAGCTATGAGGCCTCCGAAAAGTTCTTTAACTGTAAGATGGAAGAGGGTAGCTCCGTTAGCGAGCACGTGCTCACCATGTCTGGGCACGCAAACAAGCTCCAAGAGTTGGGGATAACGATTCCTAATGAGTTAGGGATTCACCGTGTCCTCCAATCACTGCCACCGAGTTATAAGAACTTTGTGATGAACTACAATATGCACTGCATGAACAAGACGTTGCCTGAACTATCGTCCATGCTGAAAACTGCTGAAGTGGAGATCAAGAAGGAGCACCAAGTGTTGATGGTCAATAAGACCACCAATTTCAAGAGACGGGGCAAGCCTAAGAACAAGGCAACTTCAAGAAGGATGGCAAGAAAGCTGCCGCACCTGCTAAGAAGCCCAAGGCTGGTCCCAAGCCTGAAACTGAATGCTTCTACTACAAGGGTGCTGGTCACTAGAAGCGTAACTGCCCCAAGTACCTGGCGGATCTGAAGAATGGCAACATCAAGAAGAAAGGTATATTTGATATATATGTTATTGATGTGTATCTTACTAGTAATCGTAGTAGTGCCTGGGTATTTGATACTGGTTCGGTTGCTCATATTTGTAACTCGAAACAGGAGCTGCGGAATAAGCGAAGACTGGCGAGAGACGAGGTGACGATGCGCATTGGAAATGGCTCCAAGGTTGATGTGATCACCGTCGGCACGCTCCCTCTACATCTACCTTCGGGATTAGTTTTAAATTTGAATAATTGTTATTTGGTGCCTGCGTTAAGCATGAACATTATATCTGGATCTTGTTTATTGCGAGACGGTTACTCTTTTAAGTCCGAGAATAAAGGTTGTTCGATTTATATGAGTAATATCTTTTATATAGATGCACCTGAGATGAATGGTTTATTCTTACTGAATCTCGATAGTAGTGATACACATGTTCACAACATAGATGCTAAACGAACAAAATTGAATGATAATTCTACATACATGTGGCATTGTCGTCTTGGTCACATTGGAGTGAAGCGTATGAAGAAACTCCATTCTGATGGACTTCTTGAATCACTTGATTTTGAATCACTTGAAAGATGCGAAGCATGTCTAATGGGAAAAATGACTAAGACTCCATTCTCTGGAATAATGGAGCGAGCTACAGACTTATTGGAAATAATACATACCGATGTGTGCGGTCCAATGAGTGTAGCATCGTGTGGTGGATATCGTTATGTTCTCACTTTCACGAATGACTTAAGTAGATATGGGTATGTCTACTTTATGAAACATAAGTCCAAAACTTTCGAGAAGTTTAAGGAATTTCAAAGTGAAGTGGAAAATCATCGTAACAAGAAGATTAAGTTTCTGCGTTCTGACCGCGGAGGTGAATATCTAAGTTATGAGTTTAGCATGCATTTAAAGAAATGTGGAATACTTTCGCAGTTGAGACCGCCGGGAACACCACAGCGTAATGGTGTGTCCGAACGTCGTAATCGAACTCTCTTAGATATGGTTCGGTCTATGATGTCTCTTACAGATTTACCGCTATCGTTTTGGGGCTATGCATTAGAGACAGCCGCATTCACTTTAAATAGGGCACCATCTAAATCCGTTGAAACGACACCGTACGAATTGTGGTTTGGTAAGAAACCTAAGTTGTCGTTCCTTAAAGTTTGGGGTTGCGAAGCATATGTAAAGAAGTTACAACCTGATAAGCTTGAACCCAAAGCGGAGAAATGCGTCTTCATAGGATACCCTAAAGCAACAATTGGGTATACCTTCTATCATAGATCCGAAGGCAAAGTTTTCATTGCCAAGAATGGATCCTTTCTTGAGAAGGAGTTTCTCATGAAGGAAGTGACTGGAAGGAAAGTAGAACTCGATGAGGTTATCGAACCTTCTCTCGGATTTGAGAGTAGCGCAGCACCGGAAGATGTTTTTGTGCCGCCTGCACCAATTGGAGAGGAAGCTAATGATGGTGATCATGAAACTTCGAACGAAGTTACTGCTGAACCTCGCAGGTCAACGAGGGTTCGTACCACTCCTGATTGGTATGACTCTGCCTTGAACGTCATGTTGGTGGACAACACTGATGACCCTGCGACGTATGAAGAAGCTATGGTGAGCCCAGATTCCGACAAATGGCTAGAAGCCATGAAATCCGAAATGGGATCCATGTACGAAAACCAAGTGTGGACTTTGGTGGACTTACCGGATGGCCGTAAGGCTATCGAGAACAAATGGATTTTCAAGAGAAAAACAGATGCTGATGGTAATTTTACCGTCTATAAAGCTCGACTTGTCGCGAAAGGGTTCCGAAAAATTCAAGGAGTTGACTATGATGAGACATTCTCACCAGTAGCGAAGCTAAAGTTTGTGAGGATTTTGTTAGCAATTGCTGCACATTTCGATTATGAGATTTGGCAGATGGATGTCAAAACGGCGTTCCTTAATGGTGACATTGAGGAAGAGTTGTATATGGTACAACCCAAGGGTTTTGTCGATCCTAGTGATGCTGACAAGGTATGCAAACTTCAGCGCTCCATTTATGGACTGAAGCAAGCATCCTGGAGTTGGAATCAACGTTTTGATTAAGTAATCAAAACTTTGGATTTATACAAACTTATGGAGAAGCTTGTATTTACAAGAAAGTGAGTGGGAGCTCTGTAGCATTCCTAGTACTATATGTAGATGACATATTGTTGATTGGGAATGATATAGGACTTCTTAATAGTGTCAAAGCCTATTTGAATAATAGTTTTTCAATGAAGATCTTGGCGAAGCGGCATATATTCTAGGCATCAAGATTTATAGAGATAGATCAAGACGCCTAATAGCGCTTTCACAAAGTACATACTTAGACAAAGTTCTAAAGAAGTTTAGAATGGAAGAGAGCAAGAAAGGGTTCGTGCCCATGTTGTTAGGTAAGACCTTGAGTAAGACTCAAAGTCCAGCTACGACAGAAGATAGAGAAAATATGAATAATATTCCCTATGCCTCGGCCATAGGTTCTATCATGTATGCCATGCTGTGTACAAGACCGGATATAGCACATGATGTTAGTTTGACTAGCAGATATCAAAGTGATCCTGGAATGGAACACTGGACAGCGGTCAAGAATATCCTAAAATACCTAAAGAGGACTAAGGATATGGTTCTTTCTTATGGAGGTGATGAACAGCTTGTTGTAAACGGTTACACCGATGCTAGTTGGAACACCGATCCGGATGACTCGAAGTCACAGTCGGGATACGTATTTATTTTGAATGGTGCTGCAGTGAGCTGGAGGAGTGCAAAGCAAAGCGTTGTGGCGAACCAGTCGAACCCTTTTATCCACTTCTCTCACGGACATGCCATCGGCAGACACGCGAGTGGCATCGTCAGCACCAGCCCACTGAAACATGGGGTGGACTCTGGCCTGCAGGGGCTGGACGCGATGGCGCAGCCACGTGCGAATGAGGGTGCAGCCTTCCTCCTCTTTACCTATGCGACTCTCTAGGTCACAGACGCGGTCGTACAGCACATCTGTCTCCACGGACTCGCCAGACATGACTACGTTCTTCCAGGAGCGCCTCCTCTTGCATGGCGTCGCGGGAGCAAAGGGTGCGAGTCCAAAGTGCTCCATGTTAGCCTTCTCGTCGCGGATGTAGAACCATTTGTCCCTCCATCCTTGGACGGACGCCGTGAGCTTGATGTCGAAATAGGTGGCGGATGGGTCGACATGGATTCCGCAGCCACCTACATCGTAAACTAAAGAGCCAGACGCAAATTGGCGCTTCAACTTGAAGAGGCGCTTGAAGAGGTCGAAGTGCGGCTCGATTCCGAGCCAGCACTCGCAGAGGGTGATGAAGCAAGAGATATGGAGGATAGAGTTCGGGGACAGCTGATGGAGCCAAAGCCCGTAGAAACAAAGGAGGCCCCTAAAAAGGGGTGAAGGGGCAAGGAGAGACCGCGGATGATGAATGCTAAAAACATCACTCAAAAACCAGCGGGAGGAGAAGGAATTGTCTAACCGCCGGGGACACGCGTGTCGGCGACTACGGCGGATAGCACTCCGTCTTGGCGAAGAAGATGGAGATCAGATGACTTGATGATGGAGGGGCACCACGCACCATTCGTGACGCGGGTGCCCGCGCCTTTCTTCTTCCCACCGGCAGCGGTGCTGGTGCCCGCAGCGGCGGAGCCGCCTTTCTTCTTCACCGCAGCAGCGGTGGCCGTGGAATCGGCCGCAACACCTCCCTTCTTCTTCCCCATTGCGTGGCGGCGATGCGACCGAAGGAAGTAGCTTGGAAACGAGAGGAGCTGGTCCAGCGTCGTGGACAAAGCAAGCGCAGAGAAAGCAGAGGAGTAGCGGCAATGGCGATGGAAGCAAAGGATGAATGAGACCAGATGACAAATTACCGTCGCAGCACCGCTACTTAACCCCTAGAAGATGCAATCCAACGGCTCAGAAAAACCCTACTGGACGCGTGGCAAACATCGTGTTGGACACGTGGAGGAGTGGAACCACGAACCGTCCCTCCACTGCTCCCATTACGCGCGGAAATCGAGGAGGCGCAGTTAAAAATAAAAGATTACGCACGCCCAGTCAAATCAAAGTCAGAGAGTGGGACCCACCGCTCGTCACGTCCCGTCAAACTCGCTCACGCGGGCAACTGAGGTCATTAAATCGTCAGCACTGACGTCATCAAAGCTACGCAATAGAAGACTTCGACTACTTTAGTCCTTGCTCGAGTCTTCGACTCCACCAAGCACTCGGGGGCTACTCCCATAGGGAGCGCTGGTCGCGCACCCTACGATTTTTCTTCTTCTTTTGCAGGAAAATGGACAATCAAGGCAAACCCAACCACTCGAAACACGGTTCGACTATGGACAAGGGTTACTCCCATAGGGAGCGTCGGAAACAAATTCAACTGAAACAAGCAAACAAAATATGACAGCAGTCATGAAAGTTATTTAGTCCCTGCCTGAGTCTTCGACTCAACCAGGCACTCGGGGGCTACTCCCATAGGGAGCGCTGGTCGCGCACCCTATGATTATTTGTACAAAGTACTGTGTGTTGATAACATCCACACTCGAAGTTTATGGCGACACCACCTCATAATTTTCCCTACAAAGAGACTGCGTCTCCTGGGTCACCCGAATCGTCTCCGCGATGATAAAGTTCGGATGCCGCGCTTGCAGCGTGAAGATAAGACCTGAATAAGGCCTGGCAACGCATTTGCTGTGCACTACCAGAAATATATCAGTGCCTACATGTACGATGAACATGCCTCGACGGACGCGTCGAGTGCTCACACCCATATAACTGGAATTTGACTCCTGTAAGATCTCCGCGGCTTGAGTCGAATTACACCAGCACTTTTCCGGATTTGAGTCCGAGGACTCGAGTTCGAGTAGATTGCGTTCTTTCACCCTAAGGTGGTTAACTAATACCAATACATCGGATAAATCAGGCACGCACATCAACAATCCCTATGACACAAACAAAGCAGTTGAAAATATATTCATTCATACACTCAGAAGACTTCAAAAAGTCCCCAGTCGAATCTGCGATTCCACTAGACACTCGGGGGCTACTGACATGGGTATACCCTACGGTTACTCGAGCTTGGTATATACGGTCTAAATATGTAAAGGCCCACGGTGTCGCCAAGGCCCAAATGAAGGACTCGAGTAACCTACGAACTCTCGATTGCTTGAAGAACAAGAAGAAACTAAAGATAGAAAGTTTGAAGGGGAAAACCCTAACTTGTAACCGACTCGACCTGCTACCCGAGACCTAGCCTACCTATATAAAGGCTAGGAGGGGGCAGCGAGGAGGACACACGCAACCCTAGTTTCCACAACCCTCGCCAGATTGCATCTGCGCACCATTGTAATCTTCGATTCCTTCGATAATTCCACGAGCAGACAAGTAGGAGTAGGGACCTCTATGAGGCCTGAACCTGGGTAAATGTTTGTCCCTTGTGTGCTTGTTTGCTAGCCGATAGATGTCTCCAGCGCTACCTCCTTCTCCAAAACCCAAGTCCATAACAATGGGCATTGATGAGTTAAACCCTCGTCACTCACCTACCAATTTCTTCTCTCTCTCGAGTAAGCTCCAGTTCATTGCTCAAAAATCGCGTTCTTGCTGTGCTTGCTCTTGATTTTTCGATCTCCTTGCTCAGCCCATCTTTCTTGCTGAAATTTGGAGCATTTGTTCCCTAGTATGTGTCTCCTCTCCTCGTCCAAGTAGATTTGTGTTTGGTAGATTATATCTTGAGTATTTTGCTGCTGTAGGTGACAGGTTATGAGGGCTAGTAAGCTTGCTTTATGCTTAGAGATATAGATTGGATGTATGTTTAGGCCTCTTACAAGTCCCTATAAGTAGAATCCTTCATTATATTTACTTTGCAATCACTTGTTCAATAGATGTTTAAATTTCAGAATAGAAGATGAGTGAGCATCACCTAAACCAACATGAACTATGGGTGCCTGAGATCATGAAGGTCCACCGGGAGGAGGAAGTTTTTCCTTCTATTTATCCTTGTTCTGAGTTCATGAGAGCTGCGGGAATTCTCCAAGATTTCCACACTTTGGTTTCTAATGCAGGGTTAGAGCACTTTTTAGAAGATGAGCCTTGTCAATTTGTGAAGATAGCCATGTCTGTGGTGCAGGACTTTCAATTTAGTCACTCTTTTCCTAACCCCATGGTCCACTACAAAATTTACAATATTGCTGTCGACCTTTCTCTTGATGATTTTTGTGCAGCTATTAAGGTACCTCAATGGGGGTCATGTAGAAGGATTAAGGAGCAACCTGAACCACTCATGGATTTATACGCAGAAATTTGCCAAGGGAGCAGCTTCTCGAAGGAGAATGGGAAAATCCGTAACATTCACCTTCCCTCCATTCGATACTTTGCCTACTTTGTTGCCAAGTGTGTTCTTGCTAGGAAAACTGCCAATAATCTATCTTCATATGATCTAGCATTTATCTCTGCTGCTCTTAAACGAGATAGGTCTTACAACTTAGGTGCTTTGATAGCTTTCCGTCTTGCTGCTAACCGTGAGAAAGGTGGAATTTGTGGAAGCCTCATTGCTTCTCGTTTACTAGCATTGCATGGTTTAGTGCCTCATCATCTAGACCTACAGTTTCCCATAGAAAGTCTTGATCTTAATTCCATAATACAGCATAAATTTGTTTCCTCATGGGCTAGTATGAGTGAGTTGTCTGAAATAACCTTTCTCAAAGCTGGTTGGAGAAAGAGCAAGTCTGAGTGTGTTGTTCTTTTGCCGGCACCTATTTTGTTTAACCTTGATAACAGGGAAGGATGGTCCCTCACTGAGGAGGAGCTTGACACGTACTTGGGAGAGCTCTCTCAACAGGAGCAGGATACTAGAAGGGAGGTCACGGATGATTCGGTCCAGCCCTCGAATGAGGGGGAGTCTTCATATCAGCAGCCTGCTTGTGACTGGGGAGCTTCTTCTTCTTCCCATGGGCCCAACTACGACCGTTCTTATCATGATCCTCCTGCTTGGAACCCTTACCCGTATCTGGATTGACACCCACTTAGGCCAAAAGCCTAAGCTTGGGGGGAGGTACGCCGACACCGCACTCATCTCCTTATCATGTTGCGTCGGTACTTTGTATATTCATATTTTGTTCTCTCTTTAGTTTTTGTTCGTTCTTTGCTTTTACTTTCTAAAACACAAAAAGACCAAAAATATTTCTGTTGTTTCTCTTTGGTTTGCTTCTTCTTCTTTTCGCCTTGGTTTGCTTTTCTCTTTTTGTTTTGTTTGAACTATTCGAAAAACCCAAAAATATTTTGCTTTGCTTGTTTTTCCTTTTTTGGATCTTGTTTTTAAAATCGAAAACAACAAATATATTTGTCGTTCTTCTTTGGCTTTGTGAGTTTCTTGCAGGGTTCATCAGTCCTCAGTGGATATTGGTTTCATATTATTATTCAAGCCACACAAGTGAAGAGCAATAATGAGGATTAATGACAACTTGAGGCGTGGTAAGAGGCTGGTAACAAACTCTATTTGTTTTCATTTTTGTACATATACTCATCACTGTGGGCATGCTTAGTCTGTTCGTGTAGGGTGTATGTTATCTTTGGATGCTTAATAGTTCTTGCTTTCGTATGATTAGTTCCAGCTTGCTAATAGTTTGTAGCATGTTTTATGAATGTTTGCTTACATTACTCTATTCATAACTTGGTATGACACCGTGGTATCCTCCTCTGAATGTTTCATTTGAATTGACTTGGCACATGCTCATGCATGCATATGACTGAAACAATCAGTTGAGCCTCGATGAATTATTTTGCCTTGAGGATCTTGAATCACTTTCATGCCATGATTAGTCCTGTTTTGTTGCAAGCATGATTATGACAGCTATTGCTCTCTCGTTTGTCGCTCCCTTACTATTGCTAGCCTTCACTTTCACTGAGTATTTTACTCATGCTTCCAACTCTCTAAAACCAAACATTGCCAAAGTGTCCACCATACCTACCTATTAGCATCACTTGCTACTTCCGTGCATATTCAATATGCCTTATTTTCTTCCGAATAAAATGTTTGCTTGTTATGAGAAAGTTAGTTAGTAAAGCTCTCACGAACTTGATGGCACACTTTATTTCCTGCACTTAATAAACCTGAACCATTGAGACTCTCCATGAAAGTTATATGCTTGCAAATTATAGGCTGGGGATTAGCAAAACCGTGCTGTCACGGGGAACGCTTTCAACACTTGTAAATATATACCTAGTTGATACCTTGCTCTTTTGTTTGCGGATGACGTCGGTGTGAAATAAAAGGGGAGCTTGTAAGTCCATGGAGTTATGTATGTGTGTTAGAGAAACGCCTGGGCCGCTGGTCTAATCCATGCTGACATGGTGGAAACCTGCAGCGTAACCATAATGATATCTATGAAGCATTCTTCTTATAAAAAAAGAGAGATAGCTATTGAGAAAAAGAAAAAGAAGAGATTTATGAAAAGAGGAAAGAGAGAAAAAAGCACCACTTTTCCCATGGTAAATAAGAAGATTGCTGAGATACTCATTGTCTGCTTGCCTTGTCATTTTGATATGGGGATTCTTCCGTATCATCGGGCAAGGGGTACCCCGTTGGCGGTTCTCTATGATACGCACGTACTTACGATGACAAGAACTTACCGGTAACTAAAGTTGAGTAGCATGAGGAGCGGCCCTCGTACTCAAGGGACATGGGATTTTCAGTTTATAGTCTGTCAAGCATATAACTCAGATTGGACCTCACTTTCACCTTAACCACATTAAAGATGCTTATGATAGGGGCAATGAGAGCTCAAAGCTAATGAGTACCATTCTTTCAGCATTTGGAAGCCTTTCAAATTATTCAAAACCTTTTTGTTTCCTTGTTGAGTCTCCACATACTCTATGAGCAACTTCTTGAGAGCATAGTTGTCATTCTTTATGCTTGCCTCATTACTTGATTATTTGTGTTATGACTTTGATGCTTGTATCTTTGATATCTTTACCTCTAGTCATCACCTGAACTTCAGAGGTGCCTTGGCATTCATAATCAAAGGCAAGCGAGATACCACTCTATCATACCTTGTTATGAGCAGTGTAATGTTGCTTATGTTTATGCTTCATGCTACTTATTATTTTTGAGTTGGAATCTCTTCATAGCTTGCAATGCCTATTAAGCCCTCTGATAGATCTTGGAAATCCCTTCTTTTCTTCCCCAGCGGACAACTCGCGAACTTAGTTGCATACTCCTTATTATAAATTGTCTAAGTAGTTGATCACATGCTGAGAATATATACATCTTATGAAGCAAATGTGTTCATGAAAGTTCTTTTATTGCACTCAGTTTTCAACCGAATTGCTTGAGGACAAGCAATAAGCTAAGCATGGGGGGGAGTTGATACGTCCAAAACGTATCTACTTTCTCGAACACTTTTGCTATTGTTTCTCCTCTAAACTTGTGTGATTTGGATGCAACTAACGCGGACTGACGCTGTTTTCAGCAGAATTGCCCTGGTGTCTACTTTTTGTGCAGAAAATCAACTATCAGGAAAAATCCCGGAAAATATGCCAAAAATCCTATTTCACTAGAAGACTCCAGGAGCCAGAATACGATACGGAGGGGGGCTGGGCCTAGGCCACACCACCTAGCCGCACGGGCAAGCCCAGGCCACGCCAGGGGGTGGTCTGGATGCCCCAGACTCCCCCTCGGTCTCCCTCTTCGCCTATAAGTTTCCTTCTGACCTAAAAACTTCGGGGGGTTCGACGTTTTTCTAGAAGGAGTTCTGCTCGGCCGCCACCACCAGATTCCACGAACCAGCACCAGAAACTCCGTTCTGGCACCCTGCCGGGACGGGGAATTGGAGGAGATCATCGCCATCATCATCACCATCGCTTCTCCATCGACCATCCATGTTTCCCCCATCTATGAGTGAGTAATCCCCCGCTGTAGGCTATGGGGATGGTAGGGATTGGATGAGATCGTTCATGTAATGGCATCAGATTGTTAGGGCATGGTGCCTAGTATCTTCTATTAGTGCGTTATGACTTTGTTGCGACTTGTTATGCTTAATGCTTGTCACTAGGGCCCAAGTGCCATGATTTTAGATCTGAACATGTTATTGATTCATTATGATAGTATTGTATATGGTCTTATCTCCAAGTTGTATACACACGTTGTTGTCCGGAACCAATGGCCCCGAAGTGACAGAAATCGGGATAACCGGAGGGAATGGCTTTGATGTGAGGATCACATGTGTTCATGGAGTGTTAATGCTTTGCTCCGGTGCTCTATTAAAAGGAGCACCTTAATTGCTAGTAGTTCCCTTGAGGCCCCGCTACAAATGGGCTGGCAGGACAAAAGATGTTGTGCAAGTTCTCATTGCGAGCACGTATGACTATATATGGAACACATGCCTAGGATTATCTAGTACTTGGATGCTTTATCTTATTTATCTGCAATTGCCCTATGTTATGATTGCTATGTGAATTGTCTTGTCCATGCAACGCCCGTCCATCCATCCCTATGCCTACCGCACTCGAATCCCACTGTTTACTGCTATTGTTACTTTTGTCTTTACTTTTACCTACTGATGTTACTTTACTATTCCAACTACAAAACTGTTGCTACTGATAAACTGCTGTGAGCAAGATTGTTTCCAGGTGCAGCTGAATTGACAACTTAGTTGTTAAGGCTTATAAATATTCTTTGGCTCCCCTTGTGTCGAATCAATAAATTGGGTTTCACTTCCCTCGAAAATACTGCGATACACCCCCTATACTTGTGGGTCATCAAGACTATTTTCTGTATGCAAGCGGGGGAGTAGTAGAAGAGCCGATGTGCACACCGAGTGGATACTAGTATCTATTGGATTGTTGTCGCTGAATTATACTTGCTGGGTTTCTATTGGAGTATATATTGATAGGGGTTATTATTTCATGAAGACATATTTATTTCTAGGCAAGCTTTTTATACAACTCTCATATATTTTGTAAAGTAGTTTTTATTGTTAAAATTATGGTATTATATTTGATATGAGAGTTGTGGATATTTCCCTTGAAGTATATGTGGATTAATACACCGGTGTCGTATGTGGTGATGGATCCGTCGGAGCCACCGATACGAACCAGGTATTATTCATCGATATGGATTTAGGAAAGTGGAAAATGTGAGAAACCATAATAACTCATTTTCTAAATAAAACTTGGTGCTACAAAGGTAACCGTATTGTACCGATCACAATCCAGGTATAGGACTGGCTGAGTTCTCCGCTGGGGACGGTCCTGAAACGGAACGTGTCGGTGATGGATCCGTAGGAGCGACCGACATAAGTACATTCAGGTGTCTGGGTTCTAGTGGGTTAAAGGGCTCTGCTCTTCAAGAGTCCTGTGTGGTTCTAGTTGAGGCTGTCGGCGTCGGAGTACCCCTCTGTAGAGTGTAAAAGTGTTAATATTAACCCCTGTGACTCCCGGGTTTGGGAATGCTTACTTTCATGTGTGGCACCATGTGTTTTTATTTGGTTTAAGTAATTTAATCACCTATTTTTCATAAAGCAGTCTATTTTACAATTTATATGACCGTTGTATGATTAGTTTGCTAAGTACATTTTTGTACTCACCCCTTGCTCCCAATGTTTTTATCAGAGTTGCGCTGCGGAAGATGTCGTCATCAGAAGATTAGGCTGGACCGGTGGGCGGGAAGCGAATTAGAGAATATTGTAATTCTTGTAAATGTAATAAAATTAGTTTGAGCTTCTCGAGATCCATTGTACCGGCTTTTGCCTGTATTTTTAGCCTTACGGGTATATAGGCCTCCAGGTCTATATACGCATGGCGGTTGTCATTCTACCGGGCCGGGTCTCGGGGCGTGACAACTCAATACCTATACAAATCCATCATCAATCATATCGATGAAGACTTTTGAACTCGGCCATAATATAAGATTACTTTATCTTAGTCCTAGTTATATTTTATAGTTAACTTTGGTCTGTCACTTAGCCAGCGAGGAACACATTAACTTAAGATTGTTTGGAAAATTCAAATAACCATCGAATGTGTTTTAAGAACACTACAAATTATTAAACTTTGTGTAATAAGTATTTTCTTCGAAACTTATTCTTTTTGCCACTTCAAACAAAAACACCATGTTATTCCTTTTAAGTCCAAATGACATGGGTACACCCTGCAGGTAATCGAGTTTGATATATATGGTCCAGATACAGTGGAAGCCCACGGCGTTGCCACGGCCCAATGAAGACTTCGAGTGGCCCACGGACTCTCGATGACTTGCGAGACAAGAAGAAGTTTAAAGATAGACAGTTTAAAGGGAAACCCCTAATTTGTAACCGACTCGACCTTCTACCCGAGACCTGGCCTATCTATATAAAGGCTAGGAGGGGCGGTGAGGAGGACACACGCAACCCTAGTTTCCACAACTCTCGCCAGATTCCATCTGCGCGCCCCTGTAAACTTCGATTCCTTCGTTAATTCCAAGAGAAGACAAGCAGGAGTAGGGACCTCTACGAGGGATGAACCTCGGTAAACCTTGCATCCTTGTGTGCTTGTTTGCTAGCCAATTGATGCTTCCAGCGCTCCCTCCTTCTCCAAAACCCAAGTCCATAACAATGGGCATTGATGAGTTAAACCCTCGTCAATTGGCGCCATCTGTGGGAATTGGGAGTGCTGATGTTGCGTCTTCTTTGGCCCCATCAACTGCGATCTACAACTCCACAACAACGGAGATTTGCTAGCTCTTCGGTGCGTTCGATTTCACCGTCCACACGCCGACCACTCGCCCGATTTTCAAGTCCGTGGGCGATGGAATCAGCCTGGCGATCGGAAGCTTCCGCTTCCAAGTTGGTCAGATGGGCAAGCTTCGCATGCCTGACCAGCCCCAACATCGTGGTTCCCGCCATCAATCGGTGCCCTCAGCGAGCTCAACACCTCAGCAGCAGCTGAGAACACGGACAACGACAGCAGTCACAGATCCGATCTGGGTGGCCTAGCAACGGAAGATGGGGTCTACGGCTCCGGATCCGAAAGTTGCAGAAGCAACAGCCTCTCTAACCACTTCATGTGTGCCGTCATCAACGCCGGCGAAACCAGCGCCAATCGCGAAAACGGTGGCAACGGTCCCGATCCACCCAACGGTGGCATACCTAGCGGCGGACCACCCAATGGCGGCCCCACCAATGGTGGCAATGGCGCGCCCGTCAACAATGGAGGGGCAGTCGAACCTCCAACCATGGTGAACGAACACACTGGTGAACGTGTCGTGATCAGGCTCAACGATCTCGAGTGGGCCTGTTGCTGAGAAGCTGTGTGAGGCAATCCTTTGCCCCCCGGCACGCCGTAAGATCTGTTGATGGGCTATCATTGGCTACTAAAGGAGGAGTACAGACGCCAGTTACAAACGACCGTGCAACTCTAAGCGCATAAAAAGGCGGTGGACGAGTCAAGTCTTCGACGGGCCAGGCTCTCCTCCCACGGAGGATCCTCCTCCAAGGGCAACGAGTACGTGGCCAACAAGAGGCGATCTCGAATGGCCCACCTCACCGAGCAGGAGCGCATAGAAGTTGCGGAAGTCCTCGACTTCAGCTCTATGACAGTCGACACATGCGGTAACGTGGTCCCAAATACGCCGCAAGTTGCGGTAACAGCGGCCACCATGTACCTCCTCAACAACCAGCCGCCGGCTGGGGACCCCCGAGCCGCCATGGACCAATCTACGATCGCGAGCTTGGGGTTAATCGAGGCCGCTCTTGACAAAGAGCCGACGCCGGAGCCGAAGAAAGGCAAAGCTCTGGCAAAACACTATTCTTCACCCTCGTCCAGTGACAACAGTCATGATCTGTCTCGACGTCGCCGTTCACGGCGAAATGACCACGACTATGATGCACACGATGACCTCACGCAGCGCAAAATCGACAAGTCAAGGGCACGACGCGCCCGTTCGACTGACTTAGAGGACGAAGACGTGGAGCTCTATGGCGCCAGATGCTTCAGCGGGGCTATCAGGCAGAAGTGAATGCCCAAGGGGTTCAAGCTCCCATTGGAGAACCCAAAATTTGACGGCCTGCAGGACCTGAAAATCTGGTTGGAGGACCACATCTCCTCCGTCAGGCTCCATGGCGGGAGTCGAAGCATGGCCATGCAATGCCTGCAGCTACAGCTGCAGGGCGCCGCCCGAGCATGGCTCAACAATCTCCCCCGCGGATCCATTCGCAACTGGGAAGAGTTGGTCTACAGCTTTGTGTGCAACTTCAAGGGCACCTACAAAAGGCGATCAAAGAACTGAGGTGCTACCAGCAAAGGTCGGGTGAATCGCTATGCTCGTACATCCAGAGGTGGTTCATCATCAAGAACTCCGCAGAAAACATCTCGGAAGATCGCGCAATCGATGCTTTCAACGGTGGCGTTCGCCGCATAGAGCTCAGGGAAGAGTCGGGCCGCTTGAAGCCCACAACAATTGACCACCTGATGGAAATCGCGAATCGGTGGGCAGATGGAGAAGACTCGGTAAAAAACCGCGTTCACTCTGACGACGAAGCGGAACTCGAGTGCAGACGCGATCACCGAAGCAAGCGTCAAATGTGCATCTACGATGATCGCGACGACGTCAACATGGTTGCAGCCGACTACGCCGACAGGCGCGACGACAACCGTAACAGCGGCTATCGCAGCGGCGGACACCGCGACTCCGGGAAAACCACGCAGGTATGGCAGCGCCGCACTCACGAAGAGGCACCCGTAACAACAATTGAGGACAAACTGTCTGGTCCGTGCAACGTGCACTTCTACATCGACAAGCATGACGGTAAGCAAAAATCCAGCCACGTTCTCAAGGACTGTCCCGAGTTCCTCAAGCTACACGAGGGTTTGGCTCGGATGAATCGCAATGCAATCAACAGGGGCTATGGAGTCGCCCTAGGAGTTGTAGCACATGGAGCTCCTCCACCACCACCTATAGTACCACCACCCACGGCTGGACCGGTCTAGAATCAAGGCGGCGAGCCATACCCACGGGTTGTGGGCAACATGATGATCCAAAAGGGGTGCCCCTCAAATCGGGTGCATAAGGCCATCACTCGCCAAGTCAACTTGGCGACAAACTCTCCGCCATCCACCACTAAGTACCTCAGTGGAAGCGACTCCTGCATCACCTTCGACGCCATCCGTGCCAAGTACCTCGTCCAGGCCACTGTCCCCTCATACTCGAGGCGCAGATCGAAGGCTTCGACATGAGTTGTGTCTTCATGGATGGTGGAAGCGGCACTAACCTCATGTTCGCAAGTACCTTGCAAGGAATGAGGATCCCTCTAACGTGTCTAGAAGTCTCGGACACAACGTTCCACGGTATCGTCCCAGGCAAGGGCATATATCCCCTGGGAAAAATCAACCTCGACGTCATCTTCGGCATGCCGAAAATCTTTCGATGTGAACGAATCGACTTCGAAGTCGTCGATTGGCCCTCACAGTACCACTTCATCCTCGGGCACGTCGTGTTCGCTAGGTTCATGGCAGTGCCGCACTACGCCTACCTGCAGATGAAAATGCCAGGTCCAAACAGCGTCATCACAATCAACGGAAGCTTCGAAAGGTCCGACAACTGCGACAGGGAATTCAACAGAATCTCCTAGTCCTTCGATATGCAGGAGGAGCTCGCAAGATTGAAGGAGTCGACAGACAATAGTTTGCCTCCCCTGAGCCGGCCAAGTTCACCCGACCTATCCTTCGACTCGTCGGTGCACACGAAGAAAGTCCAGGTCCACCCATCGGACCTGACCAAGACGACCCTCATCGCCAACAACTTGAGTTCCGCATAGGAACTCGTGCTCGTCGAATTCCTCCGTGAGCACTGGGAAATCTTTGCCTGGTGTCCAGCGGACATGCCAGGGGTTCCCAGGGAATTCGCCGAGCACGCACTCAACTTCAACCCAGACGCAAGGCCCGTCAAACAGACAATTCAGTGATTGACCGAACCAAGGGCAAAGGCGGTCAGAATGGAGATCAACAGACTCCTCGATGCCAAGTTCATACGCGAGATCAAGGAAAGCACTTGGCTCACCAATACGGTGCTGTTACCTAAAAAGACACGGATATCCTGCGGATGTGCGTGGACTTTACCTCCCTGAACAAGCACTACCCAAAGGATCACTTCCCGCTACCACGAATCGACCAAATCATCGACTCCACCGCGGGATGTGAGCGCCTCTGATTCCTCGATGCCTACTCAGGCTATAATCAGATTCGAATGAAGGAGGAAGATCAATAAAAAACGGCATTTACAACGCCTTTTGGTGTGTTCTGCTACAACACAATGCCCTTCAGGCTCAAAAACGCAGGAGCCACCTATCAACGGTGCATGCAGGCTTGCCTCAAGGATCAACTTGGTCGCAACATCCAAGTCTACGTCGACGACATCGTCATCAAAACAAAGGAGGAAGCCTCGCTAATCGACGATTTACGTGAAACCTTTGCCAACCTCGACCGCTACCGGATCAAGCTCAATCCGGACAAGTGCGCCTTTGGCGTACCATCTGGGTAGTTATTCGGGTATCTCATCTCTGTGAGGGGAATTGAGGCGAACCCGAAGAAAATAAAAGTCATAATGGACATGGAGAAGCCGAAGAATATAAGATGTGTCCAACATCTGGCTGGGCGAATCGCAGCGCTCAGTCGATTCATCAGTCGAATGGGCGAAAAGGCACTACCCTTCTACCAACTTCTCCGCAAAACTGACAAGTTCGAGTGGACCGATGAGGCGCAGGAAGCATTCGAAGACCTCAAGCGTCTACTATCTACCTCACCAGTACTGGTGACCCCACGCGAAAGAGAACCATTGCTGCTATATATCTCCGCCACCAACCAGGTGGTCAGCACAATACTCGTGGTGGAACGAGCCGAAGAAAACAAAGTCCACGGGGTGCAGCGCCCAGTCTACTACCTCAACGAGGTGCTCACGCCAACAAAGAAATGGTACCCGCACTACCAGAAGCTGGCATACAGCGTCTTCATCACAGCCAGGCGACTGCGGCACTACTTCCAGGAGCACCCAATCGTGGTGGTCAATGACGCCACTTGGGCATATTCTCAACAACCCCGACGCCACCGGACGAGTCGCGCTTTGGGGAATCGAGTTGTCTCCACGAGACATTACATATGAGAAGCGCGACGTGATCAAGTCGCAAGTCCTCCCTTATTTCCCCGTACACTGGATGGAGAATCAGCTCCCCGAAAAATCAGATATGTCTTACCTCTAGACGATGCACTTCGACGGATCCAAGCGTAAGGACGGGGCTGGCGCAGGTGTCATACTAACATCGCCCCAAGGAGACAAGCTGAAATACATTCTACGAATGCAGTTCACCGCCTCCAACAATGAAGCTGAATACGAGGCCCTATTGCACGGGATGCGGATGGCAAAAGCCTGTAGTGCCAAGAGGCTCATCATCTACGGCGACTCCAAGCTAGTCGTCAACCAAACGATGCACGAGTGCGAAACACTGAATGACAATATGATCGCCTATCGCGACCTCTACGACACACTCGAAGGGGACCTCGACGGTTGTGAGCTGCGGCACGTAGGCCGCGAAAGCAACGAAGAGGCAGATGCACTCGCCAACATTGGCTCCACCTGCGGCCCCATACCACCTGGGGTATTTCTCGAGCGTATTTGTGAACACTCCATCAAGCCAACGGCCACAGAGAAGAAAACAAGCGCAACAACGGACTCGGGGCGCTACGCCGCCCAATGAGCCAATGGCACTCGACGACCTGGAGCTTGACACAGGACTCGAGGGACCAATGGGGGTCATGATGATCGAGCCATCTTGGACTCAACCCTACATCACATATCTTCTCAGCAAGAGGCTACCAGACAACCCGACTAACGTGCGACACATCGCACGACGATCCAAGGCATTCGCCGTCATCAACAGCGAACTATACAAGCGCAGCATCACAGGAGTACTCCAACAGTGCGTCTCCAACGCGGACGGAAGGGCCGTCCTCCTCGACATACATGAAGGGACTTGTGGGCACCATGCCAGTAGTTTCGCCCTTGTCGCCAAAGCTGTACGAGCTGGATTCTACTGGCCCACAGCCATGCGCGACGCCAAGGACATCGTCCAGAGATGCAACGCTTGTTAGCGATTTGCGGACGAACCGCACGCACCTGGCGTGGAACTCCGGCCAATACCATTGGCTTGGCCCTTTGCGCAATGGGGACTTGACATGGTCGGCAAGCTCCCAAAGTCCTCGCAAGGAGGATATGTCTACCTCCTGGTCGCAGTCGACAAATTCACCAAGTGGATAGAGGCCATGACGGTGACAAAACCAGTCAGGAGCTAGTGCCGTCAAGTTTTTCTAGTCCATTGTCTATCGCTTCGGAGTGCCACACAACATCATCACGGACAACGGAACGAACTTCACCTCTAAGGAGTTCTAGGGTTTCTGCGAAAACCTGGGAATCAACGTAAGCTACGCCTCCGTAGCCCATCCATAGACCAATGGTCAAGTCGAAAAAGCTAACAGCCTTGTCTGTGGCAGAATCAAGAAGCGACTCCTCCGGCCACTCGAACAAGCCGCCGGATGCTGGCCAGACGAGCTGCAATCTGTACTCTAGAGATTACGCACAACTCCAAACAGTGCCACGGGATACACTCCGTTCTTCATGGTGCATGGTGCTGAAGCGGTGCTACCCGCAGAAGTATGCTACAAAGCCCCGTGGGTGGTCGCTTACAGCGAGCAGGAGTCAACTCTTGCACTCGAAGAATTCGTCCATCTCCTTGATGAGGCACAGGACATCGCAGCAGAAAGATCGATGATCTACCAGCAGACTACCACAGTAGAAGGCTACGCCCCAGATCCTTCGTCGAAGGAGACCTGGTCCTGCGACTGAAGCATCAAGGGCACCTCAAGCTCGAGTCCCCTTGGGAAGGACCATACGTGATTACAGAAGTAATCCCAGGTGGCGCCTATCGCCTCAAAGATTTCGAGACAGGAGTCGCATACTCCAACCCCTAGAACGTCGCGCAGCTGCGGCGCTTCTACCCTTAGTCGTCTTTTTTTACATTGCAAATAAGGCTATTCAGTCAGGTTACTTAGCCACACATTGTACCTCATACTAATTCTTTGAATAAATAAAGCTAAGTGCCCCGAAACTCTGTGTCTTTCTCATTTTTCTAGCAATTATATCACTTAGGGGCTATGCCACCCTTTACACCCTAGTTCTACGAACAATACGCAATATCCCGAGTAGCTGACACAACAACAATCGAACCCTTGATACACCAACCCAGTTGCAACGCACCTGGCAGGTTGGCAAGGCGCTGAGATAAAATAAGTCAGGCTAACGAAAAGGAACTACAGAGTACAAATACACTCACAAAATACATGAGCTAGCAAGCTCTTTACATATCAATATCAATATCAATCAATTTTATACATCATATACATACAAACTTTACAACACTGGTATACCTATGTGCAAGATACAAATCAAAACTACTACTGCAACAGAAGAACGTTTGTCTGTTCCTCAAAGAAGTTGACAATTTCCTCTGTTGGGCGGTCCACTGCCTGGTAATGCGGAACCATGTTCCAGGTCGAACCTGCCTGTGGAGTCGGCGGCCCAGCAGCAACAACCGCAATGTCCATGTCAGGCCTATGCAGTGGCACCAGCGAGAGGACAGCCTTGGCACCAGCCACTAACTGCTGCCGCACGCACTCACGAACTGCATTCAAATCCTGGAATCTCGCCAGAAAGGCCAACATGCTTGAAGGGACAGCGTCCAGTGGAAACATCGTCTGGTAAATGTGCCTGAGGCACGACTGCGCTTTCTTCAGAAAATGAAGCACTCGAGAAGCACGATCCTGTAGGGTCGCAAGTGTAATTGCACAGTCATGATCTACCCAGAAGTACCCACTCGCCTGCAGTTGCTCCTGGGTCAAATCATTCATTCGAACAGCGATCCGATCTTTTTCATCTTGTGGATGGCGAGCACTGACAACTGCACCACACAAAAGCAAAGTGTGAAAGAAAGGCATCACTGTGATGGACTAAAGGAAAAGATAAGAGGACAGAAGGCTAACACTTGAACTGCTCACTCAGGTGGGCCACCTCCTCTAATAGGTACTTCTCGCGAGTAGAGGCTTTCTCCGCCTTTGATTTCCATACATCAGCGCTACCACGGAGGACGGGCAACTCACACTCCAATTGCTTAATACGGTCATGCAGTCGCGAGAGCAACGACAACTCCTCCACCTTTGAACGAGGCTGCGCCAAGTTCTCATCAGTAGAAGGAGGATCACAACGATCACTCGAAGGAGCACTTGATGTACCCTAATACGAATCAAGTAAAAAGCAAATAAGAGACCAAGAATACATTTGGTAGGGGGTATATATGCATTCAGACAAAGGAAAAGTTTCGATTGGGACACCCCCACAAAATCATTGTTCCATAAAGCAAAAGGCTAAGCCACTACAGCTATTACAAAAGGAGACTAAGGCGCAGCATGTTTCTTCGACTTGGACTTAGGCCTCAAGGGCTTCATCGCATCCGTGGCTGTCTCCGACGCCACGGACTTGCCAGCAGTACCCCTAGAAGCCGCAGCCTTCGCCTGACGCCGCTCTTCGGAGTACTTGGCGAGTGTCTCGATAAGCTGGGGACCGTAATTTTAGCAATTACCAGCATAGGGAGAAAAACTACCTGTTGGCCTACAACATCGACAGGCATCGCCTCAGAGATAGCTACGGGATCCATCTCCACGCCATGGGCCAACAACATTGCGAGTGCCATGGTGGCGGCGATGGAGCACTGCGAATTTTTGAAGTCCGCAGGGATTCCTCCAGCTAGGGATTCCACTAGGTCACCGAGGTTATCGATCATCCCAGCCTTCAGAGTCAAGTCCTCACGGATGCGACTGAGCACATCCTTGGCCTTCCCCAGCGTCTCCTGGAGGGAAACGTTGTGGTCCTCGACTGCAGCGATGGCACCAGCCAAAGCATCCGCACGGCGTAGAGATTGGGCATTGAAACTCAAGCCATTGGCATCTACATACAAAAAGCATTAATACAACAATCATATGTCAAAGCGCAGAAGAGCAAGACATATCCAGATGAAAAAGGCCATACCTAAGAGGGACTTGGCAATCGAGAGAAGCTGCTCCTCGAACATCTTCTCCCTCTCAGCTGTGGAGGCAAGGAGATCCTGCTCTCGCTTCCGCGATTCCTCCAAGGCTGCGACTGCCTCGTCACGATTCTTCGTCGCCGCGGCCAATGTCTTCTCGAATGCAGCAGCATGGGGAAGTAATTCATTGTGCTCAGCTGCAACAAACAGATAGTGTTACCAAATCGAATCAATAATATCCGCAAAAGACAAGGACGAAGACAAAACATACTTTCGACAATACGATGGCGATTGTCCAGTCGCGTAAGCTGTCGACCCATGTTAAGGACCTGCTCCACCAAGCGGGCGGCTTCCTTCATGATGAGCTGCATCAGAGACATTCAAGTTCAAGTAAAAGCACGCCAAGAATAAATTCGACTACCAACTACAAGGTACTTACATGATCCTACACAGACTCCAAAGAAGGCTGTTGCACAGTCATCCGAGTAACCATCTGATACCCCCCAGCATGCGGGGAACTCGATGAGTTATGCCCGGAGTGGGCCACCAATGGAGGAGAAGGAGACCGCGAGGCCACCTTCTTGGACTTGGAGTCTGCGACTCCAGACTCTTTCAAAAATTGGACGTCATTAGAAGACGACGTCACCACTTGACTAGAACACACAATCAAACAAGAGCTTCAAGACAGATGACAACTCAAAAAAGAAACCAAAATGAATTCGCGAGTACAGGACTTACCAGTCAAATCCATCAAGATCGAAGGACTACTCCTCTGACTTCGACGATTCCTTTGGCAGTCGAAGCTTCTTCCGGGCAGGAGGAGCCATAGAGCGCACAGGAACGGCGGGTATCGGCTCCTCTGCACCGATGGATGGGCCCTCTAGATTCGAAGGAGACGAAGCATCCGAATCCTCGCTGCGCGAACGCTTGTGAGTGTCCGGACCGCTAGACTCGGGGGCTTCCTCCTCCTCTTCAAGTGGGACGGTCGATTCCGACTCATCCTCTTCATCTACTTCGTGAGGAATAAACCCCTTAGGAAGAGGGGGAAAACTGGGAGATACCTCCAATCCTGCATACAGAAAACAATTTAGTATATGTCAAGAACTCAGAAGCAATTGACAAATAAAGCTACTTCGTAGCACAATCATACCTCAGGAGGAGGGTTAGAAGCATCGAAGGGAGGCACGGCTGGTTAACTGGGGAGAACATCCTTGGTGGTGTACTTGGTCACCAGTTGCACCCTCTTATCTACTTCACCCGCGGAAATGCCATCGGCAGATATGCGAGTGACATCGTCTACACCAGCCCATTGGAACATGGGGTGGACTCTGCCCTGCAGAGGCTGGATGCGACCGCGCAACCATGTGCGAATGAGGGCGGCGCCACCCTCTTCTTTACCCATGCGACTCTCGAGGTCACAGACGCGCTCGTACAACACTTCTGTCTCCTCGGACTCGCCAGGCATAACAACGTTCTTCCAAGAACGCCTCCCCTTGCACGGCATCGCGGGGTCGAAGGGCGCCAGTCCGAAGTGCTCTCCGTCGGCCTTCTGGTCGCGGATGTAGAACCACTTGTCTCTCCACCCTTAGACGGACGTCGTCAGCTTGATGTCGAAGTAGGTAGCGGAGGAGTTGACATGAATCCCGCAGCCGCCTACGTCGTAGACTAACGAGCCAGAAGCTGACTGACGCTTCAGCTTGAAAAGCCGCTTGAAGAGACCAAAGTGTGGCTCGACTCTGATCTAGCACTCGCGAAGCGTGATATAACATGCAATGTGAAGAAGAGAGTTTGGGGACAGCTGGTGCAGCTGGAGCCCATAGAAACAAAGAAGGCCCTTGACAAAGGGATATAGGGGTAGAGACAGACCACGAATGATGAACGCGAGGAACATCACCTGGAAACCTGATGGAGGACAAGGGGTTACCTCGTCACCAGGCACTCGCGAATCGTCTTCGGCGAGCGGAAGAACTCCATCTTGGCGCAGAAGACGGAGTTTAGAGGACTTGATGGTAGATGCGCGCCACACACCATTAGTGACGCGGGTGCCCGCACCTTTCTTCTTGCCGGCGCCGGCGGCGCTGGTGCCCACGGCGGCGGAGCCACCCTTCTTCTTGGATATGGCAGTGGCGGCGCCTCCCTTCTTTTTGATGGGTTCGTAGCATGGAAAACAAAAAATTTCTACCGCAGGAACGAACAAAACCCAGATCTAATCTAGATAAAAGCCAAGATCTAATCTATTAGACATGTGCAATGAGATAGATCTGTACTAACCCTTGTAGACCCGAAAGCGTTACGAGATTGGATCTCGTGGTTGATGTAGTCGATCGCTTGCCGATCTCAAGATCGAGTGGACGATCCTTCCGGCGCTGCTTTCCGGCAGCGCTTCCGCAGTCGGTCACACGTGCGGAGTCGAAGCAGACCTTCCTCTCCCCGTTCCAGCGAGCAGCGGAGGTAGTAGATCTCTCCACGGAATCCCAGCAGCACGACGGCGTGGTGGTGGTGGTGGAGTAGAGGATTCTGCAGGGCTTCGCCTAAGCCTGAGCAGAAGGAAGGAGGAGGAGAGACGCGGCTAGGGGCAAGAGTGGAGGAGCCAGGGGTGGCACCTCCACCCCTCTATATATAGAGGGAGGGGTGCGGCCTAGGGTTCCCACCCCTAGGCCCACCCCCTAGGGCCGACGCACAAGGGAGCTTGGGGGGAGAGTCCTTCCCCCCCAAGTTTCCCTTTTAAATTTCCCTTTATCCTTTTATCCTTTCTTGGTTTTCAAGTAAACTCCAAAAAATCTTCTAGAACCTTCCAGAACATTCCGAAACCTTCTAGAATCCCCATATAAATACTCCGGAACATTTCCTAACTTATAAAATGATCTCCATTATATGAATCTTATTCTCCGGACAATTCCGGATCTCCTCGTGATGTCTCAGATCCAATCCGGGACTCCGAACAACATTCGGTTTCCAACGCATATTCCATATCTACCTAAACAGCATCGAACCTTAAGTGTGTCACCCTACGGTTTGTGAATATGTAGACATGATGGAGACACCTCTCCGATCAATAACCATCAGCGGGATCTGTAGATCCATAACGGCTCCCACATACTCAACGATGACTTCGTGATCGATAGAACCATTAACATACGAAACCAATTCCCTTTGTCACGCGATACTCTACTTATCCGAGGTTTGATCGTCGGTATCTCCATACCTAGTTCTACCTTGTTACTGACAAGTACTCTTTACTCGTTCCATGATATGTCATCCCTTGTGACCTAGTCACATGCTTGCAAGCTAACTAGATGACATTCCACCGAGAGGGCCCAGAGCATATCTATCCGTCATATGGATGGACAAATCCCAATCTTGGTCCATGCGCTTCAACACATACTTTCAGAATACCCAACGACACCTTAATGACCACCCAGTTACGAAGTGGTGTTTGATGCCATCAAAGTACCCATCCGGTGATGGTGATTAACATAACCTCATGGTCGAAGGATTAGGTTACTATGCATTTGAAAGCTTGTAGAAATACGAACTTAATGACTTGATCTTATGCTACACTTACTACAGGTGTGTGTCCATCACATCATTCTCCTAATGATATAACCTTGTTATTAATGACATCCAATGTCCATGACCAGGAAACCATGATCATCTATTAATCAACAAGCTAGTTCAACAAGAGGCTTACTATGGACTCTTTTACGTTTACAAAACACACATGTATTAGCGTTTCCTTATAATACAATTATAGCATGGGATGTAAACAATTGTCATAAACACAAAGATATAATAATAACCACTTTTATTATTGCCTCTTGGGCATATCTCCAATAGTCTCCCACTTGCACCAGAGTCAGTAATCTAGATTACATGGTAATATACCTAACACCCATGGCGTTTTGGTGTTGGTCATGCTTTGCCCTAGGGAGAGGTTTAGTCAACGGATATGCCACATTCAGATCAGTGTGTACTTTGCAAATCTTTATGTCACCATCTTGGACATACTCGCGAATAACATGGAAACGTAGTTTGATGTGCTTCAGCTTGCTATGTGACCTTGGCTCCTGTGCATTAGCTATGGCACCTGTGTTGTCACAGTAGATGGCCATCGGGTCCAATGCACTAGGAACCACGCCAAGTTCAGTAATGAACTCCTTCATCCATATGGCTTCTTGTGCAGCCTCCGAAGCAGCTATGTACTCCGATTCAGTTGAAGATCACCAAGTACACCGTCAAGGATGTGCTCCCTAGTGAACTAGTTGTTCCTCTGTTTGATGCTGCTAACCCTCCTCCTGAGGTATAGTTGTGCTACATAGTAGCTTAATTTGTCGATTGCTTCTTTGTTGTATCTTATCTCTTGCGCTAAATTGTTGTCCGTATGCAGGATTGGGCGGTGTCACCCTGTATGCCCCCTCTTCCTGAGGGGATTATCCCTCGCGAAGCCTTGGAAGAGGACGAGTCGGAGTCGACCGTCCCATCTGATGTGGAGGAGGAAGCCCCCGAGTCCGGTAGTCCGGATACTCGCAAACGTTCGCATAGCGAGGATTTCGATGCATCGTCTCCTTCGACTCCGGAAGGTACAGGTGTTGGTGCGGAGTCGCCGATACCTGCCATTCCTGTGAGCGCCGTGGCACCATCTTCTCGCAAGAAGATGCGATTGCCCAAGGAGTCCTCGTCAGAGTCGGGGGAGCCCACTTTTGACTTTGACAAGTTTGATTGGTAAGTTTTCTAGTTTGTTTGTTCTTTTCTGGATTTGCCCTTTTGGTTCGTCTCTGGATTTTTGTCTTGTTCTTGATGTTGATTTTGTCTTTGTAGTCAAGAGGTGTCATCATCTTCCGGCGACATCCAATTTTTGAAAGAATCAGGAGTCACGACCTCAAGGGCCAAGAAAGAGGTCGAGTGCGCTCCTTCTCCTCCATTGGCGGCCCACTCCGGGCACAACTCTTCGAGTTCTCCTCATGCAGGGGAGCATCGAATGGTTGCCCGGATGACGGTTCAGCAGACAACTTCGGAGTCATTGGGGGATCATGTAAGTGTAAATTTTCTTCTTTTAATGTTGCAGTCGATGTTATCTATTACTTCTGTTGATCCCTTGTTGTGCGATAGATCCTTGTGAAGGAAGCCGCTCACTTGGCGGAGCAAGTGCTTGCGATGAGCCGCCAGCATGCAATGCTGGAGACGCGTCATCGCGTGGTTGAGAGTGAGTGTCCTGCACTTCTTCTTCTCCTTTTTATATGGTCGACTGATAGTCAATCCCTTTTGTTTTGTAGCTGAACATAACGTCCTCCTGCGCAACGCTGCCACCATGGAGAAAACCCTCGCCGCGGCTGTGAAGGGTCGCAATGAGGCAATCGCGGCGCGTGACGAGGCGCAAAGGCGCGAAGAGGATCTGTGTGCCTCCTTCGCAGCCAGGGAGAAGTTGTTCGAAGAACAGCTTTTCTCAATTGCCAAGGCCCTCTTAGGTACTTTGCTGTGGATATCGTTATCCTTCTCTGCTCGATTTTTTCCCGGTGGCGTTGATTCTTTGTCCATGTGTGGATTTCTGTACAGATGCTGGCGATTTGAGCTTCGACCCGTGGGCCCTTCATCGCGATGATGCTCTGGCGGGTGCACTGTCAGTAGTCGAAGACCGTAGCACCGCCGTTCAGGATACGCTCTCCAAGGCCAAAGGCGTACTCAGTCGCCTTCGGGAGGAGCTGATGCCCAAGGCAGAGCTAGTCGAGAACATAGACGAGCTGGTGGAGTCACTCGCCGGGGGTGTGCCTTCCAGCTTCAAGAACTCACTCTGCACGGTTGGCGCGTCCATGTCGCTTGCCATGGTGCAGGCCCACGGAGTCGAGCTTTATCCTATCGCGGTGTCGAAGGCAATGCCTATTAGCGCGGACGGCCAGCAGGTAGTCTTTGCTCCTTTCGCGACTGCCTATGGCAAATATGGGCATGAGCTGATAAACACAGTTGCAAAGTATTCTGAGGAGCTGCAACGCGCCAAGAAGGCGGCGAAAGCTGCGGCATCAGGGGCTGGCGGAAAGTCAGTGGCATCTGACACTGCCATGGACTCGATGAAGCCCCTGAAGCCGTCGAAGTCGAAGAAGCCAATCGCTCCTAAGTAGCTTTGTAATAGTTAACTAGTTTATGTCCTTTGTTAAGAACATGCTTGCTGGCGAGTGTATCTGCTGATACTTTTGCTAGTCTTGAATGCACTTGAATCTTTTGTCTTTGTGCTGATTTGGTCATCTTATTTGTTTCTATCTTGGCTTGTGGTAGGGTACATCAAGTGATCATTTGAGGGAAACTCGGGACTCTCCGCCTCTTGATGATACTTTGGCACCACCGCGCTCCAGGGTGGATGAACTGTCGCTGCTTTCGCGATTGCATGACCGCGTGAAGCAGCTGGAGCATGAGTTGCCCGTGCTCCACGGGAACACGGATGTATGGAAGTCAAAGGCGGAGAAAGCCGCCGCCCGAGAGTAGTATCTGCTTGGTGAGGTGACACAGCTGGGCAACCAATACAAGTGTTAGTTTCCTTGCTCTTATCTTTTCCTTGTAGTCACTCGCGATGGTGCGCTATACTTATGCTGGTGTTTGCTGCTTCCTGTAGTTATCAGCGCGCGTCATCCGCAGGATGAGAAGGATAGAATTGCCATTCGTATGCATGATCTTACCCAGGAGCAACTTCAAGAGAGTGGGTACTTCTGAGTAGATCATGATCGTGTGATTGCGCTGGCGACCCTGCAGGATCACGCATCGCGAGTGCTGCACTATCTGAAGAAGTCACAGTCATGTTTGAAGAACATTTATCGGACAATGTTTCCACTGGATGTTACTCCATCAAGCCTGCTGGCCCTCCTTGCCAAGTTTCAAGACCTGACCGCGGTTCGCGAGTGCGTGAGGCAACAGTTGGTGGCTGGAGCCAAGGCCGCTCTATCGTTGGTGCGACTGCACATGCCTGACATAGATGTTGCGGGAATTGCGGCTGGGCCGCCTGCGCCACCAGCAGGTTCTGCCTGGAATATGGTGCCACACTACCAGGCTGTGGATCGCCCAGCAGAAGAGATCGTCGACTTTTTTGAGGAACAAACCAACGTTCTCGTGCTATAGTAGTAGCTTAGTTTGTATCCTGCACATAAGTGTACTCGTGTTGTAAAGTTCGTATAAATGTTGTATATAATTTATTGTCGAATATGTATAGAGAGCTTTGTTAGCATGAAGTGCGTTGCACTATGCGAGTCCTTTTCGTTAGCCTAGCCATGCTCTTATCTTAGTCCCTTGTCAACCTGTCAGGTGCGTTGCAGCTAGGTTGATGTTGTGTCAAGGGTTTCGATTGATGTGCCAGCAACTCACGATATCGCGTTTTGGTTCGTAGAACATATGTATATAGGGTGGCGCAGCCCCCGAGTAAATAAATTGGAAAAATAAAAGAGAAGACAGAGTTTTGGGGCACTTAGCTTTATTTATTCGAAGGACAGTGCGAGGTACAATGTGTGGCTAAGTAGCCTTGGCTGAGTAGCCTTATTTGTAATGTAAAAAGTAAAAAGCGACTAGGGGTAGAAGCGTCACAGCTGTGTGATGTTCCAGGGGTTGGAGTATGTGACTCCTGTCTCTAAATCTTGAAGGCGATAGGCGCCACCTAGGATTACTTCTCTAATCACGTATGGTCCTTCCCAGGGGGACTCGAGCTTGAGATGCCCCTGCTGCTTCAGTCGCAGGACCAGGTCGCCTTCGACGAAGGATCTGGGGCGTAGCCTCCTACTGTGGTAGTTGCACAGGTTCTGCTGGTAGATCGTTGATCTTTCTGCGGCGATTTCTCTTGCCTCGTCAAGGAGGTCGACGGAGTCTTCGAGTGCGAGGGATGACTCTTGTTTGCTGTAAGCGACCATGCGCGGCGCCTTGTACCGTACCTCGGCGGGCAGCACTGCCTCGGCTCCGTGCACCATAAAGAATGGCGTGTAGCCCGTGGCACTGTTTGGAGTTGTGCATAGGCTCCAGAGTACGGATTGCAGTTCGTCTGGCCAGCAATCCGCGGCTTGTTCGAGTGGCCGAAGGAGTCGCTTCTTGATGCCGCCGCAGACGAGCCCGTTTGCTTTTTCCACCTGACCGTTGGTCTGTGGATGTGCTACCGAGGCATAGCTGATGTTGATCCCCAGATTCTCGCAGAATTCTTGGAACTCCTTGGATGTGAAGTTCGTCCCGTTGTCGGTGATGATGTTGTGCGGTACTCCGAAGCGTTAGACGATGGATTTGATGAACTTAACTGCGCTATATCCTGATTGGTTGGTCAGCATGGCCTCAATCCACTTAGTGAATTTGTCGACTGCGACCAAGAGGTAGACGTAGCCTCCTCATGAGGATCTTGGGAGTTTGCGAACCATGTTGAGTCCCCATTGCGCGAAGGGCCAGGCCAATGGAATTGGCCGGAGCTCTGCGCCAGGTGCGTGCGGCTTGTCCGCGAATCGTTGGCAAGCATTGCATTTTTGGATGATGTCCTTGGCATCGCGCATGGCCGTAGGCCAATAGAATCCAGCTCGTAGAGCTTTGGCAATGAGGGCGCGACTACCGGCGTGGTGCCCGTAGGTCCCCTCATGGATATCGAGGAGAACGGCTCTTCCATCGGCCGTGGAGACGCACTGTTGGAGTACTCCTATGATGTTGCGTTTATACAGTTCGCTGTTGATAATAGCGAATGCCTTGGACCGCCGCACGATGTGCCGTGCATCAGTCGGATCGTCCGGTAGCCTTTTGCTGAGGAGGTACGTGATGTACGGTAGCGTCCAGGATTGTTCAATTATCATGATGCTCATTGGTCCCTCGAGTCCTGTGTCCAGCTCCAAGTCGTCGAGTGCCATTGACTCATTGGGTGGCGTAGCCCCCGAGTCCGTTGTTGCGCTTGTTTTCTTCTATGTGGCCTTTGGCTTGATGGAGCGTTCGCAGATGCGCTCGAGAAATACCCCAGGTGGTATGGGGGCGCAGGTAGAGCCTATGTTGGCGAGTGCGTCCACCTCTTCATTGCTTTCGCGACCTACGTGCCGCAGCTCGCAACCGTCGAAGTCTCCTTCGAGTGTGTCGTAGAGGTCACGGTACGCGATCATGTTGTCATTCAGTGCGTTGCACTCATGCATCGTTTGGTTGACGACCAACTTGGAGTCGCCGTATATGATGAGCCTCTTGGCGCCACAGGCTTTTGCCATCCTCATCACGTGCAGAAGGGCTTCGTACTTAGCTTCGTTGTTGGAGGCGGTGAACTGCATTCGCATGATGTATTTCAGCTTGTCCCCTTGAGGCGATGTCAGTATGACACCGGCACCTGCTCCGTCCTTCCGCTTGGATCCATCGAAGTGCATTGTCCAGAGGTAGGACATATCTGGTTTGTCAGGGAGCTGGTTCTCCATCCAGTGCACGAGGAAATCAGGGAGAACTTGCGACTTGATTGCATCGTGCTTTTCGTATGTAATGTCTCATGGAGACAATTATATTCCCCATAGCGCGACTCGTCCCGTGGCGTCGGGGTTATTGAGGATATGCCCCAACGGGGCGTCGTTGACCACCACGATTGGGTGCTCCTGGAAGTAATGGCGCAGTCGCCGGGCGGTCATGAAGATGCCGTATGCCAGCTTCTGGTAGTGCAGGTACCGCTGTTTTGTTGGCGTGAGGACCTCGCTGAGGTAGTAAATTGGGCGTTGTACTCCGTGGACCTTGTTTTCCTCGGCTCGTTCGACCACGAGTGATGTGCTGACCACTTGGTTGGTGGCGGAGATATACAGCAACAGTGGTTCCCTTTCTCGTGGGGTCACCAGTACTGGCGAAGTGGATAGCAGGCGCTTGAGGTCTTCGAATGCTTCTTGCGCTTCATTGGTCCACTCGAATTTTTCAGCTTTGCGGAGGAGCTGGTAGAAGGGCAGTGCCTTTTCTCCCATCCAGCTGATGAATCGAATGAGGGCCGCGATTCATCCAGCCAGCTGTTGGACGCCCCTTATGTTTTTCGGCTTCTCCATGGCCAGTATGGCTTTTATTTTCTTCGGGTTCGCCTCGATTCCCCTCGCGGAGATGAGATACCCGAGTAGTTGCCCAGATGGTACGCCGAAGGCGCATTTGTCCGGATTGAGCTTGATCCGGTAGCGGTCAAGGTTGGCGAAGGTTTCGCGCAAATCATCGATTAGGGAGGCTTCCTCCTTGGTCTTGATTACTATATCGTCGACATAGACTTGAATGTTGCGACCAAGTTGCTCTTTGAGACAAGCCTGCATGCACCGCTGATCGGTGGCTCCTGCGTTTTTTAGCCCGAAGGGCATTGTATTGTAGCAGAACACACCAAAGGGCATTGTAAACGCTGTTTTCTCTTGGTCTTCCTCCTTCATTCGAATATGATTATAGCCTGAGTAGGCGTCGAGGAAGCAGAGATGCTCGCATCCCGCAGTGGAGTCGATGATCTGGTCAATGCGTGGCAACGGGAAGTGATCCTTTAGGCAGTGCTTATTCAGCGAGGTGAAGTCCACGCACATCCACAGGATATCCGTGTCCTTTTTTGGTACCAGCACCATGTTGGCGAGCCAAGTGCTTTCCTTGATCTCGCGTATGAACTTGGCGTCGAGGAGTCTGTTGATCTCCATTCCAACTGCCTGCGCTCGTGGCTTAGACAATTGCCGAATTGTTTGCTTGACTGGCCTTGCATCGGGGTTGACGTTGAGTGCGTGCTCGGCGAATTCCCTGGGAACTCCTGGCATGTCTGCAGGGCACTAGGCGAAAATTTCCCAGTGCTCACGGAGGAATTCGACGAGCGCGAGTTCCTATGCGGGACTCAAGTTGTTGGCGATGAGGGTCGTCTTGGCGGGATCCGATGGGTGGACCTGCACTTTCTTTGTATGCACCGATGAGTCGAAGGAGAGGTCAGGTGAACTTGGCCGGCTCAGGGGATGCAGACTATTGTCTGTCGACTCCTTTAGTCTCCTGAGTTCCTCCTGCATGCCGAAGGACTGGGAAATTCTGTTGAATTCCCTATCGTAATTGTCAGATCTCTCGAAGCTCCCGTTGATCGTGATGACGCCATTGGGACCTGACATTTTCATCTACAGGTAGGCATAGTGGGGCACTGCCATGAACCTAGCGAACGCGACGCGCCCGAGGATACAGTGGTACTGTGAGGGCCAGTCGACGACCTCAAAGTCGATGTGCTCGCGCCGGAAGTTCTTCGGCGTGCCGAAGATGACGTCGAGGTTGATTTTGCCCAGGAGGTATACGCCTTTCCCTGGGACGATGTCGTGGAATGTTGTGTCCGAGGCCTCCAAGTAGGTTAGAGGGATCCTCATTGCTCGCAAGGTACTCACGAATATAAGGTTGACGCCGCTCCCGCCATCCATGAAGACGCGGCTCATGTCGAAACCTTCGATTTGCGCCTCGAGTACGAGGGGGCAATGGCCTGGACGAGGTACTTGAGGCGGATGATCGCGTTTGTCGAAGGTGATGCAGGACTCGCTTCCGTTGAGGTACTCAGTAGTAGATGGTGGCGAGTGTGTGGCCAGGTTGACTTGGCGAGTGATGGCCTTCTGCACCCGATTCAAGGGGCGTCCCTTTTGGATCATCATGGTGCCCATGGCTCGTGGGTACGGTTCGCCTCCGTGGTGCTGGTCCGGCGCAGCTGCATTCGGGGGCGGCCCAGGTGGTGGTGGTGGAGTGCCATGTGCCACGGCGCCTGGAGCGGCTCCGTAGCCTCTTTCGACTGTGTTGCGGTTCATCCGAACCAATCCCTCGTGTAGCTTGAGGAACTCGCGGCAATCCTTGAGGAGGTGGCTAGACTTCTTCTTTCCATCATGCTTGTCGATGTAGAAGTGTACCGTACATGGCCTGGACAGTTTGTCCTCAATGGATGTTGCGGGTGCCTCATCGCGATTGCGTCGTTGCCACACTTGCGTGGTTTTCCCGGAGTCGCGGTATCCACCGCTACGGTATCCGCTGTTGCGGTTATCGTCGCGTCTGTCAGCGTAGCCAGCCGCGACCATGTTGATGTCGTCGCGGTCATCGTAGATGCGCATGTGACGCTTGCCTCGGCGATCGCGTCTGCGCTCGAGTTCCGCCTCCTCGTCGGAGTGAACGCGATTCTTCACCGAATCTTCTCCATCGGCCCACCGATTCGCGATCTCCATCAGGTGGTCGATGGTCTTGGGCTTTGAGCAGCCCAGCTCCTCCCTGAGTTCTAGACGGCGGACGCCACAGTTGAATGCGTCAATCGCGCGATCCTCCGAGATGTTCTCTACGGAGTTCTTGATGATGGACCACCTTTGGATGTAGGAGCATAGCGATTCGCCCGATCGTTGCTGGCAGCATCTTAGCTCTTCTATTGATGCAGGCTGCTTGTACGTGCCCTTGAAATTGCGCATGAAGCTGTAAACCAGCTCATCCCAGCTGCGAATGGATCCGCGTGGGAGGTTGTTGAGCCATGCTCGAGCGGCGCCTTGCAGCTGTAGCTGTAAGCATTGCATGGCCGTGCTTCGACTGCCTCCGTGGAGCCTGACGGAGGAGATGTGGTCCTCCAGCTAGATCTTCGGGTCCTGTAGGCCTTCAAACTTCGGGTTCTCCGATGGGAGTTTAAACCCCTTAGGCATTCGCTTCTGCCTAATGGATCTGCTGAAGCATCTGGCGCCGCAGAGCTCCACATCTTCCTCTTCCGAGTCAGTCGACCGAGCAGGTCGCGCCCTAGATTTGTCAATCTTGCGCCGCGTGAGGTCGTCGCGCGCATCATAGTCGTGGTCGTGTCGCCGTGAGCGGTGGCGTCGAGACAGGTCATGACTGTCGTCGCTGGACGAGGGCGAGGGGTAGCGCTTTGCTAGCGCTTTGCCCTTTTTCGGCTCTATTGTTGGCTCCTTGTTGAGGGCGGCCTCGATTAATCCCAAGCCCGCGATCGTAGATCGGTGCATGGCGGCTCGGGGATCTCCGGCTGGCGGCTGGTTGTTAAGGAGGTACATGGTGGCCACTGTCACCGCAGCCTGCGGCGTCTGGGACCACACTGCCCCGTGTCTCGATTGTCATAGAGCTGAAGTCGAGGACTTTTGTAGCTTCTATGCGTTCTTGCTTGGTGAGATGGGCCATCCGAGATTGCCTCTTCTTGGCGAGGTACTCGTTGCCCTTTGAGGAGGATCCTCCGTGGGAGGAGAGCCCAGCACGACGAAGGCTCGACTCATCTGCTGCCTTTTTGCACGCCTCAAGTTGCGCGATTGTTTGTACTTGGCGCTTGAATTCTTTCTTCAGGAGCCACTGATAGCCCATCAGCAGTTCTTGTGGGGATCCGAAGGGTAGAGGAGCGCCTCGTAGGGCCTCGCGGCAGCGAGCCCATTCTTGCTCGTTGAGCCTGATCACAATGTGTTTGCCGATTTGCTCGTATAATATGGTTGGAGGTTCGACTGCTCCTCCATTGTCGACGAGGGTGCGATTGCCATCGTTGCCGCCATTGCCACCGTTGCCGCCGTTAGGCGGGTCAGTTCCGGTACCGCGATTGCCACCGTTGTCGCGGTTGGCAGAGGTATCGCCTGCGTTGATGACGGCGCACATGAAGTGATTGGGGAAGCTGCTGCTTCCACAACTCTCAGATCCGGAACCATAGGTTCCATCTTCAGTGGCTAGATCGCTTAGGTCTGAGTCACGACTGCTGTCGCTGACCGTGTTCTCGACTGTTGTCAGGACGTTGAGCTCACTGAGGGTGCTGATCGATGGAGGGAACCATGATGCTGGGGCAATCGACGGTGCCGTCGGCTGATCAGACATGCGAAGCATGCCCATCTGACCGACTTGGAAGCGGAAGCTCCCTATCGCTAGGCTGATTCCATCGCCCCCGGACTCGAAGGCCGGGCGAGTGGCCGGCGTGTGGACAGTGAAGTCGAACATGCCAAAGAGCTGGCGGATCTCCGCTGTTGCGGAGTTGTAGATCGCGGTTGACGGGGCCAAAGAAGCCGCAACATCAGCACTCCCAATTCCCATAGACGGTGCCAATTGACGAGGGTTTAACTCATCAATGCCCATTGTTATGGACTTGGGTTTTGGAGAAGGAGGGAGCGCTGGAGACATCTATCGGCTAGCAAACAAGCACACAGGGGTCAAAGATTTACCCAGGTTTAGGCCTCGTAGAGGTCCCTATTCCTGCTTGTCTGCTCGTGGAATTATCGAAGGAATCGAAGATTACAATGGTGCGTAGATGCAATCTGGCGAGGGTTGTGGAAACTAGGGTTGCGTGTGTCCTCCTCGCTGCCCCCTCCTAGCCTTTATATAGGTAGGCTAGGTCTCTGGTAGCAGGTCGAGTCGGTTACAAGTTAGGGTTTTCCCCTTCAAACTTTCTATCTTTAGTTTCTTCTTGTTCTTCAAGAAATCGAGAGTCCGTAGGTTACTCGAGTCCTTCATTTGGGCCTTGGCGACACTATGGGCCTTTACATATTTAGACCATATAAACCAAGCTCGAGTACCCGTAGGGTATACCCATGTCAGTGAGAGAGTTAGTGGGGGGCCAGGGGTGGCCCACACTAGGGCATGGCGCCACCCAGGGCAGGCCACGCCACCAGGTGGTGTGCCTGCCTGGGGGGGTCCCCCTGGTACCTTGCAGGTACTCCTCTGCCCCTTTTTCACGTAAAAATTTAATATGAATTTTCTGTAATTTTTTGAGACACTTCATTTTGGGGCAATTTTCAGGTATAGAAGAATGATTTTCTGACAGACAGATTTTTGGAAAATGATGCAAGGACAGGACAAAGCTAGAACTACAGAAGTTCTAAGACACTCTAACATGCAAGCAACTAACAACAAAGAAAACTAAACAAAAACAAAAACTAAAATGGATGGCAATAGAAGTAAACGGAGATAATCATAGTGAAAACATTGTTTTGTTCAACGAAATCATTTTGTTAACAAGGTTGATCAGGTCTTGTTACCAAAACAATCCCATATGAGACAAAACTTTGTATTCCACTAATGATTATGTAACCTCAACCTTGATAGCAATGGTCCCAATCGTAATAGTTTCAAATTTTTCTCTTGGTATGGGACAATATATTTCTCCAACTTGAATGCCCTCAACATGTTCAATTGAATTCAAACCATAAGTACTTTCAATCCTCTTGGGGAAATAGACAGTATGTTCCTTGTCATTAACATTGAAAGTCACCTTTCCTTGATTACAATTAATAACAGCTCCTGTAGTATTAAGAAAAGGTCTCCCAAGAATAATGGACATATTATCATCTTCAGGCATTTCAAGCACAACAAAATCAGTTAATATCAAGCAATTATGAGCCACTTGAACAGGTACATCCTCACATATACCAACAGGAATAGTGGTAGATTTATCAGCCATTTGCAAAGATATATCAGTTGGTATCAGTTTTTCAAGTTGAAGTCTCTTATAGAGAGAGAAAGGCATAACACTAACTCCAGCTCCCAAATCACACAAAGCAGTTCTAACATAACTGTTCTTAATAGAGCAAGGGATAGTTGGAATCCCAGGGTCTCCAAGTTTCTTAGGAACCTTACCACTAAAGGAATAATTAGCAAGCAAAGTAGAAATTTCTTCATTAGGGATCTTCCTTTTATTCGAAACAATATCCTTCATATAATTTGAGTAAGGAAGCAATTTAATAGCATCAGTCAAAGGAATTTGCAGGAATAAAGGTTTTATCCACTCACAAAACTTATTATAGTGTTCATCTTCCTTTGACTTGTGTTTCTTATCAAGGAAAGGCATAGGTTTTTGGACCCAAGGTTCTCTTTCACTACCATGTTTCTTAGCAATAAAATCTTCTTTAGTGTATTTAGTATTCTTAGTGTGGTCTTCAGGTTCTTCTTCAACTTTTTCTTCATTAGGAACTTCATTTTCTTCATTACCACTTTCAGTTTTAGCATCAGAGATATATATACTATTAGGATCTATAGCATGTTCAGAGGGTTCTACAACGGTTTTATGTTTCTTTTTCCTTTTCTTACGAGTAGAGCCACTATTTTCAGCTTGTTGAGAATCCTGCTCAATTCTTTTGGGATGCCCCTCAGGATATAGAGGATCCTAGGTAGCAACACCACTTCTAGTTATAATTTCATAAGCATGTTTTTCTTTAGCAGCATTAACTAGCAAGTCTTTTTGCACTTTAACGAGTTGATCTATTTGAGTTTGAACCATTTGAAAGTGTTTAACAATCATTTTAACATCATTAGAGGTTCTTTCCACAATATCTTTCAACTCAACAATAGCTCTAGTGTTCTCCATTAGATGATTTTGCACCCTTTTATTAAAATTATCTTGCTTAACAATAAAGATATCAAATTCTTCTAAGCATTGATTAGGAGGTTTAGAGTAAGGGATATCACCTTCATCAAAGTGTTGGAGAGAGTGTACCTCAATAGTGGATGAGTAGGGGATAGGCTTACATAATTCTTCTATAGGAGGTAAATTCTTGACATCTGCAGCTTTAATTCCCTTCTCCTTAAGACATTTCTTAGCTTCCTTCATCACTTCATCATTTAATTCAATAACTCCCCTCTTCTTTGATATTGGAATAGGCACTGGAATGGTAGGTTCAGGTACAATTACTTCAGGTATAACTTTTTTAGGAGGAGTCCAATCTTCATAGTTCTTACTTATTTTAGCCATTAATTCCTCAGCTTCCTTTGGAGTCCTATTCCTGAAAACACAATCAGCACAACTGTCTAGGTATGTCCTAGATTCCTCGGTTAGTCCATTATAAAATATATCAAGAAGCTCATTCTTAGGTAATGGACTTCCAGCCTGTGCATGAATCAAAGCACAAAACCTTGCCCAAGATTTGGGCAATATCTCTTTTTCTCCCTGTTTAAAATCAAAAAGTTCCTGCAGAATAGCATGTCTAGCACTTGGAGGAAAATATTTCTGCAGGAAAGTACTAATCAAGCAATCAGGGCTATCAATAGATCCAGGAGGTAAATTACTAAACCATGTTTTAGCTTCTCCTTTCAGTGAAAAGGGGAAAATCTTAGCAACAAAGTAAGTACGCATCTTAATATCATCAGAAAACAAGCCACTCATGGTAGAAAGTTCATTCATATGTGCTACCGCACTTTCATTCTTAGTCCCACAAAAAGGTTCTTTCTCGACAGTAGCTATGTAAGATAGATCGAGAGAGAAATCTTAATCTTCATCTATAATGTTTATGGGAGAAGCAACAAACTTAGCAATAGGAGACAATTTGGTTCTAATAGTACGCCTCTCAAGGAGACTCTTAGCAGCGCTCCTATCATGGGTGTTTTTACATTTTTTAATAAATTCATCGGTCATCTCAACATAACCATCTTCAATATCATAACTTTCACTAGACTCAAGTGAACTAACAGGTGTAGTAGTGTCTTCATTAGGAGTTTCAGTATTTCCAGCTATAGTTCTAGCAATTGTAGCATCTAGGAAAGGACCTAATGAACCACTCTTATCAAGCACAGTAGAAGCAGCATCATAAGCATCAGAAGTTTCAGATTTAGAAGTAGTAGCAGTGTGTGTAGCATGTGTATGTGGTGGTGTAACGAGCTTACTCATCACAGATGGTGAATCAAGAGCAATAGAGGTGTTCAGAACCGTACCTCTTCTTGTAGTGGATGGTAAAATAGGAACCTTGCCATCACGAGACTTACCCATGATGGATGGATAGCAGCGAACAACAGAGAATCCAACTGAACTTGATAAATAAAGCTATGCTCCCCGGCAATGGCGCCAGAAAATAGTCTTGATGACCCATAAGTATAGGAGGTGTATCGTAGTATTTTCGAGGGAAGTGAAACCCAATTCATTGATTCGACACAAGGGGAGCCAAAGAATATTTATAATCCTTAACAACTGAGTTATCAATTCAGCTACACCTCGAAACAATCTTGCTCACAGCAGTTTATCAGTAGCAACAGATTTGTAGTTGGAATAGTAAAGTAACAGCAGTAGGTAAAAGTAAAGACATCAGTAACAATAGCAGTAAACAGTGGGATTCGAGTGCGGTAGGCATAGGGATGGATGGACGGGCGTTGCAAGGACAAGATAATTCACATAGCAATCAGAACATAGGGCAATTGCAGATAAATAAGATAAATCATCCAAGTACTTGATAATCCTAGGCATGTGTTCCATATATAGTCATATGTGCTCGCAATGAGAACTTGCACAACATCTTTTGTCCTGCCAGCCCGTTTGCGGCGGGGCCTCAAGGGAACTACTGGCAATTAAGGTGCTCCTTTTAATAGAGCATCGGAGAAAAGCATTAACACTCCGTAAACACATGTGATCCTTACACCAAAGCCATTCCCTCCGGTTATCCCGATTTCTGTCACTTTGGGGCCATTGGTTCCGGACAACAACGTGTGTATACAACTTGCAGATAAGACTATAAACAATACTATCATAATGAATCAATAACATGTTCAGATCTGAAATCATGGCACTCGGCCCCTGGTGACAAGCATTAAGCATAACAAGTCGCAACAAAGTCATAAAGCACTAATAGAAGATACTAGGCACCATGCCCTAACAATCTGATGCCATTACATGAACGATCTCATCCAATCCCTACCATCCCCATAGCCTACAGCGGGGGATTACTCACTCATAGATGGGGAAACATGGATGGTCGATGGAGAAGCGAGGTGATGATGATGGCGATGATCTCCTCCAATTCCCCATCCCGGCAGGGTGCCAGAACGGAGTTTCTGGTGTTGTTTCATGGAATCTGGTGGTGGCGACATAGTGGAACTCCTTCTGAAAAAACGTCGAACCCCCCGGAGTTTTTAGGTCAGAAGGCAACTTATAGGCGAAGAGGGAGACCGAGGGAGAGTCTGGGGTGGCCAGACCACCCCCTGACGCGGCCTAGGCTTGCCCGCGCGGCCAGGTGGTGTGGCCTGGGCCCAGCCCCCCTCCGTCTCGTATTCTGGCTCCAGGAGTCTTCTGGTGAAATAGGATTTTTGGCATATTTTCCGGGATTTTTCCTCATAGTTGATTTTCTGCACAAAAAGTAGACACCAGGGCAATTCTGCTGAAAACAACATCAGTCCGCGTTAGTTGCATCCAAATCACACAAATTTAGAGGAGAAACAATAGCAAAAGTGTTCGGAAATGTAAATACATTTTGGATGTATCACATACACATAAAATGCATGCAATCAGACAAACCCCCGCTTGGTACTTGACCTCTCTACATGATACATGCGACCTCTCACTAGCTATTTATCTCTCACTCGTTTGTCTCTCTAGCTTCGGTCGATTGATGGTTGTTCTGAACTGCAGTTGAGCTGCCTATTTATAGGACGTGAGTACCGTCACCACTGCTAAAATATCGGAGATGCATTTGACACTAAGCTAGCTATGTTTCTTGCTACTACTCGATCATCTATCCCTACCAGACACCTAAGAGCCGAGTCACCTGTCCCTATGCATGCAGCAGTCCACGGTGGACTTTGCCGACTAAAAAAATCTGACCGCTTGCTGCTTACCGCCTGACCCTAGCTGGATATTTTGATTGTTGACCGACATCCTCTCTCGAGTGAGCAAAGGATACTAGTCCATGCTGGCCAACAGGCATTGTATATCCATTAAAAAGTTGCCAACACACCATTCTTGTATCCTCACATCAAGCCACGTTACCTTCTTCCTTGACAAAATATCGTATACTAGGGACTAGTTCAAAACAAGTATGCATGCAATGTTAAATACATCTACACATGCACATACAAGATAGCTCCATCGACATGCAATTAGTATTACTAGCTAATTAGCTTGCTATTTAAGTTATCTACTCCATTTTTTACAAGCAAACTAGCATCTAAAATTTTAATACTAAAGGTTAGCAAAAATCAACACAATTAGAGGTCAATTATTATTTAGCTAAAATTAATTAATAAATCAAAAATCTGGGTTATCACATGAGTATAGCTCTACGAATCTAAACTTAACAAGTCAATGATAGGTAAGTTATAGGGCTAAAGCTATTGACAGTATGAGGTAGGGTTATATCATTATTTAGTTTGCTTAACTCATATTAAGCTATACAATTATGTTAAGTATGGTGAAAGAGATGAGATCATTCTCTCCCAACATAAGTGAATGATGCATAAGGTTGATTTGAAAGTTACTGGTTAAAGTTGATTTAAGACTCTAAAGGAATATTAAATAATTAACAATTTATAGTCAGGTTTTATTATAAACCATAATTATGGCTTTAAGTTTAGTATTTAGATTTCAAGGACACTTTTTAGAAGTATAATGTTTTATTATATTATATGTTTATTCATATTTAGGAAATAATTTTGAAGAGTTAACTTATGATAATAAGTACTCCCTCCGTCCCAAAGTGTAAGGCGCCTAAGCTTTAGTCAAAAGTCAACATAGTTTAAGTTTGACCAAATTTATACATAAAAGTATAAACATTCATAATACCAAATCAATATCAATAGATTCACTAGAAAGTATAGTTTCTCAAAATGTCTATTTGATATTTTACATATTCATATTTTTTCATATAAACTTGGTCAAAGTTAGAAGATGTTGACTTTTGGCTAAAGATTAGGCGCCTTACATTTTGGGACGGAGGGAGTATTTATTTTGGATAAATTAGATAACTAATGATTTATTACTTTAGAAATCTTAAAAGCTTTTGGAATAATATACTTCATATTTTTCTAGTAAAATATATTAATTTAAGATCTTAAAAATGTTTTTATTTATTTTTAAGTATTATATTTATTTTACTAAAATTCCACAAGGGATTCAATGTCATTAAATATTTATTTCAATTTTTATTTGTTTTAAAAATAAGTTAGTATTTTTATAAAATGGTAAAAATATTTTTATATGCAAAAAATATTTTTATTCTCGTGAGATAATATTTGGTTTTATTTTATTTATCTCAAACAGGTGGAGTTATATTTTTATTTGATAGAAATTATTTTTGTGATCATTTTATTTATCTCAAACATGGCAGTAAGTGAAATGGATCGTATGGGCACCTAGAGGGGGGTGAATAGGTGCTACTTCAAATTTTAATGTTTTTTCAATTTTAGGCTTGACACAAAAGGTAAATTCTCTAGATAGCTATTATGTAGAATTTCCCTATATGCAAACCTAACTACTAGCGAGTAAAGACGAGTGAGAAAGAGGAACGAGTAAACCGTAGTGGAGCACGCGGAGACACGGGATTTGTTTTACCGTAGTTCCTTCCTTATTAAGGGAAGTACATCTGCGTTAGAGGGGTGGGCGGTACTAAGACCACCACGCCATAATAGGCCTCACCCTATTCTCCGATGGATCCCGCCACCAAAGGCCTGATCCACCTTTCCACTATATGAACCCTTCGAGGCGGGAACCGGCACCTTTACACAACTAGCGGGGCACAACTCCACAACCAAATTAGAGGCTCCCGTAATGACAACAAGTTGCCACAAGAACAAGTTATTAATAACAAAACATGAGATCTAGATATTAATGAGAATACTAGATCGGGGATTTCTCCAAGTGAATGGAGAGGAGTTGATGTGGTTGATTCGTGATGATGATGTAAGTTGTCTCCTCCTTCAGTTCCCCCAAAGATCGAAGACTTTGGGTGGTTGAAGTGGGAGACCTAGATAGAGAGCTCTTGCAACAGGTCTGCCAATTTTCGAGTGAATCAAGAGTTCTGAAAGGAGGGTATGAAGGGGCTTTTATACCCCCTGCACCCACTGAGCCATTGGAGCCATTTGGGGCCGGATTATTCGGCCCAAGTGAGGGTCGGATTATCCGGCCTGGGGAAAACTCAGCCCAAGACTCGGATTATCCGGCAAATAAACTACCCCCACTCAGAGCGACGCGCCGAGCCTGACCTTGAGCGTCTCTTGGGGGCCAGATTATCCGGCCCCATGCGAGGGCCAGATTATCTGGCCAGGGAAGAAAAAACCGCCCTTGTTCGGATTTTCCGGGCGAAAATTCGAACCCACTCAGAGCGTCGCGCCTTGGCTCCTTTTGATCGTCTTCTGGGGCCGGATTATCCGGCCAGGGAAGGAAAAACCGCCCCTGTTCGGATTTTCCGAAAGAAAATCCGACCCTAGACAGAGTGACGCGCCAAGCCAGCCTTTGCCAAATGAGTTAGGCCGGATTATCCGGCCCTTGATGGAGGCGGATAATCCGCCCCCCCCCCCCCCCCCAAACACAAAAACATTCCCTGCACACTTAGTACACATGAGAAAACTCCACGGTATTGTTATCTAACACTCAAAACATAGGGAACCATGAAATGTTCTTTTAGTAAGTTTTACTTGGAATGATTTCTAGTGGTTTACCCTAGGAAAATGATTTACTTTATTTAGTATATTGTGAGATTGATTCTCAGAGTTGTTGGCTAGTCCCTGTGTATAGGGCTTGTGGCTTGTGGCCTTTATAGATGATCTTGCTGCTATGGTACCTCTTGGAGGATGCACAATAGCATATATCATCTACATGATCTTTGTTTGGACATTCTTATGACTCAACTATACTATAGATGGTCACTTGCCCATGATGCAAAGGTTGAGGCCATTATTTAAGTAAAATAGATTTAGTAGTGGAGATTTTGTGTATAAACAATTTAGTGGCTTCTGTCAGTACAAGATCTGATGTTGTGGTGCCTCCCATGTGGAGTGTGCACAATAGTAGACCGAAGTGGCATGATTTGCTGCTATTTGTTTGAAGCTTTACTTATATATAAGAACAGATACTCTTGTGGCTGTTATAGCTCAATTATGAGCCTCGCATAGCATTTCTATGCAAGTCTAAGAGCTCTTCCATTCCAAAATATTTTTGTAGCTGACTAATAATAATAGATGCTATGATTGGTTATAAAGATGGATAATCACCTGATACTGTACAAGTTGCTTGAAACTTGTTATGTATGTGTTTGATTTGTTGTCTATTCTCATCCTTGTACTAAATCCACTTCTTAACCTTCTTTTCATGGATCTGCTCTTGACTGTTGCTTGCTCACCGCCTCCTGATACTAGCTTGACCTCTTCCTTGATCTATTAGTCTATTTCTTGGCTAAGTGACCATGGTTCTTGTGGGGATTTGGTTTAAGTGGATGCACTTGTGTTCTAGGTGATAAGATCAGGTTGGCTTTGGTGCTGGTGGTATTGGATGTGTGGTGTGACCAACAGAGTGAAGGGAATATGCCCGAGAGGCAATAATAAAGTGGTTATTATCTTATTCCATGTTTATGATAAATGTTTATTTTACATGCTATAATTGTATTGATCAGAAACGTCAATACATGTGTGTTTAATAAACAAAAAGGGTTCCTAGTTATGCCTCTATTATAGACTATCTCGTTGATTAACAAGATGATCAAGGTTTCCTGATCATGGACATTGGATGTTGTTAATAACGGGGGTCACAACATTGGTGGAATAATGTGATGAACATTCATCCGAAGTATAGCACTATGATCAAAGTCATTATGTTTATATTGCTATAACATCATACGAAGTAATCTTTATCCTTAGACCATGAGATCATGTTAATTGCTAACACCGGAAGAGTATCTTGATAACATCAAACGTCACACCGTAACAGGGTGACTATAAAGATGGGTTCAGTGCTACGAAGGTGTTATGTTGAGGCTCATGGATCAAGAGTGGAATTTGTCAATCCCGATGACGGATAGATATACTCTAGGCCCTCTCGGTGATATCACATTAAGATAGCTTGCAAGCAAGTGATGTGATCACTAGAATGTTATATCACGGGAACGAGAAAAGAGTGCATGTCGGTAACGAGATCAAACTAGGTATGGAGATACCGATGATCGAATCTCGGACATGTAATATATCGCGAGACAAAGGGATTTAGTTACTAGTGTTAAAGGTTCTCACGATCACAGAAGTCATCGTTGAATGTGTAGGAGTCAGTACGGATCTCCAGGTCCCGTTGCTGATTATTGATTGGAGAGGGGTCTTGATCATGTCTGCATTATTCGCGAACCGTAGGGTGACACACTTAAGGGATACCGACACCATTTGGAGCAAATATGTTTCAGATAAAGATTTAAGAAAGCGCTAGAATTATTTCAATAGACACCGAAACTGTTTTGGGTGAAATTGCTGAAATTGGTTCTGCATGTAATATTGAAATGTTGCAGGGGGTTTTATGTGAATGTTTGTTAATTAAAGTAATTAACAAAATTCTGAATAAAAATAATAAAAGAGTTTTATTAAATGAGAGAGCATTAAATTTGGAGAAATTTAATGCATTTAAAGTAGAGACTTTAAAAGGGAATGTGAAGAGGCATTTTAATGTGGAGGGGTTACCACCACATGAATGGAGGAGGTGAAGAGACACCTCCTCCATGCGCCGACCATGAAGGAGGGGCACCCCCTCCTCCTATAAAAGGCCACCCTCTCCTCACTTCTCAAACACACCTCCTTGTGAAAGATCTCTCTCCCCCTCTAGTATTATTCCCCCATGGTCTCAGATTAGCGAGATACATGTTCCCGGTGGCTTTATCTGGAAAGGAGTTGATGCTTCCGCTGATTTGCTGGAGCGAGGGACGAAGGTTGTCGGGGTACCGGACGTGTGTGCGATCACGGATGCACCGTTTCTTTGCGGTGCTGGACTTGGTGCTGCTGGAGCTGGATCTGATGGACGTGCTGGAGCCGGACCTGCTGGACTTCCTCACGATCTTGAGATCGGCAAGTGTACGACTACATCAACCACGAGTTCCTACTCGTTAACAAAACTCGATGTCTTCGAGGGTCAGTTCTCGTTGGATGTATGTCCACCCGTTGCTTTGTATCTAGTAGATAGATCTTGGCGTGTAGTTCACACCGTAGGAAATTTTTTTTTTCTATGCTGTGGACCCAACAGTGGTATCAGAGCCTGATCTATGCGTAGGTGCTTTGCACGGGTAGTACACATATGTTTATATGTGGGTGATGATGACCATGTTATTGCATCTTCCATGTATTTTGGATATTGGTGGCATAGTGGGATGAAGCGGCCCGGACCAACCTTACATGTCATCGTACATGAGACCGGTTCCACGACTGACATGCAACTTGTTTGCATAAGTGGCTGGCGGGTGTCTGTCTCTCCTACTATAGTCAATATCTGATTTACAACAAGTTGCTAATAACTTGGTTATCCTCGTTGTGGTTCATGTTCGTAGGTGAGAACGGTTCTATCTCTGAAAGCCCTAAGCCACGTAAAACTTGCAATTGATAAATTAGAGGCGTCTAGTTTAGATCGTTGCTGGGCTAGTGTCTTGATATGGTATTGTTGTAAGTAGATGTATGATAGATACTCTTACAACACACTCAACGTGTAAGTTCCATAGACCTTGGCCTTACACACAAAGGAATGATAGAGATCATACCACGATGCAAGTGATAGAGATCAAATGCATGGACCATATCATCTCACTTTACACATTAGATGTTAGCATCTTATACTGCCAGTTTGGCGCTTTTGGTAGCATTATAAGATGATCCCTCATTTAAATATCAAGATAAAATGTGTTCTTCCTTAAGTATGCACCGTTTTATGGATCGTGTTTCGAGACATCACGTGATGATCGGGTGTAACCGAATCTACGCTTTCATAGGAACGGGTGTAAGACAGTTTTACACATGCGAGTACTAAGGTTCTTACTTGGCGAGCCTAGCATGTACAGACATGGCCTCGGAACACGGACCGAAAGGTTAAGCATGAGTCATATAGTTGATATGATGCCCATATAGATGCTCGCCTTTGAAGCTACATCAACTCACGTGATGATCGGACTTGGTGTAGTGGATTTGGTTCATGTAATCACCAAAAAGACACGAGGGATGTCGTTTTTGAGTGGGAGTTCATTTCTAATTTGGATTAGTCGAACCAAATTTGTCATAAATTAAATTAAAGTGAATTTGCATAGTTTGTTGTAGTCATTGGCATTCGTTTTCTACCTTATGCTTAGTTTTTATTTGAGATAATAGAACTATAGAATTCTGGATATTTACTTTACGAACTGGTATCGTATTGTTTTGAATGTCAATTTAAAGTTTATAAGTCCAGTTGCAAACTTTCAGCAAACTCTATTTACTCCATGAAGTTTAATAAGTAGTATTAAATCAAGATTAAGAGTTCCAATGTTAGTATCTAAAGTATCATGTTTACCTCCATGATTATTGATATTCAAAAGTTGTTTTAATATCAAGATTATATTGGAGCTGAAAATTGTTTCAGAAACCATCATGTGTGAAAGATATTGTGATATCTGAAACAATGTTTTTGGTTGCATTATGATAGAGTATAATTTAGCAAAATACATGTTCTCATATTGTATGAGAATTTGTGAAGGTTGGAGATGCTAGGCATCCGAATCTACCAAAAAGGTTTTGGGAACTGATATTATACTCGTGATTCTTCCTTATAGGCTATAGTAGCTTGATCATGAAAGTTGTCATGATAAGGATGAATAGAACATGTAAGTAAAATGTTTACTACACTAATAGATTACTAAAGAATGGATTTTTGAAAGAATGCCAAACATTTGCTGATGGTGATCCACTTCAAAGTGCAAGTCCAAAGGTATTAGTATTTGACTATATACAAGCTTTGTACCATGTGTCATGTTGATGACACCACTATTGATGTTGATAGATTCTTTTAAAAGAAAAGGAATTGCTGAAAGAGAATCTATAAAATATTTGGCAGAAAATAAAAGGTTGGAGATGTCCAACTTGGGTATATAGAAGATATACATGTTATGGTTGTATTCCTTGCTTATTAAACAATGTGGTTCTTAGGTATTGGATACCGGTATTGGATACCGAATTGGTTGGTATGAAGTGTCATACAGGACAACGCAATTCATGAACTGCAATGGCCTAAGTAACTAGCAAGAGAATAAGTGATGATGATCATCGAAAACAAATAAAGTGTTATTGTGCTTTTTCGTTGTCGTCAAACCTAGCCTTCAAGATTTGTTTTAATAATTGTTATTTTGTTCCGGTATTACGAGAACAATGGTTGTTCAAATAATTACCGTATTCCATAAAGGATGGATGAACTTTTACAAGTCTAGTGGGAGAAATCACTTCCATAAACACTATTGCTAAAATGTCGCAAGACAAATGATTGAAAGATCACTTTTGAAGTGACATCGCTGTTTAAATTATATTGGAAAGAAAACATGAAGAAACTCCATCTTGATGAATTTTTGGAGTCTTTGATCTTGATCAATTAACGCATGTGAGACTTTCCTCGAGATAATTGAAACTCCGTCCATAGGCCAGAGAGGAACGGATGACTAGCTTATTGGAAGTTGTGCATGCTGATGTGCATAGTCCATTATGTGTAGACATATGCGATGGATCTTTTTGCTTCATATGCTTTCTTCGAAAATTTGAGTGAATATATCTGTATATTTACTTAATAAGGAAGAAGTATGAAACATTTGAAAGTTGTTCAAAGACTTTCAAGATGAAGTGGAAAATCATTGTAACAAGAAAATAAAGAGTTTATGATTCGATCATAAAGGAAGATATTTGAGTTACATGTTTAGCAAAACACCTAAGATTTGAGGAATTGTTCCATGAATTTGGATTTCTCGATAAACCACAGGAGTATGGTATGTTCGAGAGATGAAATCAAACCATGTTTGACATGGTAAGATCAAAGGTGTCATTTATAAAACTTCCATTATGTTTTAAGGATTGAAGCTTTAGAGACTACCACTTTTACACTGAAAAGAGCACCATCGTGATCCATTGAAATGACACCATATGAGTTATGGTTTGGGATAAAACCCGAATTGTCTTTTCTTAAATTTTGGTATGCATAAGTAAAATGTTTACAACCAAAGTCGTATAAACACGTCTTTGTAGGTTATCCCAAAGAATTTGTTGGGAATTTCTCCATAACACCGAGGACAAAAGAGTTTGTTACTTGGAACGTCAAGTTTCTTGAGAAGGAATTTTTCACGAAAAGTTAAGTGGGAGGACAATAGAACTTTGATAAGGTTGTTGAACCTTAGCTATATGTGCTAAGTAGCGCAGCGCCGGAAAGTGTCCCGGTGGCGGCCACAATGCTCATGGCTCTCGTGATTACAGAAGGTGTGATCTCGGAGATTAGAGTTCCTATAGAACTGTGTGGGTCGGTAAGAATCAAATAGTAAGATTTGATAAGCAAGTCGTTATTGTTTTGACAATGATGAACCGACTACATGCAAAGAAGCAATGATGGGCCCTGACTCCATAAAATGACTAGAAGTCATAGAATCCATGATAGTATCCATACACGAGAAATCAAGGTTCTAAACTTGGAAGACCCTCCGGAAAGGCGTGAAGCCTATCGGTCGTGTTTGGATCTATAAAGAAATAAGACATGGATGTTTAACATCTATGAAATAGTCGACATGTCGGAAAGAAGTTTACGACAATGTTCAAGGAGTTGACTATGACAAGATTTGATCTTTCATAGCGATATATAGTCTTGACGGATTAATGTAGCAACCACTACATATAATTTGGTATATGGTAGTTGAATAAACAAAACAAGGTTCTTCTAATAGAACGGTAACCTAGGACATGTACATGACATGGTCCGAAGGGTTTTGTTAATTCAAAGGGTGCTAAAAGGGCATGCAAACTTCAATAGTTGAAGTAAGCATAGCGGAGTTGGAATCTTCACCATGATGAAACTGTTAAAAGAGTTTAAATTCATCGGAGATGATGAAGATGCTAGCATTTGCAAGAAATTAAGTGGGAGCGCTGAGACATATTTCTAATACATTATGTAGAGGACATATTGTTGATTGGAAATGATGTATCTTGTATTGACACAAGTTAAGAATTTCATTAAAATAAGATTTCGATGAAAGACTTGGGCAAAACCGGAATATTAGGCATCAATATCTATATGGATAGATTAAGGCGCTAATATGGTTGTGCCAGACATACATATATGAGATATTAAAAGGGTTCAATATGGAAACAACAAGAAAGGTTCTTGCTGCATGGAAAGGATTGTATCAAAATTCAAGTGTTTCAACACTTGGTGAGTAAAATCACATGAAGATTTTGGTCGATTATACCATGATATGTATATATCCAGAATGTCCTATGCTCTAAATGTTATGAGCACATACCAGAATGATTCATGAGATGATCATTGGACGATAGTAAAGATATTCTTATGAGCTTTGGAAGAACTAAGAATATATAATGTATAAGTGACAAATAGTTAAAGGTAGTTCATTGTAAAGTGTTACATTGATACTAGTTTTGTCACAAGATACAAATTAAATTTATCTCAATTTAGACTATGGGTGGCACAATGTAATGGAAAGGATGTTCCATGATGGATTTGGATGAGTTCCAAAGTTGAGACATTGTGACGGATACTACAACAAAAAGGCTAAGTATATGACTGCTATAGTAGCAGCATAGGAGAGCATTTGTGTTAAGTAGTTTGTTATCAAACTAGGTGTGGTTCAAAATGGGCTAATACTATGAAGATATATTGTGTGACAATAATATCAACATATTTTAACCGGAACAAACTAAAGGTCTCACCAAAGGACCAAATTTATACAATGCCATCTCATTTGAGAATGAGTGTTGCGTAGAGACGCAAAGACATGCAAATACACATGGACCTGAAACTGTCAGATCCGGAGATTATGTTAACCACTAGCAATCGCGTATATGCAACACCAGAAAGCCATAGATGTTCAATACGCAAAGTTTTTCAAACTAGATTATTGACTCTAGTGCAAGTGGGAGACTGAAGGGAATATGCCCGAGAGGCAATAATAAAGTGGTTATTATCTTATTCCATGTTTATAATAAATGTTTATTTTACATGTTATAATTGCATTGATCGGAAACGTCAATACATGTGTGTTTAATAAACAAAAAGGGTTCCTAGTTATGCCTCTCTTATAGACTAGCTCGTTGATTAACAAGATGATCAAGGTTTCCTGATCATGGACATTGGATGTTGTTAATAACAAGGTCACAACATTGGTGGAATGATGTGATGAACATTCATCCGAAGTATATCATTACGATCAAAGTCATTATGTTTATATTGCTATAACATCATACGAAGTAATCTTTATCCTTAGACCATGAGATCATGTTAATTGCTAACACCGGAAGAGTATCTTGATAACATCAAACGTCACACCATAACAGGGTGACTATAAAGATGGGTTCAGTGCTACGAAGGTGTTATGTTGAGGCTCATGGATCAAGAGTGGAATTTGTCAATCCCGATGACGGATAGATATACTCTGGGCCCTCTCGGTGATATCACATTAAGATAGCTTGCAAGCAAGTGATGTGATCACTAGAATGTTATATCACGGGAACGAGAAAAGAGTGCATGTCGGTAACGAGATCAAACTAGGTATGGAGATACCGATGATCGAATCTCAGACATGTAATATATCGCGAGACAAATGGATTTAGTTACTAGCGTTAAAGGTTCTCACGATCACAGAAGTCATCGTTGAATGTGTAGGAGTCAGTACGGATCTCCAGGTCCCGCTGCTGATTATTGATCGGAGAGGGGTCTCGATCATGTCTGCATTATTCGCGAACCGTAGGGTGACACACTTAAGGGATACCGACACCATTTGGAGCAAATATGTTTCAGATAAAGATTTAATAAAGCGCTGGAATTATTTCAATAGACACCGAAACTGTTTCGGGTGAAATTGCTGAAATTGGTTCTGCATGTAATTTGCAGGGGGTTTTATGTGAATGTTTGTTAATTAAAGTAATTAACAAAATTCTGAATAAAAAAAATAAAAAAAGTTTTATTAAATGAGAGAGCATTAAATTTGGAGAAATTTAATGCATTTAAAGTAGAGACTTTAAAAGGGAATGTGAAGAGGCATTTTAATGTGGAGGGGTTACCACCACATGAATGCGCCGGCCATGAAGGAGGGGCACCTCCCCTCCTCCTATAATAGGCCACCCTCTCCTCACTTCTCAAACACACCTCCTTGTGAAGGATCTCTCTTCCCTTCTAGTATTATTCCCCCATGGTCTCGGATTAGCGAGATACATGTTCCCGGTGGCTTTATCTGGAAAGGAGTTGCTGCTTCCGCTGCTTTGCTGGAGCGAGGGACGGAGGTTGTCGGGGTACCAGACGTGTGTACGATCACGGATACACCGCTACTTTGTGGTGCTGGACTTGGTGCTGCTGGAGCTGGATCTGATGGACGTGCTGGAGCCGGACCTGCTGGACTTCCTCACGATCTTGAGATCGGCAAGTGTACGACTACATCAACCACGAGTTCCTACTCGTTAACAAAACTCGTTGTCTTCGAGGGTAAGTTATCGTTGGATGTATGTCCACCCGTTGCTTTGTACCTAGTAGATAGATCTTGGCGTGTAGTTCACACCGTAGGAAATTTTTTGTTTTCTATGCTGCGGACCCAACACAGAGAAGTACTCAACTGCTCCAGATGTGCATACTTATCTGGTTTCTACTGTTGTAGTGGTGTTGCCACACAGCAGTGTGCCTGTGTGTGTCATCAGCATCTTGCCGGCTGACTAGTGGGTCCCTCTAGTGGTGCAAGTTACAATGTTGGTAATTCCTGAGATGTGGATGAGATCAAGTGAAATGTAATCCTTACTGTTTGGATGTTTCCTTTTACTTGCCAATGCTTTCATTACTTTAGTGAAACTTGCCCCTTTATGGCTGACGATGTAGTATTGAGGCTCCTTTGATATAAAGAACATATGTTATTATTGGTGAAACTTGCCCCATATTTATTTGCTCAGTGATGTGACAAAACAGTGCATCTCACTGTTATAACTGAGAGCAAAATAATACTAACCCATTCTTTTCTTTTGTCGTTTGTTATTTGCTTTTGTTTTGTAGGAAAGAAGAATCACAAGATTTGAAGATACCAAATGAAGAAGTAGTTTAAAATAGTAGTTTAGGTTTTCCTTTAATTCTTTTGTAATTCATTTTTTATAATCTTTTATTTAAACTATTGTGGAGGCAATGTATTACTACTATTGTAATAAAAGATTCCTTTTTATTGTAATCCTTATTTATTCTTCTTTTGTAGAGGAATATTATGATATATGTTTTAATTAATAAAGTGAACATTTCCCTATAGTACCAATCTATACATTTCTATAATTCCTTTATTATTTGTATTCATCTTATATTAAAGAATTCTCTTTTATTTGTTTACTGTAATACCATTATTTTTGTGTTACTTATTTATTATTATAATGTCATATAATATTATCCAATATTCAAATTCATTAATTGACAATACAATATAAGCTTTAAACTAGTTCTGTTTTCAAATTTCTAATTCAAATACTCATTTGAATTATTTTTTCCCTAAACACAAAGATATGATAGAGGTCACGTTAAAATCTATCGCACTTATCCTAATGTGTCCATCCGAACAAGAGAGATCTTGATCCTTCTATCCACTCTTTTAGTTTTGCACGAAAATTACCCGAATTTTCTTATGCATGAATGCAATGCACAAACATGTGTCCTCTTTATTTCTATGTGCTAATCCTAGGATATTACACCTCCACAACTTGAGTCTACCAAAAATCGAGCCACCGCGCTTCGGCTTTTTGTTAGCTCGCCAAGCCAATAGCATCGCTATGTTATCGTCTTCTTCCATCTCAAGTTCAATCGTATTTTCTCTATAAACATGAAACGATTGAACTCATTTCATCTATCTACTAAACTAAAAAACTATAGGAAAAATGGCGCGGCGGAGACAAAAACATACCCTCCGGCTATTTCGGCGAACACCTTGATTACGCCATGTTGCTTCTCGTCTCGAGGAGGACATGGTCGCAATTTGACGCACGGAAGCGGCGAGAACTAGACCGCGGTGGCGTGGAAGCGGCGAGAACCAGACCAACACGCGGAGGCATCCGCACTCGCTTCTTGCAGTCGGGAAAGAGGCGGCAGTGGTCATAAAAGAGGCAGCACGCTCGAGATAGCTATGGGGAGGTGCGGCGGGGGCGGATCTACTATGGGGGCACCATCGAAAGCGTCGGCGGTGACGAATCGTAGCGGCGGCAGCGCCGGAATGGGGGAGCTTAAATGGGGAAGGAGAGGGCGCAGGCGCAGGTGAAGTTTTCGAGTGGCGTTTGGGTGTTTCGTGCATGATCGGAATGATAGCACGCGCTCGACCGAACACACCAAAAATGACGTGCCGGAGGGGGCAAAATGCCGCGAGTGGAAAAAAAATAGCACGCGCACAACTATAGCGTGTTTGCTGGAGGAGGCAAAGCTGCCACGCGCGCTGTATATCAGCGGTTATTTTAGCACGGGCGCATTTTAGCCGGCCTCTGAAGTTGCTCTTATGGGTTACAACAGAGTTAGGCCAACTCCAACGGCCCTCGGCAAACGGACTCCGCGCGTCCGATCGCGTCCTCTCGGACCGAGGCCAAGGCCCAATGCGCACCCGCAAATCGAGATCCAGCCCCGAACCAGTCCATTTCGGAGCATACTGGGCCAAAACCTGGGGCTGGTTTGCGGGAGCTCGGACTGCCCGCTCGTCCGGTCCTTGTCCTGCACTTCCACGCCCCTGGCCCTCCCGTCAGGCACAAACCCGCGTCCCTCCACCCCTACTTTCCCACCTTCCCTTCTCCCGCCCACCCCCGCCACCGCCACCGCCACCGCGACATCCTACCTCCCTGGAGGCTGCCGCTGGACCCCGTTGACTCCTACTCCATAGGCTTCTTTGCTAGTGCAGCCTCCTCGCCATTGAAGCCTCCAATACCCGAAGATCTCGCCGGCCCCAGCGTCGAGCCTAGCCTTCTCCCAGGACGCGCTCCACCTGTTCGACCATTTGCCCCCGCGTACAGGTACTGCATTCTGCCACCATCTCCTAGTCCTTGTCCTTGTCCTTGTCCACAAGGACTTGAGCTCATCGTCTCATCATGCAGACCATAGACAACAACGGGGACGAGTTCTTCAAGAAACATGTCATGCCGTCCTCCGACGAGTCCGACGACGATAGTGAATTTTGGGCCACCACGATCGTGCTCCTCCATCAGCACAATGAGGAGACGAAGCAAACCTACCGTGGCTCGGTCCCGGGCCGATCAGCGGTGCTGGAACGTAGCTGAGTCTCTGGCGACAAGATGCCATTTCGGGATTACTTCCACCGCACCAAGCCTTTGTACCCTCCTACACTATTTCGGCGATGCTTTCAGATGTCAAGGAAGGTGTTCATGCATATTCTTCACGGAGTGAGGGATCACGACGGCTACTTCTCTTTGAGAAAAGATGCGACCAGTAAGCTCGGCTTCACCTCCTACCAAAAATGCACCGTAGATATTCGCATGCTTGCTTACGGAGTAGCTACTGATTTTGTTGACGAGTACTTGCGCATGAGCAAGTCCACTTGTCTGAAAGCAACGTACAAGTTCTGCAAAGCTATGGTGGCCGTTTTTGGTGAAGAATTCTGAGGGCACCCAATGCCGAGGACACTCCCCGGCTTTTGGCTTTCAACGAAATGATTGGCAGTATAGATTGTATGCACTGGGAGTGGAAGAATTGTCCGTTTGCCTGGCAGCGGCAATATAAAGGACACACAAAGGGATGCACGGTCATACTTGAAGCCGTTGCATCCCATGATCTTTGGATGTGGCACTCGTTCTTTGGCATGGCTAGTTTCCACAATGACATTTGTGTTATTTAGAGGTCCAATGTGTTTTCTAGACCTGCAGAAGGCACTGCTCCCCTTGTGAACTATCAAGTGCGAGGTCACTCCTACAACTAGGCATATTACCTGGCGGATGGTATCTATCCTACTTGGTATACTTTGGTGAAGACCATACGCAACCCCACCGAAGAGAAGCACAAGAGGTTTGCCAAGGAACAGGAGGCCGCTAGAAAGGATGTGGAGCGAGCCTTTGGTGTGCTCCAATCCCGTTGGGCTATTATGCAGCACCCTGCTAGAACCTGGAGCAAAGACACAATGTGGGAGGTGATGACAACATGATCATGCACAACATGATTGTCAAAGATGAGCGTGATGGAAGCATCTATGACCAGGTCTGGGAATTTCAGGGAGAATTGGTTGAACCAGCGCCAGGTCCGTCACCTACTTTTGCGGAATTCCTGCGGCTGCATCATGAGATTCGAGATCGAGCTACCCATAACCAACTCTGGAATGATTTGGTTGACCATATATGGGAATATGTGGGAAACCAACCGGCCGTGTAGCCGAATAACTAGCTTCTATCATCTTTTATTTCAAGTTTAATTCATGTAATTTGATTATGTAAACTTGATTTGGATCACGCACTGCTATTTTTTGTGACCCGTCGATTTTAATTTTAATTGCAGACCTATTTTAGTTTTTACGTATTTCTGTATGTATGAAACTATCCATTTCATACCCCAATAAAAAAGACCGGATAAATGGAGAGTTGCCACCGTTAGGTGCACCGGCCATTTCAGGTCGGACGCCGCCCCAGGGCCTGCCACCCCGCCCCGCAAACGGACCGAATCGGTCAAAAGGCCTGTCCGAAATGCGGGGGGGCGTTGGAGTTGGCCTTACGGGGGTGGGGGTGGATGTGGATGTACAAACCTGGTGTTGTCCGAGTTAGAGAAAAAAAAGGAAGAGGAACAAAGCAGAACAAAAAAAACTACTACTTCCCCTTAGAAATATAAGACGTTTAGCTTTGTGAATCGAATATATTAGATGTCTTTTAATATATATGTTCACAGAGGTTCAAAGTAAATCTATACATTAAAATGCATCTAGATGCAAACTAAAAGGTCTTATATTTCTGAACGGAGGGAGTACGCATTCTAGATAATTGAAATCTTGCCCATTCCAGCAGTTGTGGTTTCACCGCAGACCCAGAGAGTAAGTTCACCAGTGATAATTTTAAAAAGCGCTAACCTCGTGGTTTGCTTGTTATTTATTTTTTCGTAAAATTTCACCGATCTATTAATAATTATCAACAGTAGTATACAGAGTTCCAAGAGTAATGAAAATTACGAAAGACAGTTGCACCACCTAGTGATGACTTGTGCCGTGAAGCAGGCAGCGATAGAAATCGGCCAGGTCCCGGGGCCGGCCCTGTCCCTGTCGTGTCCATACTGAAGCAGCTGTTCGAGTGCGGTTGCTCGTGCAGCCACTTGAGTCACCTCCAATTTGTCCCATACCCAGGAAAGCCTGTCGACAACGGAGCGTGAGTGCTGGGCATTGGTCACCAAAGTAACTAAACGAATCGGTTACTTAACATGAACTTGCAGAACATTAGACTTTGTTGAGATAACCAAAGTAACTAAACGAATCGGTTACTTAACAGCAACTACCTAAAAAAAACAAGTGCTCAAGAATAACATGGCCGCTGTTCTTGTTGTACATCCTAACTGCATAATCTATTTTTTATGAAATTATATAATTTCAGTTTATGTAAAATTAGTGTAATGATTCTAAGCTATTGGCCAAATCCGCTGCAAACGCAACATCATTTCGACCGGGTCGTTAAAGGAATAGAATTCTTAAAGGCAAGAAAAGGTTCTGATTTTCTCTCCGTTACTAGAACAATGAGCTAGAAAGTCTTATAATAATTCATTACAGGGGCAGTACATGGCAAGACGACGGCAAGAGAGATTAAAACTGTGTATAGTGCTGGAACAAAATCAGTGGCGAACAAGACCATTGCAGATTTTAACAGCAGTGTCTATCGGTTGGAACCAGTAAACCAGTTCCGGCTGTAAACCGAACAACAAATCTGGCAGTTTTTCCTTCTGATTCTGGGTGTTCTTTTGCTCTTGTTTGTATATTGTAAATGGTCAGACACAATGACCAGGAGTAATAGCATACACATGCACATGGACATGGCCAGTGCAAAAGTCTAGCCAAAACTCTTCTATGAAACGACAAGTGCTCCATCCCAATTCCCACACCCCCTGCCTTGCAGAGCGCAAGAAAAGGAAGATCCACGGCAAAAGTTCTCAGGCTTCAGAGGATGCTGCGAGAAGCTGATACGGTTGCAGTTGTGCAGTCATATGCTACAGGCTGATCTCCTTCGGTAGGCTGATCTCCAGGAAATACAAGCTGCCAATGCGGAATCACAAGTTAGGTACGTATGTACTGTAGAATATAATGTGTGCCACTTTCAAGGCATGGAGCTGTGTAAAAGTGCAATAGCAAATACTCCCTCCTTCCCAAAAAGGATGTCGTACATTTATCTAGATTCACATGTATCTATACACTAAAATGCATCTAGATACATGTGAATCTAGACAAATCTACGACATTCTTTTTGGGACAGAGGGAGTACAATTTTGTGCCATGAAGGCGCATGACATGTTATGCATTTGAGTTATGCGACTATTGATACGACACTGGCACATCCGACCCTTGAATAATGATGATCGCATTGATATGCATATTTCTGCTGACCAAATTTCCATAGATGATAGAACATACAGATATTCTCCCTACGATCTTAACTGACAACAACATACAACGTTTGTCTGCTATGATACTATCCAAAACCATATCAACTAGATTGTGAGATCTCAGGTACCACCCTGTGTACATTGATATTAGTTAATTTTTCTCGAGTTGCAGCGCAAAGGTGCTTCAAAACTGTACAGAAAAACCTTCTACTGATAAACAAATCCACATTAGTCACCACAGAAGCGTACTGATTTAACTTGGAACATGAACAAACCTTGCGGACATGACAGCCATGCCAACGAACACCGCTTTGACAGCCTGCTTCTGACCAGCATAGTCAAATGCTAGAGGTAACAATTCATGCAAAGTGAGGAAAGCCATAACACCACCAACTGCGCAAAGAGAAGCGGGAAGTCAACAAAGTACTAGGTATGATTATCACTTTTAGCTCTACTAACAGACAAACCTGATGCAAGCAGGCCTTCAAGAATTTCAGGATTTAAGTTGCTCGGAAAAAAGGCAGCTGCAGTAACCACATTTACATGAGTACTCGATAGCTATATATGAAAAGAATAAACTTGCAGAAAAAGTTCAGAAGGAATAACATGCCTACAAAAAACACTCCAAGTGGCTCAGCCAAACCAGAGAGTGTTGCATATTTAAATGCTTGCCATTTGCTTTGATATGCAAAAAGAAGGGAACAAACAGATAGATGTTATCCACTGCCAAATTGAATAGGTACAACAATTAAAATAGGAAATGCTGAACTGTAAAGAATGTTATTTTGCCGTCTTTCTAAAGTACAATCATTTCAAGCATTTTCGTGCTCTGCAGTACTTCGGAATCCCAATCATTGTTCTCACTTTTAAGACTGGACAAACAGGTGAAGGTCACATACACAAGAGTGGTTCGCCATCTATGAAAAGTTCTCAAATTGTATGCCAAAATAATATATCTTAAAAAGCATGGCTTATATTTGTGTAACCTACTTATCACTTTTGGCTATACAAAATCACAGAGCCCATAGCATTTACGTTAGGGATTCATCTTCTGAAGGCTGATGTGAACTATAAACTTTATTCATTATTCATGTCTACAAGGGAGGGGAAAACATGTACCTTTTGGTAGCAAAATAGAGTGGCAGAGCTACAGCAACCCCCTGAGAAGGTTACAAAGTTTCAACTAGTTAGGATAGTGGATAAAAGAAGAACCTAGGATAGTAAAATGCACAAAATCATCAATATTTATGTCAGACTCTCATTAATCTCAGATACATGTTTGTACAAGCATAGCTTCCCTAAATCTTCTCTTCACAAAATGAAATTATTTATTTTTTCGTACATTAAAGTTTATTCAAAATAACAGATCCTGCATGCACTAATATGTTTGATGCCATCTGATTCCACTACACTAACTCAGCATCAAACTGAAATAGGGAATATATTTAAGAGACATTACAACGGGGCAACCTAGGAGCAGTTGCAGCGATGTAACTTGGATGACGTGGAGACCTAGCGAATATCAAAACTTAATGGCATATAAGCACTTGACAGAAGTTAAGAATCATTGTGGCCCTTATGCCTTATCATGAAATCAGGGTTTACGTATTAAACTTATACATGGAGTCCCTGGTGCATTATAACAGCAAAAAGAAAAAAACATGCAAGGGCTATCCAAACTAGCAAGGATGCAACATACAACTTCAGATAAGAAATTTCAGGTTACTTAACCAGAAAGGCTGATAGGTTGATTTCTGTACCTCAGGTATGTTATGTAAAGCAATAGCAAAAGCCAAGTTAACTCCCACGCGAAGGCCCTGCATTTTTTTTTCATTATACCAATATAATCAGAGCAAGCTAAATAATCAGACATGGTAAACTAGCTCTTGGAAAACTAAAAATAAACAAGCTCGGCCCCGGTAAGTTCTCTATCAGAACATATGCAAGGTGCAGTCCTAACCGTTCTTTAGCAAATCAATTATGCCACTATATTAACATGAGTACACAAAGGCATTACCTTCACAGATCCAAGAAATACAGCCATCCCCTCAGGAAAATTGTGCAAGCTGATTCCTGCAGCTCAGAATAAGTATAAAGTCAAATTATTGAAGCAAAACATCACAGGACATATTAAGGAACCTTGTGTGGCATGAATATTTCAAATAATCATGGCTCCCAAATAAAGTTTGATGAGTGCAGGCCTGATAAAACAAGGGAGCTTAATGCTTTTAGGCGCATTCTTAGTTTCTTACCAACAGCTGTAATGATACCACTGAATAAGACTTGCCGGCGATGCTTTTTCATCATATCTTTACCCGACCCATCATCATCAGTCTGCTTTCCACAAAAAAGAACTAAATTCCACTCGGCTATCCCATTTTAGTACGAAAACAGACTGATATGATGCCATAATTATCCCCGAGGATTGTTCATTCCAACCTTTTTCTTGCTTGCATCAGTTGTTGGCACAAAGGTTGGCTCTGGAATAAACTTGACAATCAAGCCAAAGAAAAGAACACCTGCAAAAAACTACAAAATAGATTGCAATTTGTTATATGAGATATGCCGAAATTTCCATGACATCGATTCTAGAATTTCAAGAGGAAAATCTGACTCACCCAAAGGTTGGCCTTCAAGAAGCCTATGGAATTGAGTGCATTGTGTGCCAAGTCTAGAAACGAAATGCTCAGCATAAGTCCAGCAGCAAATCCCTGCTTGCAGTATAAGAAGTATACGGAGCACGAGAAATTAGACAATTATTACTTACCCAAAATACAGTGAAGTTAACCAATAACATAAAAGAACAAGGTGATGACCTGGAGGAGGCCAAGCCTCTTAAGGTCAGGGCTAGGATTCAAGATCACAAACAGTGCCCCTGAAAGTGCAGAATTGGAGCTTAGCTGAAGTCATCGCAAGTGTGCAAAGATGCCTTGCAGGATCTCAAGTATGAGCAACCTTCCTAAACCAGCTTGAGAAAAGAATTTATGCAACATCGTGTATTGTTTCACGGTTACGATTTGTTAGCCAAAAGCCGAAAACTAGCAAGCACGACGAGGAGGCGCATTAGCTAGATAGATACGTTAGGCGAACAAGCAAGACCGATCATCACCACTTGAGCATCATAAGAAACAAGAGGAAACCACACACACAGTCTCTAAACCTGTGAAAACTTAATTTTGCCACTGCTCGGGCCAACCTTGAAATTTTAGTCTGATAGATCCCTAGTGGGTTGCTTCCTCTAGGTGTTCTGGTTAACTTGGGTTGCGGCGATTGATCGATTATCCTGCTTATTAATCAGGGGCCCAACCTAACCGGCACGAAATTCTATCGCTTCACAAACATATATCAAGACAAGACACTGATTTATTTTTCAGTACAATTCAACAAGAACAAGCTAGTAGAATTATCCAAAATCAAAAACAGCTAGAGAACACTAAAATTATTTCAGGCGGGCTAAGGAATAGAAACGGAAGCAGCGGCGCGGAAGATGAATTCCCACACAGCACAGTGGCAGACAGACAGGCAGCTAAGTCGTCAGCAGGCAAACCGGGGGAGTCGGGTGGGAAAAAAATCTGTGGCGGGAGGGCGCGTACCGAGGGAGGTGCTGAGGCCGCCGACGAAGGAGAGCGCAAGCGCCACCAGCACGTGCGACTCCATTCCGCCGCGGCAGATAGCACTCCCGCTAGGGTTCGGGGAAGCGAGGTGGGAGTGGGAGCAGAGAGGGGAAGGAGAGCGGAGGCGAGGGAGATGTGAGGAATCGGATTCGGGGACGAAAGGGAAACGGTCAATCAAAAATTATCATTTGTTTTTATTTTCTTTCTTTAATTAATTCGACGAAATGGCAGCGTGCTGATGGGCAGGCCTCTGCAGCTCTGCAAACATCCTTTCCATTTGTCTAATCACATCAGCGAATTTTTGACTCGTCATGAAACACGACCGGTCCTGTGCGGCATGAATCATGATGCGTATCCGAAGCCTTCCTAACCTAGCCGCCGGGAATCTCTCCTGCGACTAGTCAGACACATCTCTCCCCCCGTTCTCCACCGGTGAGGCTCTAGTTCTCTCTGCCACTCCAGCGGCATGAGTAAGGAGGACCCGTTCGTCCGTTCTGGCTTGGTAGTTACACGGTTAGAGTAAGTTTTTCATGGCGCACCTTTAGGATGGTGAGAGTAGCGCCCGGGCAAATAAATTTGCCGCATCTACACTTTCATTGGTGGTGTCCTTCGTGGCGGCGTCTTAGAGGTGATGTCATCGTGTTCTTGCCGATCTTTTAGATCGACGGCGGTCGGTTTCGTGGATGGTGTGGCGAGGGGGGCGGCAGCGACTCCATCAGATGTACCTGTCCTCCTGCTTTGTCCCCGTTGGTGCGGCGTTGTCTCCGGCATCATGGTGGCGCGGGTAGGATTTGTTCGGGAGTTGTTCGGCAGCTGCGACCTATGGCCATGGTGGCGTCGGCGTGCGGTTGAATATGATGACCCTAATGCTTGGAAGGTGGTTCGCGGATGGCGTGATCTCTAGACTACACGATGGGAGGCGGCGGATCTGGGGCCGGGATGGCATGGGGGAGATCCCCGGTCGACATGCCACAGCTAAACAAGCAACAAACCACTAGAAGCTAGCCAGTATAATAGCAACACGCCATGTCTTATTTTCACTGGGTACAACCCTTAAGCATACGCCATCCCCCACTAGCACCATTGCATTTGCTCCTAGGGTTCTTACGAGCTCAGCTGCAGTGATTTTCCAAGCTTCATTCTCGACACGAGTGAGATTCTGGAGGTCCACCATCGACTATGTCATCCTCCTCTCCTCCACCGTCACCCAGGATTCAGCCACAATAGCAGAGGTGGAGCGCGGGCCACCGATTCCAGCTTCTCCACTGTTGTGGTGTAGCACCCTGGTAAAACCACTCCTAGAAAATCGCGTGTTGTTTTTATTTTGTGCACCATCATGACCACATGCTCATGTCATCATGCCACATTGCATTTGAGCATCGTCATGTCATCCTGCATTTGTTTGTCTAAAACTATTTTGCTAAAGCCCTAGTTTGTTTTTTACATTAATCTCCTCTCTTTTGTTTCAGATCAAAACCCGGCCTTTTCCGGATCTTTTATTTGTCTAAAAACTATTTACAAAAGCCTTTCTAAAAATAAAACAAATAAAATAAAAAGGTTTTACCGGGGGAGGCCGCCACCGGCCAGACCCAAAGGGCCCAGCCAGCAGCAGCCTACAACCTCGGAATCAAACAAAACCCTAGCTAACCAGCTGCCACACCCCTATCCCACACCCCGCCGCCGCTTTGAACTAGCTCCCAACCCGCTTCGCCAGGGACACCAACACGCCACACACCAGGCCACCTCACAATCCCGCACCGACCCAGCCCGTGCGCAGCGATGCGTTTGCACGGCCATGTTCGCCCCGCACCTTGGCACGCTCCTCGCAGCACACTGTGTGACGCTCGATACCCGTTCTCGATCCTACCTCGCCTCGTGACCCCACCCCGCGCGCATCCCGTGACCCCCACCTAACCCTGCCTCTCCTTGATCTAGACCCCTCCGCCACCATAACTGAGCCCTACCGCCGCCTCCCTATTCCCGGCCATCCTCCTCCACAGGACGCGCCCGCACATCACCGTGTTCGACGCCAGTGATGACCCACAACTATAGGGGGTGTATCGCAGTATTTTCGATAAGTAAGAGTGTCGAACCCAACGAGGAGCAAAAGGTGTTGACGAGTGGCTTGGAGCAGGAATTCTCTGTAAATACTTAACAAACGGATTTTTAGGGGTTTTTGATAATTCAGATAAAATAAAGTACGAGTATGACAATAGATGCAGCAAGTGGCCCAATCCTTTCTTTAGCAAAGGACAAGCCGGTTGTATTACTTAAGATGACCAAACGTTCTCGAGGACACATGGGGATATCGTCAAGTGCTTTCGCTTCATATAGTTGATTAATCTTCTTTAGTTTGATAAGTGTTGTGTGGGTGAACATGTACTAATGTATTGACCTTCCTAGAACTAATACATACTTGTGATTATACCCCTTACAAGCATCCGCAACTACAAGAAAGTAATTAAGATAGAAACCTAACCATAACCTTAAACTTTGAGATCCTACACTCCCTTGTGCAAAGGTTTCCTAACGGGGGTTCAGGTTTCTCTCACTCCGGCAACCCCTACGATTAGTAGCCAAATACACAATGCATTCCCCTATGCCCATAAAGGTGAAGTATCATGTAGTCGACGTTCATATGATACCACTAGAAGAATAACACCACAACTTAAATAACAAACTACTGAATCTTTCTCAACACAATTACACTACTAACAACATGACTTCTCCCATGTCCTCAAGAACGAAACGAACTACTCACAAGACATCATATGGATCAAGATCAGAGATGAAATAATGATAAGCAACAATCTGAACATAACAATAATTCAATGGTTCCACTCAATAGCATCAACTACAACAAGTAATCAACACCGAGAAAGTTTCCCATAAAAACTATGCAAGATTCAACCCAATTGTTACAACGGTATGGAGTGGTGATGATGGTGCTGGTGGAGATGATGATGGAGATGATGATGATCTCGATGAAGTCCATCTTGATGGTGGTGTTAATGGCGACGATCTTCCCTCTCCGGGAAGGAATTTCCCCGACAGATTTCTGCCTACCGGAGAGCTCTTTCTCTCTCTGCAGTTTTCCGCCCCGCAGAGACGGCGGGATCTTTCTATGGTCGCTCCCCGAGGCTTAGGGTTTTAGGAGGATAATATATGCCAAAGGGGAGAGCCGGAGGTGGGCCAGGGTGGCCAAACCACCTGGTGGCGCGGCTAGGGCTGGCCCGCGCCAGGGGGTGGTGTGGGCCCCCTGTGGCCCATCTCCGCTCCCCCTTCTGGCATCCTTCGTCTTCTAGAAAAATAGGATTTTCCATGTATTTTCTGGAATTTTCTGATCTTCGTGAATTTCGCCTCCAAATAGTGCATTTTCCATCAGAATCTTGACTTCAGCGATCCATCCTCCAAAATTCATCAACCATGCAACAACAGATGAAATAACATAAGTATCATCTCTTAACATGAAATATATCAATGAATAACAGTAAATTATGATATAGAATAGTGATGCAAAATGGACGTATCAACTCCCCCCAAGCTTAGACTTCGCTTGTTCCCAAGCAAAAACTGAGCTCAATAAACATGACCTCAGGTTTATGGAGTGAAGAGTCGATAAAATAAATACGTACAAGAAGCATCACATTCATCAATACACAAATCATAATAGAAGACAACTCACTGTTATATAACTTAACTTGTAATAAGTAAAGGAAACACAATAAAGATACATAAAGTAAATCATAATTGGTAATGACAAACTTTACTCTTGGTCAAAGAATAGTTAACAATTTGCAGGAGTTCAAACATAATGGGGTTTTCAATGATAGCTTTCAAAGTAATACTCACTAAGATAAGAGCAATGTGCAAAACAAGGAACATAATAAACATGATTGAATAAATCATCATATGAATGAATGAAACACAACAACTCAAAATGCTTGCTGAGATAGAAAGGAATAGGTTTACTGACTCAACTAAAGAGTAAAAGATAGGCCCTTTGTAGAGGGAAGCAGGGATTTCAAGTTTCATAAAGAGCTTCCAAAAATTATGTTACTTATTAGCTTTCAGCTCTCATTTCTCCTATCATATGCATCTTTAGGTGATTAAGGTTAAAGTGATCAAATATGAGGATATGCTTGACAAGTTATAAGCTGAAAATCTCATGCCCCTTACTTACGAGTACCGTTCCTCATGCTACTCAAGTTTAGTCACAGGTAAGTTCTTGTCATTGTAAGTACATGTGTATCATAGAGAACCGCCAATGGGGTACCCCTTGCCCGATGATACGGAAGAATCCCCATATCAAAATGACAAAGCAAGCAGACAATGAGCATCTCGGCATCCTTTTATTTCCTATTTGCATAGGTATCTTTTTTCTTTTCTTTTTTCTCTTTTTTTCTTTCCTATTTGCATAGGTTTTTTTATATAAGGGATGCTTCATAGATTGCTCACTATGGTTACGCTGCAGGTTTCCACCATGATTAGGCATGGCTTAGACCAGCCGTCCAGGCGTTTCTCTAACACATATACGAACTCCATGAGCCTTACAAGCTTCCCTTTCATTTCACACCGTCGGGATCCATAAGCAAAAGAACATGATATCAACCAAATAAAGTGCAATGTTGAAAGCGTTCCCCATGATAGCATGGTTCTGCTAATTCACAACTGACGAGGGTTTAACTCATCAATGCCCATTGTTATGGACTTGGGTTTTGGAGAAGGAGGGAGCGCTGGAGACATCTATCGGCTAGTAAACAAGCACACATGGGACAAAGATTTACCCAGGTTCAGGCCTCGTAGAGGTCCCTACTCCTGCTTGTCTGCTCGTGGAATTATCGAAGGAACCGAAGGTTACAATGGTGCGTAGATGCAATCTGGCGAGGCTTGTGGAAACTAGGGTTGCGTGTGTCCTCCTCGCCGCCCCCTCCTAGCCCTTATATAGATAGGCTAGGTCTCGGGTGGCAGGTCGAGTCGGTTACAAATTAGGGTTTTCCCCTTCAAACTTTCTATCTTTAACTTCTTCTTGTTCTTCAAGCAACCGAGAGTCCATAGGTTACTCGAGTACTTCGTCTGGGCCTTGGCGACACCGTGGGCCTGTACGTATTTATACCGTATATACCAAACTCGAGTACCTGTAGGGTATACCCATGTCAGTAGCCCCGAGTGTCTAGTGGAATCGCAGATTCGACTGGGGACTTTTTGAAGTCTCTCGAGTGCCTGAACGAGCGCATTTCGACTGCTTTATTTGTTTCATAGGGATTGTTGATGTACGTGCCTGATATAACCGAAGCATCGGTATCAGTTAACCACCTTAGGGTGAAACAACGCAATCTACTCGAACTCGAGTCCCCGGACTCGAATCCGGAAAAGTGCTGGTGTAATTCGACTCAAGCCGCGGAGGTCTTACAGGAGTCGAATTCCACTTATATGGGTGTGAGCACTCGACGCGTCCGTCAAGGCATGTTCATCGTACCTGTAGGCACGGATACATTTCTGGTAGTGCGCAGCTAATGCGTTGCCAGGCCTTATTCAGGTCTTACCTTCACGTTGTAAGCGCGGCATCCGAATTTTATCATCGCGGAGACGATTCGGGTGACCCAGGAGACACAGTCTCTTTGTAGGGAAAAATTATGAGGCGGTGTCGCCATGAACTTCGAGTGTGGACGTTATCAGCACACAGTTTTTTGCACAAATAATCATAGGGTGCGCGACTAGTGCTCCCTATGGGAGTAGCCCCTGAGTGCCTGGTTGAGTCGAAGACTCAGGTAGGGACTAAAGAACTTTTGTCGACTGTTGTCATATTTTGCTTGCTTGTTTCAATCGAATTTGTTTCCGGCGCTCCCTATGGGAGTAACCCATGTCCATAGTCGAACCATATTTCGAGTGGTTGGGTTTACCTTTTATTGTCCATGTTCCTGCAAAAAGAAGAGAAAAAATCGTAGGGTGCACGACCAGCGCTCCCTATGGGAGTAGCCCCCGAGTGCTTGGTGGAGTCGAAGACTCGAGCAAGGACTAAAATAGTCAAAGTTTTCCGCTGCGTAGCTTTGATGACGTCAGTGCTGACGCTTTCATGAACTTAGTTGCCCGCGTGAGCGAGTTTAACGGGACGTGACGAGCAGTGGGTCCCACTTTCTAACTTTGATTTGACTGGGCGTGCGTAATCTTTATTTTAACTACGTCTCCTTGATTTCTGCGCGTAATGGGAGTAGTGGGGGGACGGTTCGCGTTTCCGCTCCTCCACATGTCCAACACGATGTTTGCCACGCGTCCAGTAGGGTTTTTCTGAGCCGTTGGATTGCATCTTCCAGGGGTTAAGTAGCGGCGCTACGACAGTAATTTTCTCATCTGCTCTCATTCATCTTTGCTTCCATTGCCATTGTCGCTGCTCCTCTGCTTTCTCTGTGCTTGTTTCCTCCATGACGCTGGACCAGCTCCGCTCGTTTCCGAGCTACTTTCTTCGCTCGCATCGCTGTCGCGCAATGGGGAAGAAGAAGGGAGGCGCTGCGGCTGATTCCGTGGCCACCGTTGCCGCGTGAAGAAGAAGGGCAGCTCCGTTGCTGCGGGCACCAGCACCGCCGCCGGTGGGAAGAAGAAGGTCGCAGGCACCCGCGTCACGAATGGTGTGTGGCACCCCTCCATCATCAAGGTGTCTGATCTCCGTCTTCTTTGCCAAGACAGAGTATTGTCTGCCGCAATCACCGACGCGCGCGTCCCCAGCGGTGAGACAATTCCTTCTCCTCCCGCTGATTTTCGAGTGATGTTTTTAGCATTCATCATTCGCGGTCTCTCCTTGCCCCTTCACCCCTTTTTTAGGGGTCTCCTTTGTTTCTACGGGCTTCAGCTCCATCAGCTGTCCCCAAATTCGATCCTCCATATCTCTTGCTTCATCACACTCTACGAGTGCTGGATCGGAATCGAGCCACACTTCGGCCTTTTCAAGCGCCTCTTCAAATTGAAGCGCCAGTCTGTGTCTGGCTCTTTAGTTTACGATGTAGGTGGTTGCGGAATCCACGTCGACCCATCCGCCACCTACTTTGATATCAAGCTCACAGCATCCGTCCAAGGGTGGAGGGACAAATGGTTCTACATCCGCGATGAGAAGGCTAACAGTGAGCACTTCGGACTCGCGCCCTTCGATCCCGCGACACCGTGCAGGAGGATGCGCTCCTGGAAGAACGTAGTCATGCCTGGCGAGTCCGCGGAGACAGATGTGCTGTACCAGCGCATCTGCGACCTCGAGAGTCGCATAGGCAAAGAGGAGGGAGGCTGCGCCCTCATTCGCACTTGGCTGCACTGTCGCGTCCAGCCCCTGCAAGCGAGAGTCCACCCCATGTTTCTGTTGGGTCCATAGCATAGAAAACAAAAAAATTCCTACGGTGTGAACTACATGCCAAGATCTATCTACTAGGTACAAAGCAACGGGTGGACATACATCCAACGAGAACTTACCCTCGAAGACAACGAGTTTTGTTAACGAGTAGGAACTCGTGGTTGATGTAGTCGTACACTTGCCGGTCTCAAGATCGTGAGGAAGTCCGAGCGCCACAACTCAGCAGCGCATCCGCACTCGCACACACGTTCAAGCCACCGGACAACCTCCACCTCCTCGATCCAGCGGAAGCAGCAACTCCTTCCAGACGAAATGCCACCGGGAACATGTATCTCGCTAATCCGAGACCATGGGGGAATAATTCTAGAGGGGGAGAGAGATCCTTCACAAGGAGGTGTGAGGATGAAGGAGGGAATTGGTAGCCTTTTATAGGAGGAGGGGGTGCCCCCTCTCTCCATGGCCGGCGCATGGGGGGTGACCCCTCACCTCCCCCATTCATGTGGTGGTAACCCCTCCACATTAAAATGCCTCTTCACATTCCCTTTTAAAGTCTCCACTTTAAATGCATTAAATTTCTCCAAATTTAACGCTCTCTCATTTAATAAAACTCTTTTTATTAAATTTATTCAGAATTTTGTTAATTAATTTAATTAACAGACATTCACATATAGCCCCTTGTAATATTTCAATATCACATGCAGAACCACTTTCTGCAATTTCACCCGAAACAATTTCCGGTTTCTATTGAAACAATTCCCACGCTTTGTAATTCTTTCGGCTGAAACATATGTGCTCCAAAATGGTGTCCGGTAACTCTTAAGTGTGCCACCCTACGGTTCGCGAATAATGTAGACATGATTGAGACCCTTCTCCGGTCAATAATCAGAAGCGGGACCTGGAGATCCGTACTGACTCCTACACATTCAACGATGACTTCTGTGATCGTGAGAACCTTTAACGCTTGTAACTAAATCCCTTTGTCTCTCAATATATTACATGTTAGAGTTTCGATCATCGGTATCTCCATACCTAGTTTGATCTCGTTACCGACATGCACTCTTTTCTCGTTCCCGTGATATAACATTCTAGTGATCACATCACTTACTTGCAAGCTATCTTAATGTGATATCACCGAGAGGGCCCAGAGTATATCTATCCGTCATCTGGATTGACAAATTCCACTCTTGATCCATGAGCCTCAACATAACACCTTCGTAGTACTGAACCCATCTTTATAGTCACCCTGTTATGGTGTGACGTTTGATGTTATCAAGATACTCTTCCGGTGTTAGCAATTAACATGATCTCATGGTCTAAGGATAAAGATTACTTCGTATGATGTTATAGCGATATAAACATAATGACTTGATCGTAATGCTATACTTCGGATGAATGTTCATCACATCATTCCACCAATGGTGTGACATTGTTATTAACAACATCCAATGTCCATGATCAGGAAACCTTGATCATCTTGTTAATCAACAAGCTAGTCTATAAGAGAGGCATAACTAGGAACCCTTTTTGTTTATTAAACACACATGTATTGATGTTTCCGATCAATACAATTCTAGCATGTAAAATAAACATCTATCATATATAAGGAATATATAATAACAACTTTATTATTGCCTCTCAGGGCATATTTCCTTCAGTCTCCCACTTGCACTAGAGACAATAATCTAGTTCACATAGTGATAAATCTAACACCCATGGAGTTCTGGTGTTGATCATGTTTTGCCCTAGGGAGAACTTTAGTCAATGGATCTGCTACATTTAGGTCCGTGTGTACTTTACAAATCTTTATATCTCCATCCTTGACATGCTCGCGGATGGAGTGAAACCGGCGCTTAATATGCTTGGAATTCTTGTGAGACCTTGGTTCCTTTGCGTTGGCTATGGCTCCATTATTGTCACAATAGATCACCATTGGGTCCAACTCACTGGGAACCACACGTAGTTCCGTAATGAACTCTTTCATCCAAACCGCCTCCTGCGCCGCTTCTGAAGCAGCAACATATTCCGCCTCCGTCATTGATCCAGCCACCACAGGTTGTTTGGAACTCCTCCAACTAACTACTGCTCCGTTCAAGAGAAATACATATCCGGATTGAGACTTAGTGTCATCCGGATCGGTGTCAAAGCTAGCATCGACATAACACTTAGCGACTAGCTCTTCTTCACCTCCGTATATAAGAAACATATCCTTAGTTCTTCTCAGGTACTTGCGGATGTTCTTTACCGCTATCCAGTGTTCCGAACCTGGATCACATTGGTACCTACTAGTCAAACTAATAGCATGTGCCACATCCGGTCTTGTACATATCATGGCATACATAATAGAGCCTATGGCCGAGGCATAGGGGATCTTATCCATCATCTCTCTTTCTTCCGCCGTGGCCGGACTTTGAGTCTTACTCAATGTCTTGCCTTGCAACATAGGTAAGAACCCCTTCTTACTTTCGTCCATATTAAACTTCTTTAATATCTTATCAAGGTATGTACTCTGCGATAGCCCAATTAGGCGCCTTGATCTATCTCTATAGATTTTAATGCCTAATATATATGATGCTTCACCAAGGTCTTTCATCGAAAATTTGCGGTTTAGATAACTTTTAACACTGTTTAAAAGATCTATATCATTTCCAATCAATAATATGTCATCCACATATAATATCAGAAATGCCACATTGCTCCCACTCACTTTCTTGTAAATACAAGCCTCTCCATAAGTTTGGACAAATCCAAACTCTTTGGTCACCTCATCAAAGCGGAGATTCCAATTCCGGGATGCTTGCTTTAGTCCATAGATGGATCGCTGAAGTTTGCATACCTTATTAGCATCCTTAGGATCGACAAAACCCTTAGGTTGTATCATATACAAATCTTCTACAATATTACCATTGAGGAACGCAGTTTTGACATCCATCTGCCATATTTCATAATCGAAATATGCAGCAATTGCTAACATAATCCTAACCGACTTAAGCATCGCTACGGGAGAGAATGTCTCATCGTAGTCAACTCCTTGAATTTGTCAAAACCCCTTTGCGACAAGTCGAGCCTTATAGATGGTCACATTACCATCAACATCCGTTTTTCTTTTGAAATCCATTTATTCTCAACGGCCTTTCGGTCGTGAGGTAAGTCCACCAAGTTCCAAACTTGGTTCTCGTACATGGATTCCATCTCGGATTTCATGGCTTCTAGCCATTTGTTGGAATCCGGGCTCATCGTCGCTTCTTCATACATCGCAGGGTCATCCATTTCATCAACCATGAAATTCACAACAGGATTGCCGTACAATTCAGGAGCTGCACGTGTCCTGCTTGACCTGCGAGGTTCGGTAGTGTCCTCTTTCGGAGTTTCATGATCATTATCATTAGCTCTCTCTTCATCAGGTGAAGTCAACTCCAAAACAACTTCCGGTGATGCGCCACTCGCCATTCCATGAAGAGAAGGTTCAATAACCTCTTCGAGTTCTACCTTCCGACTACTCACACCTTTCACGAGAAACTCCTTCTCAAGAAAGGATCCATTCTTGGCAACAAAAACCTTGCCCTCGGATCTGTGATAGAAGGTATACCCAATTGTTTCCTTAGGGTATCCTATGAAGATGCATTTTTCTGCTTTGGGTTCGAGTTTATCCGGTTGAAGTTTCTTCACATAAACATCGCATCCCTAAACTTCAAGAAATGACAGCTTAGGTTTGTTTCCAAACCATAATTCATACGGTGTCATTTCAACAGATTTAGATGGTGCCCGATTTAAAGTGAATGCAGCTGTTTCTAGTGCATAACCCCAAAATGACAGTGGCAAGTCAGTTAGAGACATCATAGATCGAACCATATCCAATAAGGTACGATTACGACGTTCTGACACACCATTACGTTGTGGTGTTCCGGCAGGCGTGAGTTGTGAAACTATTCCACACTCTTTCATGTGTGTGCTAAACTCGTAACTTAGATACTCTCCTCCACGGTCAGGCCATAGAAATTTGATCTTTCTATTACGATGATTTTCCACTTCATTCTGAAATTCCTTGAACTTTTCAAAAGTTTCAGACTTTAGTTTCATCAAATAGATATACCCATATCTACTCAAATCATCCGTGAAAGAATAACGATATCCACCTCGCGCCGACACACTCATTGGTCCACACACATCAGTATGTATGATTTCCAATAGATCTGTCGCTCGTTCCATTGAACCGGAAAACAGCGTTCTAGTCATCTTGCCCATAAGGCATGGCTCACATGTATCAAATGATTCAAAATCAAGTGATTCCAAAAGTCCATCAGAATGGAGTTTCTTCATGCGTTTAACGCCAATATGACCTAGACGGCAGTGCCACATATATGTAGACATATCATCATCAAGTTTAATCTTTTTAGCATTAACATTATGAATGTGTGTAATATTACTATCGAGATCCAACAGAAATAAACCATTCAACATAGGTGCATGACCATAAAAGATATCATTCTTATAAATCGAACAACCATTGTTTTCAGATTTTTAAAGGAATGACCACTTTGCATCAAACACGATCTAGATACAATGTTCATGCTCAGTGCAGGCACTAAATAACAATTATTTAGGTTTATAACTAATCCCGATGGCAAATGGAGAGGTAACGTCCCGACGGCGATCACATCAACTTTTGATCCATTGCCGACCCGCATTCTGACCTCATCCCTTGCTAGTTGTCGCTTGTTCCGTAGCCCCTGAACCGGGTTACATATATTAGCAACCGATCCCGTATCAAATACCCAGGTGCTACTGCGAGTACTAGTCAAGTACACATCAATAACATCTATATCACATATACCTTTGTTTGCCTTGCCGGACTTCTTGTCCGCCAAATACTTGGGGCAGTTGCGCTTCCAATGGCCAGTCCCCTTACAATAGTAGCACTCGGTGTCAGACTTAGGGCCATCTCGGGGTTTCTTTTCAGGCATGGCAACAGACTTTCCACCCTTCTTTCCCTTGTGCTTGCCTTTCTTGTCTTTCTTGAAACCGGTGGTCCTATTGATCATCAACACTTGATGTTCTTTCCTAATCTCCACTTCTGCAGTCTTAAGCATTGACATAAGCTCGGGAAGAGACTTCTTCATGCCCTGCATATTATAGTTCATCACGAAGCTCTTGTAGCTAGGTGGCAGAGATTGGAGAACATGATGTATGCCTAAGTCAATGGGAATCGTTATTCCCAAGGACACAAGCTTATTGGCGTACCCAGACATTTTGAGTACGTGCTCACTAACGGAGCTGTTTTCCTCCATCATGCAGCTAAAGAACCTTTCTGTAGCATTATAACTCTCTACGGCAGCATGGGTATCGAAAATCATTTTCAATTCTCCCATGGTATCAAAGGCATTTCCATTTTCGAAACGCTTTCGAAGTTCTCCCATGGTTCCTGACGAGTCACATAGACATTCTTTTCCTCGTCAGGGGCATCAGGAGCTGGTGGGGGGCCTAGCGGCGCATCTAGCACATATTGCTTTTGTGCAATAGTGAGGAGAATCCTCAAATTCATAGCCCAGTTGGTGAAGTTGCTACCATTCGCAGCAAGTTTCTCTTTCTCCATGAACACATTGAAATTAAAAGCAGGTGGTGCCATCTACAACAGAATTTGTAAAGTTTATTTAGACTAAGTTTATGATAGATTGAGTTCAACTAATCCAAATTATTAATGAACTCCCACTCAAAAACGACATCCCTCGTGTCTTTTTGGTGATTGCATGAACCAAATCCACTACACCAAGTCCGATCATCATGTGAGTTGATGTAGCTTCAAAGGCGAGCATCTATATGGGCATCATATCAACTATATTACTCATGCTTAACCTTTCGGTCCGTGTTCCGAGGCCATGTCTGTACATGCTAGGCTCGCCAAGTAAGAACCTTAGTATTCGCGTGTGTAAAACTGTCTTACACCTGTTCCTATGAAAGCGTAGATTCGAGTACACCCGATCATCATGTGATGTCTCGAAACACGATCCACAGAACGGTGCATACTTAAGGAAGAACACATTTTTATCTTGATATCTAAATGAGGGATCATCTTATAATGCTACCAAAAGCGCCAAACTAGCAGTATAAGATGCTAACATCTAATGTGTAAAGTGAGATGATATGGTCCATGCATTTGATCTCTATCACTTGCATCATGGTATGATCTCTATCATTCCTTTGTGTGTAAGGCCAAGGTCTATGGAACTTACACGTTGAGTGTGTTGTAAGAGTATCTATCATACATCTACTTACAACAATACCATATCAATACACTAGCCCAGCAACGATCTAAACTAGACACCTCTAATTTATCAATTGCAAGTTTTACGTGGCTTAGGGCTTTCGGAGATAGAACCGTTCTCACCTACGAACATGAACCACAACGAGGATAACTAAGTTATTAGCAACTCGTTGTAAATTAGATATTGACTATAGTAGGAGAGACAGACACCCGCCAGCCACTTATGCAAAACAAGTTGCATGTCAGTCGTGGAACGAGTCTCGTGTACGATGACATGTAAGGTTGGTCTGGGCCGCTTCATCCCACTATGCCACCAATATCCAAAATACATAGAAGATGCAATAACATGATCATCATCGCCCACATATAAACATATGTGTACTACCCGTGCAAAGCACCTATGCATAGATCAGGCTCTGATACCACTGTTGGGTGCGCAGCATAGAAAACAAAAAATTTCCTACGGTGTGAACTACACGCCAAGATCTATCTACTAGGTACAAAGCAACGGGTGGACATACATCCAACGAGAACTTACCCTCGAAGACAACAAGTTTTGTTAACGAGTAGGAACTCGTGGTTGATCTAGTCGTACACTTGCCGATCTCAAGATCGTGAGGAAGTCCGAGCGCCGGATCTCAGCAGCGCTTCCGCACTCTCACACACGTTCAAGTCACTGGACAACCTCCACCTCCTCGCTCCAGCGATCCAGCGGAAGCAGCAACTCCTTCCAGACGAAATGCCACCGAGAACATGTATCTCGCTAATCCGAGACCATGGGGGAATAATTCTAGAGGGGGAGAGAGATCCTTCACAAGGCGGTGTGAGGATGAAGGAGGGAATGGGTGGAATTTTATAGGAGAAGGGGGGGTGCCCCCTCTCTCCATGGCCGGCGCATGGGGGGGTGACCCCTCACCTCCCCCATTCATGTGGTGGTAACCCCTCCATATTAAAATGCCTCTTCACATTCCCTTTTAAAGTCTCCACTTTAAATGCATTAAATTTCTCCAAATTTAATGCTCTCTCATTTAATAAAACTCTTTTTATTAAATTTATTCAGAATTTTTTTAATTACTTTAATTAACAAACATTCACATATAGCCCCTTGCAATATTTCAATATCACATGCAGAACCACTTTCTGCAATTTCACCCAAAACAATTTCCGATTTCTACTGAAACAATTCCTACGCTTTGCAATTCTATCGTCTGAAACATATGTGCTCCAAAATGGTGTCCGGTAACTCTTAAGTGTGCCACCCTACGGTTCATGAATAATGCAGACATGATCGAGACCCTTCTCCGATCAATAATTAGCAGCGGGACCTAGAGATCCATACCGACTCCTACACATTCAACGATGACTTCTGTGATCGTGAGAACCTTTAACGCTTGTAACTAAATCCCTTTGTCTCTCGATATATTACATGTCCGAGATTCGATCATCGGTATCTCCATACCTAGTTTGATCTCGTTACCGACATGCACTCTTTTCTCGTTCCCGTGATATAACATTCTAGTGATCACATCACTTGCTTGCAAGCTATCTTAATGTGATATCACCGAGAAGGCCCAGAGTATATGTATCCGTCATCTGGATTGACAAATTCCACTCTTGATCCATGAGCCTCAACATAACACCTTCGTAGTACTGAACCCATCTTTATAGTCACCCTGTTACGGTGTGACGTTTGATGTTATCAAGATACTCTTCCGGTGTTAGCAATTAACATGATCTCATGGTCTAAGGATAAAGATTACTTCGTATGATGTTATAGCAATATAAACATAATGACTTGATCGTAATGCTATACTTCGGATGAATGTTCATCACATCATTCCACCAATGGTGTGACCTTGTTATTAACAACATCCAATGTCCAAGATCAGGAAACCTTGATCATCTTGTTAATCAACAAGCTAGTCTATAAGAGAGGCATAACTAGGAACCCTTTTTGTTTATTAAACACACATGTATTGATGTTTCCGATCAATACAATTCTAGCATGTAAAATAAACATCTATCATATATAAGGAATATATAATAACAACTTTATTATTGCCTCTCAGGGCATATTTCCTTCAGTTTCAGTGGGTTAGCGCTGATGATACCACTCGCGTGTCTACCGATGGCATGTCCGCGAGTGAGGTGGACAAGAGGGTTCGACTGGTCACCAAGTACACCGTCAAGGATGTACTTCCCAATGAGCCAGTTGTTCCTCCATTTGATGCTTCGAACCCTCCTCCTGAGGTATAGTTGTGCTACGCAGTAGCTAAAATTGTCTATTGCTTCTCTGTTGTTTACTTGTTGTTTGCTGAATTTGTTGTCTGTGTGCAGGATTGGGCGGTGTCACCTTGTATGCTCCCTCTACCTGAGGGGATTATCCCTCGCGAAGCTTTGGAAGAAGACGAGTCGGAGTCGACCGTCCCTTCTGATGTGGAGGAGGAAGTCCCTGAGTCCGGTAGTCCAGATACTCGCAAGCGTTTGCGCAGCGAGGATTCCGATGCGTCGTCTCCTTCGACTCCGGAAGGTACGGGTGTTGGTGCAGAGTCGCCGATACCTGCTATTCCTGTGAGCGCCATGGCACCATCTTCTCGTAAGAAGATGCGATTGCCCAAGGAATCCTCGTCAGAGTCGGGAGAGGCCACTTTTGACTTTGACAAGTTTGACTGGCAAGTTTTTTAGTTCACTTGTTCCTCTCTGTTTTGTCCTTTGTTGGCTCATCTCGGATTTTGCCCTTTCTCAATGTAGGTTTTGTCTTGCAATCAAGAGGCGTTGTCATCTTCTGGCGACGTCCAATTTTTGAAGGAATCAGGAGTCGCGACCTCAAGGGCCAAGAAAGAGGTCGAGCACGCTCCTTCCCCTCCATTGGCGGCCTACTCCGGGCACAACTCTTCAAGTTCTCCTCATGCAGAGGAGCATCGAATGGTTGCCCGGATGACAGTACAACAAACATCTTAGGAGTCATTGGAGGACCATGTAAGTGTGGTTTTTCTCCTTTTTAGTGTTGCAGTCGATGTTATCTATTGCATCTGCTGATTCCTTGTTGTGCGATAGCTCCTTGTGAAGGAAGTCGCGCACTTGGCAGAGCAAGTGCTTGCGATGGGCCGCCAGCATGCGATGCTGGAGACGCGTCACCTCGTGGTTGAAAGTGAGTGTTCTATACTTCTTCTTCGTCATCTTCTCCTTTTGATATAGTCGACTGATAGTCAACTTTTGTTTATCGTGTAGCTGAACATAATGCCCTATTGCGTGACGCTGCCACCTTGGAGAAGACACTTGCCGCGGCTATGAAGGGTTACGACGAGGCAATTGCAGCGCGTGACGAGGCGCAGAAGCGTGAAGAGGATCTGCGTGCCTCCTTCGCAACCAGGGAGAAGTTGTTCGAAGAACAACTGTTCTCAATTGCCAAGGCCCTCTCAGGTACTTTGCCTGTGTATATTGTTATCCTTCTCTGCTTCGAATGTTTTTGCCGGTGGCGCTGATGTTTTTGTCCATGTGTGGATTTATGTACAGATGCTGGCGATTTGAGCTTCGACCCGTAGGCCCTTCGTCGTGATGACGCTCTGGCGGGTGCACTGTCAGCAGTCGAAGACCGCAACACCGCCATGCAGGACACGCTCTCCAAGGCCAAAAGCATACTTAGTCGCCTTCGGGAGGACCTGATGCCCAAGGCGGAGCTAGTCGAGAATATTGACGAGCTGGTGGAGTCACTCGCTGGGGGTGTGCCTTCCAGCTTCAAGAACTCACTCCGCGCGGCCGGTGCGTCCATGCCGCTTGCCATGGTGCAGGCCCACAGAGTCGAGATCGATCCTGCCATGGTGTCGAAGGCGATGCCTGTTAGCACGGACGGCCAGCAGGTAGTCTTTGCTCCCTTCGCGACTGCCTGTGGCAAATATGGACATCATCTGATAAATACTGTTGCGAAGTACTCTGAGGAGCTCCAACGTGCCAAGAAGGCGGCAAAAGCTTCGGCCTCAGGGGCCGGCGGAAAGTCAGTGGCGTCTGACACTGCCATGGACTTGATGAAGCCCCCGAAGCCGTCGAAGTCGAAGAAGCTAGTTGCTCCTTAGTTATCTTTGTAATAGTTAATTAGTTTATGTCCTTTTTGTTTAAGAACATGCCTGCTAGCGAGTGTATCTGCTGATACTTTTGCTAGTCTTGAATGCATCTGATCCTTTTGTCTTTGTGTTGATTTGGTCGTATTATTTGCTTCTATCTTGACTTGTGGTAGGGTACATCAAGTGATCCTTTGAGGGAAAATCAGGACTCGCCGATTCTTGATGATACCATGGCACCGTCGCGCTCTAGGGTAGATGAGCTGTCATTGCTTTCGCGACTGCGTGACCGCGTGAAGCAGCTGGAGCGTGAGTTACCCGTGCTCCATGGTAACGCGGATGTGTAGAAGTCGAAGGCGGAGAAAGCCGCCGCCCGAGAGCAATATCTGCTTGGCGAGGTGACGCAGCTGGGCGACCAATTCAAATGTTAGTTTGCTTGCTCTTATCTTTCCCTTGTAGTCACTCGCAGTGGTACGTTGTACTCATGCTGCTGTTGTTGCTTTGTGTAGTCGTCTGCGCACGTCATCCGCAGGATGAGAAGGATAGAATTGCCATTCGTATGCATGATCTCACCCAGGAGCAACTTCAAGAGAGTGGATACTTCTGGGTAGATCATGATCGTGCGATTGCGCTAGCGACCTTGCAGGATCGCGCGTCACGAGTGCTGCACTTTCTGAAGAAATCGCAGTCATGTTTGAAGAACATTTATCGGACGATCTTTCCGTTGGATGTTACTCCATCAAGCCTGCTGGCGCTCCTTGCCAAGTTTCAAGATTTGTCCTCGGTTCGCGAGTGCGTGAGGCAACAGTTGGTGGCTGGTGCCAAGGCTGCTCTCTCGCTGGTGCGGTTGCACAGGCCTAACGTAGATGTTGCGGCAATCGCGTCTAAGCCGCCTGCACCCCCAGCAGGTTCTTCTTGGAATATGGTGCCGCACTACCAGGCGGTGGATCACCCAGCAGAAGAGATCGTCGACTTCTTTGAGGAACAAACGAACGTTCCATTGCTGCAGTGGTAGCTTATGTTTGTATCCTGCACAGAAGTGTACTCGTGTTGTAAAGTTCATATAGATGTTGTATATAATTTATTGTCGAATATGTATAAAGGGCTTTGTTAGTATGAAGTGCGTTGCACTATGCGAGTCCTTTTCGTTAGCCTAGTCATGCTTTTATCTCAGTCCCTTGTCAACTTGTCAGGTGCGTTGCAGCTGGGTTGATGTTGTGTTTAAGGGTTTTGATTGATGTACCAGCTACTCAGGATATCGCTTTTTGGTTCGAAGAACAGATGTATATAGGGTGGCGCAGCCCCCGAGTAGATAAATTGGAAAAGTAAAGGAGAACACAGAGTTTTGGGGCACTTAGCTTTTATTTATTCGAAGAACAGTGCGAGGTACAATGTGTGGCTAAGTAGCCTTGGCTGAGTAGCCTTATTTGCAATGTAAAAGTAAAAACGACTAGGGGTAGAAGCGTCGCAGGTGTGCGACTTTCCAGGGGTTGGAGTATGCGACTCCTGTCTCTAAATCTTGAAGGCGGTAGGCGCCACTTGGGATTACTTCTGTAATCACGTACGGTCCTTCCCAGGGGGACTCGAGCTTGAGATGCCCCTGCTGCTTTAGTCGCAGGACCATGTCACCTTCGACGAAGGATCTAGGGCGAAGCCTCCTACTGTGGTAGTTGCGCGGGTTCTGCTGGTAGATCGTGGATCTTTCCGCGGCGATTTCCCTTGCCTCGTCAAGGAGGTGGACTGAGTCTTCGAGTGCGAGGGATGACTCTTGTTCGCTGTAAGCGACCACGCATGGCGCCTTGTACCGTACCTCGGCGGGTAGCACTGCCTCGGCTCCGTGCACCATAAAGAAAGGCGTGTAGCTCGTGGCGCTGTTTGGAGTTGTACGTAGGCTCCAGAGTACGGATTGCAGCTCGTCCGGCCAACAACCAGCGGCTTGTTCGAGTGGTCGGAGGAGTCGCTTCTTGATGCCGCTACAAATGAGCCCGTTTGCTTTTTCCACCTGACTGTTGGTCTATGGATGCGCTACTGAGGCGTAGATGATGTTGATCCCCAGGTTCTCGCAGAATTCTTGGAACTCCTTGGATGTGAAGTTCGTCCCGTTGTCGGTGATGATGCTGTGCGACACTCTGAAGCGGTAGACGATGGACTCGAAGAACTTGACTATGCTGTGCCCTGATTGGTTGGTCACTGGCATGGCCTCAATCCACTTGGTGAATTTGTCGACTGCGACTAAGAGGTAGACGTAACCTCCTCGTGAGGACCTTGGAAGTTTGCCGACCATGTCGAGCCCCCATTGTGCGAAGGGCCAGGCCAATGGGATTGGCCGTAGCTCTGCGCCCGGTGCGTGCGGCTTGTCCGCGAATCGCTGGCAAGCATTGCATTTTTGGACGATATCCTTGGCATCGTGCATGGCCGTAGGCCAGTAGAATCCAGCTCGTAGAGCTTTGGCAACAAGGGCGCGACTGCCGGCATGGTGCCCGCAGGTCCCTTTGTGGATGTCGAGGAGAACCGCTTTTCCATCAGCCATGGAGACGCATCGTTGGAGCACTAATGTGATGCTGCATTTATACAGTTCGCCGTTGATAACAGCGAATGCCTTGGATCGCCGCGCGATGTGCCGTGCATCTGTCGGATCGTCCGGTAGCCTCTTGCTGAGGAGGTACGTGATGTACGGCTGCGTCCAGGATTGCTCAATCGTCATGACATTCATTGGTCCCTCGAGTCCTGTGTCCAACTCCAAGTCATCGAGTGCCATTGGCTCATTGGGTGGCGTAGCCCCCGAGTCCGTTGCTGCGCTTGTTTTCTTCTCTGCGGCCTTTGGCTTGATGGAGCGTTCGCAGATGCGCTCGAGAAATACCCCAGGTGGTATGGGGGCGCAGGTAGAGCCTATGTTGGCGAGTGCGTCCGCCTCTTCGTTGCTTTCGCGACCTATGTGCCGCAGCTCGCAACCATCAAAGTCTCCCTCGAGTGTGTTGTAGAGGTCGCGGTACGCGATCATGTTGTCATTCAGTGCGTCACACTCATGCATCGTTTGGTTGACGACCAGCTTAGAGTCGCCGTATATGATGAGCCTCTTGGCGCCACAGGCTTTTGCCATCCTCATCCTGTGCAACAGGGCCTCGTATTCAGCTTCGTTGTTGGAGGCTGTGAACTGCATTCGCAGGATATACTTCAGCTTGTCCCCTTGAGGTGATGTCAATATGACACCTGCGCCTGCTCCGTCCTTTCGCTTGGACCCATCGAAGTGCATTGTCCAGAGGTAGGACATATCTGGCTTGTCCAGGAGCTGGTTCTCCATCCAGTGCAGGAGGAAGTCCGGGAGAACTTGCGACTTGATTGCGTCGCGCTTTTCGTATGTGATGTCTCGTGGAGACAGTTCTATTCCCCAAAGCGCGACTCGTCCCGTGGCGTCGGGGTTATTGAGGCTATGCCCCAAGGGGGCGTCATTGACCACCACAATTGGGTGTTCCTGAAAGTAGTGGCGCAGTCGTCGGGCGGTCATGAAGACGCCGTACGCCAGCTTTTGGTAGTGCGGGTACCGCTGTTTTGTTGGCGTGAGGACCTCACTGAGGTAGTATACTAGGCGTTGCATGCCGTGGACCTTGTTTTCCTCAGCTCACTCGACGACGAGCACTGTGCTGACCACCTAGTTGGTGGCGGAGATATACAGCAACAGTGGTTCCCTTTCTCGTGGGGTCACTAGCACTGGCGAAGTGGATAGCAGGCGCTTGAGGTCTTCGAATGCTTCTTGCGCTTCGTTGGTCCACTCGAATTTTTCAGCTTTGCGGAGGAGATGGAAGAAGGGTAGCGCCTTTTCACCCATCCGACTGATAAATCGACTGAGGGCCACGATTCGTCTAGCCAGCTGCTGAACGCCCCTTATGTTTTTCGTCTTCTCCATGGCCAGTATGGCTTTTATCTTCTTCGGGTTTGCCTCGATTCCCCTTGCGGAAATGAGATACCCGAGTAGCTGCGCAAATGGTACGCCGAAGGCGCATTTTTCCGGATTGAGCTTGATCCGGTAGCGGTCGAGGTTGGCGAAGGTTACGCGCAAATCGTCAATTAGGGAGGCTTCCTCCTTGGTCTTGATTACTATGTCGTCGACATAGACTTGTCGTCGACATAGACTTGAATGTTGCGACCCAGTTGTTCCTTGAGGCAAGCCTGCATGCACCGCTGGTAGGTGGCTCCCGCGTTCTTTAGCCCGAAGGGCATTGTGTTGTAGCAGAACACGCCAAAGGGCGTTGTGAACGCTGTTTTCTCTTGATCTTCCTCCTTCATTCGAATTTGATTATAGCCTGAGTAGGCGTCGAGGAAGCAAAGGCTCTCGCATCCCGCAGTGGAGTCGATGATCTGGTTAATGCGCGGCAACGGTAAGTGGTCCTTTGGGCAGTGCTTGTTCAGAGAGGTGAAGTCCACACACATCCGCAGGATATACGTGTCCTTTTTCAGTACCAGCACCGTGTTGGCGAGCCAAGTGCTTTCCTTGATCTCGCGTATGAATTTGGCCTCGAGGAGTCTGTTGATCTCCATTCCAACTGCCTGCGCCCTTGGCTCAGACAATCGCCGAATTGTTTGCTTTACTGGCCTTGCGTCGGGGTTGACGTTGAGTGCGTGCTCGGCGAATTCCCTGGGAACTCCTGGCATGTCCGTAGAACACTAGGCGAAAATTTCCCAGTGCTCACAGAGGAATTCGACGAGCGCGAGTTCCTATGCGGGACTCAAGTTGTTGGCGATGAGGGTCGTCTTGGCGGGATCCGATGGGTGGACCTGCACTTTCTTTGTGTGCACAGATGAGTCGAAGGAGAGATCAGGTGAGCTTGGCCTGCTCAGGGGAGGCAGACTGTTGTCTATCGTCTCCTTTAGTCTCGCAAGTTCCTCTTGCATGCCGAAGGACTAGAAAATTCTGTTGAATTCCCTGTCACAACTGTCGGATCGCTCGAAGCTCCCGTTGATCGTGATGACGCCATTGGGACCTGGCATTTTCATCTGCAGGTAGGTGTAGTGGGGCACTGCCATGAACCTAGCGAACGCGACGCGCCCGAGGATACAGTGGTATTGTGAGGGCCAGTCGACGACCTCATAGTTGATGCGCTCGCGCCGGAAGTTCTTCGGCATGCCGAAGATGACGTCGAGGTTGATTTTGCCCAGGGGTATACACCTTTCCCTGGGATGATGCTGTGGAACGTTGTGTCCGAGGCCTCCAGGCAAGTTAGAGGGATCCTCATTGCTCGCAAGGTACTCGCGAATATAAGGTTGATGCCTCTTCCGCCATCCATGTAGACGCGGCTCATGTCGGAGCCTCCGATTTGTGCCTCGAGTACGAGGGGGCAATGGCCTGGGCGGGGTATCTGAGGCGGATGTTCGCATTTGTCGAAGGTGATGCATGACTCGCTTCCATTGAGGTACTCAGTGGTGGAGGGTGGCGAGCGTGTGGCCAGGTTGACTTGGCGAGTGATGGCCTTCTACACCCTATTGGAGGGGCGTCCCTTTTAGATCATCATGGTGCCCATGGCCCGTGGGTACGGTTTGCCTCCGTGGGGCTGGTCCGGTGCAGCTGCGTTCGGGGGTGGCCCAGGTGGCGGTGGCGGTGTGCCATGTGCTACGGTGCCTGGAGCGGCTTCGTAGCCTCTTTCGACTGCATTGCGGTTCATCCGAACCAATCCCTCGTGTAGCTTGAGGAACTCGCGGCAGTCCTTGAGGAGGTGGCTGGACTTTCTCTTGCCGTCATGCTTGTCGATGTAGAAGTGTACCGTGCATGGCCTGGACAGTTTGTCCTCGATGGAGTTCGCGGGTGCCTCATCGCGAGTGCGGCGTTGCCACACTTGCGTGGTTTTCCCGGAGTCGCGGTATCCACCGCTACGGTATCCGCTGTTGCGGTTATCGTTGCGTCTATCAGTGTAGCCAGCCGCGACCATGTTGACATCGTCGCAGTCATCGTAGATGCGCATGCGGCGCTTTCCTCGGCGGTCGCGTCTGTGTTCGAGTTCCGCCTCCTTGTTAGAGTGAGCGCGATTCTTTACCGAATCTTCTCCATCGGCCCACCAATTCGCGATCTCCATCAGGTGGTCGATGGTCTGGGGCTTGGAGCGGCCCAGCTCCTCCCTGAGTTCTAGGCGGCGGATGCCACCATTGAATGCATCAATCGCGCGGTCTTCCGAGATGTTCTCTGTGGAGTTCTTGATGATGGACCACCTTTGGATGTAGGAGCATAGCGATTCGCTAGATCTTTGCTGGCAGCATCTCTGCTCTTCGATTGATGCGGGTCGCTTGTATGTGCCTTTAAAGTTGCGCACGAAGCTGTAAACTAGCTCATCCCAACTGCGAATGGATCCGCGTGGGAGGTTGTTGAGCCATGCTCGGGCGGCGCCCTGCAGCTGTAGCTGCCTCCGTGGAGTCTGACGGAGGAGATGTGGTCCTCCAGCCAGATCTTGGGGTCCTGTAGGCCGTCAAACTTCGGGTTCTCCGACGGGAGTTTAAACCCTTTAGGCATTCGCTTCTGCCTAATGGATCTGCTAAAGCATCTGGCGCCGCAGAGCTTCACATCTTCTTCTTCTGTGTCAGTCGACCGAGCACGTCGTGCCCTTGATTTGTCAATCTTGCGTTGCGTGAGGTCATCGCGCGCATCATAGTCACGGTCGTGGCGCCGTGAGCGGCGGCGTCGAGACTGGTCGTGACTGTCATCGCTGGACGAGGGCGAGGAATAGCGCTTTGCTAGCGCCTTGCCCTTCTTCGGCTCTGGTGTTGGCTCCTTGTCGAGGGCGGCCTCGATTAATCCCAAGCCCGCGATCGTAGATCGGTGCATGGCGGTTCAGGGATCTCCAGCTGGCGGCTGGTTGTTAAGGAGGTACATGGTGGCCGCTATCACCGCAGCCTGTGGTGTCTTGGGGACCATGTTGCCTCGTGTATCGAACTATCATAGAGCCGAAGTCGAGGACCTTTGCAGCTTCTTGCTAGCTCGTGGTTGATGTAGAGCCCGTTAGGAACCCCAAGAGGAAGGTATGGTGAGCACAACAACGAGTTTTCCCTCAGTTATGAGACCAAGGTTTAATCGAACTAGTAGGAGCAAGGAAACACCCCAAAGGTGTTACTAGCTGAGCTTTGGCAGGGCGCAATACCGGTACTAGTAGCAACGTGGAGACCTGCACACACAACCACAGAACTTTGTCCCCAACTTGCGATGAGGTTGTCAATCTCACCGTGTTTTGCGGAAAACAAAGGATTAAACGTATCGAATGGAAAGAAGTAAAAGTTTGCAGAAAGTAAACACAAAGCAGTAAAAGGTTGTAGATTGTATGTAAAGTAAAAGGACCAGGATCCATAGTTTACTAGAGGTGGCTCTCCTTAGATAGATAACACGCTGGGTGAACAAATTAGAGCGGGGCACTTGACAAACACCGAGAAAGCAATACATGCATATACTAATCATCTTGACTCCTCTGAGATTTGATTGGGCATTACAACATAATACATAGACCGCCATCCAACTGCATCTATGACTAATAATCCTCCTTCAGGTTATCATCCGAACCCCCTCCAGTATTAAGTTGCAAGCAACAGATTATTGCTTTATGAACTGCGTGTAAAGTAAACAATACGATTGTTCTATGAACAAAGGATTGTTGTTTTCTCCCTAGTAGCAACAGCACATCTAGTACCTTAGAGATTTCTGTCACTTCCCCAGATTACCAGAGGCATGAACCCACTATCGAGCATAAATACTAACTCTTGGAGTTGCTAGCATCTACTTGGCCAAGATAGCTACTAACAACGGAAAGCATGCAAGATCTCAAATAACAAAGACATGATAGAATCAATAATCAATCTGAAATAGCATCTCAATATCCATCGGATCCCCACAAACACAACATGTATGAATTACAAATAGATGATCTTGATCATGAACGGAGCTCACAAGATCTAAACATGAAAGCACAAAGGAGGAGAAACCAACCATCTAGCTACTACATGGATCTGTAGTCCAAGGATGAACTATTGACGCATCACACCGGAGGCTTGCATGGTGATGAAGAAAGCCTCCAGGGTGAATTCCCCTCTCCGGCAGGGTGCTGGGAAGAGCTTCAGATCCCTCCCGCTCTAGGGATGGAGATGACGGCGGCTACAGACTCTTTCGTAGATTTTTGATCGGGTACTTAGGGTTTTCGTCCCGAGGACAACTTATAGGCGGAAGGAGAGGCCGAGGGTGGTGTGGCCGACCCCTGACTCTTCTCCGTCTCGTATTCTGGCACTTGATCCGTTCTGGAAAAATAGGCACTTTGGCTTTTGTCCCGTCCAATTTCGAGAATATTCATTTTCTAACTTCCCTGGAACCAAAAACAGCAGAAGACAGGCAGCTGGCACTGTGGCTCTTGTTAATAGGTTAGTCCAAGAAATCATATGAAAAGTACTCCAAAGTTGGAACAAAACACAAGAAAGTGGATAAAACCAAGCATGGAACATAAAAAATTATAGATACATTTGCAATGTATCACTTATATGCGTTCTTGCTCGGTGAGATGGGTCATCCAAGATTGCCTCTTCTTGGCGAGGTACTCGTTGCCCCTTGAGGAGGATCCTTCGTAGGAGGAGAGCCCAGCACGACGAAGGCTCGATTCGTCCGCTGCCTTTTACGCGCTTTGAGTTGCGCGATTGTTTGCAGTTGGCGCTTGAATTCTTCCTTTAGGAGCCAGTGATAGCCCATCAGCAGTTCTTGCGGGGATCCGAAGGGTAGAGGAGCGCCTCGTAGGGCCTCACGGTAGCGGGCCCACTCTTGCTCGTTGAGCCTAATTACGACGCGTTCGCTGGTTTGCTCATTTATTATGGATGGAGGTTTGACTGCTCCTCCATTATTGACGGGGGTGCGATTGCCACTGTTACCGCTGTTGCCGCCGTTGCCGGCGTTAGGCGGATCGGTCCCATTACCGAGATTACCACTGTTGTCGCGATTGGCACAGGTATCGCCTGCGTTGATGACAGCGCACATGAAGTGATTGGGGAAGCTGCTGCTTCCACAACTCTCAGATCCGGAACCGTAGGTTCCATCTTCAGTGGCCAGATCGCTCAGATCGGAGTCGCGACTGCTGTCGCTGACGGGGCGTTGAGCTCGCTGAGGGTGCCGATCGATGGAGGGAACCACGATGCTAGGGCAATCACCGGCGCTGTCGGCTGGTCAGGCATGCGAAGCGTGCCCATCTGACCAACTTGGAATCGGAAGCTCCCGATCGCCAGGCTGATTCCGTCGCCCACGGACTCGAAGGCTGGGCGAGTGGCCGGCGTGTGGACGGTGAAGTCAAACACGCCGAAGAGCTGGCGAATCTCCGCTGTTGTGGAGTTGTAGATCGTAGTTGATGGGGCTGAAGAAGCCGCAACATTAGCACTCCCAATTCGCATAGACGGTGCCAATTGACGAGGGTTTAACTCATCAATGCCCATTGTTATGGACTTGGGTTTTGGAGAAGGAGGGAGCGCTGGAGACATCTATCGGCTAGCAAACAAGCACACAAGGGACAAAGATTTACCCAGGTTCAGGCCTCGTAGAGGTCCCTACTCCTGCTTGTCTGCTCGTGGAATTATCAAAGGAACCGAAGGTTACAATGGTGCGCAGATGCAATCTGGCGAGGGTGGTGGAAACTAGGGTTGCGTGTGTCCTCCTCGCCGCCCCCTCCTAGCCCTTATATAGATAGGCTAGGTCTCGGGTGGCAGGTTGAGTCGGTTACAAATTAGGGTTTTCCCCTTCAAACTTTCTATCTTTAACTTCTTCTTGTTCTTCAAGCAATCGAGAGTCCGTAGGTTACTCGAGTCCTTCGTCTGGGCCTTGGCGACACCGTGGGCCTATATGTATTTAGACCGTATATACCAAACTCAAGTACCTGTAGGGTATACCCATGTCAACAACTTACAAAGCGCAAGCATATATGCAACATAGATGGGCACAATGGTTCAAGTTTATTAAGTGCGAGAAAGTAAAGTGTGCCATCAAGTTCGTGAGAGCTTTAATCACTAATTTTCACATAACAAGTTTAATTCGGAAGGTAGATAAAAATATGAATTTACTTGGAATAGCAATACTGCTAATAGGTAGGTATGGTGGACACAATGGCATAGGTTTTGGTTTAAGGATTGGATGCACGAGAAGCATTTCCTCTCAGTACAAGTTTTTGGCTAGCAAGGCTGGGTAGCAAGCATAAGAGTTGAAGAAAAAAACATACAAGTGATAAAAACAAACATGCAATCTTCCTTGGAAGCACAAAAGATCTTAACTAGAGAATACTAAGCTTAATAGAAAATCAAGGAAGAAAGAGTACTTTTATCTTTTTCATTCAATTCTCATAATAGTGTTGCTACTGACCGAGCCAGGTTTGTCAAAACCAACTATTTACTTAATGATCCCAAAGTGATACCAATACTAACAACAAGATCAATCATATAACAGAAATTGAAAACTAATATAAGACGTGCAAAAGAGTAAATGATAGAACTTCTCATTAATATTCCATAACGGCAACTCACACCAAGGGATACATAGATAACTAACGAGAGGGGAGACACTTCCACAATGCAAACCATCCTATATGATAACTTCTCTATTCATGATATGACTCTACTAAAAAGGGTAAAAAGATAAAAGATAGTGATGTGATACCGCGGCACTCCCCCCAGCTTGGAACAAACCAAGGGGATGCCAAAACCTGGTGATGAATTACTCCTTCGGTGGTGGTGGTGTTCTCTCAATCGGGTGAGAAAATCTTCTAGGATCTTGCGAAACCTGTTATTCTCTTCTTGTAGTATCTCCACCTTTCTCCTCATGACTCGGTACTTATCGCAAAACTCATCAGTGGCCCGTAGAGCTTCCACTACTGCAGGGTAGGAACCGAGGGTTAGAATTGGAGGTATCAGCCCTTGTCCTTTCATGCCTGCTGACATGCCCTTCACTTCCTCCTTGATGCTCTGATCCATATCTTCGTGCCTAGTTGTGCTCTTTTCTTCTTCCACCCATCCTACAAAGGTCCTCTGCTCAATGTCACGATGGAGCTCGTGCCGGCGTCGCAGCTCATAGTCCTCCGAAAACGAACCCTAGGACAACATCTGAACAGAACAGATCAAAACGAAAACACGATAAGAACACGATATACGAACCTCGGGGGATCCGGGGGATTATATATTACGAAGTTTAACAACAAAAGGAAAGTACTGGGAGAAAACGGGTCGGAGACAGGCCCCAGGGTGGCCACACCCCCTGGTGGTGCGGCCAGATGGGCCCGCGCCACGGGGTCGTGTGAGCCACCCGGGATCCGCTTCCGTCCCTTTTTAGACTCATTGCTTTCCTTGTTAGATAAAAACTGGAATAATATAAATTGTTAGATTTTTCGCGGACCTTTTCTTACCAGAACTATTACCTTTTTGAAAATGGACTCTGCAGGTCTCTGAACTTGGTATTTAATAAATTCTTCTAGAGTCGCCGCTTGAATACAATCAATATCTTTATCCTCTTAAACACATTGTTTGAGTCATTTAACCATTCACCATCTTATTACACCATTTTATCCTACAACCTGAAAATTTCTTTCACACAAAACTTCACACAATTCTTATTAGCAACATTAGTGTAAGCACAAAAAGGAATTCAAAAAGGAAATCAATATAAGAAGCAAATGCAAGAGTAGCAAAAATCTGTCAAAATAGACCAGCAGGTAAAGATCAATTTTTCGAAAATCTTTGCTCAAATCAAAAAGTGCAAAACTAACGAAAGTTAAATAATAACCTGGGGCTTGCACACAAAACATTACAGATCAGTACAACGTTCTGGGTTTTTTCACGATTTTTTATAGTGAAGCACAAAAATCTGTTTCGGGACAACAACTTCCCCAAATATTACTTCTCTCTCATTAGAGGTTGATCTTGACACAAAAACCAAACAAAAGGATAAGGAGAGATTATTGCAGAAGCAATAACTTCCAAGACTCAAATAAACAAAAACAAACTGGAAGCAAAAATATATTGGGTTGTCTCCCAAAAAGCTCTTTCTTTATAGCCATTAAGATGGGAGTGATAATTTCAATGATGCTCACATAAGATTATGAATTGAATTAAAAGAGAGTATCGAGAAGCAAAAATACACATGTTTAAGTCTAACCCACTTCCTATGCAAGGGAATTTTGTAAGAAAATAAATTGTTGAAACCAGAGGCTACTAGCATAGAAAGCAAAACAAGTGCAACATAAAAAAATCAGCATAAAACAAGGAAACTTAATATTATTGAGATGCATAAGAACAGTCTTCCCTCTCTCATAATAACTTTCAATATCATGCATAAATATAACGATATAACTATCACATGAACCATTATAGCAATGATCACTTATTCTAACATAAAACACAGGGATACTAGCTCTCGTAACACTACTTTGTGAAACAATATTAGAAGTATCCTTACAGAGAATAGTGTGTTCATCTTCTACATATTTAGTGACAAAGTCTTTCACATTTGCTATTACAGGTTCAACGGCTATTTTTCATCAGGTTCAACATCTTTATTTGTACTTTCATTAACCATAGTAGTTATCATAGAATGTTCCTTTATCTTAACTGGGAAAGGCATTTTCTCAATGTAAGGTTCAGGTAAAATATGATTAGCAGTATAAACTTTGATATCTCTTGCAGGAACACAATTAGCAATATCTTTATAAGGTTCATGATACTTATTCTACTTCTTTTTAGGAATTTCAATATAAGAAGCAAAAGCTTTAAAATAACTTGCAATATCTTGAGAGTCTAGACCATAAGCATTACTAATATTACGAAAGTCATCAGTTTCCATAAAATATTCAATGCATTCATAATCATAATTTATACCTGACTTTCTTCCTTTATCATTCTCCCATGCTTCAGCATTTTCTTGAATACAGTCTAGAAGATCCCATTTAGCTTCTTCTTTCATGCATGTAAATGATCCAGCAGAAGAAGCATCAAATAGATCCTTATCATGAAGAGAAAGCCTTGCATAAAAGTTATTGATAATAATATTATTGGGGAGCTCATGAATAGGACATTTGAGCATTAGTAACTTCAATATCCCCTAAGCTTGAGCTGTACTCTCATCAAGAGGCCAAAAGTTGTATATTTGATTCCGATCTTTATAAATCTCACTAGGAGGATAAAATTTTGAATAAAAGAGAGGTACTACTTCCTCCCATTCAAGAGCTTGACCATTCTTCAGCAGCTTGTATGTTGCGACCTCGGATCGTTAAGGATCCTAAGTCCCTGTGATTAACATGCTAGTCCCTGGATCAATAGCTAGCACTTCACAGTCGATGAATATCATGTAAAACACAAGACATTATTACACGAATAATCCAGAGTATAATTATTACAACTTGCATAGCTCATAGCTAGCTCAAATAAAACAGCGGAAAACTAAATAAAACTTGAGTCCATCAACGCCTCAGGCTAGCTGCGTGAAGACCCGCGATCCCTACGCACCTTTCAATCTTCGGATTCTGCACATAAGACGTGCAGCCAACAAGTTGGGTCAATACTTTAAATGTATTAGCAAATTACACCAAGGAAAGAGTAAGACTAACTCTACATGCAAGGCTAAGAGTAGGCTTTGGGGTTCATTTGCGTAAAGCCAATTTTTATCAACATAATAAGAAAAGGGGAAGAAAGTTTTCCCTACTTTGTAAACTTTGGTAAATAGTATAGGGTTGAATGGAACACGTGGATATTACTCACCAAGTGCCCAATCAACCTAACACGTGGATATTACGCACCAAGTTCCCAAAATCCCACCCAATGGCGATATTACTCACGCCCTGGGGTTTATAAAACGTTTAAGTTTGGAAAAGAGAGAAGAAGATCTTCCAGAGGCTCCACCCTTCAGATGCTCAATGTTGTTCTGTTTCCGTGAACACGGCTGATCGATCAGGTTGCAATACTCTCGAGAGGTTGTGCACTTTCCCCACAATCCACGATCAAATCCTTTTACAGACAAGACCATGGCGAAGCCTTCCCTTAGTAGCCCCTCTACCAGCTGGATCCAACCGTGCCAAGAACCTCCAAATGTTGGTACCCCGGTGAGGTTTCCCACTAAGTACTAAGCCAAGACAGAGCCCATATGTATTGTGGTTGCGCGGGAAGCTTCTGAATTCTGAATCATGGCAGACTTCTTTGATTCCTGGGTGGTCGTCCTCCACCATAATCCCACTTGTTGTCCCGACAACCATTCCGCCTAGAAGAAAACTTAGTTTTATAATGAAAGGGTTTTGGAGAAGAAAAGTTCGCTCGAGAGAGCTCCCATACTTAGAAAATTCTTGAGCCTTTCGAATCCTCCCAACGGTACTTGATATATATAAGTATATAGCATAGCGAGCAACTTAGAAAAACAAGATAACCTATTGGGATGAGAATCCTAAGCATAGAGCTACTCATGGCATACTACAAAACCGCACTTGCGAAAATAGTTCTAAGAAAATCTACCAAAATTCTACACATGCATACTACAGAATTTGAGAGTAAAACATGCATAGTCAAAACTGGGACATAACATGAACAAGTGGTGTAACTTGCCTTGATCCGAGCAGCAATCTACACAACAGTACTCCTCAGCGCACTCTGGGCAATCTAACGAAACAAACATGGATCCAATCACAATTTGCACAAAACAAAGTCACGAAGTCGAACATGCATGCATGCAACATGGCAATATGCTAGGATGGATTTGATTTCAACCAAGGGTTTTAACCAGGGGTGTTGTTGAGTTGGGGATATCACTAGAATCGATTCCCCACAGATCCTAGGTATTTTGGATAAAACCCTAAATAACCAAGTTCAAAACTAGATCTACAACTCTAATCTTTCTCGAGATAGATCTGAACATCCTAAGCATGATATGGTAATTTTCTACAGAAGTTCTTGTCGAAACAAAGCCAACGCAACAAGAATCAACTAAAACGGAGTTACGGATAATTTTCTAGAATTAAAATACTCTAATCTAAACTTTAAATCCTACTGCAAGATTGCTGCGGAAAAACAGTAATATTATTGTAGATCTATGTTCTACTCGAAAATATGAATCCAACGGTATATTATATGCAATTTTTGGACTAATACTCGAATTTCTATGGATTTTACAAGATTGGAGCAATTTCTGCCTATTTTAAAAGAAAAACAAAAGGGGCCAGTGATGCGACGACACGTGGCGGCCCGGGATTGGTCCACGAGGCACGCGTGACGTCGACGCGGCGCTGACGCGGCGACGACGCGGCAGCTGCCACGTGGCGCGACGCGATTCGCCGGTACCTCTTCGGTGCGGCCAGCCTAATCTGGGCCGTTGGATTGGTATCGGACGACTGAGGGGATGTGGCCAGCGGCTTACCGAGGTGGGCGGCGACGTGGTCGACAGCGGACGGCGGCGGCGCGTCGGTGATCGTCGGCGGCGGGCGGCGGAGCTTCCCCGGCATGACGGAGTAGTGGACGACGTGCGGGTCCTCCTCGTGGTTCCGTTCCCGAGGACGGCGTCGGCCCTCCTTCTCCGAGGCGACGGCGAACGGCGGCTAGAGGCGGCGGAGGCGGCGGGGATCCGGCGAGGAATTGGCGGCGCTCGGTGGCGGTGGGGCGGAGAAAAAGGCTAGGGTTTTTTTGGGGAGGCGTGCCGGGGCTTAAAAGGGCGCGGTTTCTTGGCGCGGGGGTCGCGGAATCCGCTCCGGATTCGCCGGAGACGGTTGGTGCTGGCGCGGCGCGGTCGTGCTCGAGCCGGACTCGGGGAAGGCGGCTGACGAGCGGGGCCTGCCTGTCGGCGGCTGCGGGCGCGGGAGCGGGCTGGCGGCTGCTGGCTGCTGGGCCAGCCTGGGCGTTGGCTGCGCTGCGCGTCGCCCACGTGGCTGGCTCGGCCGGCCCGGTTAGGTTAGTTTTCCTTTTTTTTATTCCTTTTATTATTTTCTGTTTTGATATATGTTTAACAACTTTTGCAAACGTACTCCGAATTAGACGAAATTTGTTTCTAAAATTTTGTAAAAAGAGGAGGGTTAGAGTAGGACTATAAAATAACACTTTTGCAAGGGTTTTGGTGGTTCAAAAAGGTTTTACCCCTTTTTGTCTATGAGTGACTAGGGGGTTTAAGAAAGTACCTGATGCAGTTTTTTGATATGTGATGCCATGATGCAATGATATGATGCATGCTTCTAGTAACACCTGAATTGCAAAAATTTGGGATGTTACAAACCTACCCCCCTTAAGAAGAATCTCGTCCCCGAGATTCAGGTTGGTTAGCAAATAGGTGTGGGTGTTCTTTCTTTAGGTCTTCTTCATGCTCCCACGTGGCCTCTTCCTCGGAATGGTGATTCCATTGAACTTTGCAAAATCTGATAGTCTTGGTACGGGTAATTCTCTCGGCTATTTCCAAAATCTGGGTAGGTTTTTCCTCATAGGTGAGATCGTCTTGCAATTGAACTTCTTCCAATGGAACTGTATCCTTTAGTGGGGTTTCATCCATTTCCGGGTGACACTTCTTTAGTTGCGACACATGGAAAACATCGTGAGCCGTTAGCACTTCGGGCAATTTCAACTGATAGGCAACTTCCCCTCTACGACCCAAGATTCTGTAGGGCCCTATGAATCGGGGTGATAACTTACCCTTGATACCAAATCTCTTAACTCCTCGTAGTGGTGAAACTCAGAGATACGCACGGTCTCCTACTTCATAAGTCACATCCCTGCGCTTGGAATCAGCATAACTCTTTTGTCTGGATTGGGCTATTTTTAACCTGTCTTGAATCTGTCTCACCTTCTCTTCGGCATCCTTGATCAGTTCCGGTCCAAACAAACTACGTTCTCCTACTCCACTCCATAGCAGCGGAGTCCTACACTTCCTTCCATATAAAACTTCAAATGGAGCCATCTTGATGCTAGTTTGGTAGCTGTTATTGTATGAGAATTCCGCATATGGAAAGTTATCATCCCAACTAGACCCATAGTCTAGCGCACAGGCTCTTAACATGTCCTCCAAGATCTGATTAACTCTTTTTGTTTGTCCATCTGTTTGCGGGTGGAAGGCAGTACTAAACTCCAATCGTGTCCCTAGAGACTCGTGTAGCTGCCGCCAAAACTTAGAGGTGAATTGGGTACCCCTATCCGAGACAATCCCTTTGGGTACACCATGAAGGCTTACGATCCTTGACATGTAAATCTTGGCAAGTTTAGCACTCGTATAGGTGGTCTTTACGGGAATGAAGTGGGCCACCTTTGTGAAGTGGTCGACCACTACCCAGATTGAGTCATACCCAGAACGAGTCTACGGTAGTCCTGTGATAAAATCCATGCCTACCTTATCCCACTTCCAATCGGGCACAGGTAACGGCTGCAGCAGTCCTGCGGGTTTTTGATGTTCGGCCTTGACTCTGTTGCATACGTCACACATGGAGATATATTCAGCAATTTCTCTTTTCATATTGTTCCACCAGAACCTCTCTTTCACATCCATATACATCTTTGTATTACCGGGATGAATTGAGTAAGGTGAATCGTGAGCTTCCTGAAGGATTAACTTCCTGATATTAGGGTCATCGGGAACGCACAGACGCTTCTCATACCAAAGTGTTTCTTGTTCATCCGTGTGAAACCCTTTTGCTTTACCCTTGCTTATATTAGCCCTTATTTCTTCCAACTCTTTGTCCCCCTTCTGGGCCTCTTTAATTTGGTCCAGAAGTGTTGGTACTATCTCCATAGTTGCTACGTATCCCTCCGGAACTATTTCCAACCTGAGGTCCTTGAATTGTTCACACAAATCTTTTGGAAGTTCTCCCACGGTAAGTCCATTTACATAGACTTTCCGGCTTAAGGCGTTAGCCACAACGTTGGCCTTTCCAGGATGGTACTGCAGGTCTAAGTCATAATCCTTGATGAGTTCAAGCCATCTCCTTTGCCTGATATTCAATTCCTTTTGAGTGAAGATATACTTAAGACTTTTGTGATCTGTGAACACATCACAATGTTTGCCCATTAGGTAGTGTCTCCATACCTTGAGCGCATGCACAACTGATGCCAGTTCCAAATCGTGCGTGGGGTAGTTATTCTCATGGTTCTTAAGTTTCTGAGAGGCGTATGACACTACTTTTCCATCTTGCATCAGTACACTACCCAGTCCTTGCCGAGAGGCGTCGCAATAGACTTAGAAATCCTTTTGGATATCAGGGAGACACAAAACTGGTGTTGTTACTAGACGCTTCTTTAATTCTTGGAAACTTGCTTCACAAGCCTCTGTCCATTGAAACTTCTTCTCTTTCTTTAGCAATTCTGTCATAGGCTTTGCTATCTTAGAAAAGTTTTCAATGAACCTTCGGTAATATCCCGCAAGACCCAGGAAACTCCTAATATCACTCACACTCTTAGGAGACTCCCATTCTGTTACGGAGGCTACCTTACTTGGGTCCACGGCAACACCTTTAGCTGATACAACATGACCAAGGAATCCTACTTCTTTCAACCAAAATTCACATTTGCTAAACTTTGCATACAACTTGTGCCCCCTCAACTTTTCCATTATTAGGCGCAGGTGCCTCTCATGTTCCTTCTCGTCCTTGGAGTATATGAGTATGTCATCAATGAATACCACAATAAACTTATCCAAGTACTCCATGAACACCTTGTTCATCATAGTCATGAAGTATGCTGGGGCATTGGTTAAGCCGAACGACATCACGGTGTACTCATATAATCCGTATCTTGTGGTGAAGGCTGTCTTGGGTACATCCTGTTCTCGGATCTTTAGCTGGAAATATCCTGATCAGAGATCAATCTTAGAGAACACACTAGTCCCCTTTAATTGGTCAAACAGGTCGTTAATATTGGGTAGAGGGTACTTGTTCTTGATCGTCACTTCATTCAATGACCGATAGTCCACGACTAGCCTCTTGGTCTTATCCTTCTTCTCCATGAATAAGACAGGTGCTCCCCAAGATGACGCACTTGGTTGAATGAAGCCTTTGTCCAATTGCTCTCTAAGCTGTTTCTTAAGTTCCTTCAACTCATCCACATCCATCTTGTACGGTCTCTTTGCTATTGGACCAGTACCTGGCATGAAGTCAATGAGAAACTCGATGTCTCGGTCGGGAGGCATCCCTGGCAATTCTTCCGGAAACCCATCTGGATACTCCTTCACAATTGGCACATCCTCCAAGCTAACCCCCTTAAGAGAGTTCACCATACTTCCTTTGAGTGCGAAAGCTGACTTAAAGCGGATCCTTTTCTTTTCCGGAGTCGTGAGTGCGATAGTCCTTTTGGCACAATCTATGACTCCCTCATACTCAGTCATCCAATTCATGCCCAAAATTATGTCTAAGCCTTGTGATTCCAGAACGACTAGGCTGGTGGGAAAGGTGTGCGCCCCAATTCTTAGTTCTAACCCACGGCATCCAGAGTTTGCCACTATTTCTCCTCAAGGAGAACTTACCCTTAGGGGAGTACTAATAGTCTCTGTAGGTATCTTGCCTCTATCCACAAATACCCTTGATATGAATGAATGCGATGCACCAGTATCAAAAAGAACAACTGCAGGTGTGGAGTTAAGCTTGAACTTACCAATCACGGAGTCAGGTGCCTCACGAGCATCCTCCACGGAGACATGATTCACCGTGGCTTTGACGAACGGGTTTGGCTTCTTCCCATTTCCATTACCATTGCCATGGTTGTGTCCGTTGCCGTTTCCATTACCATTCCCATTCTTCGTCTTTTCGGGGCAAGTAGTCGCATAGTGCCATGTCTTGTTACACTTAAAGCATGTCACTTCACTCAGATCCTTCCCATTGCCATTTCCATTGCGGTGTTTATGGCCATTGTGGTTATGTCCTCCATGGCGATGACCATTGTGGTTGTGGCCATTGTGGCTGTGGGGTGGTGGTGACGAAGTGCGTTGCTTCTGATATGGGGTAGAGTTGTGCTTGTGTGAGACGGACTTTCTCTTTCGGTTTTATATACTCCTTTGCTTTGCTTCAACCACAATTGCCCTGTCCAGGAATTCCTGATAGTTATTAAACTTCAGAGCCACAAGTTGAATTGATATTTCATCATTAAGTCCCCTTAAGAACTCCTCCTGTCTCTTGGCATCAGTGGATACATCATCAGGTGCATAACGTGCCAGCTTGTTGAAAAGGTCCCCATACTCAGAGACAGAGCGGTGCAGTTGTTTCAAGTCGCGGAACTCACGTCTCTTAAGTGACATGACTCCCGCGGCTACGTGATGAGTACGGAAGGCTGCCTCAAACTGGTTCCAGGTGATAGCTTCAATATCAGGGTGGGTGACCTGGTAGTTATCCCACCATTCAGCAGCTGGTCCCTCAAGTTGGTGCGCGGCAAAGCGCACCCTATCAGCTCCAACAACTTGGATGGTGTCTAACTTTTTGTTGATGGTGCGGAGCCAGTCGTCTGCCACAATTGGCTCAGAACTACTTGAGAAAGTTGGAGGGTTCAACCTCAAGAACCGAGTCAAGCAATCCTGTTAGGGCGGTGGGGGTGGCGGAGGCGGCGGGTTGTTGTTGTTGTTTTGCATGTTTTGAGTGAGGAGTTGGATCAGCTGATTCTGGGAGTTCAGAAGTTGCGCTATCTCTGGGGGCATGTTGTTATTGTTGTTTCCACGTCTCGCCATCTGGAGGGTTTGGGGGGGCAAGTTAAGAAAAAAAATAGAAAGTCTAAGGAATAAACTCCTACCCTTAAGAAAACAAGAAAACACATGAGAAAAGCAAGGCACACATAGCACAAAAATCCACACACTCAACCAAGTTTAACTAACCAATATAAGATTTTTGGTACTCATTACAATCGCGAATAACGTTCGACTATAGAACTAAAGGTGGTCCAACTACTCTACGCGTTATCCACTTCCTCATCCTCAATGACGAAGCCTTCCTTTTCCAGTAGTGACTTGTATAGCTCCATGTCCCTCGTCGTGGCTTCAAGCTTCTCTTGAAGTTCCTTCATCTCCTGTGGCTCCGGTGTTGCAGCTTCGAGCCTTCCTTGAAGTTCCTTCACCTCTTGCAGCTCCTGGGTAGCAGCTTCCAGCTTCGCTCGTAGTTCCTTCTTCTCCTTCTGTAGCTTCTTGATCAAACTTGACCCCATAGTCACGGGCGTGATCTTCTCCTCCAAGCTCCTCTTGGCTGCTCGCAGGTCCTTCAACATGGTGGCAAGGTTTTTGAACTCTAGCTCGTTCTTTGCGAGCACTAGACTTTGCTCCCTAATCCTCTTGTTCTTATCTTGCACCCTCTTCTCTTGATTAGCGAACCTCTTGTCTTGGGCAGTGAGCTCCCCTCCTAGGGAATTGATCTTCTCTTCCAGCTCCTCGATCTTCTCGTCCTTCTCCTTGACTAGGGCACAAAGCTCGTCATTCCTTACGATCTCAAGGCAGCTCCCCTTCTGAAGGTCATTGATGTGGAACTCCAAGTCTTGATATTGGATTCTTCGACGCTTGCATGTCTTCATTTCCTCCGGGGTTAACTCGATTGGAACTCCCTTCTCATCACGTCTTCCAAAGAGTTTGATGTAGTGGCCTTCAACCTCTTCATGGTGGCGTCCGCAAAGGCGTCCAATGAGCTCCTGCAAATAGTTGCTAAGTCCCTTCTCCTTGGAGTCGCTGGTGACGTTGAGTACAATGGCTTCTGTCTTGGGTTCTATCTGACTGCGCTCTGGTTGGATGACTTCAATTGCCCAGCATCCTTCCTTGTGCATCTTCCTCAACTCGCTTCCCTTGATTGATGGCATGGGTAACTGCAGTGTCTTGATGATGTCCAGAAGGCACTCTCCGAAGCGCAGGCACTTGATGTCTTCGGCGGTGTCATAGTAGAAGGCCGTCATCTTTAGGTTAGGAGAGAGAAAAATTAGACACAAGGTGACAAGGAAGAGAAGTACTAGAAGAGTACAAATAACGTAGAAAGATATAGAAAGCAAAAACACACATGGTAAAGGTGGTTTCCAATCCTAGGGGTCACGTCCTACAGGCAACTTTGTGCTCTGATACCATCTGTTGCGACCTCGGATCGTTAAGGATCCTAAGTCCCTGTGATTAACATGCTAGTCCCTGGATCAATAGCTAGCACTTCACAGTCGATGAATATCATGTAAAACACAAGTCATTATTACATGAATAATCCAGAGTATAATTATTACAACTTGCATAGCCTATAGCTAGCTCAAATAAAATAGCGGAAAACTAAATAAAACTTGAGTCCATCAATGCCTCAGGCTAGCTGCGTGAAGACCCGCGATCCCTACGCACCTTTCAATCTTCGGATTCTGCACATAAGACGTGCATCCAACAAGTTGGGTCAATACTTTGAATGTATTGGCAAATTACACCAAGGAAAGAGTAAGACTAACTCTACATGCAAGGCTAAGCGTAGGCTCTGGGGTTCATTTGCGTAAAGCCAATTTTTATCAACGTAATAAGAAAAGGGGAAGAAAGTTTTCCCTACTTTGTAAACTTTGGTAAATAGTATAGGGTTGAATGGAACACGTGGATATTACTCACCAAGTGCCCAATCAACCTAACACTTGGATATTATGCACCAAGTTCCCAAAATCCCACCCAATGGCGATATTACTCATGCCCTGGGGTTTATAAAACGTTTAAGTTTGGAAAAGAGAGAAGAAGATCTTCTAGAGGCTCCACCCTTCAGATGCTCAATGTTGTTCTGTTTCCGTGAACACGGCTGATCGATCAGATTGCAATACTCTCGAGAGGTTGTGCACTTTCCCCACAATCCACGATCAAATCCTTTTACAGACAAGACCATGGCGAAGCCTTCCCTTAGTAGCCCCTCTACCAGTTGGATCCAACCGTGCCAAGAACCTCCAAATGTTGGTACCCCGGTGAGGTTTCCCACTAAGTACTAAGCCAAGACAGAGCCCATATGTATTGTGGTTGCACGGGAAGCTTCTGAATTCTGAATCATGGCCGACTTCTTTGATTCCTGGGCGTCCGTCCTCCACCATAATCCCACTCGTTGTCCCGCCAACCATTCCGCCCAGAAGAAAACTTAGTTTTATTTTGAAAGGGTTTTGGAGAAGAAAAGTTCGCTCGAGAGAGCTCCCATACTTAGAAAATTCTTGAGCCTTTCGAACCCTCCCAACGGTACTTGATATCTATAAGTATATAGCATAGCGAGCAACTTAGAAAAACAAGATAACCTATTGGGATGAGAATCCTAAGCATAGAGCTACTCATGGCATACTACAAAACCGCACTTGCGAAAATAGTTCTAAGAAAATCTACCAAAATTCTACACATGCATACTACAGAATTTGAGATTAAAACATGCATAGTCAAAACTGGGACATAACATGAACAAGTGGTGTAACTTTCCTTGATTCGAGCAGCAATCTACACAACAGTACTCCTCAGCGCACTTCGGGCAATCTAACAAAACAAACATGGATCCAATCACAATTTGCACAAAACAAAGTCACGAAGTCGAACATGCATGCATGCAACATGGCAATATGCTAGGATGGATTTGATTTCAACCAAGGGTTTTAACCATGGGTGTTGTTGAGTTGGGGATATCATTAGAATCGATTCCCCACAGATCCTAGGTACTTTGGATAAAACCCTAAATAACCAAGTTCAAAACTAGATCTACAACTCTAATCTTTCTCGAGATAGATCTGAACACCCAAAGCATGATATGGTAATTTTCTACAGAAGGTCTTGTCGAAACAAAGCCAACGCAACAAGAATCAACTAAAACGGAGTTACGGATAATTTTCTAGAATTAAAATACTCTAATCTAAACTTTAAATCCTACTGCACGATTGCTGTGGCAAAACAGTAATATTATTGTAGATCTGTGTTCTACTCGAAAATATGAATCCAACGGTATATTATATGCAATTTTTGGACTAATACTCGAATTTCTATGGATTTTACAAGATTGGAGCAATTTCTGCCTATTTTAAAAGAAAAACAAAAGGGGCCAGTGATGCGACGACACGTGGCGGCCCGGGATTGGTCCGCGAGGCACGCGTGACGTTGACGCGGCGCTGACGCGGCGACAACGCGGCGGCTGCCACGTGGCGCGGCGCGATTCGCCGGTACCTCTTCGGCGCGGCTAGCCTAATCTGGGCCGTTGGATTGGTATCGGACGGCTGAGGGGATGTGGCCGGCGGCTTACCGAGGTGGGCGGCGACGTGGTCGACAGCGGACGGCGGCGGCACGTCGGTGATCGTCGGCGGCGGGCGGCGGAGCTTCCCCGGCATGACGGAGTAGTGGACGACGTGCGGCTCCTCCTCGTGGTTCCGTTCCCGAGGACGGCGTCGGCCCTACTTCTCGGAGGCGACGGCGAACGGCGGCGGAGGCGGCGGGGTTCCGGCGAGGAATTGGCGGCGCTCGGTGGCGGTGGGACGGAGAAAAAGGCTAGGGTTTTTTGGGGGAGGCGTGTCGGGGCTTAAAAGGGCGCGGTTTCTTGGCGCGGGGGTCGCGGAATCTGCTCCGGATTCGCCGGAGACGGTTGGTGCTGGCGCGGCGCGGTCGTGCTCGAGCCGGACTCGGGGAAGGCGGCTGACGGGCGGGGCCCGCCTGTCGGCGGCTGCGGGCGCGAGAGCGGGCTGGCGGCTGCTGGCTGTTGGGCCGGCCTGGGCGTTGGCTGCGCTACGCGTCGCCCACCCGGCCAGGCGGCGGCAGGTAAGCCCCGGGCTGGCTCGGCCGGCCCGGTTAGGTTAGTTTTCCCTTTTTTTATTCCTTTTATTATTTTCTGTTTTGATATATGTTTAACAACTTTTGCAAACGGACTCCGAATTAGACGAAATTTGTTTCTAAAATTTTGTAAAAAGAAGAGGGTTAGAGTAGGACTATAAAATAACACTTTTGCAAGGGTTTTGGTGGTTCAAAAAGGTTTTACCCCTTTTAGTGTACGAGTGACTAGGGGGTTTAAGAAAATACCTGATGCAGTTTTTGGATATGTGATGCCATGATATGATGCATGCTTCTAGTAATACCTGAGTTGCAAAAATTTGGGATGTTACATTGTACCATTCTTCAGCTCTTCCTTTAAGTGATAATGAGAATAACTTCTTCTTGACATGATCTGTTGTAATACCTGCACACTTAAACAACCCGCATAATTCGTGTATAAAGAGCAAATGATCACCGAGATGGACAGTTCCATTTCCAAAATAGTAGTTATCCATAACATGATCAATAATTCTTGTAGGTATCTTGAAAGTATCACTTTCAGCAGGTGGTGGTTCATCTACTACCTTAGCAGTGGTAGTAGAATTACGAAATAAGTAACTAAGTGAATTATCCATATTGAGAATAAAGTAACTAACTGAAATAAACAATACTCACAGTAGAAGTTTCCTTTACCAGTTCCACTCTCCAATATGCTTCACTCCCTGGTAACGGCGCCAGAAAATAGTCTTGATGACCCACAAGTATAGGTGGTGTATCGTAGTATTTTTGATAAGTAAGAGTGTCGAACCCAACGAGGAGCAAAAGGTGTTGATGAGTGGCTTGGAGAAGGAATTCTCTGTAAATACTTAGCAAACGGATTTTTAGGGGTTTTTGATAATGCAGATAAAATAAAGTACGAGTAAATAAAAGATAATGACAATAGATGCAGCAAGTGGCCCAATACTTTCTTTAGCAAAGGATAAGCCGGTTGTATTACTTAAGATGACCAAACGTTCTCGACGATACATGGGGATATCGTCAAGTGCTTTTGTTTCATATAGTTGATTAATCTTCTTTAGTTTGATAAGTGTTGTGTGGGTGAACCTATTGTTAGGGGGATACCCCCGGGTAGGGTCACGCCGGGGTATAAAGGCCGAGTTAGCCGAGGTTTGGCAAGGCCAAAGCAGATGCTGGCCGGGTCACCTCAAGGCAGGCCGAATCACGGGGTAATCCGGACCTGGGGGCGTTCGCCTAACTAGGGCTCATCCGACTTAAGCAGTAAGTCGGAAGTGCATGTTTTACCTGTATGCAGGAAAGGGTCTGGCCGATGAACCATCATCCGGGTCACAGCAAGCTTCTAGGAGAAGGAAGGAATCTCGCAGGTCAAAAGGAGCCCCGGTACGCACTGCCTGAGCGAAGCGAGCAAGGACAGGACCACCGGAGCGTGGCCGACAAGCGTGACGACGCCCGTGTCGGCTGACGAGGGCGCCACAGAGGCTCACGTAGCTAAAGCATGTGTGACGCGGGGGAAAAAGCACCCCGGTCGGCTTACCACTTTGGGAGGAGGCATATTCTCAGGAATATGCCTCCACGTATGCCCTAGGCAGAAACCGAGCCTCCACTATAAAAGGGGGGCTAGGGCTTCTGTAGAAGGGGTTGGTTGGTCTCTCTATGAATCTGTTTTGGGCTAGGGTTTCAGGTGTGATCTGTGGGTGAGAGTACGAGAGCTCTTTCTTCCTCCTCTCACCAATACAGCTCTAGGAGCACTTGTAACCTTGGAAGTAAATCAATATAAGCTCTTGTGTGGAGAATCACTTCACTATCCCTCCCTGGATTCCCCTAGCGAGTATTAGTCCCCACCTTTAGCCTATACATGGCATCTGCCATGACACCACCACGACAGTTGGCGCCCACCGTGGGGCACGCGGCGCTAGTAGGGGTCAAAATCCGGACGGGAACTTCATCGCCACCGGCGAGCGCATCGTCTCCGGGCTCGTTCAGCGCTTTGGAGCACGGGACTTCGTCAGCGACAACGCAGGCTGCTTCGGCACACGGCCTCTCCCGCGCAATGGCATCTTCGTCAAGCTCGGCGCGCACAAGGTCTACGTTGTGGTGGACGTGTCTAGCGTTCATCCGTGCCACGTCGTCGAAGCAGGCGAACCGCCCCTCACTATGGCTCGCGGGGAGCGTATCGCTCGTTCCCCAGACCATGCAGAGGTAATGATGACAGCGTCAGGTGCGGGTGTGAACAAAGATCCGGCGCCAGATCCAGAGGTGACGCCCAAGGCACCAAGGAAAGGTAGAGGTCCTCCGCTAGAGAGGTCGTAAAACGTGTTGAGAGAGGCAATGGATAGCTTGGCAAACCCTGTAGTAGCAGCGGTAGATCTGGCTCGTGCACAGGCCGAGCTGGAAGAAACTAGGCAGAAAATACTAGAGGGCGCAAAGAAAATAGCCGCGGCCCAGCAGTCGTTGAACATGACGCTGCGTGAGTACGCTAAGGCGAACAAGGTTGATAATGTAAAAGTCAAAGGGAGAAATCTCATGAGCGAGATGAATAGAGAAGGTGATGCTGGAATCGAGGAATCAGAAAACTGTTTGTCCGTGGGGCTGCCGAGGTATAGTACCCCGGCCAAGAACCTCAGAGCGGCGGATGCAGCTGCGTCTGAGTTAGAGGGACTAACGGGTGAAGCCTGGCAAAGGCAGCAAGATCGGGTTAACGAGCTGGTTCGGATTGCAAATAGGCAAAATGAGGAACTGCTCAGGGAAAACCCGGAGAGAGCTGGAGCCTCCAAAATCGTCCATTCGGCGGTGGGTAACCCGGAGAAATCCGCTGGAGCCGCATCGTCCCCTCATGGTGGTCCAAGGAGAGAGGAGGTGGTGACCTCGGCCAGACGGAACAAACAGATTGTCCCGTATGACCCGACACGGGCAGGGAAAGAAAAAGAAGCGCAGAAAAATGATGATCGATGGAGTGTGAGCCGAGGCGAAGCTGGCCGAGGTAACCATGACCAAGGCAATGCCAGTCAAGGGAACATTGTCAACAGCAATGCCGAGCAGCAAAACTCAGCTGGAGCAAGACAACCGCAGCAGCGGAACATACCAAGGCAAGAGCACAGTGCCGGCCGAGGTGTGCAACAGAAAGGTGCGCTGCAAGAGCAGAACCGGTACAACGACGGTGATTCGGAGATGGCAAATGCAGGATACCGAGACCGGACTATCATGTGATAGGGTCAAGATTGGGAAGTAGGGATCTGATGCCGGACGATGCAAGGTTGAAACTGGATCGACTATATAGGTCGGAACAGATTGAATGCCAAGGTCCACCGGGTTCAGCATGTTTTGGTCCCCGGATCATGAAAGAGCCACCAGTACCGAACTTTCAGCTGCCTAGGGGCACCAAGACCTATGACGGTAGCACCAAGCCAGAGGATTGGCTGATAAACTATGCTACGGCTGTAAAAATTGCCACAGGCAACCTGAGATGGGCTGTACGGTATGTACCCTAGATGTTGGAAGGCCCCGCAAGGGTGTGGTTGAACAATTTGCCACCAGGAAGCATCAACTGCTGGATAGATTTCGAGGAGATGTTCATCAGCAATTTTTCGAGTACGTATCAAAGGCCAAATAGGCCACAGACCCTAGCTATGTGCAAACAAAGACCCAATGAGACAGACCAGGAGTTCTTGACTCGGTGGTGTACCGTGAGAAACTCATGCGAGGGCGTGATAGAATCACAGGCCATAGCATGGTTTGCACAGGGGTGCAGATATGGAAGCGAGCTGTGGATGAAGTTGCAACAGAAAATGCCAGCTACGTTGGCAGAAATGATCCGGATTGCAGATTCGTATGCGTTGGGTGACCCGACCCAATCAAGGCTCGCGTCAAACGAGTCAGGCGATGAGTACTATCAGAGGGATGGATCCGGATCATCCCGGAGGAATTATTACAGAGGAAAAAGGAGAGACGATAGACCGGACCACCGGTACGGTTCGCACCAAGTTGCAGCTGTGAATCAAGATCAACCCGGAGCAGGGGGTAGCCAGCGCCAGAAAACTGGAGGTCAATGGACTCCAAGGAAGGATGGGAAGAAAACTTGGACACCGGAGCAAAAGAAGCAGTGGCAAGAAAGGAAAGACCGTCCGAGGTATACTTATGAGTCGATGTTGGACCAGCCGTGTAAGTTTCACACGCCAAATCCGAACAACCCAGCGGGTCATACGACGAGGCAATGCGAGTGGATGCGCAAGATCGAGCAAGGTGGTTCGGGGAATGCTCAGGCACCCCGGAATGATCAGCCTCGGCAGGAGTTACCCCGGCAGCAATTGCTCTCCGGAGCGAACACGCAACAGCTAATGTTGCCTCCCCCTCCGCCGAGGTATGATAACAATGAAAGAAGGGATGCAGTGCATCAGGTAGAAAATCAGCATCAGCCGGATCAGAGGCACCCCAGAAATGAGGGGAGAAACGAGTACAGGGAGCATCACCAGAGCTACTGTGTATTCACCATAGAAGAAACTGATAGAAAAAGCTTGCGGCGTAGGCATATGGAGGTGAATGCAGTAATGCCTACAGTGACGAGGTACATGCCTTGGTCCGATCAGGAAATCACCTGGAGCATTAGGGATCATCCCAAGCTCATGTCGAGCCCTGGTTCGTATGCGTTGGTGCTGGATCCTACGTTCATTGGACCTAGCATTAATGTAAGGTTCTCTAAGGTACTGATCGACAACGGCAGTAGCATAAATATCATGTATGCCGACACAATGCGCAAGTTGGGTATCTCGGAGAACATGCTCCAGGCCACGAGGACAACTTTCCATGGCATTGTGCCCGACATTTCTTGCGAGCTCATAGGCAAGGTCCGGGTCGACGTCTTGTTCGGCACGAGGGATAATTGCCGAACCGAAAATCTGGAGTTCAAAGTGGTGAACTTAGAAAGCGCGTATCATGCGTTGCCCGGAAGGCCAGCGCTGAACAAGTTCATGGCAAGTTGTCATATCAGCTACTTGAAGATGAAGTTGCTCGGACCAAACGGAGTGATTACCGTTGCCGGGGACTTCCGACGTTCCATGGAGTGTGCATCGGCCGGATCAAACTTAGCCGAGTCACTTGTGATCGCGCAGGAAAAGAGAAAAATTCAAGAGGTGGCGGCATTGGCTCAGTCCGCGCAGCAGTATATGCCGGCGCTGAGTAACCCGCATGGAACTGTCTCCTTCCAGGCCACGAAAGATACCAAGAAGGTTCCCGTTGATGACATGTTCCCAAAGACCACCGTAACAATTAGTGTCGGGCTAAGTGATAAATAGGAAAGCGAGCTCGTTAGCTTCCTCCGTGAGAATCGGGACATTTTTGCTTGGTCCACACAGGACTTGCAAGGTGTTCCGAGGGAGTTGGCCGAGCACTCTTTGAATGTGAGACCCGGAGCCAAGCCGGTGAAGCAACCTCTCCGCCGCTTCGCTGAAGATAGGAGGAAAGTCATTGGGGATGAGATAGCTCGGTTGCTAGCTGCAGGATTTATCATGGAGGTCCTCTACCCGGATTGGTTGTCCAATCTGGTGCTGGTGGAAAAGAAGAAGGATGACCCGAACGTGGCAGTGGTTTGGCGTATGTGTATCGATTACACGAACCTGAACAAGGCGTGTCCAAAAGACCCATTTCCGCTGCCAAGAATAGATCAGGTCATAGACTCAACTGTAGGATGTGAACTATTGTCATTTATTGATGCTTATTCTGGTTTCCACCAGATACCTCTGAATCCGGATGATCAAATAAAGACTGCGTTTATTACCCCGTATGGGGCTTATTGCTATCGCACCATGCCGTTTGGTTTACGTAATGCAGGGGCAACGTACCAGAGATGTATGCAAAAATGTTTGCACGACCAAATAGGTCAAAATGTATAGGTGTACGTGGATGATGTGGTTATCAAGACCAAGGAAAGCAAAACGCTCCTTGACGATATCAGGCAAACGTTTGCAAACCTAAGAAGGTTCCGGATGAAACTTAACCCGGAAAATGCACCTTCAGTGTCCCGGCTGGAAAATTGTTCGGTTTTCTCGTCTCCAGCCGAGGTATCGAGGTTAATCCAACCAAAATCCGGGCCATCGAACGAATGGAACTGCCGAAGTGTCTTAACGATGTCCAGAAGTTCACAGGTTGCCTGGCCTCGTTAAGTCGGTTTGTATGTCGGTTGGGAGAGAAGGCTTTGCCTCTTTACCAACTCATGAAAAAGTCGGATAAGTTCATTTGGACACCGCAGGCCGATGAAGCCTTTGCCCACCTAAAGAAAATGTTAGCCACGGCACCAGTGCTAGCCTCACCACTATCAAAGGAGCCAATGTTACCCTATATAGCCGCAACCAACCGAGTTGTAAGTGCAGTGATAGTGATGGAGCGCGATGAGGAAGGTAAGTCGGTGCAAAGGCCGGTGTATTATTTGAGCGAGGTGTTGTCAACCTCAAAGAAGAACTACCCACATTATCAAAAACTGGCGTATGGCGTGTACATGGCCGCCAAGAAACTGAAGCACTACTTTGAGGAGCATCCCATCTGGGTCATATGTGAGGCCCCTATATCCGAGATAATGAGTAACAAGGATGCAAGCGGCAGAATTGCAAAATAGGCAATTGAGCTAGCTCCTTATGCTCCGCAATATGACAGGCGAGAAGCCATCAAGTCTCAAGCTGTGGCGGACTTTTTCATGGACTGGGCCAAGGTGCTGTATGAACCGCCGCTTCCTGATCCGAACTATTGGCGAATGCACTTTGACGGATCAAAAACCAAAACCAGGCTAGGTGCCGGAGTTGTTCTCACGTCGCCAAAGAAGGACCAGTTGAAATATGTGCTGCAGATCCACTTCACCACATCAAATAATGTCACTGAGTATGAAGCACTTGTGCATGGGCTCAAGGTAGCAAAAGAAATTGGTATACGTCGGATCATATGCTTTGGCGACTCGGATTTGGTGGTGCAGCAAGTGTCCAGAGTGTGGGACACCCTTGATCCAAACATGGCACTATATAGATTTCATGTGTAGAAGATTTCTGGTTACTTTGAGGGATGCGAATTTCATCATGTACCCCGGGTGGAAAATGAGGCTGCCGACATGCTGTCGAAGCTCGGGTCAACCAGACAAGCAATTCCACCGGGTGTAGCATTAGAGCACCTCAAGAAACCATCCATCAGGCCATCCCCAGAATCCGAGTCAATCTACGTCCCGGAGGACACAGAATCCGGAGCTGTGCCCATGGACGTTGACACGGGAAGTGGTGCGCAAAACCCGGGGACTGCTTCGGCAAACCCGGGGACTGCTTCGCAAGACCCGGGGACTGCTCAGCATGGTCCGGTTGAAGTTATGCCGGTGGATCAGATGGAGATAGACGAGGACGTGTTCCCCGTAGGGCCAATACCGGCTTGGGCACTGCATATATTTCAATTCCTGAAGGATGGAACGTTGCCCACTGAGGAGGTGCTGTCCAGGCAAACACAGAGGAGGGTAAAGGCCTACACGATCATCAATTCCGAGTTATACAAAAGAAGTGTGACCAATGTCCTCCAGCGGTGTGTTGACCCAGAAGAAGGGCTTGAAATCATCCGAGATATACATCAGGGGGAATGCGGGCATCACGCCTCATCCCGAGCCTTGGTAGCAAAAGCTTTCCGACACGGATTCTACTGGCCAAACGCCTTAGAGCAAGCAGAAGATCTGGTGAGAAAATGTAATGGTTGTCAGAGGTACGCTACCAAGACACACATGCCAATGTCGGAACTCAAGACCATCCCAATCACTTGGCCATTTGCCGTATGGTGCTTGGATATGGTTGGCCCGTTCAAACCAGCAAGGGGAAATATGACCCACATTCTGGTAATGGTGGACAAGTTTACGAAGTGGATTGAGGTGAAGCCTATAAGAAAATGTGATGGAGCTACGGCCGTAACGTTTCTCAAAGATATCATCTTGAGGTACGGTTATCCACACAGTATCATAACTGATAATGGCACAAATTTTGCGGAAGGAGCATTTGCTCGTTTCTGCCGGGATATGAGGATCCGGCTAGACGTAGCTTCGGTAGCCCACCCCGCATCGAACGGACAAGTGGAAAGATCCAACGGATTAGTATTATCTGGGATAAAACCCCGGCTCATTGAGCCGCTGCAAATATCAACGGGGTGCTGGATAGAAGAACTACCAGCGGTACTGTGGAGTTTAAGAACAACCTCGAATCGATCAACAGGCTATACGCCGTTCTTTCTGGTATATGGGGCAGAAGCTGTATTACCAGCCGACATAGAGCATGATTCGCCTAGGGTCACCCAATACACAGAAGCCGAAGTGCAAGAAGCCCGGCAAAATGATGTTGATCTGCTAGAAGAAGCGAGAGAACTGGCACTGTCCAGATCCGCCATATATCAGCAAAATCTCCGATGCTATCATAGCCGGAAAGTGTGCCCCCGAGTCTTTCGGGAAGGCGATCTGGTGCTCCGGTTGGTACAACGTACTACTGGAATGCATAAATTATCCCCCCCATGGGAAGGGCCATTCATCGTGAGCAAAGCATTGCACAACAATTCTTACTATCTTATAGATGCAAAGCCACAGGAGAAGAACAAGGCGGACAGGTCCAGAGAGGAATCCAAGCGACCATGTAACATAGCTCTACTTCGGCCTTTCTACACCTAGCTAAGAAGTGTATGTATCTAGGTCATCTCATATGTCGGTATGTATGTCGGCAATGAGCTTATCAATGAAATGGTGGCACCTCGAGTAGTGACTCGGGGACTGCCTTAATAATGTTTGTTATTTTCTGCGCGTCAGCTGGAGTAAGTTATTCTACTTAATTCGGATTAGTAATGTGTGAGCACCAAAAACCCAACTCTTCGACTTGCTGCTGTCCAACAAGAATTGGCTTCGTGGCAAGCAAGAGAACAAGTTTGGAATTGCGTAGCACATGAAAAACGACTAAGGAAAAGAATTTATTCGAGCCGACGTTTGTGTTTCAGACTAACCCCGTATTTATTTTCAAATTGTTATACAGTTTTATTTTTGAGCTAAGTCTAAAAGTTTCCCAGTATTGTTAAGACAATTTTTCAAGCTCGGATTCGTAAGTTGTAAAACCGAATCAAGGTAGACATGATCCGAGCCAAAAGATTGAACGAACAAGAAAAAGAAACTCGGGGACTAGTAGTCCAAGTTAATCCGGCATAAGTACTCAGTAGCAAAATATCACAGGTGTTTGGAATACAATTCCACCCGGCATACCGGGGATCTCATAAATTTTCAAGTGTTTTTTTTCTTAAGGAGCAGCGGGAGGAAGTTCGGCATCATCGTCGCCCTCTTCGATATGCGAGGCAGTGTCCTCTTCGTCTTCATCCGAATCATCTTCAACGTTTTCAACTTCCTCTTCGCCTGCGACTTCCAGGAAGCTCGGACCCTCAGTCCATTCGTGAATGGGGGCATATTCGATGAGGTTGTGGGCGCAAGCCTGGCGCCGAGCTACCCACTCCGGGTCATCTGTCCATTTGGATCCGCTGCACAGGCGTGTGAGGAGGCTGAGATCTATCTTCTCATACCATGTCAAAATGTGGTGAAGGATGGTATCGGCAGCAGCACGTCCAGCGGACTCTCGCCAGAGGTCGAGCTGGGTCTCGATTTCCGAAAGTTTTTCAGCGAGCTGTGTGACTCTCTCCAGAGCATCATCGGCGGGCCAGAAGGCGTTGAAGACTCAGACTGCAACATCGAGGAGGTCCCTGCCGTAGTTCTTGATAATTTCCACGCGAGACGACAGGTTGACCAACAGGTCCTCCATGTCAAAGGGAATGCTCTTACCCTCAGGAGCGACCGGAGTACCCCTTTCTCGGCAGAAATTGGCGACAGCAGCACTGGCAATAGCAGTACCCTCTGGAAAGTGGCCTGGGAAACAAGGCAAAGGACAAAGTTGAGAAAACAAGACATATGAAGTAACCCGGAGAAATAAGGCGGATAAAGGAAAAGAAATTACGTGAGATGTGACTGTGAATCCGGGTCAACTCCTTGGTGCAGGCTTCACGCCTCTTCCGAAGCTGCTCGAGCTCAGCATTTGCCGACTCAAGTTTGACCTCGGCTTCCCGAAGAAGTTCACGGTCCTTAACATTTTGGAGTTTGAGGCGCTCGCGTTCTTCAGTGTAGTCCTGGCCAGCCTTTTTTAGCTCGGTTTGGTGCTGCGCCTTCATTTTAGCCATCTCAGCTTTGAGCTTAGCTATCTCATCATCTTTGGTCCGGAGGAGGGCGAGCTCATCATCTTTCTTCTTCAGCTCGGCTTGGTGCTGTCCTGCTTGTTCGAGAAAATGCAGCATCATGTCAGGCACATGCACACTTTCTTCAAGCAATGCTGAAATCGTGTGTTGGCCCGGTAGAGCCGAGGTATGAATGTTTGCCGAGCCAAGGAGGAAAGCTGATGAAAACCACGGTAAAGACAGACAAGAAGGACGTACCCTTGATCTGCTCCAAGTTCTTCCACATTATCTTATTTTCAGCTTCCACCCCAGCTGCGGAAACCGAACAATCAGATTAGTTCGGCAAACGAAGTTGAAGAAAATTGAGGAAAGGATGAGAAATAAATTTACCCCTTTTCTCGTACTCCGCGATGAGTGCAGCCTGTTTCGTGCGAAGATTCTTGTGCGTATCCAGCAAGCGTTGGAATTCAGCACTCCGACGGTTGGTGGTCACCTAAAAGATATACAGAAACTTAAGTCAGTCTAGGTATGTGCATGTTCGAAGTGTACTAAAATCCAGGCCAAGTGGAACTTAACCCGGCTCTAGGTGTGTGCATGTTCGACGTATACTAAAATCCGGGCCAAGTGGAACTTAACCTGGCTCTAGGTGTGTGCATGTTCGAAGTGTACTAAAATCCGGGCCAAGTGGAACTTAACCCGGCTCTAGGTGTGTGCATGTTCGAAGTTATCATGGAGCTACGTTAGTTCTATAAAAGAGCATCCGGCCGAGTAACAAGTTACTCCCCCGGAGGCTCGGGGACTAATGGTTATTATCTACAATTTGCAAAGGAGAAACGACGTACCTCCATCATTTGCCTAGCGAGGTTAATAGCTTTTGCGGCCGTGTTCATCTGAGCAGAAAACTCGGCAGGACCGAACTTTTCTGGGAGATCAGATTCCTGGACTACCTCGGCCTTGTTCCAATTCATAACAAATTTCATCAAGCTCGGAGGGGACCGTTCACCCGTGGGCATATGGGGCGTCACCAAGCCCTTTGCATGTGCTTCCTTCCTCTCCACCAAGGCAAGGGCGGGGCTGGTATGCAGGACCAACTGCTGGGCTTCGCTTGGCTCGGCAGGCACATCCTTTGCCGCTGATGTCTTCTTGGAGAGCATTGACACAAGGGTGCGCTGCCCAGATTGGGTAGAGGAAGCTATAGCAGTGGTTTTCCCCTTAGAAATTGCTGGGGTAGTTCCTTGCCGAGGTTGAGAGGACTCGGAAGATGCAGAGGAACTAGGTGCTGGTACTCTCGCTGATGGGCTTGGTGCTGGCGCTGAAGTTTTCGCTGCCGGAGCTGGTGCCGATGCCGAGGTTGGAGTTGGTGCTGGTCTGCTTGCTGGTACTGGAACTAGTGCTGGGGCCGAAGTAGACTCAGTGGCTGCTGGTTGAGGCGTCGTCGAGGCGGTGGATGCTGTCGCTCCGGCTGGGCCGGCCTTCCCCGCTCCAAGGTTACCCTCCTCTTGCCGAGGTGGAGCCGAACCTGGAGCGGCCGCAGAGCCCTCCAGAATAGGGCTCAGCGGACGTGACTCATCGTCATGACGGGGTGAAGGGCTAGGTCGGAGAGGTGAAGAGATACTGGATCCACTTTGAGGGACCTCCACCGGAGCCCTCTGAAATCAAATAACGTCAGAAGAAAAATTATGACGAAGTAAAGAAGAATGTGTTGCATAAGAAAGAAGGACTTACGCATCCGAGGTTTCGGCCGCTTTGGGTTTCCAAGCCCTTCGTGCTGGGGCCTTGCCTGCTGGTTTGGGGGCAGTCTTGTCCCCGGATCTCTTTTGCCTTTTAACGGGCTGAGAGGGTTCGGAGGAAGAACTCAAAGAAGCCCCACGTTTCTTCTTCGTGGCCACCGGAACAGGCTCGCCCGTAGAGAGAGGGGGATCCTCGTGAATATGACCGCCGGGGTGAGCTGATGGCGGAAAAGCAAAAGAAAGGGGGACAGCCTCAAAAGGTTCAATCACCTCGATTTCTGAGTCATCTTCATCATCGGGCCAATCTCTAATATAAGAGGATTTACCCGTGGGTCGTTTCGTGGCGTCGGTCATAGGGAGGAACATCTCCAGGTCCGGCTCTTCTTCATCCGGAATCTCCCGGTCCGGCGCCCACTTAAGGGACGGATCGGTGCCGTCCTCAAGGGTCTGCTGAAGGAATTGTTGAGGAAAAGAGCGAACAAAAGATTCAAAAATTGCAACAATAACTGACATGTAATTAGTCCGGGTTAAGTTTGCAGCATGAAACTTACCATGGGAGGAAGCCGGTCACGGCAGAAATGCTCAATCCCCCAAGACCAATCAGTGGAAAAATCCTTGTGAGTGGTGAAGAGAGCCTTGACCCGGCGATAAATCTCCGAGTTGGTCAGCTCGAAGGATGAGGTCCGGTTAGGATCGCGGCCATAGCTCATGTGGCACACCTTGTGGGTGCGCTTCTGGAGGGGTGAGATTCGGTTACGCACAAAGGTGATCATGGCATCCTCGTTGCATAGCCCGAGCCCCTTTAGTTCCGCGAACCTTTTGCTCACTTGGTTGGCCAAGGCTGTGGGCTTCTTGGGAATCACGTCCCACAGGTCCGGGTTAGGTGGACACGCAGTGTAGGGAAGCAACCGGATCAAATCTGCGGTGCCCGTGTTCCGGACATAGAAGAAGGTCCGGGCCCATCCTTTGCAGGACTCTAGCTCGGTGACCCGGGGAAAAACAGAAAATCGCCGGGGTGAAATGGAGGCCGCTCCAAATTGAGTGAGCCGCTTGTCCTCCGGATCAGCGTGGATGTTGGGAATGACGTTGCGACGAAGGCCGAAGAACCAGATCCATAGCTCTTTCATGGGCCATAGTCCGGCGTAGCCTTCGATCGTAGAAGCAAAGGCAGAAAGAGAGGTGATGGCGTTGGCTGGAAGGTGGTGTGGCTGGAGTTGGTACGTGCCGAGCCAGTCCTGGAAAAAATCACTCACCGGCAAGCCAAAGCCCCATTGGAAATGGGACAGAAACACGACGAACTCGCCCGGATTCGGCGAGGGGGCCAGTTCGTTGGAAGGGAGGCACGCGGCGACGTCGGCCGGGATGCGTCTGGTCCGGTAGAGCCAGTCCAGGTCATCCTGGCAGACCCAGGAGCCGGCCCATGCGCCGCGGTCCGCCGCCGCGGCGTCTTCTTCCATCTCCTGCTCAGCAACAATAAGTTCCTCTTCAGTCATCAGGTCCTCAAGGCCCTCGCTGGCACTGGAGGAGGCAGGGGACAGTGGCCGAGACTGGCGCGGACCCGTGGCGAGAAATTCACGTCGCGGTGGCGGCGACGCGGAGGTGCGACGGAGAAGCACGGCGGCGACGCTGTTATTTGGCGATGCTGGCGGCGGCGCGGTCGCGAGGAAGAAGAAGAAGGATAGCAGCGGGCAGAGGGGTGCGGAGGGGGAAAAATCCTAAGGGACGCACCCCTCCGCTATTTAACCACTCCCATCAGGGGTGAGTGGGATCGCGCCCTGTGGACCGGCCACACGCTGTGGCCGTGTATCGCCCGTCCGGACCAATCAGTGAGGAGCCACACGGAGGGCCACAGGGCGGAGAGAGTCCTGTGACGCGACGCGCTGATGCGGTAAACGAGGAGGCAGGCATGACGTGACCCGCGCACAGTGATAACTGACAATCACTGCGGCGGTTACTGTACTGTCCCTTAAAATAAGATGACATAATGATTACCCTTCACATGGGTTAGCGTACGAGAGAAGGAAGCAAGACCCGGATGGAGCTGTGGTAACCCGGCCGGCAAGTGAAAACTTGAAATGTGCGAAGGGAACGTAAATCCAAGCAGTCCAGGGTAGAGAGGTAACTCGGCAACAACGACCGGGGCACAAAATTGAACCTGGTATGGCCTTAGCGGCCAAGGCAGCTACGACCGCACCAGCTTCGGGGACTAATGTTGGGGGGATACCCCCGGGTAGGGTCACACCGGGGTATAAAGGCCGAGTTAGCCGAGGTTCGGCAAGGCCAAAGCAGATGCTGGCCGGGTCACCTCAAGGCAGGCCAAATCACGGGGTAATCCGGACCTGGGGGCGTTCGCCTAACTAGGTCTCATCCAACTTAAGCAGTAAGTCGGAAGTGCATGTTTTACCTGTATGCAGGAAAGGGTGTGGCCGGATGAACCATCATCCGGGTCACAGCAAGCTTCTAGGAGAAGGAAGGAATCTCGCAGGTCAAAAGGAGCCCCGGTACGCACTGCCTGAGCGAAGCGAACAAGGACAGGACCACCGGGGCGTGGCCGACAAGTGTGACGACGCCCGTGTCGGTTGACGAGGGCGCCACAGAGGCTCACGTAGCTAAAGCATGTGTGACGCGGGGGAAAAAGCACCCCGATCGGCTTCCCACTTTGGGAGGAGGCATATTCTCAGGAATATGCCTCCACATATGCCCTAGGCAGAAACCGAGCCTCCCCTATAAAAGGGGGGCTAGGGCTTCTGTAGAAGGGCTTGATTGGTCTCTCTACGAATCAGTTTTGGGCTAGGATTTCAGGTGTGATCTGTGGGTGAGAGTACGAGAGCTCTTTCTTCCTCCTCTCACCAATACAGCTCTAGGAGCACTTGTAACCTTGGAAGTAAATCAATATAAGCTCTTGTGTGGAGAATCACTTCACTATCCCTCCCTGGATTCCCCTAGCGAGTATTAGTCCCCACCTTTAGCCTATACATGGCATCTGTCGTGACACCACCACGACACCTATGCTAATGTACTGACCTTCCTAGGACTAATACATACTTGTGATTAAACCCCTTGCAAGCATCCACAAGTACCAGAAAGTAATTAAGATAAAAACCTAACCACAACTTTAAACTCTCAGATCCTACATCCCTTGTGCAAAGGTTTCCTAACGGGGGTTCAGGTTTCTGTCACTCTGGCAACCCCTACGATTAGTAGCCAAATATACAATGCATTCCCCTAGGCCCATAAATGTGAAGTATCATGTAGTCGACATTCACATGATACCACTAGAAGAATAACACCACAACTTAAATAACAAACTATTGAATCTTTCTCAACACAATTCCACTACTAACAACATGGCTTCTCACATGTCCTCAAGAACTAAACGAACTACTCACAAGACATCATATGGATCAAGATCAGAGATGAAATAATGATAAGCAACAATCTGAACATAACAATAATTCAATGGTTCCACTCAATAGCATCAACTACAAGAAGTAATCAACACCGGGAAAGTTTCCCCTAAGAACTATGCAAGATTCAACCCAATTGTTACAACGGTATGGAGTGGTGATGATGATGCTGGTGGAGATGATGATGGAGAGGATGATGATGATGATCTCGATGAAGTCCAGCTTGATTGTGATGTTGATGACGACGATCTCCCCTCTCCGGGAAGGAATTTCCCCAGCAGATTTCTGCCTACCGGAGAGCTCTTTCTCTCTCTACAGATTTCCGCCCCGCAGAGGCGGTGGAATCTTTCTGTGGTTGCTCCCTGAGTCTTAGGGTTTCGGGAGGATAATATACGCCAAAGGGGAGAGTTGGAGGTGGGCCAGGGTGGCCACACCACCTGGTGGCGTGGCTAGGGCTGGCCCGCGCCAGGGGGTGGTGTGGGCCCCATGTGGCCCATCTCTGCTCCCCCTTCTAGCATCCTTCATCTTCTGGAAAACTAGGATTTTCCATGTATTTTCTGGAATTTTCTGATCTTCCTTAATTTCGCCTCCAAATAGTGCCTTTTCCATCATAATCCTGACTTCAGCGGTCCATCCTCCAAAAGTCATCAACCATGCAAAAACAGATGAATAACATAAGTATCATCTCTTAATATGAAATATATCAATGAATACCAGTAAGTTATAATATAGAATAGTGATGCAAAATGGATGTATCAGCCAGCGAGGCCATCTCCGCCTCCACCACGGCCCTCCGTCCTCCACCTCGTCTCCAACCGTACTTGGTTCGTCCCCGTGCTGCCCCTGCACTCACGGTGGTGTGATACGTTGCTAACGTATCCATAATTGTTGATGTTCCATGCTTGGTTTTATCTACTTTCTTATGTTTTGTCCACACTTTGGAGTACTTTCTATACACTTTCTTGGACTAACCTATTAACAAGAGCCACAGTGCCAGCTGCCTATTTTCTGCTATTTTTGGTTCCAGGAAAGTCAGAAAATGAATATTCTCGGAATTGGATGGGACAAAAGCCAAAGTCAGTTTTTCACCGAGGGGGACATAAAGCCAGAATACGAGACGGAGAGGGGCCAGGGGGCCACCACACCACATGGCCGCGCGGCTAAGCCTGGGTCGCGCCAGGGGGTGGTCTGGCCACCTCGGGCACCCCCTCGGCCTCCCCTTTTTCCTATAAGATGCCTCCGAAATATAAACCCTAAGGACCCGATCAAAATTCCACGAAAGAGTCTATAGCCACCGTCATCTCCATCCCTAGATCGGGAGGGATTTGAAGCTCTTCCCGGCACCCTGGCGGAGGGGAGAATTCACCCTGGAGACCTTCTTCATCACCATGCAAGCCTCCGGTGTGATGCGTGAGTAGTTCATCCTTGGACTACGGGTCCATGTAGTAGCTAGATGGTTGGTTCTTCTCCTTTGTGCTATCATGTTTAGACCTTGTGAGCTCCGTTCATGATCAAGATCATCTATTTGTAATCCTACATGTTTTGTTTGCGGGGATCCGATGTATATTGAGATACTATTTTAGATTGATTATTGATTCTATCATGTCTTTGTTATTTGTGATCTTGCATGCTTTCCAACGTTAGTAGCTATTTTGGCCAAGTAGATGCTAGCAACTCCAAGAGTTAGTATTTATGCTCGATAGTGGGTTCATGCCTCTAGTAATCTAGGGAAGTGACAGAAATCTCTAAGGTACTAGATTTGTTGTTGCTACTAGGGAGAAAACAACAATCCTTTATTCATAGAACAATTGTATTATTTACTTTACACGCAATGCGTAATGCAATTATCTGTTGCTTGCAATTTAATACTGGAGGGGGTTCGGATGATAACCTGAAGGTGGATTATTAGTCATAGATGTAGTTGGATTACGGTCTATGTATAATGTTGTAATGCCCAATCAAGTCTTAAAGGAGTCAAGATGAGTAGTATATGCTTGTATGCTTTCTCGATGTTTGTCAATTGCCCCACTATAATTTGTTCACCCAACATGTCATCTATCTTAAGAAGAGCCACCACTAGTGAACTATGGACCCTAGTCCTTTCTTTTACCATCAATCTACAACTGTTTACTGCTTTCTGTTTACTTTCTGCAAGCAATTACTTTCTTCCACACAATACGTTTAATCCTTTGTTTTCAGCAAAACCGGTGAGATTGACAACCTCACTGTAAGTTGGGGGCAAAGTTATGTGGTTGTGTTGTGTAGGTTTCCACGTTGCTGCTGGTGCCGGTAGTGCGCCCTGCCAAAGTCCAGCTAGCAACACCTTGGAGGTGTTTCCTTGCTCCTACTGGTTTGATAAACCTTGGTTTCATAACTGAGGGAAAACTTGGTGTTGTGCTCATCATACCTTCCTCTTGGGGTTCCCCAACGAGTTTGATATATTTTGGGCCATCAAGGACTTTTTCTGGCACCGTTGCCGGGGAGTCAAGGACATCGTCACAAGGGGAGTCTCTCACAACCAATCTCTTTACTTTGTTTTATTTGTTTTGCTTAGTTTATTTCTACTTTGTTTGCTTGTTTCTTATTCAAAAACACACAAAAATTAGTTGTTCTAGTTTGCTTTCTTTATTAAAAACACAAAAAATGACTAATCTTGAAAACACTAAGTTGTGTGACTTCACTAGCACCAACAACAATGATTTCATGTGCACACCTATTGCTCCACCGGTTCCTGAAGCCACTTTCTTTGAAATTAAACCGGCTTTACTCAATCTTGTTATGAGAGAACAATTTTCTGGTATTGGTAATGAAGATGTTGCTGCTCATCTAAATAACTTTGTTGAACTTTGTGAGATGCAAAAGCATAGGGATATAGATGGAGATATTATTAAGCTTAAATTGTTTCCTTTCTCTTTGTGAGGAAAAGCTAAAGAATGGTTGAATTCCCTAACTAGGAATAGTATTGATTCTTGGACTAAATCCAAAGATGCTTTCATTGGAAAATACTATACTCCTGCGAAGATTATATCTATGAGAAGTGAAATAATGAAGTTTAAACAATCTAATAATGAACATGTTGCTCGAGCTTGGGAAAGAATGAAATCTGTGGTAAAGAATTGTCCCACTCATGGACTGACTTCTTGGATGATTATCCAAACCTTTTATGCAGGATTGAACTATTCTTCAAGAAACCTATTGGATTCTGCTGCTGGAGGTACCTTTATGACCATTACTTTGGGTGCTGCAACAAAGCTTTTGGATAATATGATGGTTAACTATTCTGAATGGCATACTGAAAGAGCTCCACAAGGTAAGAAGGTAAATTCCGTTGAAGAAACCTCCTCCTTGAGTGATAAAATTGATGTTATTATGTCTATGCTTGTTAATGGGAAGGCTCATATTGATCGAAATCATGTTCTCTTAGCCTCTTTGGTTGCTCAAGAAGAGCAAGTTGATGTGAACTTTATAAGAAATAACAATTTTAGCAACAATGCCTACAGAAATAATTTTGGTAATAATAATTATAGGCCATATCCTCCTAACAATGGTAATGCTTATGGAAATTCCTACAGCAATAATAGGAGTGCTCCCTGTGAACTCGAAGTTATGCTTAAAGATTTTATTAGTAAACAAACTGCTTTCAACAAAACTATTGAGGAAAAACTCTCTAATGCCGAAAGAAATATAGCATCATTGGCTGAAGCACAATCTTCTTTGAATAAAATGGCTATTAAACCTGAAACTATTGATAATCCCCTTGCTGCTACTAATGACATACAAGTTAGAATTGATGAAAATGTTAGACTATTAGCTGAATTGCATGCTAAGTGGGAAAGAGAAGATGAAATTGCTAGAAGCATTAGTGTTTCTACTATCACTACCACTAGTGTTGAGGCTAGTAATAGCTCTACTACTTTAGATGATCATTATGATTTTGACCTTGATGGTTGCAATATCTCTGAAGTTATTAAGTACTACAAAAGCTTGCTAAAAGTCCTAATGCTAGTGTTATGAATATGGCCTTTACAAAACACATTACTGATGCTCTCATAAAGATTAAAGAAGAAAAGATGAAACATAAAGCTTATATTCCTATAAAACAAGAAGATGGTTGGGAACCCATTATTAATATGAAAGTGAATGATTCTGATTTCAAAGCTCTATGTGATCTTGATAGTAGTGTTTCTATTATGCCTAGAAGGATTTATGATATGCTTGATTTGCCACCATTGGAAGATTGTTGTTTGAATGTCCCGCTTGATGATAATGCTAAAAAGAAACTCATGGGTAGTATTAATGATGTTCTTATTATGGTTAACAATGCTTATGTCCCCATTGATTTCTATGTTTTGGATGTTGAATGCAATGCTTCTTGTCCTATTACTTTGGGAAGACCTTTTCTTAGAACTGTTGGTGCCATTATTGATATGAAATAAGGCACTATTAAATATCAACTCCCACTCAAGAAAGGTATAGAACACTTCCCTAAGAAGAGAGAGAATATTTCTTTTGCCTCTCCTATGAAAACAAAATTTGCTCTTAATGCTTCTTCATTTGAGAACACTTGATTCTTTTTCTTGCTTCTTATGCCTAACTTAAAGGCGTTAAAGAAAAGTACTTATTGGGAGATAACCCAAAAGTTTTAGATGAGTCTTGGAAGCGACTCCTAATCCTTTTTATTTTCTTTTTGTGCCAAGAGTAACCTCTAATGAGAGAGAAGTAATGATTGGGAAAGTTGCTGCCCCGAAACAGATTTCTATGCTTCACCGTAAAAATCGTGTAAAATCTATGTATGTTATTTTGAGGCGTGAATTTTTGAGCTTCTGCCCCAGGTTGTTATCTAACTTTCGTTAGTTCAGCACGTTTCGATTTGAGCAACAGAAAGTCTTTGAAAAAATTGGTTTTACCTGCTGGTCTGGTTTGACAGATTTCTGCCATTATTTGCATTTGCTTCCTGTTGGTTCCTTTTTTTAGTTGTTTTGGGGAATTGAGATTTTTGAGGGAAGTGCTACAGTAGCTTGTGTTTTAATGGAAGTTTTATTGGTGTTGAAACTGAACCCAAATACTTATTATCTTGAGTGCACTAATGTTGATAATAAAGATTATGTGAAGTTTTATATGAAGGAAAAATTTCAGGTGTATGGAGAGAATGATGTAATGAGATGAAGAATGGACTAAATATCAAGCTTGGGGATGCCACACCGTGTCACCCTAAGAATTATCGAACAAGTACAAGCGTCAAAGCTTGGGGATGCCCAAGGCATCCCCTTCTTCATCAATAAAAATCCCAGATTTCTTCCAAACAATTTATTTTTATTGTTTCATGCACAGTTGTGTTGTTCTTGGAGCATCTTCGTTTTTTGTTTTTGGTTTTCGTTTGCTTGGTTTTCTTAGTTTGCTTGAATAAATTGGTTGGACCCCCTCTTTCATACATTAGTTTTCAAATAGTTTGGTTTGGATTGGAAAAGAGTAGGAAAGTTCATGCCTAAGTGGTAAAAGAGAGCTTGTTTTTGACGGTGGCCTATGCTTTGTCATGCCATGCTTGATATTTTTTGGCTTTATGCTTAGTGATCTTTGCTGTAGCATGACATGTTATAAACAATTGAGATTGCTTAATGTGCCTTGGAAGAATCATGCGTTGTTTTAGCATAGTATTGTGGTATTCTCCTTTGATGCTTTATTTGGGTTGACTTGGCGCATGCTCAGACCATGTTATGACTATCCCAAGTCACCATAGCCTTTATGATCCTTTAGTTTTCGACTTGTAATATCACTTTATGATTTGATTAATGATGTTTTGTCGCTCTGCATGATTATGGCCATTATTGCTGTCTTAGTTGGTCGCTCCTAGTCTTTTGCTAGCCTCCATAACCAAGTATGAGTTCCAGTCATGCATCCAACTCCTAAAACCAAGTTATTCCAAAGATTCCACCATACCTACCTATTAGCATTTGCTATTCCAAATATATTGATGTTTTTATCTACCTTCCGAATTAAACTTGTTATGTGAAAATTAGTGATTAAAGCTCTCACGAACTTGATGGCACACTTTACTTTCTTGCACTTAATAAACTTGAACCATTGTGTCCATCTTTTTTGCATATATGCTTGCGCTTTATAAGTTGAAGTTAGCATAACCATGTATCATGGGGAACGCTTTCAACATTGCACTTGTACATTGTACCTAGGTTATATCATGTTCTTTTGCTTATGGATCCCGGTGGTGTGAAATAAAAGGGGAACTTGTAAGATCATGGAGTTTGTATTTGCGTTAGAGAAACGCTTGGGCCGCTAGCCTAAGCCATGCCTAATCATGGTGGAAACTTGCAGCATAACCATAATGAGCACTCTATGAAGCATCCTCAATAAAAACATATGCAAATAGCAAATAAAAAGATCGCTGAGATGCTCATTGTCTGCTTGCCTTATCATTTTGATTATGGGATAGCTCCTGCATCATGTGCAAGGGGTACCCTGTTGGTGGTTCTCTATGATACATATGTACTTACAATGACAAGAGCTTACTTGTGACTAAAGTTGAGTAGCATGAGGTTCGGTCTTCATAAGTAAGGGGCATGAGATTTCAGCTTATAACTTGTCAAGCATATCCTCTTAGTTGTGTCACTTTAACCTTAATCACCTAAAGAATCTTATGATAGGGGCAATGAGAGCTGAAAGCTAATAAGTACCATAATTTTTGGAAGCTCTTTATGAAACTTGAATCCCTACTTCCTTCTATGAAGGCCTTTCTTTTACTTTTATGTTGAGTCTCCACCTTCTATCTTTATGCACCTACTTTGAGAGCATAGTGGACATTCTTAGTTCTATGTGCATTGTCCCAAGACTTGTTGATTGATGCATAACTTTGATATTGCTTGTTCTTAAACTATTTGTATCTAGTCACTCTTATGAACTTTGAAGGTGTCATATGCATTTATGTTTGCTACTCTATGAGGGACAAGCTGAATGCCATTATGCTATGTTTTCTTTATGTGAAACAAACAAACGTCTTACAAAGCATTGTTATTCATGAATCTTTTGTTTGTGCCTTTTCATGTTGCAACATAGTTGTTATGTCTTATTATTAGAACTTTATCTTTCATGCTATGTTGAAGTACTATGATCCTAGCTATCAATGTTTTGCAGATACTTTGATCAAGTTTATGATGGTGCATGTCACCTAAAAAATTATTCTTTCTTTTTATCACTTACCTACTCGAGGACGAGCAGGACTTAAGCTTGGGGATGTTGATACGTTACTAACGTATCCATAATTTTTGATGTTCCATGCTTGGTTTTATCTACTTTCTTATGTTTTGTCCACACTTTGGAGTACTTTCTATACACTTACTTGTACTAACCTATTAACAAGACCCACAGTGCCAGGTGCCTGTTTTCTGCTGTTTTTTGGTTCCAGGAAAGTCAGAAAATGAATATTCTCGGAATTGGAAGAGACAAAAGCCAAAGTCAGTTTTTCATCGAGGGGGACACGGAGCCAGAATACGAGAGGGAGAGGGGCCAGGGGCCGCCACACCACCTGGCCGCGCGGCCAAGCCTGGCCCGCGCCAGGGGATGGTCTGGGCGCTTTGGGCACCCCCTCGGCCTCCCCTTTTGCCTATAATATGCCTCCGATACAGAAATCCTAAGTACCCGATCAAAATTCCACGAAAGTGTCTGTAGCCGATGTCATCTCCGTCCCTATATCGGGAGGGATCTGAAGCTCTTCCCGGCACCCTGCCGGAGGGGAGAATTCACCCTGGAGGCCTTCTTCATCACCATGCAAGCCTCCGGTGTGATGTGTGAGTAGTTCATCCTTGGACTACGGGTCCATGTAGTAGCTAGATGGCTGGTTCTTCTCCTTTGTGCTATCATGTTTAGATCTTGTGAGCTCCTTTCATGATCAAGATCATCTATTTGTAATCCTACATGTTGTGTTTGCAGGGATCCGGTGGATATTGAGATGCTATTTCAGATTGTTTATTGATTCTATCATGTCTTTATTATTTGTGATCTTGCATGCTTTCCGTTATTAGTAGCTATCTTGGCCAAGTAGATTCTAGCAACTCCAAGAGTTAGTATTTATGCTCGATAGTGGGTTCATGCCTCTAGTAATCTGGGGAAGTGACAGAAATCTCTAAGGTACTAGATGTGTTGTTGCTACTAGGGAGAAAACAACAATCCTTTGTTCATAGAACAATCGTATTGTTTACTTTACACGCAATGCGTAATGCAATTATCTGTTGCTTGCAACATAATACTGGAGGGGGTTCGGATGATAACCTGAAGGTGAATTATTAGTCATAGATGCAGTTGGAATACGGTCTATGTATAATGTTGTAATGCCCAATCAAGTCTCAAAGGAGTCAAAATGAGTAGTACATGCTTGTATTCTTTCTTGATGTTTGTCAATTGCCCCGCTGTAATTTGTTCACCCAACATGTCATCTATCTTAAGTATAGCCACCACTAGTGAACTATGGACCCCGGTCCTTCTTTTACCATCAATCTACAACTGTTTACCGCTTTCTGTTTACTTTCTACAAGCAATTACTTTCTTCCACACAATACGTTTAATCCTTTGTTTTTAGCAAAATCGGTGAGATTGACAACCTCACTGTAAGTTGGGGGCAAAGTTCTGTGGTTGTGTTGTGCATGTTTCCACATTGCTGCTGGCGCCAGTAGTGCGCCCTGCCAAAGTCCAGATAGCAACACCTTGGAGGTGTTTCCTTGCTCCTACTGGTTCGATAAACCTTGGTTTCATAACTGAGGGAAAACTTGCTGCTGTGCTCATCATACCTTCCTCTTGGGGTTCCCCAACGAGCTTGATATATTTTGGGCCATCATGGTGCTCCGCTCCGCCTCCTCGACAGTCATGGCCGCTGCCTGCGCTTGTGCTCGACCGTCCCTCGATCTAGCGCCCTGAGGTCTCCTCTACAGGCCCGCATCCGGCTCCCTCTCTGCAAGCCACCACTGCCATCCTCCCCTTCGTGGTCAACCTCCATGCGCGACCTTCCCCTCTGCAGGTTCTGTATGTCGTCATGTTGCCCATGCGCGGGCCTACCGTCTTCAGGTGTGAGCGCGTGTGCAGGACCTGTTTCATGTGTGTGCTAACCCTGTAGCTCGATGTCGCCTCGGTGCTTTGTCGTTTCTCTTGCATGGTACTCAGTGGATGCCCCTATTGTTAGGTGTTGCCGATGTACAGATGCTCGAAAACCAAGAAAACAGAGGGTGGCGATGAATGTCTCTCCAAGATCTTCCCAAGACTCGCAAGATCTTTGCAACCGGTGTCTCGCTCGTGACCCTTGATCCCATTAAGATCTTCGTGATGACAAGTTCGACACATCGAAGACCTTCCACCAGGATCTTCGGTGCCACTCCCACGACAAACACAGATGTGCCTAAGTTCACCACCGACCCCTTCAAGCTGGAACCCGAGAACTCCTTGACGTATCCTATGGCTGAGACCCCGAAGACCCGAAGACAAAACCCTGAAGCTCCAACCCTGAAGACCGATCCCATCGACCCCGGAAATCGAACCCCTCTCGGCGAACACCAAGATCTTCGATCTGAGATGTGTGAACCCTATCCGAGACCTCTATTTTTATAATATAATATATCTTGTTGCATATTAAATTATTCATGACTCCATACATACTTGTCATTTGGGGGTATTTTGTCGATTCACCTCATAATTATATATGGAGACCATATGCGAGCAAATCTAGCCTTAAATTGCCTCCATTTAAATTTGTGTAGCGAATCGATGCCATATTTTGCCTTGTTAATACTACATTTAAATTGTGGGGTATCTAAATAACTTGAACCTTATAATTAATTGTTATGACCCCGGTTCCACTTAATATTGCCTAATTGCATCGCATCTTTGCCATGTCATGCATCATATCGTAAACATGCCGATCTTCTGACATAGTATTAAGTAGTGCATCCGGTGTTTGTTTTAGTGCTTTGCTTCTTCACAGATTAGGCCGTTGAGTGGATGCGAGTATCGACAAGTTCTTCGGATAATGAACCTTCGATTATGTTTCCCAGGCGAGCATTCTCCCTGTTTCTACCTATTTTGCTTTTATAGTCTTTATTTCCTCCTACTGACCTATTGCTATCCATGTTATGATGCTTTAGTTTCCGTGCACCATTTATATTCCTTGCAGCCTCTATATTGCATTGGACACATCATATTGCCTATTGTTTGACAGACAGTCAGCCTTGCGAGTCGTAGTTGCTTGCTCAGGTACTGCTTTGGATCGTTGTAGTTCCACTATTGATGGAAGGTTGGCACATGCTTAATGGTGGAGATGCTTAATAGTGGAGATGATCATGGCTTTTATTATAGCTTGTTTTTAAAATGCTGGAAATAGATATAATATAGAGGCACCAGTGGGTAATAGTCAATATTTGGTTTTCAACCACCCACTTGTGTCCACCTAGGACCCGAGTTCTTGACACCTGTTCCGAGATCGAGCGCGCTAACCATAGGTGGGTGGGTGGTCACCCATATGCTTACTACCTGATTTCAAAGTACTGTGCTGGGGGTCACAAAGTAGTTTGGGGCTTTATTACTATCATGTACTTATACCATGCTTTACTGCTTTATTTACGATTGCGTGTGGAGCGTCTGTACTGTTTAGGAACCCCGTCCCACGTTTCTGTTGCATCAACAAGCCCAGTCACACTTTCGGGCTCCTAGTCATTTACAGTCGTCGCCACATACCCTGGGTCTGTATCGGAGACGGCCGACTTTGTTGCGGGTAGCTTAGTGGGGTGGCCCCCATGTACTTGCTTTGGGTCTGGGAAACATCATGTCCGAGGCCCCGTCGCATACCGTTGGGTGTATGTTTAGGATCTTGCTCATATTCGGATCTGACAACAAGGGTTGAAGTGCGTGTGGATACTTTGGTGCACCACAACAGGGTTAAATCTTTTCTAAAAGCCGTGTCCGTGGTTATGGATGACTTGGAGCGCAGTATCTCGATCATAGACAACTATAAATAAAGTAGTGCTATAAATTTGACTTTGACATGTCTAGTACTCAGATTCATTACAACGGAATGAGTAAATAAAAGTACGAACAACTGCTGGATTTGGGAGGTCTCATGCTATTTGTATCTGACTAGTAAGTATTGCAACTACAACGGAATGGTTAACTAAAATGCCCACTGCTTATGATATTAGGATGACTCATGCTATCTATATCTGACTAGTAAGTGTTGCAACTATAGTGCAATTAATAAAACTGCCAACCAAGTGAGTTTCCTCAGCAAGACTTCCTCGTTTGGTTTCGAGGGGGGAATACCAGGATGGGTATTTTTGGTGGTAGTATCAGGTTGGTTCCACATAGGTCTTTCTTATCTCTCTCCAATAGCCGATAGTTGTATCGAGTCTCTATAGGTTGTTTAGTGCGTGCTTCGCTGCCGCTTCAGTCCACCATACCTATGTAGGTGAGAGCCGCTGAATTCTAGACTCACCGTGTACTGACCACTGATCTCTTTTTCCTTTGCCCTTTATCGGCACCCCTTTTATTTTAGCAGGTTTGAGATCGACGTCGTTAGCATGGTTACCCTTCCGGCTTGGCCTGGGCAGGGTTATTGTCGTGGAATTGACCACGGAAGATGCTACAGGGTAGCTTACGTAGAGGAAAGGGCAAGGCGATGTAGGAGAATCCGGGAGCGAGATTGGCAGACGATGTACCCAGGTTCACGTCCCCTCGATGGAGGATCGTTACGTCCTGCTGTCAATCCAGTGTAAGATGATAGATTGGTTTACATGGAGCCACCATGGGCGGAGGGAGAGACTAGATCTAATCTGACATGGGAGGGAAGTCCCCTCAAAGGGATGCCCCTGGTGGCTTTATATATGCAGCCAATTAGGGTTTACAAGTGCGCTAATGGGCTTTGCATTGGAGTCGCTATCTTGGGCCTCCAGTCGGTGAGTCGTTTGGGTCCAGTATGTGTCAGTCGTCATACTTGGCGAGTCGCGGAGTCGCTGTTCGGGCCGATTAGGACGCTCTACTTCTTCCTGGGAAGATTGGGTCATGTCGCCGGTTCCCACGAGCGCACTCGCCATGGGCGACTCTGTTCCGTGGGTATACCCCGATTGGTATTCCCCCATAAGTAGTCCCTGAGCACATCGCGGATTCGACGCGAGCTTGAGGCAGGACGCGGAGAGTCTTGGCGATGGATTGTGGCGAATCGGCGACGAGCTCCTGAATAGAGGAAAAAACCGTGAAGCGGGAGGCGGTTGGCGTGAGCCAGTCGGTGAGAACCAATCGGAGAGAGCCAGTCGATGAGGGCTAGTTGGCGAAAGGCGCAGGGAGTCAACGAAGCCGCCAATTGCGGCGAGTCCCTGACCGTGGAGCGTGCCGAGTCCCCGAGTGCGGCGAGTGGCGAGGCCGTGCGACCGACGAGTGGCGATGTATGTAGCGCGGCGAGTCCCCGAGCGCGGCGAGTGGCGAGGCCGTGCGACCGGCGAGTGGTGTTGTATGCCTAGTCCCCGAGCGCGACGAATGGCAAGGTCGGGCGACCGGCGAGTGCCGCTGTCTAGAACATGCCGAGTCCCCGAGCGCGGCGAGTGGCGAGGTCGGGCGACCGACGAGTGCTGTTGTCTGGAGCGCACCGAGTCCCCGATCGTGGCAAGTGGCGAGGCCGTGCGACCAGCAAGTGGCGTTGTATGTAGCGCGCCGAGTCCCCGAGCACGGCGAGTGGCGAGGTCGGGCGACCGGCGAGTGCCGCTGTCTGGAGCACGCCGAGTCCCCGAGCGCAGCGAGTGGCGAGGTCGGGCGACCGGCGAGTGCCGCTGTCTGGAGCATGCCGAGTCCCCGAGCGTGGCGATTGGCAAGAAAGACACCAGACCGTTTTGCTGAGAAGGAGAAAAGGTACAACTGCAGTAAGGTGTATTTATGAAATATATTAAACATTCGTAAAGTTAAATAGATCAGTTAGCAGTATGAAAGGTCTACGCGTATCTTTTCATGAGTAGGCAGACCTCCAGCATTAAACACTTGCCGGGTAACAGGGACGCGATGCCAGACTGTTGAACCTGAAGACAAGGTCGGCATTTTGGTACCCAACCTCACTACTTCAATGGACGTGAATAGATATCAGACAAACCGAAACCGATCCCAAGTATGATTTTGGTCCCTGAGAGGGTCATATGCGACTGCATGATCGGCTTTAGAGAATGAATGAACATGCATATATATTTTAGACTCATAGCATGTACGAGTGTAAACAAACATAGTTGTTGATCTTGGGAGTTCATGAGGTTGGCGAGTTGCGGCGGTGGCGCATCCGTGAGGGTGAGTGCCCGAGTACAGAATTTAGTCGCAAGGAGTGGGCACACCTGAGTCGTCACAGCGGACGGGAGTCAACGCGATGTACATGGTCGGGTAGGTGCGCCGCACGAGCCACGAGTGTGCAGTTTGCTTGTTCCTCGCACATACACATCAACATGAACTATGTAAAATACTATTAGTATATGAATAAAATATTTAGAATAAGATTGACAGGGAGAAAATTATCGGCCATAGCCGAGAGTCATCGCTGGTGAAGTAGTACGCGGCTGTGATGGCGGAGTCGAAGCAGTTTGCGGTAGCGCTGTCGATCAAGCCTTCAAACGAGATCTCGGCTCCGATCAGACCTTCGTAGGACGTAGTCGCGGCAGCAGAGTCAGTTGGACCTGTTTCAGCGATACGTGCTCGCGTGCACCGCTTAAATCAGCAAGCCTCAATTCCGGATCGCCCTCGCGTGCAGCGATCGATTGGCTCTCCAATACTCCAAACAAGCATTACTCGATCATGCAAAAGTTACGGATAAGGATTAATATGCATAATTAATTAAATAGTTCAATCAGTGAAAAACAAATCTGTAGCAGTTTTCACGCTCGCGATCGATCTGGTTTATGAGACTGACTTAATTAATAGGAAAAGTAGCACCTTACCGATCGATCAGCTAGGACGCATGTGGAACGTGATCATGTTTCCCGGACTCGTCTGTCTTCTGGTGACGATGTTGAGCGTGGCGGCGCGGATGAAACAGCCGACGGAGATCTTGCCGATGTTGAGGAAAGATCCCGCCCGGATTATTACCTTCATGCACCGTTTGCCCCACGGTGGGCGCCAACTGTCGTGGAATTGACCACGATAGATGCTACAGGGTAGCTTACGTAGAGGAAAGGGCAAGGCGACGTAGGAGAATCCGGGAGCGAGATTGACACACGATGTACCCAGGTTCATGTCCCCTCGATGGAGGATCGCTACGTCCTGTTGTCAATCCAGTATATGATCATAGATTGGTTTACATGGAGCCGCCATGGGCAGAGGGAGAGACTAGATCTAATCTGACGTGGGAGAGAAGTCCCCTCAAAGGGATGCCCCTGGTGGCTTTATATATGCAGCCAGTTAGGGTTTACAAGTGCGTGGGCTTTGCATTGGAGTCGCTATCTTGGGCCTCCAGTCGGCGAGTCGTTTGGGTCCAGTATGTGTCAGTCGTCGTACTTGGCGAGTCGCGGAGTCGCCGTTCGGGCCGATTAGGACGCTCTGCTTCTTCCTGGGAAGATTGGGTCCATTCGCCGGTTCCCGCGAGCCCACTCGCCATGGGCGACTCCATTCCGTGGGTATACCCTGATTGATATTCCCCCATCAGTTATGGACACCATTGGTTATTGTTCAGGGCTCTTAGGCCCATTTGCATCTTATCCGTACTCGGATGTTGTATCATTTTCAAGGTGATTTGGATCTTTGTATTGTATATCTGTATTATTGGCTCTTTGAGTCATTGTTGTATATATATATATGTTTTGTGGGTTCCATCATGAACTATTGTGTAATGATATTACTTCATTTTCCACCTGCACGAAAGTGCCTGGTGGGCATCTTTGAATCGTTTCTATGCGGGTTTGACGGGAATCGCTAAAACTTGCATAGGGCCGATTCGAGGGTGTTACATGTGGCCAGCCTTCCTCTTTATTCCTCCCCCAGCAATATGCCCCACTGAGCAAGATTGAAAGCACATTTTCTCCAAATCACCTGCATTTTAGGACACATAGAATGGTTGAAACATAAATCATTCCTCACATTCCATATGATCCACATAATTGCAGCATGGATGACATTATCAACTCTAAAGAGTTTGTTATTTCTCCATTTATTAGCTACCAGATCAAAGTTCACAGAATTTTCTATGTGGTCAGTAATATTAGCAAGCCCACTCCAAGTAGCTTGGGCAATAGCACAGTCAAAGAACAAGTGGTTACATGTTTCAAGCTCATTGCAAAAAAGGTAAATTAAATCATCCACACTTTGTCTCTTCACAAGATTGTCCCTAGTGAGAACTTTGTTGGGATCTATGAGCCATAGGAAAAAGTGTGTTTTGGGGGGACTTTAATTTCCCACATTTCCTATACATGGACAGGCATAACCCCTTCAAAGTTAATGACAACATATAGGGATTTAACACTATACTTACCACTAGGCTCAAATTTCCACATAAGGCAATCTTCCTCAGCACTAAGGTGCAATGATTGAGCAAATTGCACTATCTCATACCACTGAAATAAAAGTTTCTAATCAAAACATCTTCTAAAGGTAAATTTGAGGGCTTCACTATCCCACACATCAGCAATATAGGAGTTTTGTTCATTCAGTATTACATAAACATCCCAATATTGAGTAGCAAGACTACAAGTCCCAAACCAATGGTCTTCCCAAAACTTTACATTTTTTACCATTCCCCACTTTCCATTGGTATCCTATGTGAGTTGATCTAGCATCCCACATTACTCCCTTCCAGAAAGGGTATGTGATGACCCACAAGTATAGGGGGTGTATCGTAGTATTTTCGAGGGAAATGAAACGAAATTTATTGATTCGACACAAGGGGAGCCAAAGAATATTTATAAGCCTTAACAACTGAGTTGTCAATTCAGCTACACCTGGAAACAATCTTACTCATAGCAGTTTATCAGTAGCAATAGTTTTGTAATAGCAATAGCAAAGTAAAAGCAGTAGTAAAAGTAAAGACAGTAGTAACAATTGCAGTAAACAATAGGATTAAAGTGCGGTAGGCATAGGGATGGATGGATGGGTGTTGCATGGACAAGACAATTCATATGGCAATCAAAACATAGGGCATTTGCAGATAAATAAGATAAAGCATCCAAGTACTAAATAATCATAGGCATGTGTTCCATATATAGTCATACGTGCTCGCAATGAGAACTTGCACAACATCTTTTGTTCTGCTAGCCCGTTTGCAGCGGGGCCTCAAGGGAACTACTAGAAATTAAGGTGCTCCTTTTAATAGAGCACCAGATCAAAGCATTAACACTCCGTGGACACATGTGATCCTCACATCAAAGCCATTTCCTCCGGTTATCCCGATTGATGTCACTTCGGGGCCTTTGGTTCCGGACAATAATATGTGTATACAACTTGTAGGTAAGACCATAAACAATACTATCATAATGAATCAATAACATGTTCATATCTGAAATCATGGCACTCGGGCCCTAGTGACAAGCATTAAGCATAACAAGTTGCAACAAAGTCAAAAAGCACTAATAATAGATACTAGGCATCATGCCCTAACAATCTGATGTCATTACATGAACGATCTCATCCAATCCCTACCATCCCCATAGCCTACAGCGGGGGATTCCTCACTCATAGATTGGAGAAACATGGATGGTCGATGGAGAAGCGATGATGATGATGATGGCGATGATCTCCTCCAATTCCTCGTCCCGGCAGGGTGCCACAACGGAGTTTCTGGTTCCGAATCGTGGAATCTGGTGGTGGCGGCACAACGGAACTCTTTCTGAAAAACGTCGAACCCCCTTGGTTTTTAGGTCAAGAGGCAACTTATAGGCGAAGAGGAAGGCCGAGGGGGTGACCGAGGCGGCCACACCACCCCCAGGTGCGGCATGGCCTAGCCCGTGCGGCCAGGTGGTGTGGGCCCCTCGTGGCCCTCCTCCATCTCGTCTTCTGGCTACGTGAATCTTCTAGTGAAATAGGATTTTTGGCATATTTTCCGGGATTTTTCCTGATAGTTGATTTTCTGCACAAAAACTAGACACCAAGATAATTCTGCTGAAAACAGCATCAGTTCGAGTTAGTTGTATCCAAATCACACAAGTTTAGAGGAAAAATGTTTTTGCAAAAGTGTTCGGGAAAGTAGATACGTTTTGGACGTATCAACTCTCCCCAAGCTTAGCTTATTGCTTGTCCTCAAGCAATTCAGTTGAAAATTGAGTGCGATAAAAGAAAATTTCACAAACACATTGGCTTCATAAGATGTATATATTCTCAGCATATGATCAACTATTCAGGTAATTCATAATAAAGAGTATGCAACTAACTTTACTTAATAGTCATTGCAAGCTATGAAGAGATTCCAACTCAAAAATAATAAATATCATGAAACATAAACATAAACAACATTGCAATGCTCATAACAAGGTATGATAGAGTGGTATCTTGCTCGCCTTTGATTGTAGAGCAAACATAAATGCCAAGGCACCTATGAAGTTCAAGTGAAGACTAGAAGTAAAGATATCAAAGATACAAGCATCAAAGTCATGACACAATTAATCAAGTTTTGAGACAAGCATATTACACTAAGAATGACAACTATGCTCTCAAGAAAGTGCTCATAGAATATGTGGTGACTCAACAAGGAAATGAAAAGGTTTTGAAAGGCTTCCAAATGCTGAAAGTATGGTACTCATTAGCTCTGAGCTCTCATTTCCCCTATCATAAGCATATTTAAATGGTTAAGGTGAAAGTGAGGTCCAATCTGAGTTATATGCTTGACAGACCATAAACTGGAAATCTCATGTCCCTTGAGTACGAGGGCCGCTCCTCATGCTACTCAACTTTAGTTACCGGTAAGTTCTTGTCATGGTAAATACATGCGTATCATAGAGAACCGCCAACGGGGTACCCCTTGCCCGATGATACGGAAGAATCCCCATATCAAAATGACAAGGCAAGCAGACAACGAGCATCTCAGCAATCTTCTTATTTACCATGGGAAAATTGTGCTTTTTTCTCTCTTTCCTCTTTTCCATATCTCTTTTTTTTCTTTTTTTCTTTTTCTCAATATCCGACTCTTTTTTTATAAGAAGAATGCTTTATAGATTTCTCATTATGGTTACGTTGCAGGTTTCCACCATGATTAGGCATGGATTAGACCGGTGGCCCAGGCGTTTCTCTAACACACATACATAACTCCATGGACTTACAAGCTCCCCTTTTATTTCACACTAACGGCATCCGCAAACAAAAGAGCATGATATCAACTGGGTATATATTTACAGGTGTTGAAAGCGTTCCCCGTGACAGCACGATTCTGCTAATCCCCAGCCTATAATTTGCAAACATATAACTTTCATGGATAGTCACAATGGTTTAGGTTTATTAAGTGCAAGAAATAAAGTGTGCCATCAAGTTCGTGAGAGCTTTACTAACTAACTTTCTCATAACAAGCAAACATTTTATTCGGAAGAAAACAAGGCATATTGAATATACACGGAAAAGCAAATGATGCTAATAGGTAGGTATGGTGGACACTTTTGGCAATATTGGTTTTGGAGAATTGGAAACACAAGTAGAGCTCATACTGAGTGCAAGTGAAGGCTAGGAATAGTAAGGGAGCGACAAACGAGAGAGCAATAACTGTCATAATCATGCTTGCAACAAAACAAGACTAATCATGGCATGAAAGTGATTCAAGACCCCTGAGGCAAAATAATTCATCGAGGCTTAACTGATTATTGTTTCAGCCATATGCATGCGTGAGCATGTGCCAAGTCAATTCAAGTGAAGCATTCAGAGGAGGATACCATAGTGTCATACCAAGTTATGAATAGAGCAATGCAAGCAAACATTCATACGACATGCTAAAAACTATTACCAAGCTGGAACTAATCATAGGAAAACAAGATCCACTAAGCATCCATAAATAACATATGCCCTACATGAACAGACTAAGCATGCCCACAATGACTAAGCATTATTGCCCTTCACTTGTGTGGCTTGAATAATAACATGAAACCAAATTCCACTAAGGACTGCTGAACCCTGCAACAAACTTCACAAAACCAAAGAAGAAGAACAAATATTTTTGGGTTTTCGATTTTTAAAGGGAAGAACCAAAAGGGAAGAACAAGTAAAGCAAAATATTTTGGGGTTTTTTTCTTCGAATAATTAAGACAAAGCCAAACGGAAGAAGCAAGCCAAGGTAAAAAGAAGCAAACAAAGAGAAATAAAGAAAATATTTTTGGTCTTTTTGTGTTTTGGAAAGCAAAAGTAAAGAAAGAACGAAAACTAAAAATAGAACAAAGCACGGATCATCTTTAACCTCCCTTCCTGTATCCCGCTCCTGTTGGGAGAGCTCCCCTAGGTATGCATTGAGTTCTTCCTCGGTGAGTGACCATCCTACCCTGGTATCAAGGTTAAACAAAACAGGTGCAGGCAAAACAACAACTCGCTCAGACTTACTCCTTCTCCAACCAGCCTTGAGAAAGGTTATTTCATAAGACAAATCACTCAAGTTAGCCCAAGAAGAAACAAATTTATGTTGTATCATTGAATTAAGGTCAAGCCTCTCTATGGGAAACTGCAGGTCTAGATGATGAGGCGCTGCACCATGCAAAGCTAATAAACGAGAGGCGATGGGGCCTCCACAGATTCCACCTTTCTCGCGGTTAGCAGCAAAACGGAAAGCTATCAAGGCACCCAATTTATAAGTCCTATCTCGTTTTAAAGTAGCTGAGATAAATGCTAGATCATATGAGGATAACTTATTATCAGTTTTCCTAGCGAGAACACACTTGGCAATAAAGTAAGCAAAGTAGTGAATAGACGGGAGATGAATGTTACGAATTTTCCCACTCTCCTTTGAGAAGCTACTCCCTTGGAAAATCTCCGCGTACAAGTCCATGAGTGGTGTAGGTCGCTCTTTAATCCTTACACACGATCCCCACTGAGGTACCTTAATAGCTGCACAAAAGTCATCAAGAGGAAGGTCGACAGCTATATTGTAAATTTTGTAGTGAACCATGGGGTTAGGCAAAGAGCAACTAAATCGAAAGTCCTGCACCATAGAGATAGTTAATTTTACAAATTGGTAAGGCTCATCTCCCACAAAATGCTCCAATCCTGCATTAGAAATTAAAGTATGGAAGTCCTGAGAAATCCCTACAGCCCTCATGAATTCGGGGCATGGATAGATGGAAGGAAAAACTCCCTCCTCTCGGTGAACCTTCATAACCTCAGACACCCTCAGTTCATGTTGGTTGAGTTGGTGTTCGTTCATCTTCTATTCTAAAATTCAAACATCCATTACACAAGTGATTGCAAAGTGAATACATAATGAAGGGAACTACTCATAGGGACTTGTAAGAGGCCTAAACATGCATCAAAACAATATCTCTAAGCATTGAACAAGCTTACAAGCTCTCATAACCTGTCACCTACATTAGCAAAATACTCAAGATATAAACCACTAAGCACAAATCTACTTGGACAAGCGGAGGAGTCACATACCGGAGAACAAATGCTCCAAATTTCAGCAGCAAAGATGGGCTGAGTAAGGAGATCAAAAAATCGTGGACAAGAACAGCAAGAACGCGATTTCGAGCAATGAGCTGGTGTTTTCTCGGTAGAGAGAAGGCAGGGGGAAGTGAGAGAGTGAGTGGAGGGCCAGGGGTGGCCCACACCATGGCTAGGCGTGCCCCTGGGCTAGCCGCTCCACCAGGTGGTGTGCCTGCCTGGTGGGCCCCCCTAGTACTCTCCAGGCACTTCTCAGCCCCTTTTTTCACGTAAAAATTTAATATGAATTTTCTGGAATTTTTCGAGACACTTTATTTTTGAGCAATTTTCAGGTATAGATGAATGATTTTCTGAGAGAAAGATGATTTTGGAATGATGCAATAGCAAAACAAAACTAAAACTTCAGAAGTTCTAAGACACTCTAATATGCAAGCAACTAACAATAGAAAAGTAAACTAAGCGAAAGCAAAAACTAAAATGGATAAAATAAAAGTAAGCAAAGATAATCATGGTGAAAACATTGTTTTGTTCATTAAAATCCTTTTGTTAACAAGTTTGATCAGGTCTTGTTACCAAAACAATTTTATATGAAACAAAACTTTGTATTCCACTAATGATTATGTTACCTCAACCTTGATAGAATGGTCCCAATCATAATAGTTTCATATTTTTCTCGTGGTATGTGACAATATATTTCTCCAACTTGGATGCCATCAACATGTTCAATTGAATTTAAACCATAAGTCCTATCAATCTTATTGGGGAAATAGACAGTATGCTCCTTGTCATTAACATTAAAAGTCACCTTTCCTTGATTACAATTAATAACGGCTCCTGCAGTATTAAGAAAAGGTCTCCCAAGAATAATAGACATATTATCATCTTTAGGCATTTCAAGCACAACGAAATTAGTTAATATCAAGAAATTATGAGCCACTTGAACAGGTACATCCTCACATATACCAACAGGAATAGTAGTAGCTTTATCAGCCATTTGCAAAGATATATCAGTTGGTACTAGTTTTTCCAATTGAAGTCTCTTATAGAGAGAAAAAGGCATAACACTAACTCCTGCTCCCAAATCACACAAAGCAGTTCTAACAGAACTATTTTTAATATAGCATGGAATAGTTGAAATCCATGGGTCTCCAAGTTTCTTTGGAACCTTACCATTAAAGGAATAATTAGCAAGCAAAGTAGAAATTTCTTTAGGGATCTTCCTTTTATTCGAAACAATATCCTTCTTATACTTTGAATAAGGAGGCAATTTAATAGCATCAGTCAAAGGAATTTGCAAGAATAAAGGTTTCATCCACTCACAAAACTTGTTATAGTGTTCATCTTCATTTGACTTGTGTTTCTTATCAGGGAAAGGCATAGGTTTTTGGACCCAAGACTCTCTTTCACTACCATGTTTCTTAGCAACAAAATCTTCTTTAGTGTATTTAGTATTCTTAGTGTGCCTTTTAGGTTCTTCTTCAACTTTTTCTTTATCAGGAGCATCATTTTCTTCATTACCACTTTCAGTTTCAGCATCAGATACAGATATACTATTAGGATCTTTAGCAGGTTCAGAAGGTTCTACAATAGTTTTATGTTTATTTTTTCTTTTCTTAGGAGTAGTACCACTATTTTCAGGTTGTTGAGAATCCTGCTCAATTCTTTTAGGATGCCCCTCAGGATATAGAGCATCATGGCTGGCAGCACCACTTCTAGTTCTAATTTCATAAGCATGTTTTTTCTTCAGCAGCATTAACTAGCAAGTCTTTTTGTACCTTCATAAGCTGATCAATTTGAGTTTGAACCATTTGAAAATGTTTAACAAGCATTTTAACATCATTAGAGGTTCTTTCCACAATATATTTTAACTCAATAATAGCTCTAGAGTTTTCCATTAAATGATTTTGCACCCTTTTATTAAAATTATCTTGCTTAACAATAAAAACATCAAATTCTTCTAAGCATTGATCAGGAGGTTTAGAGTAAGGAATATCACCTTCATCAAAATGCTAGAGAGAGTGTATATCAATAGTGGATGAGTGGGGGATTGGCTTACATAGTTCTTCTATAGGAGGTAAATTCTTGACATCTGTAGCTTTAATTCCCTTCTCCTTAAGACATTTCTTGGCTTCCTTCATTACTTCATCATTTAGTTCAATAACTCCCCTCTTCTTTGATGTTCGTATAGGCGCATGAATAGTTGGTTCAGGTAGGGTTGTCTTGGGTATAGCTGGTTCAGGAGGAGTCCAGTCTTCATAATTCTTGCTTATTTTAGCCATTAATTCCTCAGCTTCCTTGGGAGTCCTATTCCTGAAAACACAATCAGCACAACTATCCAAGTATGTCCTAGATTCTTCAGTTAGTCCATTATAAAATATGTCAAGAAGCTCATTCTTAGGTAATGGTCATCCAGCCTGTGCGTGAATCAAAGCACAAAACCTTGCCCATGATTCAGGAAATATCTCTTTCTCTCCCTGTTTAAAATCAAAAAGTTCCTGGAAAATAGCATGTCTAGCACTAGGTGGAAAATATTTCTGAAGGAAGGTACTAATCAAGCAATCAGGGCTATCAATAGATCCACGAGGTAAATTATTAAACCAAGTTTTAGCTTCTCCTTTCAGTGAAAAAGGGAAAATTTTAGCAACAAAGTAGGTGTGCACCTTAATATCATCATAAAATAGACCACTCATGGTAAAAAGCTCAGTCATATGTGCTACAACACTTTCATTCTTAGTCCCACAAAAAGGTTCTTTCTCAACAATAGTTATGTAAGATAAATGAAGAGAGAAATCATAATCCTTATCTTTAATGTTTATGGGAGATGTAGCAAACTTAGAATTAGGAGACACTTTGGGTTTTATAGTACGCCTCTCAAGGAGACTCTTAATAGCACTCCTATCATGGGTGTTTTGAAATTCTTTAATAAATTCATCGGTCATCTCTATATAACCGTCTTCAATATCATAGCTCTCTCTAGACTCAGGTGAACTGACAGGTGTAGTGGTGTATTCATTAGGAGTTTCAGTATTTCCAGCTATAGTTCTAGCAATCGTAGCATCTAGGAAAGGACCTAATGAACCACTCTTATCAAGCATAGTAGAAGCAGCATCATAAGTATCAGAAGTTTCAGATTCAGCAGTAGTAGCAGTGTGTGTAGCATGTGTATGTGGTGGTGTAAGGAACTTACTCATAACAGATGGTGAATCAAGAGCAACATAGGTGTTCAGAACTGTACCTCTTATTGTAGTGGATGGTAAAATAGGAACATTGCCATCACGAGACTTACCCATGATGGATGGATGGCAGCGAGCAATAGTGATTCCAAGTGAACTTGATAAATAAAGCTATGCTCCCCGGCAACGGCACCAGAAAACAGTCTTGATGACCCACAAGTATAGGGGGTGTATCGCAGTATTTTCGAGGAAAGTGAAACCCAATTTATTGATTCGACACAAGGGGAGCCAAAGAATATTTATAAGCCTTAACAACCGAGTTGTCAATTCAGCTGCACCTAGAAACAATCTTGCTCACAGCAGTTTATCAGTAGCAACAGTTTTGTAATAGCAATAGCAAAGTAAAAGCAGTAGTAAAAGTAAAGATAGTAGTAATAATTGCAGTAAACAGTAGGATTAAAGCACGGTAGGCATATGGATGGATGGACGGGTGTTGCATGGACAAGACAATTCATATGGAAATCAAAACATAGGGCATTTGCAGATAAATAAGATAAAGTATCCAAGTACTAAATAATCATAGGCATGTGTTCCATATATAGTCATTAGTGCTCGCAATGAGAACTTGCACAACATCTTTTGTCCTGCCAGCCCGTTTGCAGCGGGGCCTCAAGGAAACTACTGGCAGTTAAGGTGGTCCTTTTAATAGAGCACCGGAGCAAAGCATTAACACTCCGTGAACACATGTGATCCTCACATCAAAGCAATTTATCCCGATTGCTGTCACTTCAGGGCCTTTGGTTCCGGACAACAATATGTGTATACAACTTGTAGGTAAAACCATAAACAATACTATCATAATGAATCAATAACATGTTCAAATCTGAAATCATGGCACTCGGGCCCTAGTGTCAAGCATTAAGCATAACAAGTTGCAACAAAGTCAAAAAGCACTAATAATAGATACTAGGCACCATGCCCTAACAATCTGATGCCATTACATGAACGATCTCATCCAATCCCTACCATCCCCATAGCCTACAGCGGGGGGTTACTCACTAATAGATGGGGGAAACATGGATGGTCGGTGGAGAAGCGATGGTGATGATGATGGTGATGATCTCCTCCAATTCCCCGTCCCGGCAGGGTGCCAGAACGGAGTTTAATGGTTCCGAATCACGGAATCTGGTGGTGGCAGTGCAGCGGAACTCTTTCTGGAAAAACGTCGAACCCCCCTTGGTTTTTAGGTCAAGAGGCAACTTATAGGCGAAGAGGGAGGCCGAGGGGGTGATCGAGGCGGCCACACCACCCCCAGGCGCGGCCTGGCCTGGCCCGCGTGGCCAGGTGGTGTGGGCCTCTCATGGCCCTCCTCCGTCTCGTCTTATGGCTCCATGAATCTTCTGGTGAAATAGGATTTTTGGCATATTTTCTAGGATTTTTCCTGATAGTTGATTTTCTGCACAAAGACTAGACACCAAGGTAATTCTGCTGAAAACAACATCAGCCCGTGTTAGTTGTATCCAAATCACACAAGTTTAGAGGAAAAACAATAGCAAAAGTGTTCGGGAAAGTAGATACATTTTGGACGTATCAGGATGCCCTACCTCAGAACAACCAAATAAGTTTGGATGATTAATATCATACTTATGGTCCATAATTTGCTTCCACAACTTATTTTCATCTACATGGTATCTCTTAATCCAAGAAGCTAATAAGCATCTAGTCATAGTAGCTAGGTCAGGGATACCAAGACCTCCAAACTCCTTTTTCTATGACACCAACCCCCAGTTAGCCAATTGGTACTTATGGTGCCCTTCATAATCATCCCACGGGCAATGAGCCATCTAGGAATTGATTAGAGTTATAGCCCACTTGGGGAACTTAATGACACTTAATAGGTACAAAGGGATGCTAGCTAGTACACTCCTCACCAATTATAGCTTTGTAGCATGATTTAATAGCTTACCCCTCCACCTAGTTGCTTTCTTCAGAGTTTTATCTATAATAGGTTATAGATCCTCTCTCCTCAACTTAGTATATATGGTGTAGAGGGACTCTTAGACATTTTAAAGGAAACTTTCCCAATCTACAGGTCAAGATTTGTGCAAAGTCATGTGCAACATCATATTCCACATTAATGAAAATAAGTTCACATTTATGGAAGTTGATGCGCATACCAGATATTTGCTCAAAGCAAGATAATAACCATTTCAAATTCCTAGCAGTTGAAAGATTATTATTAAGAAAAAGCAAAGTGTCATCAGCATATTGCATGCTAATGATCCATGTTTGATTATTGCTTTTCATCAGGCCAGAAATCTGACCATGATTAGTAGCTTTTATCAAGATCTTAGTAAATACATTTGTTATATAGTTAAACAAAAGAGGAGGGATAGGATCTCCTTGCCTAACACCAGGCCCAGAGATAAAAAAAACACTACTATTATCATTTATCCTAACACCAACTGACCCAAAATCAAGCAAAGATTTGACGATCCTAATCCACCTAGGGCTAAAGCCCCTCCCACTCAACATTTTCAAAAGAAACTCCCTATTTTACCCTATCATAAGCTTTTTCATAGTCTAGTTTAAAGATAAAACCAGATTGTTTCTTTTAAACTACGTCGTGAATAATTGCATGTGCAACAACAACACTTTCCAAATGTACCTGCCTTTTATGAAGGCAGTTTGATGAGGTGAAATAAGATATTCACTCACCACACCCAACCCGTTTGTGGCACATTCGAAGAACACTTTGAAACTACAATTTGTTAGTGTTATGGGCCTAAATTTTTGTATAGTTACAACATTAGCTTCCTTTGGAATTAAAGTAGTCAGGGAGAAGTTCAACCTATATAGATCTAGGTCACCCTTATTCCAATCATTAACTAAAGCTATCAAGTCATGTTTAACCAATTCCCAGAAATGCTAATAGAACGAAAAAAGGATAGACCATTAGGTCCATGAGCTCCTTTAGCATAATAGCCAAAGACAGCATCCTTAACCTCCTGTTCAGAAAAATCAGCATCAAGGGAATTATTTTGTTCCTCAGTAACTTTATCACATACATCGCAAAAATCATCACCCAACTCAATATTAGGTTTAGCTTCATAACCAAACAACTCCTTATAATAAGAAACTGCAATATCAAGCATACCTTTTGTATCTTACACTATACCACTAGGACCCTCCAAAGATTTAGTTTCTTTCTTTCTCCTTCTCTGATTAGCTATAGGATGGAAATAAGCAGTATTACGGCCACCTTCTAAAATATTCCTCTCCCTAGACCTTTGTCTAGCCTTAATTTCCTCCTTCCATATCTCTGTCAGTTTAGATGAAATACTCTTCATCCTCACCTTAGAGACATGGAAAGAGTTTGAGATTCAGATAGAATATCTAGCATGTCATACTCAGCTACCAAATTTTGTGTCATCTTATTTTGGTTGGATTCCATATTGGCATTCCATCTTTTTAAACCTCTTCAAATATTTCTAGTTTTAAACTGCCACATATCAATGGCTTCCTTACATAAACAAGGTGCATACCAGATTTTGACAACAAGTTGATCAAAACCATCTACTTGTAGCCACCACTTCTCAAATCTAAATTGCTTGGCCTTTGGGATGGATAAAACCCCAGTATCAACAATTAGAGGAGTGTGGTCACTACCTACTCTCAGGTTAACTTTAACATTACTAGCTGGGAATAAAGCATCCTAGCAAGTAGAAACAAACACTCTATATAAGGCCATAATCAAATTATCTTGATTATTAGCCAAAGTAAACTTTCTTCCTACATTTTTAATTTCCATCAAACTGTATTTATTTATCTAGTCATTGAAAAGATCAACCTAGTGTTGGTTAATATTACTAGTATTTTTCCCACAACACTCTCTAATGAGGTTGAAATCACCACCAACTAAGGTAGGCCCATTCCAAGCTGAGTACACATTATGAAGTTCATTAATGAACTCCAGTTTGTGTTCCTCATAAGAGGAACCATACATAGAGATAAATCTCCACATAATCGCATCTTTTTTACTTTTAAGCAATGCAGAAACAGTGTAAGTGTGTATACTCCAAGTAATAACCCCAAACATATCATCATTGATGCCTACCAAGATACCTCCAGCAGTATGTTTAGCAGGTAGCCAGTTCCAAATATGTTTATCATAAGGATCTAGTTGCTTGAGTTGAAAAGGAGTAAACTCCATTTTCTTAGACTTAGAAAAACTAACAATATCAGGACATGTCTCTCTAATGAGATCATGCACTCTAGTGAGTTTATCAGCCCTATTAAGCCCTCTAGGGATCTAGATTATAGCAACTACCATTATCAAAATTTGGTTTTTTCCTACTATTTCTCTTAGAAGAAACCTCAGTCCAAGGCTCCTCCTCCATCTAAGGCTCCTCCTCCATCTAAGGCTCCTCCTCCATCTGGTTCTCACTAATTTGATCCTCAAACACCACTTCTTGCAAGCCATAATTGGCTAAGCAAGACCCATTCATATTCTCAATAATAATATCTAAATTACTGGGTAAGAACATATCTGGGTGGTCAACATGAAAAGTAGTGTCTACTAATTTTCACTTCTTTAATGACATTGATATTATTCTCAATTTCATTAGAAGAAGAACCTAACAGGATACCAGCAGAACTAGCTCTACTCAAGAGTACAATGTTATCAAGAGCAGCAAGAGAATTATCAAAGCCATGAACCTTAGATTTACCTTTTGGGATTTCCAGATTCTTGGTTTTTTAAGGTCTTGAGCTCTCTCAATAGCAGATTTACCATCTCTGACAATCCTACTGCTCATTATGGGAGCAACCACAGGGCCCCATTTGTTGTTGTTGTCCTTAGCTTTCATCATCTTATCACTGTCTGCAGTAACTTGTATTTGAAGTGTTGGGCTTATCACTTTCTCACTAGATAGGACACCTCCATCAGCAGCCTCATCCAACCTCTTCAGCAAGTGCTCTCCTATGTTTTCTTCAGGTTTTCTAAAGGTCGGCAATGGTACAGCTGAGGCACCAACCCCACTGCTCCCCCCCATTTTTTTCCTTTACCTAAGCTTCTAAGTTTTTGCCAGAGCTAACAACCATATCCACAGTTCTCCTGCCATCCCTATTGAAACCTAGAGTTTTTTGTGATGCATTAGTATCCATCGGGCTTGTACCAACAACTTTCTCCTTTTGCAAATGTTCTTGGAAACCATCACCTAGACCATCTTATTCAGCTTCCTTCTCTCTATTGTTCTCATCATTATTATCATCATCATCTCCACCATTGGCATCACCACCCACCTCCTTCCTCCTCTGGATAGAAGTAGATTAGGAAAAAACCTTGCTCCATCTCAAACAACTTGTTTACAGGAATCTTAGCAACATCTCTAGCTGATACTTTGACTCTAATATTCTTGTAGAATGTCTTGAATATTTCATGCCAATCAACATTAACTAACACTCCCAGATTAGGCGATATCTGGCAGATAACTATCCAGGAATACCATTGTGGTGGTATCCCCTCAATTTTAACCCAAATCTCTTGGAATTCCTCAAGATTCTCAACTTTCCCATTCTAGTTCTCAAAGGACACATTAACCCCTTTCTTTTTGGAGTTAATTGATGGATACTCCACCCGGTCTTTAATTTTCTTGGAGGGGGAACCTTACTAGGAATCTCTTAGCTGACAATTGCTTGATCTGTCAGAACCACTTAATCTTTCACATTTTGTTAAAGCTCTGCTCCAGTTCCTTATCATCTAGTTCTCCTTTATTAACAACAACCACTCCCACATTATCCATATTGAGTCACTTAATTGTTGTTGGTCCTCCACATCCACATGAAAGAAACCAAGACCGGGATTAGCACTCTCCTAGTACAGGGGAGAAGTTTATACCACTCTGGGCATGGTCTATCGGGTTTTTTTTTTACGAACGGTACGTTGTACGTACATGTATAGAATGGAAACAAAGGCAATAGAAATCGGCAGGAACAGCTAGAATTACAGCAAAATGCCAATTTCAAATCAGATATCAATGTGGCGTCGTTACACACGGGTACAACAATTTACAAACGTGAAGCGAACGCACCGAACGGATCATCAGAAAGATTACGACGAAAAATCAAGCAAAATTACATAGTAGTACATATACATTGCCCGTATATAATATATAATCGTAAATTAATTAATTAATAATTATATAATCGTAACATAACCAACGCATCGCGTCGCGTCGCGCCCGCGTCGGATAGGCATGATGTACGTGCACAGCAGCTGCTTCAGCGCCTCCGCGAACGAAATACGCGCTCGGGCCCTGTCTTCTCAGTGGAGGTAGTAGGCGACGAGGGAGAGGATGAGCGCGCCGGCGGTGGGCGCGGCGGCTGAGGCGCCGCTTGCGGACGGGCCGGGCGCGCCGGCGGGGCCTTCGGAAGCCGCGACCAGCGAGGCGGAGGCCGCCACGGCGACGAGCGCGGCGCAGGCGATCTTCTTCATCTCCATCTCTCCTCCTTCTCCTAGCCCTCTCTCTTCCTCGGACCCTTCTTCTTCGAGGACGACGAGCCTGCACGCTGCACAGCTAATCGATGGTGATGGTGATCGCTCGAGGAGGGATGAGGGGATCGGAGATCGATTGGCGACGCGCGGTTTATTCTGGTGGATCGGAGCTGGGAGGGGCTGGGGGGGGGGGGGGGGGGGGGTCTCTCTCTCGATCGTTTGTGCGGGGAGAGGGTGGCCAGGCGCGGCGCCGCGATTTGTAGTGCGCGCGAGCGGCTGGGAGAGGAGCCCGGGTGGCCGTCGGTTAGTTGGGTACTTGGGCTGGCGCTTGCCGAAATTAGGCTGGGTGGCCGGTGGGTCAGCACAGCAGCGCAAGGCCACGATTTGGCTTCGCTGGAGCTGATGCCAGGCGATGATTGTGCCTGCCTTGCTGATGCTCGTCATGATTCTTCGCCTTGGTGTTCAACGCGAACCATTAATGTTTGTTTAAACTAATTGTACTAGTACTACATCGGTTTGCAACCTGTTGTAATAGTTAGATTAGGAGAAAATAACAAGTAATAACATTAGTTAATGTACTACACACTAAAAGGGGTCTAGATACACTCCTTTCACAAAGCTAAAAAATCTTATATTTTGAAACGGAGGGAATACTACCTTCAGCACAACCCAGTACAGAATACATAACCTGTATCAAAAATTTGGGGATAACCACAGGATAAATAGCAACCAGGCCATACCCAGCCTGCCGGTATGCCCAAGGATTTCACTCATGGGAACAGGACACTTCCATGTAGTAGTTCACATTCGAACAGGACACTTCCTACTAATTCCATCCAGTACTTAATTACTTACACACACGACCGGTTTCTTCAAACAAAGCTACCAGAGTAGCAAACACAACCCCATCGACTCACACTCCCAGTTCTCACCAAACACTGCTTAAATTCCAAGCGTAACCACCACATCAACCAGATGGCAAAGACGGCATCTGACCTGCACGCCAAGAGCAGTATCACTTGCGCCCTTTCGAGCGGTTCTTCTCCAGCCTCTGCCTAGCACGCTCAAACTCTTCCTCTGTGGGCTCCGAGCTGCTCGCCTTGGACGCCTTGGACTCGCACTTGGACATTATAGATGACACCAACGAGTCAAATTGCCCCTTCCTCTGCTCCCTGCGCTGGGAGATGGCCAGCATGAGATCACTCTCCTGGCTTTTCTTTTTCCTATATGGGAGTTCAGCAGAAAAATCAGTAGTGATTAGTAAGCAGGTGATGAAAAAATATATCGTTCAGATGATCGAAATTAGAGTGAAATGTTTTAAGAGGTAAAAGGTGGGAGCTTACTTCACTCTCCTCTCTAATGGGTTTGTGGGTGGCTCTATCTCGGAGATCTTTTTAGCCCATTTCTCATACGCCTTTGTGGACTTCAGCTCACCTGGAAAAAGGAAGGAGATGGTAAGATTATTGTGCATATAGAAGTTTCAATGAGCAGGTTGACACAGACAAGCATACACTAGGCATCACACCTCATTGTCAAACTGGAACAAGCAATCAATTTTGGTAAAATTGTGGTGGCGGCAGCAATATAATTATTTACCTTCAGCAATGGCCTGGTCAATTATATCTTTAAAGCGGTGGGAATCAAGCTTGGCATCTGAGCAGATCATTGAACAGAAAAGCCTGCACAAAAAGGATACCAGGTTAAGATAGAAATGAAATCCAGCTGTTCACATGCAGCCTATCTAGTTTTGGAACCAATGTTTTAATCCAGCCTAAAAGCAAAATAATTTACAACAGTCACCTGTTCATTTTGCCCTTAAATTTCATGTAGAGGTCCTTCAAATCCTTCTTCTCAGTATCTGACCCTCTGTACTTTGCTTCGAAATCTTCAATATCAGCCTCGGTAACCTGAGAGTAATTTGGACAAAGCAAAACCATCATCACGCATTGTACAAGCAAGTGGACAGCCATAAGTTTCTCACTGACATGGAACAAACACATACCTTTTTGAATACTGTTCTGAAGTAAGCTTGGAGATTGTCTGCAGCTTCTCCAACCAGTGCCTAAGAGGAAAGATAAGGTTCCAGAGTATTTCACAGAAACTGAATGAAGGGAAGCAAAAGGCCAGGATTAGGTGCTCACATCATCGTCAGTAATGCCAGTGTCATCATACAATGCTCTTTTCTCCTCATCTCCAAGAATAGATATCACCTTCTGCAACTGCTGAAACTTTTCGTTGGCTTCCTGACATCACAGAACACTCCAATTGTGAGAACTGGCACTTATTTACTCCACTGTAAAGGTTTGAAATTGAGGTCCTACCTCATCTCCAGGATTCTTATCAGGGTGAAGACGCAAGGCCAACTTGTGATATGCCTTCTTGATTTCCTGCTGTGAAGCTGTCCTCTCAACCCCTAAGATCTGAATAATGAAGAAAACAAGGGGATAACATGAGGTACATGTCCTATGAAAGAGGAAGAGGAAAAAGGAGTGTAACTATTGCTTCTGCATCTTAGAAAATTCAGAGTTAGTCCCATTTTTCTTGTCATGGACTAGTTTGAACACTTACAGCTCATAGGCTATACAAGGTTTTCTACCAAATAAGCTTAATCAGGCCACATGCATCCGTTGACTACAGCTTTGCAGCAACAATGAAGACGCAAAAAAGCCTAGCATAGATGGTTTAGGAGCTGCGAAGAAATATACACAAACCATGGATGCAAGGCGCAAGTATTGTTCATGTAACAAAAGGATATATCTTGATTTAACTACACATGAATCACCAATCACAAACTGTATGTGCCCCCTGAACACTCTACTCGGAGGTATGTGTTTTTGATTCATCAGCTGAGCAGACTTCCGTCACAAAAGAAAAACTGAATATTTTTTTCCTATTTGTAGGGGAGTTACAGGACAAGAGGCACCTAAAATTAAACTATAATATGCTCCTGAATCAGCATACATATAGTCCAGCAGATCTAACCATGTAACTCCCGGACGCGGCGATTCCACACAGGGTAGGAGGTCTAGGTCTTATCCAACGGACCACAACATTTTAAGATCCGTGCAAGGCTATTTTACATAGACAACCTGCACATGTACACTTCTCCTCCCTATAGGAAACAAAGTAGACTTTGTACACCTTGGTCGACAGCACCCACCCAGGTTCTTCTTCGTCCCAGCAGCCCCATTCTTCCCTGGCCTCCATGAACTCTGGGCCGTGAGATCCCTCCGGCCACCCTGTACCCACGTAGGCGGAGAGGATGATGAGTCGCCACTAGGAATCCCGCCAGCGCCCACCGTCCGAGCGCCCACCCTGCTATCCCTCTCCCGAGATCCTTGATGTACCTTTACAACCCCGCCGCCACCATGGATCCGTGCTCCACCATAGCTGACCTCATTCTAGTCAAGAGTGAACGGGGAAGAAGCTTGCCAGCGCGTGGATCTTGCCTCGTTTCTTTCTTTGAACTGAATTTCTTATTCTAGACAAACGATTTTTGTTCGGTTGGTTTTATTGGTTGCGTTCTTTTGTGCTGCAAAGAAATTTCTCAAACTTTCCTTCCATGCGTGCCATCCCCTTGATAAGTGATCATGGAATATTATTTTTCCCAATGAAACTTTCCTTCCATATAGTACGGTGGCATTAATTAGTGCTATTAATCCAAATTCATGCAGGGAATATTGCAGATTTGGGGCTAATCCTGGGATTGTATTGGTGGAACGTTCCATGTATAGTTCAGATTTTGTTGAGATGCAATGCTTCATGGGAGATTTGCTACACAGATTTTTTTTGCAGACGTTGTAACATGTCATAATGGTAATCTAGGGTGTTTACAGACGTGAAATGACACATACACGAAGCACCAAATTAACAAAATTAAATAGAACCTGGAACATATTTAGCTAATCATGAGCCTGGAACTAGTATTATATTAGCTTCATTGTAACATGTATGGTGGAATAGTGAGTCGATTGGTGCAGAATATAATAAAGTAGAAATATTTGTTATACTTTGCAAGATAGTAGGGGCTGACGGATTAGAATTCAAGTAATTCTGAGGGGCTTTCCACAATGTCCAGATATCAGTATACAGATCTTAAAGCATATTTGGATGGTTCTAGATAAGACAGAGACCCCAGACACTGTGTGGGATTGGTTTTTCGTGTAACTCCCAAGCAAACATCTTCCCTTGGACAAACAGATACATAATGGTTTGACTCTTAGGAGGATTGTAACAACTCTTCTACCTATCCAATGAAATGAAACGCAAAGGTCCTTTGCGTTTTCCAAAAAAAAATTGTTTGACTCTTCTGAATCCCAAAACAGGGCAAGAATAAAAATCAAACATCACATGGGTTTGCATATCTTTCATGATAGTACTGCTGAGAAGCCCCAAAGAGATGACACCAAATAGAGCCTGACAACATAGAGCAGGGTACAAAAGACAACTCATCTGGCACGTGTATATTTCAGATCCAAATGCACAATTATCTACAGTATTTTGATTTGATGCGCAAGTAATTTGGGTTAACTAGCTGTGTAGCCATACCATTCAATTGTTTTGCATGATAAAGTTGTATGACAACGCAGCGGAGACACGGGCACGTTACACACACAAGTAACCAGATCAACTGCCTTGCAAATTCACTTGGGGCTAACATCCAGGTTGCACAAGTTTAATCACAATCCCCACACACTAGCACCTGGGTGATTCGCGTGGAGATCCACAAAAATAAGACGGAGCTGCGTAATCATCCACGAATCCGAGACCTTGGCACACGATTCGATCGAACACAAATACCGGAATCTGTTGCCCTAGGGTTTGGAGGAAAATCTTTACCTCGTAGAGGCTCTTGCTGTCCGCGGCGGCGGGACTGGCAGCGGATTCTTCTCCATTCTCCTCGGTTGCGTCGCCGTCGCCAGAAACCCTAGACCTCTTCTTACGGCCCATTTGGTGGGAGACGGCGGATGGGGGAAAGTGGAGAAATCGAGCGTGGCGATGGAATTTTTATAGAGGTGGAGGCGCGAGTGCGGGAAATTTTCCCGCGCGCCGGAAATTGGCGGACTCCCCTCCCCAACACGATTGTATCCTCCTTTTGAGAAAGAAAAAAAATAAACCCAACACCATGGTGGAAACAGATATGAATTTTTCAGCCTGTTCAAGGGAGACGTACCAAACACATAAAAGAAGAGACCGGCGGACGTTACAACGCCACAAGACTACAACATCACACACACGTAACACGATACAACGACACGGCACACCACATGCCCTCTACCACGACCCGACGATGAGTCCTCGCCTTGCCAGGTCCCCTACCAATGTGAGGAGACGAAACACTAAGCAACTAGACCACGTCACGATCAAAGCTAGACTCCGCGTATCACGACCATGACTCCAAGGCCGCACGGATCAACTCTAACACCCTAAAAATGTTAATCAAAATTATCAAGTTCTAATCACCCAAATTTATGGTTAACAAAAACTTTTATTCCAAAAATCTATATAAATGCATGTGTGATTTGTATTAGTGTATGATTGATTGAATTTACCGTATTTGATTGCTACAAATGATGAGAAATGGTTTAAAAATGAATGCTACGTCGTCTAGGCCAATTACAAACAAAATTAAAAGAAAAACAAATCAAATATAAATTAAATAAGTTAATGGTCATTTTAACCAAAGTTAACCATTAGGGCACTTTGAGTGTTCCTAGAAGAGAATTTCTAACAGAAACATTTCTACTTCTTTTCATCCCTTGCTAGATCAAGTAAAAGTAAACCAAAGCCCACTTTACAAACTCACAGAACTATTTTTAAATCTATTTAAAGGACAGTTTAAATTTGAATCTAGTTCATACGGTAAGATCACCATTTTGCAAAAATCATCCAAATCAATTCACCTTGACTTTTCCAAGCAACCATAGACACTCAAGCACAAGTTTAGACCACTCACCAAAATTTATTCAAAAATTTCAAATTAAATTTCTTGCGGCCATTAAGGCAAACACCTTGTAGACACAACTTAATCCACTGCCTAACTTCACTGTTTGAGCAGTGATCATTCAAACCATTGCCCCCAATGCACTCCCCTGTCTCCCCCAGTGTCTAGCAGCAACAGACATGCTCCCCATTGGCCGTTTTGCACTAGTGCGCCGCCGCCCGAAGCCACACTCGTCGGCCAACCACGGACAGCTTGCCCCAGGCCACGCCGCCCTCGCCCACGACGCGCAGCAGACAGGCGACCGTCCACCGCCACCCCTGTCCAGCCCACGACCACAGCCAGGCCCTGGACCACCCCAGCAGCGTCGCGCCCAATCTCTCTGCGTCGTGCCGAGAGCGCGTCAGAGCACCGCACCCGACCGGCTCGCATAGATCGTGCCTCGCTCTCTCCACGCACGCACACACTCGCCATGATCACAGACACCTCCCAGACACCCCCTATTCGCCGCCGCGCGACCCGTAGCACCCGTGTGCCGTCGCGAACACCGTCGCTCCCGTGTAGAGCACCGCACGTGCCCGGCCGTTCCACGCCGCCCCGTGTCGTGCCATTAAGCCAGCGATGAATGCCAGGGAACACCGCACCGCCCTCTACCCTTAGCCGCGCCGCTAACCGCATGTATCATCGTCACCGACGAGCCCGAGCCCATGCCGCAATGTCCCTTCGCCGGTGTATAAATAGAGGCCCCCTCCGCCTCCATTCTCCACACCAACACAGTTCCCACTCCTCACTGAGCCTCCCACACCCTTCCTCGGAGCAAGGCGAGCGCCGCTTCGCCGTAATTTGGTCGGAGCCCGCCGCTGTAGAAGGAGAAGGGCGCCGTCGATTGGAGTCGCCCCAGGAGCTGCCGCGACCACCGTTCGAACCGCCGTCGTCCACAACGTCGTTCGCCCCCATCGCTGACCCTAGCTGGAGCCCTGGTGAGCCTCACACGACCCCCACCACCGCGTTAGGGTTAAAACCTCGCTGGAGCTGTTCGTCGTCGATGATAAACTATAGTCGTTGGATCGTCTTTTAATCGTAGGGCCTAGATTCAAAGATACCGCTTCGGTTAGTTAGAGTCGCTGACTAGTAGACCCCCCTGTCAGCAGCCCTCTATGCCGCGTTGTGCGGATTGGGACGACCCGTTTAGTTTCCCGCGCAGGCCTGTGAATTCAAATAGGAATTTTCCAATTTAGTTAAAACCAGTTTCTGCCAGTAGATTCAAAAATCAATTCAAAGAGATTCACTAAACCAAATTGCATGATTCTAATTTTGTTAGAAACATATTTAAATTATCTATCCAAGCCCGTTGGATTCAAATCATTTGGAGTTAGAGATCACCTATAGTAAAAATAACAAGACAGGGACTTTTCCACATTCAAACATTTTTCAAAAATCAACCATAAATGATTTTGAGTTGATTCCAACTCTCAAAAATCACATTTGATAAGATCTATCTGAATATGTAAAAATATTTAGGTTTACATGCAGTGACATTGGACTAGTGCCAAAATAATGCTATATAGGCATTTCTAGTCACTTTAATTCTAATAAATGATAATCTTAAACTTTATAAAATATGATCAACACTTTAAATCACATTACCCTGTATTAGAATATGTGGTGATGACATGTGTCAACATGATCCCATATTTTAATTGGAGAATATCAAATCTTAATTATTTTCAATGAGTAGAAATTACTTTTCTAAAATAAGATAAATAAGATTAAGTCTTTAATTCATGTGATGATTGTGATGATGCTAGATCATCAAGTGTGAGCCTTAGTGTGCTAAATAGAATTAGTTAAGTATTGTTTGGTGATTGTGTACCCCGTATTCATTTAATAGACGATAGTACCGACCCGGGATACGAGGAGGTGGAGTACTACCAAGAAGAAGAAGAAGAAAACTTCAACCACTTCACTACTCAAGGCAAGCCTAGCACTACAAGTTAACTATGCAAGTCATCCTTGCAAGATAACTTATGCAAGATGCATTAGGCATGCTTTGGTTATACAGCTTTGATTATACCAATCCCAAGTTTTACTTGCAAGCTTTATTCTTTTACTTTACCAAAGTTCTTTACTTTTAGTTAGTACTTTGTGAGTATTGGAAAAATATAATAGATATCATAAAGAGTATAAAACTAAGCCTAACTAATTATACTTAGATGTCATTCCATGGCATGAGATTGGAGATTAGCACCCCTCATTAGTGAATACCCTCAACTTTAGTGGCTAGTGCTAAGCATAAAAGTGGATCACTTTAGATGGGAATACTTGGTGAAAATGATTATGAAAACCTTGGAATGAGGATTCATTCTATTGAAATGTTTTGACATGTGTTGAGAAACACAAAAGGATTTGATGATCAAAATGTTGAGGCATGAGCCTTAGCCCTTTACAAAAACTGATGGTTGGGTTCGGATGCGATACCATTCCAATTTTACCGTACAACCACAATACCCGAATTGGGTAGGGCTTAGCTGGAAGTTTACATGTATTGGTATGGGTTCCCTCGCGGAAGAGGTTGAGCTGAGGCTACCTCGTGAGTGTGAATGTCCACCTATGCAGTGCCCAGGATGGCAGATGGCCATGGTTGGGAGGCCAAGCTCATAGGGGAGGTGCCTATACTAGAATGTGTAATTGGAAGGTTATGATTGATTATCCGCATACTAAGTATGATGATTTAGGGTTATCCCTGACGGATGTATCGAATTTTGTGGTGAAAGTGTACCACCTCTACAGAGTGTCAAACTATTCGAATAGCCGCGTCTACGGTCATGGACAGTTGGAGTGGCCATACTGTTCCGTCGTCAGATGTTTTCAAAATGACTTGTGAAGTGAACTATGACTTTGACTTGACCACAACAGGGTTGTGAATATGAAAATTAGGTTCCCACTTAAGTGATTTAGAACATTAACTTACTTTTCTTTACTTCTAAACTCATTTTTAGATAAACCTGGCTTTTTGAAAATAAACCTAGAGCTTAAGATTCCTACTAGAGCTACCGTACTTGTTAGTGATAGTTTGCGAGTACTTAAAGAGTACTCATGGCTTTGTCCCTAGCTATTCCCGTGGCTAGACTATGAGGAGGACTGCCAGGATGATGGACAGCAGGAGGTCTATGACAACTAGGATCATCTCTCATCATCAGCATTGCCTGTGACCCTGAAGATGGAGCCCCTACTACGTTTATTTTCCGCTGCTTGATTTGTATTAAGACTGGATCATGAGATCCTTTATTTGTAAGACCTTATTATGGTTTGTAATGGATGATGTACTATGATATCCAATATGTTATGTCTCGCAAAAATGGTAATCCTAGGATTGTGAGGTATGGCATAACAGGCATCTGGGATTAAAAATCCAGGTGTTGACATCAACGCACCACTCCCTCATACGCCTAGAAGAGATCGGCGATAGGTCAGCAGGATCCACCCGGTCTTGAGGAAGACGTCGACTACGAAGCTTCCACCATGATGTACATAGCTCCCCTGATGCTCGCGCCTAGAGCAACATCCAACACCGGTAGCACCCCCCCCCCCCCAAACTCCAAAACATCAGGCCTCTCCGGGCAACCTTGATGACATCTCCAAGAAGATCACGACGCCGTGGCGCCGCCTGGTCCGGTGACCCGAAACTAAGGTTTCCCTTGATCCCGAGAAGAGGAAGACACGATACCAGCCATGACCGCACCCCAATGAGGTAACACCACCCGCAGGCATAGCCGTGGCCAGCAATAGCTCAAGCTGAGCAAGGCTTTCACCCGGCCATGGATTGTGTCCCCGAAACCTGCCCAAAGGGCCGCATGGAGAAGGTGAATAAGGACGCAAGATGTCGGCATAGGACGCCACTATAGGAAGGAGAGGACCACCGCCGGCCTCACCGTCGATGAACGAAGGCGCATCGGTCACCGTCGGCACCATGGCTAGCCCGCGTGGGCTTGGAGGAGGAGGCCCCCCACGCCGTCTAGTCACCACCGCTGCTGGCAGCCAGCGATGCTCCAGTGACGCCGCAAGGACGCTCCACCACCGCGCCCTGACGATGTGGCCTGCCCCGGCCCGTATAGGCTCAGATCGGTCCCAGCCGCCAAGGGTGACCTCGGACGACGGGGACGCAGCACCCGCACAGCAGCGACCACCCTTGTGCCCTTCACACCGTCGCCACGTGCCCTCCCTGCGCCACCACACTGCCATGGCCAGCCGCCGCCGCCCCGGACGCTATACCCATGACGAGGCACCGTGCCAGAAGGGGAGCCCCCACCTCCATCGGAGGCGGCGCGGGCTTTGCCTGGCCGCATCCTCCGACAGAGGCGAAGAGGAGAGGGGCAGGGGCCGCTAGCGGCGCGTAGAGTTGGGGAGCTCCAGCACCATCCGAGCGGGGGCGACTGATGGCTCAATGCATGGGGCCCAGAAAAGTGCTGGTGCGTGGTTGATGTAGAGCTCGTTGGGACCCCCAAGAGGAAGGTATGATGAGCACAGCAGCAAGTTTCCCTCAGTTATGAAACCAAGGTTTAATCGAACCAGTAGGAGCAAGGAAACACCCCAAAGGTGTTACTAGCTGAGCTTTGGCAGGGCGCACTACCGGTGCTAGTAGCAACGTGGAGACCTGCACAACACAATCACAGAACTTTGTCCCCAACTTGCGATGAGGTTGTCAATCTCACCGTGTTTTGCTGAAAACAAAGGATTAAACGTATCAAATGGAAAAAAGTAATAGTTTGCAGAAAGTAAACACAAAGCAGTAAACTGTTTATAGATTGTATGTAAAGAAAAGGACCGGGATCCATAGTTCACTAGAGGTGGCTCTCCTTAAGATAGATAACATGCTGGGTGAACAAATTACAGCGGGGCAATTGACAAACATCGAGAAAGCGATACATGCATATACTAATCATCTTGACTCCTTTGAGACTTGATTGGGCATTACAACATTATACATAGACCGACATCCAACTGCATCTATGACTAATAATCCACCTTCAGGTTATCATCCGAACCCCCTCCAGTATTAAGTTGCAAGCAACAGATTATTGCTTTACGAACTGCGTGTAAAGTAAACAATACGATTGTTCTATGAACAAAGGATTGTTGTTTTCTCCCTAGTAGCAACAACACATCTAGTACCTTAGAGATTTCTGTCACTTCCCCGTATTACCAGAGGCATGAACCCACTATCGAGCATAAATACTAACTCTTGGAGTTGCTAGCATCTACTTGGCCAAGATAGCTACTAACAACGGAAAGCATGCAAGATCACAAATAACAAAGACATGATAGAATCAATAATCAATCTGAAATAGCATCTCAATATCCATCGGATCCCCGCAAACACAACATGCAGAATTACAAATAGATGATCTTGATCATGAACGGAGCTCACAAGATCTAGACATGAAAGCACAAAGGAGGAGAACCAGCCATCTAGCTACTACATGGATCCGTAGTCCAAGGATGAACTACTCACGCATCACACCGGAGGCTTGCATGGTGATGAAGAAGGCCTCCAAGGAGAAATCCCCTCTCCGGCAAGGTGCCGGGAAGAGCTTCAGATCCCTCCCGATCCAGGGATGGAGATGACGGCGGCTACAGACTCTTTCGTGGATTTTTGATCGGGTACTTAGGGTTTACGTCCCGAGGGCATCTTATAGTCGGAAGGGGAGGCCGAGGGGGTGCCGGGAGCAGCCACACCACCCTCTGGCGCGGGCCCAGCCTGGCCACGCGGCCAGATGGTGTGGCCGGCCTCTGGTCCTACTCCGTCTCGTATTCTAGCACTTGATGACTTCTGGAAAAATAGGCACTTTGGCTTTTGTCCCGTCCAATTCCGAGAATATTCATTTTTTGACTTTCCTGGAACCAAAAACAGCAGAAAACAGGCAGCTGGCAGTGTGCCTCTTGTTAATATGTTAGTCCAAGAAATCATATGAAATTACTCCAAAGTGTGGACAAAACACAAGAAAGTGGTTAAAACCAAGCATGGAACATCAAAAATTATAGATACATTTACAATGTATCAACATCCCCAAGCTTAACTCATGCTCGTCCTCGAGTAGGTAAGTGATCAAAAGAAAGAATAATTTTTGAGGTGACATGCACCATCAAATACTTGATCAAAGTATTTGTAAAACATTCAAAGCTGGGATCATAATACTTCAATCATAACATGAAAGACAAAGTTCTAGCAATAAGCAAAGAAACTATGTTGCAACATGAAAAGGCACAAACAAAAGATTCATGAATAACAATGTTGTGCAAGACGTTTGTTTGTTTCACATAAAGAAAACATAGCATAATAGTATTCAACTTGTCCCTCATAGAGTAGCAAATATAAATGCATAGGACACCTTCAAAGTTCATAAGAGTGACTAGATACAATAGTTTAAAACAAGCAATATCAAAGTATGCATCAATCAACTAGTCTTGGGACAATGCACATAGAACTAAGAATGGCCACTATGCTCTCAAAGTAGGTGCATAAATATGGAAGGTGGAGACTCAATATAATGGTGGAAGAAAGGCCTTTATAAAAGGAAGTAGGGATTCAAGTCTCATAAAGAGCTTCCAAAAATTATGGTACTTATAGCTTTCATCTCTCATTGCCCCTATCATAAGCATCTTGAAGTGATTAAGGTTAAAGTGAACAAACTATGGTGTACATGCTTGACGAAGTATAAGTTAGAAATCTCATGTCCCTTGTATACGAGGGCCGCTCCTCATTCTACTCAAGTTTAGTCACCGGTAAGTTCTTGTCATTGTAAGTACATGTGTATCATAGAGAACCGCCAACGGGGTACCCCTTGCCCGATGATACGGAAGAATCCCCATATCAAAATGACAAGGCAAGCAGACAACGAGCATCTCAGTAATCTTCTTATTTACCGTGGGAATATGGTGCTTTTTCTCTCTTTCCTCTTTTCATAATCTCTCTCTCTTTTTTTCTCTTTTCTTCCCTCAATATAGGACTCTTTTTTTATAAGAAGAATGCTTCATAGACAGCTCATTATGTCAGCACGGATTAGACCAGCGGCCCAGGTGTTTCTCTAACACATATACATAACTCCATGGACTTACAAGCTCCCCTTTCATTTCACACCGACGACATCCATATACAAAAGAGCACGATATCAACTAGGTACAAGTACCAAGTGCAATGTTGAAAGCGTTCCCCATGAAAGCATGGTTCTGCTAATTCCCAACAAATAAGTGCAAGCATATACAACATAGACGACACAATGGTTTAAGTTTATTAAGGGCAAGAAAAGTAAAGTGTGCCATCAAGTTCGTGAGAGCTTTAATCACTAGTTTTCTCATAACAAGTTTAATTTGGAAGGCAAACAAAAGCATGAATATACTTGGAATAGCATAAGCTAGTAGGTAGGTATGGTGGACTCTTTGGAATAACTTAGTTTAGGGAGTTGGATGCATGAGTGGAACTCATACTTGGTGGTGGAGGCTAGCAAAAGACTGGGAGCGACAAACTAAGAGAGCAATAATGGCCATAATCATGCAGAGCGACAAAACATCATTGATCAAAGCATAAAGTGATACTACAAGTTGAAAACTAAAGGATCACAAAGGCTATGGTGACTTGAGATAGTCATAACATGGTGTGCGCATGTGCCAAGTCAACCCAAATAAAGCATCAAAGGAGAATACCACTATACTATGCTTTAATATGCTAAAACAACGCATGATTCATCCAAGGCACATTAAGCAATCATCAATTGTTTATAACAAGTCATGCTACAGCAAAGAATACTAAGCAAAAAAGGCTAAAACAATATCAAGCATGGCATGACAAAGAATAGGCCACAGTCAAAAACGAGCTATTTTTACCACATAAGTATGAATTTTCCTACTCTTTTCAAAACCAAACCAAACTATTTGCAAACAAATGTATGAAAGAGGGGGTTCAACCAATTTATTCAAAAAACTAAGAAAACCAAAGCAAACGAAAAACCAAAATGAAAATGAAAAAGAAGACGCTCCAAGAAAAACACAATTGTGCACGAAACAATCAAAATGAAGCGTTTGGTAGAAACCTGGGATTTTTGTTGATGAAGAACGGGATGCCTTGGGCATCCCCAAGCTTTGACGCTTGTACTTCTGGGATATTTCTTCGGGTGACACGTGTGGCATCCCCAAGCTTGAGCTTTAGTCCATCCTTCATCTTATTACTCATTCCTTCCATACACCTGAAAATTTTCCTTCATACAAAACTTCACACAATCTTTATTAGCAACATTAGTGCACTCAAGATAAATAAGTCTTAAGGTTCAGTTCTAACACCAAATAAACTTTTATTAGAAAACTAGCTGTTGTAGCACTTCCCTCAAAAAGCTCAATTCTCCAAAAGAACTCAAGAAGGAACCAACAAGAAGCAAATGCAGAAAATGGCAGAAATTTGTCAAAACAGACCAGCAGGTAAAGACTAATTTTTTCGAAAGACCTTCTGTTACTCAAATCAAAAAGTGTTGAACGAACGAAAGTTAGATAACAACCTGGGGCATAAGCACAAAAATGCACGCCTCAAAAAGACGTTCAGAGATTTTACACGAATTTTTACTGTGAAGCACATAAATCTGTTTCGGGACAACAACTTTCTCAATCATTACTTCTCTCTCATTAGAGGTTACTCTTGGCACAAAAAGCAAATAAAAAGGATAAGGAGAGGTTATTACAGAGGTAATAACTTCCAAGACTCATCTAAAACTTTTGGGTTATCTCCCAATAAGTACTTTTCTTTAACGCCTTTAAGTTAGGCATAAGAAGCAAAGAAAGAATCAAGTGTTCTCAAATGAAGAAGCATTAAGACCAAATTTTGTTTTCATAGGAGAAGCAAAATAAATCTTTCTCTCTTTTTAGGGAATTGTTCTATACCTTTCTTGAGTGGGAGTTGATATTTAATGGTGCCTTCTTTCATATCAATGATGGCGCCAACAGTTCTAAGAAAAGGTCTTCCCAAACTAATAGGACAAGAAGCATTGAATTCGACATCCAAAACATAGAAATCAACGGGGACATAGGCATTTTTAACCATAATAAGAACATCATTAAGACTCCCCATGAGTTTCTTTTTAGCTTTATCATCAAGTGGGACATTCAAATAACAATCTTCAAGTGGAGGCAAATCAAGCATATCATAAATCCTTCTAGGCATAATAGAAACACTACTATCAAGATCACATAAAGCTTTGAAATCAAAGTCATTCACTTTCATATTTATGATGGGTTCCCAACCATCTTCTTGTTTTATAGGAATAGAAGCTTTATGTTTCATCTTTTCTTCTTTAATCTTTATGAGAGCATTAGTAATGTGTTTTGTAAAGGCCATGTTCATTGCACTAGCATTAGGACTTTTAGCAAGCTTTTGTAGGAACTTAATAACTTCAGAGATGTTGCAACCATCAAGATCAAAATCAAATTTATCATCTAAAGTAGTAGAACTATTACTAGCCTCAACACTAGTGGTGGTAATAGCAGAAACACTAATGTTTCTAGCAATTTCGTCTTCTCTTTCCCACTTAGCATGTAATTCAGCTAATAGTCTAACATTTTCATCGATTCTTACTTGTATAACATTAGTAGATGCAAAGGGATTATCATTAGTTTCAGGTTTAGCAGCCATTTTATTCAAAGAAGATTGAGCTTCAGCCAAAGATGCTATATTTCTTTCAGCATTAGAGAGTTTTTCCTCAATAGTTTTATTGAAAGCAGTTTGTTTGCTAATAAACTCTTTAAGCATAACTTCAAGTTCAGAGGGAGCACTCTTATTATTGTTGTAAGAATTTCCATAAGCATTACCATTGTTGGGAGGATATGGCTTATAATTGTTGTTACCAAAATTGTTCCTATAAGCATTATTACCATAAGCATTGTTGCCAAAATTGTTATTTCTTATGAAGTTCACATCAACTTGCTCTTCTTGAGCAACTAAAGAAGACAAAGGAACATTATTTGGATCAATATGGGCTTTCCCATTAACAAGCATAGACATAATAATATCAATCTTATCACTCAAGGAGCAGGTTTCCTCAACAAAATTTACCTTCCTACCTTGTGGAGCTCTCTCAGTATGCCATTCAGAATAATTAACCATCATATTGTCCAGAAGTTTTGTTGCAGCACCCAAAGTGATGGTCATAAAGGTACCTCTAGCAGCAGAATCCAATAGGTTCCTTGAAGAATAGTTCAATCCTGCATAAAAAGTTTGGATGATCATCCAAGCAGTCAGTCCATGGGTGGGACAATTCTCTACCAAAGATTTCATTCTTTCCAAAGCTTGAGCAACATGCTCATTATCAAGTTGTTTAAACTTCATTATTTCACTTCTCATGGATATAATCTTAGCAGGAGGATAGTATTTTCCAATAAAAGCATCTTTGCACTTAGTCCAAGAATCAATACTATTCCTAGTTAAGGAATTCAACCATTCTTTAGCTTTTCCTCTCAAAGAGAAAGGAAACAATTTCAGCTTAATAATATCACCATCTATATCCCTATGCTTTTGCGTCTCACAAAGTTCAACAAAGTTATTTAGAAGGGAAGCAACATCTTCATTACCAATACCAAAAAATTGTTCTCTCATAACAAGATTGAGTAAAGCAGGTTTTATCTCAAAGAAAGTATCTTCAGGCACAGGTGGAGCAATAGGTGTGCTCATAAAATCATTGTTGTTGGTGCTAGTGATGTCACACAACTTAGTGTTTTCAAGAGTAGTCATTTTTTTGTGTTTTCAAATAAGAAAGCAAACTTGTAAAACTAATTTTGTGTGTGTTTTTGATAAAGAAACAAGCAAACAAAGCAAAAAGCATAGGGATATAGATGGTGATATTATTAAGCCCTAAGTACCCGATCAAAAATCCACGAAAGAGTCTGTAGCCGCCGTCATCTCCATCCCTAGATCGAGAGGGATATGAAGCTCTTCCTAGCACCCTGCCGGAGAGGGGAATTCACCCTAGAGGCCTTCTTCATCACCATGCAAGCCTCCGGTGTGATGCGTGAGTAGTTCATCCTTGGACTACGGACCCATGTAGTAGCTAGATGGCTGGTTCTCCTCCTTTGTGCATTCATGTCTAGATCTTGTGAGCTCCGTTCATGATCAAGATCCTCTATTTGTAATTCTGCATGTTGTGTTTGCGGGGATCCGATGGATATTGAGATGCTATTTTAGATTGATCATTGATTCTATCATGTCTTTGTTATTTGTGATCTGGGGAAGTGACAGAAATCTCTAAGGTACTAGATGTGTTGTTGCTACTAGGGAGAAAACAACAATCCTTTGTTCATAGAACAATCGTATTGTTTACTTTACACGGAGTTCGTAAAGCAATAATCTGTTGCTTGCAACTTAATACTGGAGGGGGTTCAGATGATAACCTGAAGGTGGAATATTAGTCAAAGATGCAGTTGGATGGCGGTCTATGTATAATGTTGTAATGCCCGATCAAGTCTCAAAGGAGTCAAGATGATTTGTATATGCATGTGTTGCTTTCTCAATGTTTGTCAATTGCCCCGCTGTAATTTGTTCACCCAGCATGTTATCTATCTAAGGAGAGCCACCTCTAGTGAACTATGGATCCTGGTCCTTTTCTTATACAATCTATAAACTTTACTGCTTTGTGTTTACTTTCTGCAAACTTTTACTTCTTTCCATTTGATACGTTTAATCCTTTGTTTTCCGCAAAACACGGTGAGATTGACAACCTCACCGCAAGTTGGGGACAAAGTTCTGTGGTTGTGTTGTGCAAGTCTCCATGTTGCTACTAGCACCGGTAGTGCGCCCTGCCAAGGCTCAGTTAGTAACACCTTTGGGGTGTTTCCTTGCTCCTACTGGTTCGATTAAACCTTGGTTTCATAACTGAGGGAAACTTGCTGTTGTGCTCATTATACCTTCCTCTTGGGGTTCCCAACGAGCTCTACATCAACACCACTCCAGCATTTTTCGGGTGCCATACACAGAGCCATCAAGCATTTTTCTGGTGCTGTTGCCGGGGAGTCATGGACATCTTCACAAGGGTGGTCCCTCATAACCAATCTCTTTACTTTGTTATTTTTGTTTTGCTTAGTTTTCTTTTTGCTTTGTTTGCTTGTTTTGTTATTCAAAAACACAAAAAAAATAGTTTTACTAGTTTGCTTTCTTTTCAAAAACACAAAAAAATTAAGTCTCCTTTAGTTGTCACCCCTACCTTAGCTCACCATGTTGATCCCCAAATTCACCCTAAAAGACCTTTCAATTGGTAGTGGTTCTATAATTGGGAAAGACAATATTGAAGAATTCTTTAATCATGTTAGTAAGCATGATGATACTGAGGATAGATCCCTTGCAGAACTTGCTCCAATCTATGAGATTGCTGCAGCTTCTTTAATTCACATGTTAGAAGCTAGGTTTGTTAATCTCAACCCCTTAATGCAAGTAACGTTTCTTAAGCTTAAACAAATTGAAGACTCTGAAAAGAGGGATTTTATTCTAGAAACTTTGTTTAAGGAGTTCTATGATGTTGCCAAGGAAGCTAGGAAAGTCTTTGAACGTTTCAATATGCTAGGATCATGTGTAGATGTTGTTGGTACACGAGAAAAGATGAACAAAACCGAACCTAATGGGGAGGAACCTAAGATACCAACACCCTTTAAACTAGTAGCAATACATGATGCCATAGAAAAGGATCTTGATTGGATCGTTCCTGCAAACCCTTTTGATGAGAATAGTGAACCTAAGATCATTGAGAGAGGATCCTCTAGAACTTATTTGGATGATATACCTTGCCTTGTTGAAGATATTTCTGGCATTAATCTTAATGTTTCTTCATTTGAGAATACTTGATTCTTTTTCTCGCTTCTTTTGCCTAACTTAAAGGCGTTAAAGAAAAGTACTTATTGGGAGATAACCCAAAAGTTTTAGATGAGTCTTAGAAGTTATTACCTCTGTAATGACCTCTCCTATCCTTTTTATTTGCTTTTTGTGCCAAGAGTAACCTCTAATGAGAGAGAAGTAATGATTGGGGAAGTTGTTGTCCTGAAACAGATTTATGTGCTTCACCGTAAAAATTCGTGTAAAATCTCTGAACATATTTTTGAGGCGTGATTTTTTTTGCTTCTGCCCCAGGTTATTATCTAACTTTCGTTAGTTCAACAATTTTTGATTTGAGCAACAGAAGGTCTTAGAACAAATTTGTCTTTACCTACTGGTCTGTTTTGACAGATTTCTGGCATTTTCTGAATTTGCTTCTTGTTGGTTCCTTTTTTAGTTCTTTTGGGGAATTGAGATTTTTGAGGGAAGTGCTACAGTATCTAGTGTTCTAATGGAAGTTTATTTGGTGTTAGAACTGAACCTTAAGACTTATTTATCTTGAGTGCACTAATGTTGCTAATAAAGATTGTGTGAAGTTTTGTATGAAGGAAAAATTTAAGGTGTATGAAAGGAAGGAGTAATGAGATGAAGGATGGACTAAAGCTCAAGCTTGAGGATGCCACGCGTGTCACCCCAAAAAATATCCAAGAAGTACAAGCGTCAAATCTTGGGGATGCCCAAAGCATCCCCTTCTTCATCAATAAAAATCCCAGGTTTCTTCCAAACTCTTCATTTTTATTGTTTCATGCACAGTTGTGTTTTTCTTGGAGCGCCTTCTTTTTCATTTTCGTTTTGGTTTTTTGTTTGCTTTTGTTTGCTTAGTTTTCTGAATAAATTGGTTAGACCCCCTCTTTCATACATTGGTTTGCAAATAGTTTGGTTTGGTTTGGAAAAGAGTAGGAAAGTTCATGCTTATGCGGTAAAAAAAGCTTGTTTTGACTATGGCCTATGCTTTTCCATGCCATGCTTGCTATTGTTTTGGCTTTATGCTTAGTATTCTTTGCTGTAGCATGACTTGTTATAAACAACTGAGATTGCTTAATGTGCCTTGGATGAATCGTGCGTTGTTTTACCATATTAAAGCATAGTGTAGTGGTATTCTCCTTTGATGCTTTATTTGGGTTGACTTGGCGCATGCTCATACCATGTTATGACTATCTCAAGTCACCATAGCCTTTATGATCCTTTAGTTTTCAACTTGTAGTATCACTTTATGCTTTGATCAATGATGTGTTGTCGCTCTTCATGATTATGGCCATTATTGCTCTCTTAGTTTGTCGCTCCCAGTCTTTTGCTAGCCTCCACAACAAAGTATGAGTTCCACTCATGCATCCAACTCCCTAAACCAAGTTATTCCCAAGAGTCCACCATACCTACCTACTAGCTTATGCTATTCCAAGTATATTCATGCTTTTGTTTACATTCCAAATTAAACTTGTTATGAGAAAACTAGTGATTAAAGCTCTCACGAACTTGATGGCACACTTTACTTTTCTTGCCCTTAATAAACTTGAACCATTGTGTATTCTATGTTGTATATGCTTGCACTTATTTGTTGGGAATTAGCAGAACCATGCTTTCATGGGGAACGCTTTCAACATTGCACTCGGTACTTGTACCTAGTTGATATCATGCTCTTTTGTATATGGATGTCGTCGGTGTGAAATGAAAGGGGAGCTTGTAAGTCCATGGAGTTATGTATATGTGTTAGAGAAATGCCTGGGCCGCTGGTCTAATCCATGCTGACATGGTGGAAACCTGCAGCGTAACCATAATGAGCTGTCTATGAAGCATTTTTCTTATAAAAAAAGAGTCCTCTATTGAGAAAAAGAGAAAAAAGGGAGATACTATGAAAAGAGGAAAGAGAGAAAAAAGCACCATATTCCCATGGCAAATAAGAAGAATGCTGAGATGCTCGTTGTCTACTTGCCTTGTCATTTTGATATAGGGATTCTTCCGTATCATCTGGCAAAGGGTACCCCGTTGGCGGTTCTCTATGATACACATGTACTTACAATGACAAGAACTTACCGGTAACTAAAATTTAGTAGTATGAGGAGCGCCCTCGTATACAAGGGACATGAGATTTCTGACTTATACTTCGTCAAGCATGTACACCATAGTTTGTTCACTTTAACCTTAATCACTTCAAGATGCTTATGATAGGGGCAATGAGAGATGAAAGCTATAAGTACCATAATTTTTGGAAGCTCTTTATGAGACTTGAATCCCTACTTCCTTTTACAAAGGCCTTTCTTCCACCATTATATTGAGTCTCCACCTTCTACCTTTATGCACTTACTTTGAGAGCATAGTGGCCATTCTTAGTTCTGTGTGCATTGTCCCAAGACTAGTTGATTGATGCATACTTTGATATTGCTTGTTTTAAACTATTGTATCTAGTCACTCTTATGAACTTTGAAGGTGTCCTATGCATTTATATTTGCTACTCTATTGAGGGACAAGCTGAATACTATTATGCCATGTTTTCTTTATGTGAAACAAACAAACGTCTTGCAAAGCATTGTTATTCATGAATCTTTTGTTTGTGCCTTTTCATGTTGCATCATAGTTTCTTTGCTTATTGCTAGAACTTTGTCTTTCATGTTATGATTGAAGTACTATGATCCCAACTTTGAATGTTTTGCAAATACTTTGATCAAGTCTTTGATGGTGCATGTCACCTCAAAAATTATTCTTTCTTTTTATCACTTAACTACTCGAGGACGAGCAGGAGTTAAGCTTGGGGATGTTGATACATTGCAAATGTATCTATAATTTTTGATGTTCCATGCTTGGTTTTATCCACTTTGTTGTGTTTTGGTCCAACTTTGGAGTACTTTTCATATGATTTCTTGGACTAACCTATTAACAAGAGCCACAATGCCAGCTGCCTGTTTTCTGCTGTTTTTGGTTCCAGGAAAGTCAGAAAATGAATATTCTCGGAATTGGACGGGGCAAAAGCCAAAGTGCCTATTTTTCCGGATGCCATCAAGTGCCAGAATACGAGACGGAGAGGGGCCCGAGGGCGGCCACACCACCTGGCCGCGCAGCCAGGCCTGGCCCGCACCAGGGGGTGGTGTGGCCAGCCCAGGCACCCCCTCGGCCTCCCCTTCCGACTGTAAGATGCCCTTGGGACGTAAACCCTAAGTACCAGATCAAAAATCCACGAAAGAGTCTGTAGCCACCGTCATCTCCATCCCTAGATCAGGAGGGATCTGAAGCTCTTCCCGGCACCCTGCCGGAGAGGGGAATTCACCCTGGAGGCCTTCTTCATCACCATGTAAGCCTCCGGTGTGATGCGTGAGTAGTTCATCCTTGGACTACGGATCCATGTAGTAGCTAGATGGCTGGTTCTCCACCTTTGTGCTTTCATGTCTAGATCTTGTGAGCTCCGTTCACGATCAAGATCATCTAGTTGTAATTCTGCATGTTGTGTTTACGGAGATCCGATGGATATTGAGATGCTATTTCAGATTGATTATTGATTCTATCATGTCTTTGTTATTTGTGATCTTGCATGCTTTCTGTTGTTAGTAGCTATCTTGGCCAAGTAGATGCTAGCAACTCCAAGAGTTAGTATTTATGCTCGATAGTGGGTTCATGCCCCTCGTAATGTGGGGAAGTGACAGAAATCTCTAAGGTACTAGATGTGTTGTTGCTACTAGGGAGAAAACAACAATCCTTTGTTCATAGAACAATCATATTGTTTACCTTACACGCAGTTCGTAAAGCAATAATCCGTTGCTTGCAACTTAATACTGGATGGGGTTCGGATGATAACCTGAAGGTGGATTATTAGTCATAGATGCAGTTGGATGGCGGTCTATGTATAATGTTGTAATGCCCAATCAAGTCTCAAAGGAGTCAAGATGATTAGTATATGCATGTGTTGCTTTCTCGATGTTTGTCAATTGACCCGCTGTAATTTGTTCACCCAGCATGTTATCTATCTAAGGAGAGCCACCTCTAGTGAACTATGGATCCCGGTCCTTTTCTTTACATACAATCTATAAACTTTACTGCTTTGTGTTTACTTTCTGCAAACTTTTACTTCTTTCCATTCGATACATTTAATCCTTTGTTTTTCGCAAAGCACGGTGAGATTGACAACCTCATCGCAAGTTGGGGACAAAGTTCTGTGGTTGTGTTGTGCAGGTCTCCATGTTGCTACTAGCACCGGTAGTGTGCCCTGCCAAGGCTCAGCTAGTAACACCTTTGGGGTGTTTGCTTGCTCCTACTGGTTCGATTAAACCTTGGTTTCATAACTGAGGGAAACTTGCTGCTGTGCTCATCATACCTTCCTCTTGGGGTTCTGAACGAGCTCTACATCAACACCACTCCAGCATTTTTCAGGCGCCATACACAGAGCCATCACTCTCTTAACAGGTGCATAAAGGTAGAAGATGGAGACTCAACATAAAAGTAAAAGAAAGGCCTTCATAGAAGGAAGCAGGGATTCAAGTCTCATAAAGAGCTTCCAAAAATTATGGTACTTATTAGCTTTCAGCTCTTATTGCCCCTATCATAAGCATCTTGAAGTGATTAAGGATAAAGTGAACAAACTATGGAGTATATGCTTGACAGTATAAGTTGGCAATCTCATGTCCCTTGAATACGAGGGCCGCTCCTCATGCTAATCAAGTTTAGTTACCGGTAAGTTCTTGTCATAGTGAGTACATGTGTATCATAGAGAACCGCCAACGGGGTACCCCTTGCCCGATGATACAGAAGAATCCCCTTATCAAAATGACAAGGCAAGCAGACAATGAGCATCTCAGCAATCTTCTTGTTTACCATGGGAAAATGGTGCTTTTTTCTCTCTTTCCTCTTTTCTCATCTTTTTTTCTTTTTTCTCAATCTCTATCTCTTTTTTATAAGAAGAATGCTTCATAGATTGCTCATTATGGTTATGCTGCAGGTTTCCACCATGATTAGGCATGGATTAGACCAGCCGCCCAGGCGTTTCTCTAACACACATATATAACTCCATGGACTTACAAGCTCCCCTTTCATTTCACACCGATGAACATCCATAAACAAAAGAGCATGATATCAACTGGGTACAATGTACAAGTGCAATGTTGAAAGCGTTCCCCATGACAGCATGGTTCATCTAATTTCCAACGTATAAGTGCAAGCATATACAACTTAGATGACACAATGGTTCAAGTTTATTAGGGGCAATAAAAGTAAAGTGTGCCATCAAGTTCGTAAGAGCTTTAATCACTAATTTTCACATAACAAGTTTAATTCGGAAGTTAGATAAAAACATGAATATACTTGGAATAGCAAATGCTAATTGGTAGGTATGGTGGACTCTTTGGAATAACTTAGTTTTATTTGGAGTTGGATGCATGAGTGGAACTCATACTTGGTTATGGAGGCTAGCAAAATACTGGGAGCGACCAATTAAGAGAGCAATAATGGCCATAATCATGCAAAGCGACAAAACATCATTAATTAAATCATAAAGTGATATTACAAGTCGAAAACAGACCAGCAGGTAAAAACCGATTTTTTCGAAGACCTTCTGTTGCTCAAATCGAAAAGTGTTGAACTAACGAAAGTTGGATAACAACCTGGGTCAGAAGCACAAAAAATTACAGCTCAAACCGACGTACAGATATTTTTCACGAATTTTACGGCGAAGCACAAAAAAACTATTTCAGGGTAGCAACTTTCCCAAGCATTACTTCTCTCTCATTAGAGGTTACTCTTGGCACAAAAACCACACAAAAATGATAAGGAGAGGTTATTACAGAAGCAATAACTTCCAAGACTCAACTAAAACTTTTGGGTTATCTCCCAATAAGTACTTTTCTTTAACGCCTTTAAGTTAGGCATAAGAAGCAAGAAAAGAATCAAGTATTCTCAAATGAAGAAGCATTAAGATTAATACCAGAAATATCTTCAACAAGGCAAGGTATCTCATCCAAATAAGTTCTAGAGGATCCTCTCTCTATGCTCTTGGGTTCACTATTTTCATCAAGCGGGTTTTCAGGAACAATCCAATCAAAATTCTTTTATAAGGCTTCATGCATTCCTACAAGTTTAAAATGTATTGGTATCTTAATTTCCTACCCATTAGGTTCGGTTTTGTCCATCTTTTCTAGTGTACCAATAACATCTACACATGATCCTAGCATATTAAATCGATCAAAGACTTTTCTAGCTTCCTTAGCAACATCATAGAATTCTTTAAGCAAGGTTTCGAGAATAAAATCTCTCTTCTCAGGGTCCTCAATTTCTTTAAGTTTAAGAAACATTACTTGCATTATGGGGGTAAGGTTAACAAACCTAGCTTCCAACATGTTAACTAAAGAAGCTGCGGCAATTTCATAATTTGGAGCAAGTTCTGCAAGGGATCTATCCTCAATATCCTCATGCTTACTAACATGATTAAAGAATTCTTCAATATTATCTTTTCCAATTATAGAGCCCCTACCTATTCCAAGGTATTTTAGGGTGAACTTGGGGATCAACATGGTGATCTAAGAACGAGGAAACAAAGTTTTTATGTTTTTGATAAAGAAAGCAAACTAGTACAACTATTTTGTGTGTGTTTTTGATAAAGAAACAAGCAAACAAAGCAGAAATAAACTAAGCAAAACAAATAAAACAAAGTAAAGAGATTGGTTATGAGGGACTCCCCTTGTGAAGATGTCCTTGACTCCCCGGCAACGGCGCCAGAAAAAGTCTTGCTTACTCAATATGTTGAGCTCGTTGGGGAACCCCAAGAGGAAGATATGGTGAGTATAGCAACAAGTTTTCCCTCAGTTATGAAACCAATGTTATCGAACCAGTAGGAGCAAGGAAACACCTCCCATGTGTTGTTTCCAACTTGGAATCCTACACAACACAATCACAAAACTTTGCCCCCAACTCAGTGAGGTTGTCAATCTCACCGGTTTTGCTGAAAACAAAGGATTAAACGTGTTGTGTGGAAGATAGTAATTGCTTGCAGTAAGTAAACAGAAAACAGTAAATAGCTTTGTAGATTGATTGTAAAACAAAGGATCGGGGTCCATAGTTCACTAGTGGTGATTCTCCTTAAGATAGATGACATGTTGAGTGAACAAATTACAACGGGGCAATTGACAAACATCGAGAAAGCATACATGCGTATACTAATCATCTTGACTCCTATGAGATTTAATTGGGCATTACAACATTATACGTAGACCGTAATCCAACTACATCTATGACTAATAATCCACCTTTAGGTTATCATCCGAGCCCCCTCTAGTATTAAGTTGCAAGCAACAGATAATTGCATTAAGCAAAGTGTGTAAAGTAAACAATACGATTGTTCTATGAACAAAGGATTGCCGTTTTCTCCCTAGTAGCAACAGCACATCTAGTACCTTAGAGATTTCCGTCACTTCCCCAGATTACTAGAGGCATGAACCCACTATCGAGCGTAAATACTCCCTCTTGGAGTTGCTAGCGTCTACTCGGTCAAGATAGCTACTGACAACAAAGAGCATGCAATATCACAAATAACAAAGACATGATAAAATCAATAATCAATCTGAAATAGCATCTCAATATCCATCAGATCCCTACAAACATAACATGTAGGATTACAAATAGATGATCTTGATCATGAACGGAGCTCACAAGATCTAGACATGGTAGCAGAAAGGAGAAGAACCAACCATCTAGCTACTACATGGACCCGTAGTCCAGGGATGGACTACTCACGCATCACACTAGAGGCAGGCATGGTGATGAAGAAGGCCTCCAGGGTGAATTCTCCCCTCCGGTAGGGTGCCAGGAAGATATTCAGATCCTCTCGATCTAGGGATGGAGATGACGGCGGCTATAGACTCTTTCATGTAATTTTGATCGGGTACTTAGGGTTTCTGTATCGAAGGCTTCTTATAGGCGAAAGGGGAGGCCGAGGGGGTGCCCTAGGCGGCCGCACCACCCCCTGGCGCGGGCCAGGTGGTGCGGCCGGCCCCTGGCCCCTCTTCGTCTCATCTTCTGGCCCCGTGTTCCCCTCGGTGAAATATTGACTTTGGCTTTTGTCCCGTCCAATTCTGAGAATATTCATTTTCTGACTTTCCTGGAACCAAAAACAGCAGAAAACAGGCAGCTAGCACTGTGGCATCTTGTTAATAGGTTAGTCCTAGAAAGTGTATAAAAATACTCCAAAGTGTGCACAAAACATAAGAAAGTAGATATAAAACAAGCATGGAACATAAAAAATTATACATACGTTAGCAACATATCACACACCATGTATAGGGTTGTTCTTTGGCTAGAACTGTCTAAGGAGATCTTGGTAGGCCTAGGAATCTTTGCTAGGGTAGATTGGACCAATACATTGCATGAAGCCACACTTCGGTGCTCGTAGATCTGATGAACCGCTCGGTTTGTTCTCTCATCGGTACTACTGATGAGGCACGACCGGTACTTCCGGTGGATTTATCCCCATCGGTAGTTCTGGCGGTTCACCGGAATTTCTGGTGCACCTAGTTTGGACTCATTTTATGTATTTTTTCAATCTCCCTTTGTTTTTTCCCTTCGAACTTGTGCACTTACCCACCCATTCCCTCCCTACCTCATACTTTCTTCTCAGGGCAAGGTGGTTCTCATGGTGGCTCCAAGCATTGTCATGCATCCTTAGGGGTTCCGCTAGAGTTTGATAAGGATGATCTCGCAGTTGTGCATCCTTCTGGCTAGACTGCCTGTCAAAGATCAGCTGATGCGCGCTATGTAGCCAAGGCTGCTGGGAAGAGGCTTGTTGTGTCCTCTAAGAAGAAAACCACCTCAAGGCCCGACTCGTCTAAGAAGAAGATCTCTCATTGGCCGCAACTTGCATATGAGGAGTTTCGCAATCAGAACCCCTATGCTACTCCCCATGACCGTCTTGCTCAAGATCTCTTCTTCCATATTGTTCGTCAAGAAGAGATCTATCTTGAAGTGTATGCTGCCAAGAAGAAGAATGTGGTTGCCCCCCAAAAGCACATGAATGTGGCCCACATGGAGAGCAAGGCTTCTTATTTTGGTGAGGCACTTGAGATGTGTAGGAGGTTTGGGATCATCAAGCTCATGGAGCATCGTCAGACTTATGATGTGAGGGCCATTGCTCAGCTCTACACCACTCTCTACATCGATACTGATCCCAAGGATAGAACAATGATGTGGATGACTCATGACAAGTTGTTGTTCGCCAAGTGGTCTAACTTTGCGGATCTTCTTGGCTATCCCATTCAACTAGGAAAGCAGGCAAATGGATGGAGCATACACAAGGATAATGCTTTTGCTCCTGAAGTTTTGGAGCCTTTGTACATTGAAGGTTGGGGTGTGAATGGTCAGGTGGCTCATCTTCTTCCAGTCTATGACATCATGCATAAAGCGTATCAAAACACCAATGCCCCCAACGCAGGTAACTTCAATCAGCTCCATGCCTTCCAGATTGATCTTATGTATCAGACTTATCTCCACAGGGAGTCTACTGAGCATCCTGATCTAATGAACTATCTATTCATGAGATTTGGCTTGCTCTGATTGAGAAGAGGTCATGTCCCCATGCTCCTTACATTCAGACTCTTATCAGTGACAAGTGGCGGGAGGCCACCCACTCTCGTTTTCCTGAAGATGGTTTCTCTATCCATGACGAGTAGACTATCCGTGTGATGAAGCATGAGAAACCCCGGTCTCAAGCAGAAAGGGAAGCTTCTACTTCAAGGGATGAAAGGGAACCTATTGGGACTTCAGGCCATGTTAGGTCTAGTGATAGGGATCGTGTTGAGGCTTCTCCTCCTCCTTGGTTTTAAAGGCAGCCATCTTGGGCCAAGAAGCTAATGAAGAGGGTCAACAAGTCATTTTGTTTCATGCAAGACCGTGAGTACCAGGCCTATGTTGACCGGAGGCACAATGTCAAGAGGGAGAAGGCAATCATGAGTAGATATTGTTGTATCTCCTGAGTCCAGCTTCATCACTGCTCCCAAGGATTTGTGGGTCAATGCACATTGGACTGACAGTGATGCTGAGGATGATGTCACCGGTTCCCTTCCGCCCGCTTGGGACAATGCCACATGGAACCCCGAGCCTTCTCCTCCTTATGTTGGTGGTTGGGGCGCATAGTTTAGTGGGGTTTTCCCTTTTTGGCATCCTTATGCCAACGGGGGGAAGTTATCTATTTGGGTACTATGGGATTTGCATGGGTTGTGTCACGAGCTCATTCTTCCTTTGATCCTTTTATGCTTGTGAACATCTTATTTCTCCATGTATGTTTGTGGACCTCCATTAGTTGTATGTTTGTGGACCTACATTATTTGTGTTATCTATGTGTATGAGACTATGTATTGTGATATCTATGTGGTATTCTCATGGTTGGTTATATTTGGTGGAGCTATCTCTTTTATCTCATATACTTTCTCCCACCATATGGTTGTTGGTGCAAAGGTATGACTCACTCTCCTTCATTTATTTCCTTGCACTTGGTTTGCCTTTGTAGTGTTAAGGAGGAGACCTCTCATGTGTGTGCTTACTGCATTCCATAAGCAAATGTTCTTCTCTTGCACACATCTAGGGGAGATTCTCTTACATTACAAAAGGTTGTTCTACTATGTTCTTTATCTATGCAAATCTTATGGGGTTGTCATCAAACACCAAAAAGGGGGAGATTGAAAGGATATTGATTTCTCTAAGTATTTTCGTGTTTATGACAACTTCACTTGTGGTTTAACTGCTTGCCTAAGTTGCTGGTTTTACTTACGGACGGTTTGGTGGGTGGACTCATCTCTTGAAGACTCGTGAAGACGGTGCCTCTTATTTAGTCTTTCTCTCTATTTTTGTGTTTTAGGAGGTCGTACTATCAAGAGGGGGTCCACCTAGGAAGATTACGGGAAATCACGTTTTCATGCACAGACTATACTTGCACCTCCACATCCATCCTATTGATCAGTGAGAGAGAGTTCTTGTGTGGTATATGAGTTATTTCTACCCTTGCCGGAAGTACCGGCCATGTGTCGGTAGTTCTGCCCATAGCTTGCTGCAGGGCTAGTATTGATGGTAGTTCCGACGTAGGTTTCAGTCGCAGTTCAAGTGAGGTTCAGTAACTCTCTGTCCAGAGAGTTCTATTTGCCGGAATTAGCATCAAAAATGTCATGGTGGTGTCACGGTAGATGCCTGGGGTAGGCTTAAGTTGGGGCTGAATGGACACATGAGGATTCAGGGAAGGATGATGCAGTGAAGACCGCATACGGAAGAATAGTGGCTACACACATGTTATACCTAGGTTCGGGGCTCTCCTAGTGAGATAAAACCCATACTCCTTCATGCTACAACATATAACCTGGCCATTTATTGTAGCTACATTGGTGCTCCTTGAGCTGTGTCTTCTATGCCTCTAATGTCCTTCTCTGGGAGAGCTAGAGGAAGAAGGAGTGCTCGTACGTGAGTAGAGAAGAGAAGAGTCCCCAAGGGTCTCTCTGGATCGATACCCCTGGTGTTCCTTATAGAGGGGAGCCCAGGGGACAAGGTATGCCCCATAGGCACTGTTCTTGAGTTGACTAATGATATCTTGTCTACTGTTCACGTTGTGACTACTGGGGTCTTGTCAACTGATAAGGCATGGGCCTTGTGAGGTCTTGTCTATCCTTTGCCTTGTCCTCTAGTGCTCGCCCTTGGCATCTCCTTAGTCATCAGTTTTATCCCCTCCTAATAACCTGGGAGCATCTTATACTTGACGACGAGGCATGTGTCAGTCTGAGCCGGGGGCGTCTCAAGACTGGCATATCATGAAAGGGATTGACCTGGCTTGATGGCAAACTGTGGTATGTCGATGTAGAGGTTGGCTTCAGAGTCGTAGTAGTGCAGGAATCACCAGGGACAACCGAGGTAGCATTGTTGGTTATACGATGTCGATGTAGAGGCCTGCGGCTGAGGGCGCACCTGGCGCTGAGGTGATTCATGATGTCGGGGAGGCTTCTTGGGGTGCTGAGTTAATTTGGTGGCGATGAGTAGGGAGCTAGGATGCGGTGATCCGGCCCAGGAGGCGAAAAGAGGGCCCATCTAGGGTCTCCTGAGTCTCCTGAGGTTGGCCCAGGTGTAAGGCGTAAGGGAGAGGGAGTCATCCCAGCCGGGTCTTTGCGATGTCGGCCTAGACAGGGATGGCGATGAGGTCCAGCCAGATCTTTGCGGGAGCCTAGGCTGGAGGTGGTTGATACATTGCAAATGTATCTGTAATTTTTGATGTTCCATGCTTGGTTTTATCTACTTTCTTGTGTTTTGTCCACACTTTGGAGTACTTTTCTTATGATTTATTGGACTAACCTATTAACAAGAACAACAGTGCCAGCTGCCTTTTTTCTGCTGTTTTTGGTTCCAGGAAGTCAGAAAATGAATATTCTCGGAATTGGACGGGGCAAAAGCCAAAGTGCCTATTTTTCCGGATGCCATCAAGTGCCAGAATACGAGATGGAGAGGATCCAGGGGGCCACCACACCACCTGGCCACGCCAGGGGGTGGTTTGGCCAGCCCAGGCACCCCCTCAGCCTCTCCTTCCGCCTATATATTGCATCTGATACCAAAACCTTAACTACCCGATCAAAAATCCACGAAAGAGTCTGTAGCCGTCGTCATCTCCATCCCTAGATCGGGAGGGATCTGAAGCTCTTCCCGGCACCCTGCCGGAGAGGGGAATTCACCCTGGAGGCCTTCTTCATCATCATGCAAGCCTTCGGTGTGATGCGTGAGTAGTTCATCTCTGGACTACGGGTCCATGTAGTAGCTAGATGGCTGGTTCTCCTCCTTTGTGCTTTCATGTCTAGATCTTGTGAGCTCCGTTCATGATCAAGATCATCTATTTGTAATTCTACATGTTGTGTTTGCGGGGATCCGATGGATATTGAGATGCTATTTCAGATTGATTATTGATTCTATCATGTCTTTGTTATTTGTGATCTTGCATGCTTTCTGTTGTTAGTAGCTATCTTGGCCAAGTAGATGCTAGCAACTCCAAGAGTTAGTATTTATGCTCGATAGTGGGTTCATGCCTCTGGTAATCTGGGGAAGTGATAGAAATCTCTAAGGTACTAGATGTGATGTTGCTACTAGGGAGAAAACAACAATCTTTGTTCATAGAACAATCGTATTGTTTACTTTACACGCAATTCGTAAAGCAATAATCTATTGCTTGCAACTTAATACTGGAGGGGGTTCGGATGATAACCTGAAGGTCGATTATTAGTCATAGTTGCAGTTGGATGGCGGTCTATGTATAATGTTGTAATGCCCAATCAAGTCTCAAAGGAGTCAAGATGATTAGTATATGTTTGTATGCTTTCTATGTTTGTCAATTGCCCCGCTGTAATTTGTTCACCCAACATGTTATCTATCTTAAGGAGAGCCACCTCTAGTGAACTATGGATCCCGGTCCTTTCTTTTACATACAATCTACAAACTGTTTACTGCTTTGTGTTTACTTTCTGCAAACTATTACTTCCTTCCATTCGATACGTTTAATCCTTTGTTTTTAGCAAAACTGGCGAGATTGACAACCTCATCGCAAGCTGGGGACAGAGTTCTGTGGTTGTGTTGTGCAGGTCTCCACGTTGCTACTAGCACCGGTAGTGCGCCCTGCCAAGGCTCAGCTAGCAACACCTTTGGGGTGTTTCCTTGCTCCTACTGGTTCGATAACCTTGGTTTCATAACTGAGGGAAACTTACTTCTGTGCTCATCATATCTTCCTCTTGGGGTTCCCCAACGAGCTCATCAATCACGAGCCATCAGTGGTGGACCGGACGGGAGAGGAGGCCCAACCGGGAACTGGTGAAGTCGGCTGGGTAGGGAGCTGAGATGGGCTGCTGGCGGCCCACCAAGATTACTACGTGGCCCAACCGAGTTTGGGAATCCGGACTCAGCCGGACTGACGTGAATATCGGCCTGGACTAGGAAAATGGTTACCTACCCAGCCGAGTTATGCATATCCCGACCGGTCCGGCTTTATGTCGGCCTGGGGAGCAATAAACTCGGCCCGAGAGGGACTCGATCAGGCTGAATTTGACATATCTTGGCCCAGTTCGAGTTTTCATTCCTCTTTACTTCTTAGTCTTTATATTATTTCATTTTATTTATATCTAAATTACTAACTCTGGGGAACCCAGGGTCATATCCCTGACACGGAAGTTGGTCCGGTAGTACCAGTGGGAAGTACTGGTCAATCCTGACTGGAACTTCCTCTTAGCACTACCTGGCCACTTCCTTCGGAACCCGTGTGCATTACTACCGCTTAGCCACCGGTAGTTCTGGCCAGGGACATCGGGACCTAGTATTTCTGGCTCTAGTTCTGATCCATGTTCCGGGGACACCCTGGTCCGGTTCAGAGATACTTCTATTTGTAGTGTCCTATTTGCCAGAACTTCCGCCGGTAGTACCGGTCAGTAGTTCCGCTCGCACTAAGCCGGAACTTACGACCGTACCGGGAGCCGCTCCAGTTAGCTTCAAAGCTGTTGGAGCGGGCTCGCCGGAATTATCGGTCTCCCACCTGTAGTATCGGTGGTATCGTGGGGGCAACAATGACACCCTTCTTCCTCCTCCCAACCAAACACTTCATTTTCTCTCTCCTCCATTAATACAAGAGCTTCATCTTCCTAGATCTCTCTCCCTAGCCACTCAAACCTCTTGATCTTTGAGGAGTGGGAGAGGTGACCTAGATCTACACTTCCACCAAAGGAATTATGATTTCCCCCACCCATCCTTTGTGGATCTTGTAACTCTTGGGTTCTTGGAACCCTAGACGGTGTAGGGCATCCTGGGAGCTAGGGCAATTGTTGTGAAGCTTCGTGGTGTCATTGTGGGCCTCTAATTGAGTTGTGGAGTCTCCCCTCAACCTTATTGTAAAGGTTTCGGTTGGCGCCTTCAAGGTCACCGTTTAGTGGATTGTGAGGCCACCTTTGTAGTGGAGCTCATCGGAGAAGAAGGTGTGGCCTCTATGGCGCTCGGGTGACCTTGTGTGGGCCCGACACCTCTCCAACATAGATGTAGATTCCTTGTAAGTGAACTATGGGATTTACATCTCCGTGTCCCCTCGCTGGTTTACTCGTTCCTCTCATTTACTACATGCTATTACCGCTTTGTTTACTTGTTGTATCGTTTGGCATATAGGTTGTTCATCTAGTTGCATCTCTAGATAACTTAATTTTGTGCAAAGCTAAAATTTGTAAGAAAAAGATAAAAATTGGTAGTCTCCTATTCACCCCCTCTAGTTGACCAAAGTTGGACCTTTTAGCGGGCCAGGGCGAAAGATTCTAGATCACGGAGGGGTGTCACACGCATCATCGTACCCCGTGTCACCGGATGGTCATCCGAGCGCGTGCCATGGGCCCACCGTCGGTGTACACGGGAAGTACCGCGCTATGTTAAAGGCGTTCCCATCACAACACGCCTCCGCACCCACCGGGTGGCGGGGCCCACCGAAAGCCGGCGTGGCGATGTTAGCCCTTGCGGGATGCATACTCTCGCGACCATGGGGCCCGCGGAGAGTCTGTAGGGTTCCGCAATAGAAAACAAAAAAATTCTAACTATGCGAACACTAATACCAGAATCTATACTATGTAGACATAAGTAACAGAAAGAGAGAGACGATATTCATACCCTTGAAGACCGAGGAACGCCTTACATAGGAAGGCGTATGTTGATGAAGACGAGCAGCTCCAAGCACCCTAAGTGTGGTGCCTCTGAAGTACTACACACGTCTAGTGTAGGCGGTTTCTCCCGGGCTTCGATCCAGTCGAGCAGTGGAAGAGGAAGATGGCGGACCATACATCACACGATGATAGTGTGAAGGTGGAGAACTCAAAACCCTAGAGGTCCTCTCCAATATTATGGAGAAGTCCTCAATGGAAATGAGAGAGAGAGAGAGAGAATGAGAGAATGGGATGATTCCAAAGGGGAGGGGTGACCCCTATATATAGTGGGAGGGGAGGGGCACCACCCAAGGGGCAGGTGGTGTGGGACTAATGATGAGTGCATATTTGCATCATGTTTTACATTATTATTTTATGTTGTAGATGTAGGATCTTGATATTTTATAGCACTCGCGCGCACATTTTATGTCTATTTTCACCAGGATAAGGACAGATGATGGATCCAATAGATACAATTCTTGGAGCAGTTGTACTATGGAGAAAAGAATCAAAACCAACGTAAATCGCTTATTTGGGAAATATTAATAATACCAGAAGAAAACCAGAACCAAACAAGGGAGGCTGAGAGTCCAACGACCAACTATACGACCGAAGCAACTTTTCCGGCCATATAGCCCCGGTCGTATAGTTGGCGTCGCCTCCGCCTCGTCAAATAGTTTCACCCCGTGCAATTGGTTCGGAGAGATGACATACAGAACACCTAGAAATCGCAGAAACCTCACCTCCGGAAGGCATCTGGAGGGGGAACTCATCCACAAGGGATCCATCTTCATCCTGCGCAGATCCGGAAGGCTAAGGCATCGATCTTCATCATCCACCGCTGCATCACCACCATATCCATCCATCCCATATACATCTTGTCTAGATCTTGTTGTAATTCTCGTACTCATTATGGATTTATACAAGTACTATTCACCTATGATTATTTCCATTACCATTGCTATGATGTTGATTGCCTCCATGTCTGAGTAGATCTCTAGGTCTTGGGGAGATGGAGAAACCCTAGCATATGATTAAGGTGAGATAGAGATTATTATGTTATACATCATCATGTGGATATGTTAATTGTCTTCATCTTGATACTGGGAGTTGTGCACCTCCTTAATATTTGCCTCTTATGGGGACTTGATGAAGGGGATTACTTGTTAGTAGACGAAGGGATGATAGCACTTACTGTGACTATAAAGTTGTTGTCATTCCTTACATACTAACTCGGGGAATCAAGGAGAACTCATCAAGCCATGTCCATGCCATGGGAGAAATCCCTTAATAGTGTGGTAACATGATGGTTGTCGGTTACTGTCTGGTGTGGTTATGAGGACGATATGTGCAGCGTTTGCTGGCAAATCGTCGATATATGGAGTTCCTCCCACGTACATACACATTATGAGAATATTCATTATAATAATCTTGATTACCTAGTCTAAATCGCTAGTGGTGTATCCACTATTCCCCGAGAATGCCTTTTCCCTATTGTAGTTCCAAAGTTCTATTACACACGTGATTCTTATTTTCTGCATTAAGTTTTTCTTTACTTTAAATTACCTTGTTCAACCAAAAACCCAAAAACAACTGTACTTATCTTGCATCTTAAAGTTATTTCTTAAGTACTTCATTTAGTTATAGTTAAAAGCATTTTAGTCTTTCGCCTACTGCTCCTTGTGGGATCGATATCTTTATTTTGAAACTAGCTACAAACGATCTGTGCACTTGCAGTCATCAAGCTATTTTCCGGTGTCATTGCCAGGGAACTTAGCACTATAAGTCACTTTACTTTTAGTTATTTACTTTCGTTGTACTAATTTTTACTTGAGTTGCAGGACCACAACAATGGACAATACTCAGCATTTAAACCAGCTTGAGGCAGTAAGGAAAATGGGTTCGCCCATGGACACTTTTATAACTATCAACAAAAGCATAAATCCGTATGGAGTCGAGATCCATCCTTTATTATTTGAATTATTACATTCTAATAAATTTGCAGGAACCAATGAAGAAAGTCCATATGGACACTTACAATTCTTTGAAGACATTCTTAGTTCCTTTATTTTTGATGACTGTAATCTTGATATGGTTAAAACCCAGTTGTTTAGACAAACTCTCTCTAATAATGTTTGCGACTAGTACATATCTTTTTGTGCAGAAGCACCAAGGACTTGGGAGGAATTGAAAACCAAGTTCCTATCAAAATATTATTCTGAAAGCAAAGCTCACGGGATGAGAGGTATTATTATCAGTTTCAAAATAATCCTAGTGAGGGATTTTATGAAGGATATCTAAGGTATAAAAGCTACCTAGATAATTGCCCCCATCATCATTTGCTTGATTGGTTAATCACCCATACCCTTTATGGAGGGCTAAATATTGAAAATAGGATGAATCTAGACACTTCTTCAAATGGCATTTTTCTCTCTTATACCTATGACGAGGCTTGGAATCTAATAATAAAAATGAGAGAAGCAACTGAAAAATTTAAAGATAAGGAAAAATTTACAAATATTTTTTTCTGAATATGCTTGCATTAACGATTTCCTTGCATATGAGAGGACTTATACAATGATTAAAACCCCCGGTATTGATTCTTACTCAGTAAAGAAAATTATTGAGAATTATGCAGAGCATTTGCAGGTACCTATAGAATGGGAACCTCGTAAACCCCTCGAAGAAAAGAGGCGTGCAAGAGCACTAATGGAAGAGTTCTCCTTGATACCTATACATGGGATCTTTGAAAAAAGACAAAGAGAGGAAGAAGAAATAGAGAAGAGACTGAAGAAACCAGAAAGGACTTCCGGAGCTACAAATATAAATAATGTTATAATAAAGGATCTTATGGAAGCACGAATAGTGGAAGATGAAGTGGTTATGTTAGACCATGAAACCTCGAAATTCATCAAAGTTAAGGTTCGAGGTAACGAAACTTCAAAACCAATGACCCCTATATATTGTGGAGAAACTTTCTTATATGGAATTTGTGAACCAATTTCCACCATAAATATTATGCCTTCATCACTTTATGAAGAACTTCGCTACAACTTAAATAATCCATATGTTGAACCGGTAGACACTATTATTAAATTGTCTAATAGAACCAATATAAAACCGGAAGGGGTAATCAGAAATATCTATGTCTTTATTGGCTCACTCATGATATGCCTCGAGATTCTTTTTGTCCTATTATTTTAGGCAGGCCTTTTATTTCCATCACCAAAGCTCGAGTAGATAATCAGAAGGAAACTATTTCAGTGAAGTTTGGAGAAGAGGAAATGACATTCCACTTCGCAAAACTAAATAAGAGGCCATATGAAGTGGAGGATATCAAGGAAGAAAAGACGATTGTCGAGCTAGCGGCAATTCATTTCAATACTCCACAAGATGAATTAGAAAGGAGCTTGATTAATTGGGAAGAAGCACCAGATAATGAGAAGAAAGAAGACATGGATGATTACCTTGATTCAATTCCGGAATCACAAAATCCACATGACTATGAAGAATTGGTAAGAACAGGAGATGAAGAACCTCCACTAATAGAATTGAAAAACTTACAGACAATATGAGGTATGAGTTTTTACATAATGAAAATAAATGTCCTATTATTATTAGCAACAATCTATCAGAAAATGAAACGAATAAACTCATTTCAGTTTTGGTTAAGCATCATGAAGCCTTTGGATATTAATTGAGTGATATTAAAGGAATAGATCCATCTATTGTAACACATAAGATTACCATGCTTGATGATGCTTGATACGTCTATTTTGCATCACTATTCTATATCATAATTCACTGTTATTCATTGATATATTTCGTATTGAGAGGTGATACTTATGTTATTTCATCTGTTTTTGCATGGTTGATGACTTTTGGAGCATGGACCGCTGTAGTCAGGATTCTGATGGAAAAGGTGCTGTTTGGAGGCAAAATCCGCGAAGATCAGAAAATCCGAGAAAATATACAGAAAATCCTATTTTTCCAGAAGACGAAGGAAGCCAGAAGAGGGAGTGGAGATGGGCCATAGGGGGCCCACACCACCCCCTGGCGCGGGCCACCCTAGGCCGCGCCACCAGGTGGTGTGGCCGCCCTGGCCCACCTCTGGCTCTCCCCTCTGGCATATATATTCCTCCTGAAACCCTAAGACTTGGGGAGCAACCACAAAAAGATTCCTCCGCCTCTGCGGGGCGGAAAACACCGAGAGAGAAAGATCTCTCCGGCAGACATATTTCTGCCAGGGGAATTCCTTCCCGAAGAGGGGAGACCGTCGCCATCAACACCACCATCAAGCTGGACTTCATCGGGATCATCATCATCATCACCACCCTCATCACCATTAGCACCCTCATCACCATCTCCATATTGCTGTAACAATTGGGTTGAATCTTACATAGTTCTTAGGGGAAACTTTCCTAGTGTTGATTACTCTTTGTAGTTGATGCTATTGAGTGAACCGTGGAATTATTGTTTATGTTCAGATTGTTATACATCATTATTCCATCTCTGATCATGATCCATATGATGTCTTGTGAATAGTTCGTTTCGTTCTTGAGGACATGGGAGAAGTCATGTTGTTAGTAGTGGAACTGTGTTGAGAAAGATTCGATAGTTTGATATTTAAGTTGTGGTGTACTTCTTCTAGTGGTGTCATGTGAACGTAGACTACATGACACCTCACCTATATGGGCCTAGGGGAATGCATTGTGTATTTGGCTACTAATCGTAGGGGTTGCCGGAGTGATAGAAACCTGAACCCCCGTTAGGAAACCATTGCACAAGGGACGTAAGGGTCTTAGAGTTTAAAGCTGTGGTTAGGTCTCTACCTTAATTACTTTCTTGTACTTACGGATGTTTGCAAGGGGTATAATCACAAGTATGTCTTAGTCCTAGGAAGGTCGGTACATTAGCACAGGTTCACCCACACAACACTTAGCAAGCTAAAGAAGATCAATCAACTATATGAAGCGAAAGCACTTGACAGTCTTCCCATGTGTCCTCGAGAACGTTTGGTCATCTTAAGTAATACAACTGACTTGTCCTTTGCTGAATAAAGGATTGGGCCACTTGCTGCATTTATTCTTATTGTCTTTTATTTACTCGTACTTTATTTACTTGCATTATCAAAAAAACCTAAAAATATGTTTGCTAAGTATTTGCAGAGAGTTCCTGATCCATACCACTAGCCAGCACCTTCTGCTCCTCGTTGGGTTCGACACTCTTACTTATCGAAAATACTATGATACACCCCTTATACTTGTCGGTCATCAATGCTGAACCTATAGTAGATACGAAAAGAAGGCTTAATCCTAAGATGAAGGAAGTAGTAAGAAAAGAAGTTATACGCTTACTTGATGCTGGCATAATATATCCTATTTCTGATAGTAAGTGGGTTAGCCCAGCCCATCGCATACCAAGACAAGGTGGTATTGATGTTGCTATGAATGAGGAAGGTGAGCTAGTTCCTGTGAGGCCAATTGTAGGATATCGTATGTGCATTGATTTTAGGAAGCTAAACCGTCAGACACAGAAAAATCATAAACCTATACAATTAATGGACAAAATCTTAGAAAGACTTAGTACTAATTCTTACTTTTGTTTTCTTGATGGTTATTCTGGATATTCTCAAATTGCCATACAGCCATAAGATCAAGAGAAAACAACTTTCGCTTGTCCTTATGGCACATATGCTTATAGATTAATTCCATTTGGCTTATGTAATGCAACAACAACTTTTCAGGAATGTGTTCTAAAGATTTTTTATGATTTTGTTGAGAAGACTATGGAAGTCCTAACAAACGATTTTGTCATTTGTGGAACAACTTTTGATAATTGCCTCTACAATCTGACCAAAGTTTTGTAGAGATGCAGGCAATCAAACTTGGTTTTGAATTGGGAGCAATGTCGTTTCATGGAAAGAGAAGGTAATTTTTTCGGGCACAAAGTTTCAGAGAAGGGAATAGAAATAGATAAAACTAATATAAATGTTATATAAAATCTCCCAATACCTCTGGACATTAAAAACTTAAAAATGTTTCTAGGACATGTAGGTTTTTATAAGCGGTTTATAAAAGATTTTGCTAAACTTGCTATGCCCCTTACCAATCTTCTTGATAAAGAAACTCCATTCTATTTAGACCATGACTGCATTGCAGCTTTTCAGAACCTTAAGGATAAACTAGTTTCAGCACCTATCATGCAGTCTCCAAAGTGGGATGAACCTTTCGAAATTATGTGTGATGCTAGTGATTATGCTTTAGGGGCTGTGTTGGTACAACGAGATGGAAATAATTTGAATGCTATTTATTACGCTAGTAGACCTCTTAATAAGATTCAAAAACATTATGCTACTACATAAAAAGAGTTTCTAGTTATAATTTTTGCTTGCGACAAATTTAGATCTTACATAATTAATTCTAAGGTGATAATTCATACGGATCACCAAGCTTTGCGTCACCTCCTTGTGAAAAAGGATGCAAATCCCAGGTTAATTAGGTGGGTTTTATTACTACAAGAATACGATTTACAAATAGTAGATAGGAGGGGTAAGGATAATCCGGTACCATATCATCTCTCTAGGATGGAGGGAATAATTAATGACCATGTACCTATTAATGAATCATTTCCGGGAGAATATTTAGCAAAGGTAGAAATTGATGATCCATGGTATGTATATTATGCTAACTATCTAGCAACAAAATTTTATACATCCGATATGTCAAGAAATCAAAGAATGAAATACTTTAATGATCTTAAATATTACTATTGGGATGATCCGTATCTATATCGTCATGGACTTTACGGAATGATTCGGAAGTGTGTTCCTAATCACGAAATGAATGCGATATTAAAGGCTTGCCATGATAGTCCATATGGAGGCCATCATGCAGGTAAAAGAACTATTGCAAAGGTACTTCAATCCGGATTCTATTGGCCCACCTTGCTCAAGGATGCACACATGTATGTGGAATACTGCGATGCTTGCCAAAGAAGAGGTAATATAGGTAGGAGACAAGAAATGGCTGTGGGCCCCCCGGATTAATCCTCCGAGAATCCCTGTTTGCATACACCACGATCCCATGATCAGTTAGTCATGGCACGTAACCGACAAGTATCAAAGTAAACATCCATTACTTAAGCAGATATATGTCATACCTTACATGCCATTATGGCTACATCAGTAATCATCACCGGAACTTCATCAAGCGTAGAGCCCGAGTCGTGCCTTAACCTATAGGCAACTAACTGGGAGAATGTCCTAGCTCGCATAGTCGCCAACATCACCTTCTTTTTGATATCTGACCAAGTTAATAGCCAGAGACAATGCCAGTGAGTACTTTGGATGTACTCGCAAACCACCTTAATAGAATAATAGTCACAAGAGGATATGTAATATGGTTGTGGTAGTAGGAGGGCTCTAAGAGAGGTTCTTTTCTCACATAGTTTCTCTTGTAGATATAGCATCTACATATCTTTGTTGAAAACTTTTGGAAAACATTTTGGAAACCGTTTTGAAGAGTTTTGGAAATCACTAGGATTGGGTCACCCATTTTTTCTTCCTTCAGGTCATCCCATGAACAAACTCCTTTCCTTCCTTTCTGACCATCCCATGGTCAAAACATGTATCTTTCTGACCATCCCATGGTCAAAAAATTTCCAAAGCCATTGCTTTTCCGAAATCCTTTTTGAAAACCAAACCAGCACCGCTCTACAGTAGTTTGTCCAACCCATCCATAACCACAGACACGGATTTTCGAATAGATTTACACTTTGCATAGGTTGTACACTTTACCCAGACCATCTGTGTACCCTACCCTGATCTACACTGATCGTGGGTCGAGTAACCGATCAAGACTCTCCGGATACCCACTCCAATATAAGTGCCTACCCTACGAGAGTTGTTCCCCTCAACACCGGGACGCCCTATATATTCATAAGCCACCAGAGCGCTTTTTGCACTGCACAAAGTGTGCGCTTTCAATGAGGGGCTCATAGTAACACGTGGAGGCCCGTAGACCCTTAGTTCCTTCTCCAGGTCGATGTCTCACATGGACCTTTACAGGAGAAGGCCCAACCTCCAGGATTTTTAAATCCCCTGTAGTAGTTGTAGGCAGCTTATACAAGATTAAACAAACATCAAATCCAGCCCTGTCCCATTCCAGAGTAGTGTGGTTGCACGGGTTAAGTTGTTATAGCTAAAGCTGCAAAGAACCGGGTGCGTTTTTGTAAACATGTTTCATCCATCTTTCTTTCAGCATTTTTTTAAAAACAAAAACCCTTTTCCTTTCTCAAACTTCTCTTGGTAGGTCAAACCTCACCAAGGTTTTATCATAAAACATTTTGTAAACTTTTCCGGGGTCTTCCCATCCTATAGCTTTGCTTCGGCTAAATCGAGGTCTCCAAAAGGGGTATGGCATATTACACCGTCTACCATACTAGGGACAAGTAGGTGTCATCAAGGGGCTTGTACTTAGTAGTACAAATGTGCAATGTCTTGGAGGAGCCAAGCCACTACCAGGTATAGATCATCATATAATAAAACAATGCAGTTTTCATAAACAATGGATAAGAACATGCACAAGTAAAACAATAGGACAAGGTTTATGAGCAAGAAGGTGGCTTGCCTGAGATCAACAAACTAGCAATATATGTCCCTGGACTTCTTCCTTAGATAACCAAGAATACCAATAACAATAATAATGACCATCTTCTTCGGGTCTCCGATATAATCGCATCTATCGTCATTATGGATCACATGCAAGCAAACAAAGGGCACAATCAACACAAGACATACATTCACCAATACCATACAACAAACAAACATACCACATATAAGTCAATTCAGTAGGTTTTGATAGATTGAGATCATAGCATTTGGAAATACTAAAATTGCCTTTGTGGACTTTCCTTTAGGATTTATTAGCCAAAACCACATTATAGAGGGGTTTCGAACTAAGGGTTGGACCTGTATGATATCAATGTGAATAAATGATATCTACAGATAGGTATTGGAATAACAAGGCCAACAAAAGTGGTTTCATGATTTTATCAATTATCTATATTTAGTTATGATTTTCCTAGTGAAATAACCTCTAGTTTAGTTGAAAATTTCACCAGAAAGGTTTTGTAGTTCCAAAAATTATTTCCTTGGATGTTTAAGTAGTATTTGATGGACTGGTTCAGTGAGAGTTGGAATCACTTCAAAACAATTACCAAAGTACCCTTGGGAAAATCCCAAAGTTAGTTCTGCATAGAATTTGTCCTTTTAACCAGAATTATTTTAGAGGTCCAAACAATATGAGGTAAAGTACAAGGGATAGGTATTGCAAATACCTTCTAGTAAAAATTAGACTCACTATTTTTGGAATTGCTAAGCTTCTAAAATGATTTATTTAGTGATAAAACCACATACAGAAGTATTTAATTCATAAAAAAGTACTCAGAAGATCAATAATTATTGAAATCCTGGATATAGATAGCCCTGGATGTACCACAACACTTAGAGTTGGAATTAGGTCATTGCAACTCAATTTTTAATTGTTTTTGTTATTTTTGTCAAAGATAAACTATAGCTCCAAAATGCATGGGACCAGTGTTCCAGGATAGGTATAGTGAGTACCTACCACGGAAATCTTGTTTCCCTGCATTTGGACAAATGTAACCTACTGAGGGATTTAATGATTGCAAAAGATACTTTGCTAGATTAATTACCAGAAAATAAGGGATATTATTTTGGGTAAGGTACAAGCCCTGCATGTTTAATAAAACATTCATAAACATTATAAATTTAAGATCTGGGTATTTGGAATCATTTATAAATTTTGTTTTGATTTAAAACTATAGCTATACAAGTAGATCTCGAGAAAAAGAAAAAAAAGGCAGGGTAGTTGGGCCAGACTTGGAAACGGAATGGGTGAGGTGGCACTGGGCCGGCCCATATGACGGACCGGGGTGCACGCGGTGGAGGCGTTTGAACGCCAGCCGCGGGGACCGCTGGTCCGCGACCAGTCACGATCGAATGGGTGCCGGAGGAGATGAGCTGCACGATTAAAAACCGATCGACGGTTGTCCATCATCGTCCTCGCGGTGGCTGTTTGTCGGAGAAGAAACCCTAGCTGGCGGGGGGAGTGCGCGGTGAGGCTCACCTGAGGGCTTTCCAGTGGCCGGGGAGATTGCAGGGTGACACGGTGCCGGACGGCGACCACGGAGAGGTGCGGCAACAAGGGGTTTGGCGATGGATATGGCTCACACGAATGAGCCTGCGACGGATGCTGCGGGAGCTCATCAGAGTCGGCACTAGGGGTCTTCCTAGGGCCAAAAGGAGCACGGGATTAGAAAGGCCGGGTCGAGGCGAGAGCATGCAGGCAAGGGAGGGTAGTAAGGGAGCTTCAGAGGCTTTGCAAGTTCACCATTTTGTAGGCAGTACTGAGAGGTAGCTCTTCCTCTCTCAAGCTCCAGAGAACGGCTGATATTTTAGGGGTCTGGTAGGTAGGTGAGGTAGGGGAGAGGAGTGGAAAAGATGGGCAAGGCAGCGCGGGGGTGACCTCTGGCCCTTTATAACCAAGATGCTCGAGTTCATGGTAAACTATGTCTAGGAGAGCCAAGAGAGGGGGGTGAGCGCCAGGGATTGGTAGTTGGGGGTGGTGGAGGTGTGGTCAAGGAGGTCAGAGAGAGAGAGGAGGGAGTCGTGTGCTGTATGGTTGCTCCCCTTTTTGTTATATGCCCAAGGGAGTAAAGTGAGAGAGGGAGAGGGCTAGGGGAGAGCTCATTGGTCCTAGGGGTGGTGCTGCAGAGGGGTGGGTCAGGTATCTCGACCAAGGAGAGGGTGAGGGCCTACAGCAGCTGCTGGTGTGTCAAGAGAGGGACAAGCAAGATTTTAAAAGGAATGGGCATAAGAGCCCTTCTCTCCTTTCTCCAACACAAGAGGACAAGGGAGGTGCTGGGCACTATAGTGCTACAGTAGCACACGTCGAGAGGAGAGTGTTGTTACTAGAGGAGTTGATGAGGTTTTGATTTGATTTGGCTCATGGATTTGATTAATATCAAATTTGATTTATGATGATGCTCATGAAGGGAGTCTACTAATTTTACTGGTATAAGATGAGACAATGGTACCGATAGATATATGAGGTCAATATACCCTTCTAGGAATTATTTAAGATTTTCCAAGGATTTATAGTCCACTTAAAATCATTTATTCAAATAGTGCTGAAATTGTTTTCAGAAGTTGTTTTGATATTTCTGAGTTGGGAAAGGTGAGTTTTTGATTAGAAATGGTCCTAGATATGAATTCACACTTTGAGAAATTTTCCAAGATTTATTGAGGCATAAAAGTGTTTAAAACAATTATTATTCCATTTCTGCCATTTAAGAAAAAAGGCAAAAATAAATAATAAGACTCTTCAAAAATATTTATTTTTGAGGTGAGAATATAGGATAGGATAACTAGACTTCAAATAATCTTGAATATGGGGATGTGTTTCGGAGAAAGTCATACTTTCTTTTATAGATTAGGTTTTGGAGATTTTGTAAATTTAAGAGATTAAATAGGTTTTGGTCCATAATAATTATGGATAATATTTGATAAATTTTTATAATCAAGGTAGATGATGTACACAAGGTGTATCTAGCATTTGCAACCTTGGGTGTTGAGAATCGAAGTTGATTTTGGTGGAAAACATGAGATTAAGGATCACAGAGGAAGAGAACGAACTTCATATATCCCTTTTTTACTAAATCAAGAAACAAGATCGGACGTAATGTTATTTTATGGTCTTCAAAATCTTGTTGGATCTTGGAGCTCAGATCTCCCCTTAGGGCATGAAATGTATGTATGGATATACCAAGTTATTTAGATCACCATGGTTTATAGGTTTGAGCTTGATAATGCTTGAGATCACCAAGGATTGATCCCACAATTTGAATAAAGTAAGCCTGCCAAAGCAGATTATCAAATAGCCTTCTAAACCATGTGGGTTTTAGATGCACAAGGATCCAATTGGAACGAGTGAAGTATGGTTTGATAGAACTTTATGAGTAGATTACAATCATGCAAATATTTGGTCCAAAGAAGGTAGGATGAGGGTGTGAGGTTCTGACCAAGTAGGCTAGTTGATAAGATTGGCAAGAAATATTATTTTCCTGCCTGCAAAACTATCAAGAACAAGTGGGTTAGAGGATGGTCTAGCCAAAGGAAAGAGTGGTCCTTGGTAGTCCTTAGGATGGTCTATAGGATCGTTCAAGTGCATTTCCAAAACTGCACAAGGGTTGATAAAGAGAGGTGATGTCTACACACTTCTATTCTTGTAGAAAGTTGTTGGGCCTCCAAGTGCAGAGGTTTATAGAACAACAGCAAGTTTTCCCTTAAGTGGATCACCCAAGGTTTATCGAACTCAGGGAGGAAGTGGTCAAAGGTATTCCCTCTCAAGCAATCCTGCAATCAAGAT